>JAEPBF010000187.1:3677871-4877871 GCA_019739055.1 Passiflora organensis | reverse complement strand
AACATGTAGCTCAGCATTCAAATACCAATACTTGTCAATCTTACAAGAACAAAAGAAGTTAACGATACAAGGATTCTTATCAACTCTTCAATCGTCCGCATCGTGGTCTAAATAACCCAAAATCTTCTTTACATCTTGAGTTTCCTATGCTGATGACTAACATTCACAACAACCAATGCAGTATGGCCGACAAATTTGGCACCGGGCCTTGGTTATTCTTTGCCAAAAGTTTCTTTAAGGCAGAACCTTTGTTATTTAAGCTATTATAGTTAGGATGCAACTGTGTTTAGAGGATCATGAATTTTTGTGCTGTCGTATGACAATTGTGTCATGCAAAAAATTACTTAATTGCATCCAGGAAAAAGCTCAAGTAACTTTTACACTTAAACAAACCTGAACATTATTAGTGATTTGGGAGCTGTCCAACTTAAACTGCCCAGGATTGTTTTTTTCCTGGCTTGGAAAAATAGCAAGAGCATAGATTTCCGGCAATCATAACTTTTAAAGAGGGGTAACTTTGGCTATTTCGTGTGTAAGAACAGTTAAAATCTTTGCTTTTGCAACATCACTGGACTAGAAAGCTGTGTGGATCATGCTCTTTAGTGGGTAAAATGTGAAGTGTTTGGAGCAAAGTCTACAGAAAGAGGTGTGAGTTTGAAGAAGAGACAACAGATGCAGTTTTACCACTCTGGATATTTGGCTAAAAGGTCTACATTTTTATCATATGAAACCAAATTACATAGGATGCTTACTGTTTAAGATTTTGTAAATTACCCATGTTTCCTGAATGAGTTCTTATCAGGGTTATACAAGGCTTCCCCTTGATTCCATTTGATAAAATCATGCTTTAGACCACTAAAGAACAACAGAGAAACCAATGCTTAATAGAGGATTCGATAAAGCTGTAAATTCATCAATAGAATTAGTTTATCTCGCTCAAGAGCAGAATTCCATCATCAATGTATCTTGGAAATCGGAACATGTAAAACAAAAAAGTTATATACCAATTTCAAGGTCCTAAATTTGCATGAGCATAACCACTATAATTCAGAATAAGATTACATTACCTCATCAAGGGGCTTCTCAAATTGGAGATTAACACTTTCCGCATGCGCACGCATGACCGGAACTCTTATACATGTTGCAGTGACTTTAACATTTTCATCATTCTGAAATATTTTATAAAACAAAAACATTTAGAAGTCATTATATCACAATACACATTATACATGGAGAACGTAACAAACACTCCATCTTTAAAACGTACCCATATCTTTCTGGTTTCGTTTACTAATTTCATCTCCTCTTCATTGTACCCATTTGACAGAATAGGTGCATTATGCGAAAAGAGATTAAAAGCATACTGCAAATCGAGCATCTTAGGAGGTTAATTTGCAGGTCTTGTTGTGCATAAGATAACTATGTTCCAAAAATGGAAAAGAAGAAGGGATTGTAAATCAAATGCAAACACCTGTTGCGAAAAGATTTTGCATGTTGGGGGTTTTCCTTGCAGGACCTAGTAAACCACAAAAACACAAACGATGTTAGGTGTTTTCCTGTGAAGACAGAACAATATATAATGCAATGACATGTTACATTTTACAGAAGAATAAAACCTCGCGAGTTTGAAGCTCAAGCTCTTCCATTGCAGCAGCTCCAGCACCACTAGCTGCCTGGTAGGTACTAACAACCATGCGTAGAACCTAAAACATCAGATAAAATCAGCTGGTAAACACCTCCAACTGAAATAACAGAAAAAAGATAACCAATTTGGTAGAATAGATTATGTAAAAATAAAAAATAAACCTTGGAATGCCTATGCAAAGGGGTGGCAGCCATCAAACAAATGATGGTAGAACAGTTGGGGTTGGCAATCAAAGCCCCCTTCCCTGTGCCAGCCTTAATCCCACGCATGGCCTCCAGATTCACCTCCGGAATCACCAGGGGAACCCCTTCGTCCATCCTAAAAGCCGAGCTGTTGTCCACCACAACAGCACCTTTCTCCACCGCCACGGGACCGAACTGCTTGCTGATGGACCCACCAGCGCTAAAGAGCGCAATGTCCACCCCGTCAAAGCTGTCGGCCGTGAGCTCTTCCACAGTGTAGGTCCTGTCCTGGAAAGTGAGTTGCTTGCCGGCAGAGCGCCTGGAGGCGAGCATCTTAATGGATCGGTAGGGGAAGTCTCGGTCGGAGAGGACGTCGAGAAACTCCTGTCCAACCGCACCAGTGACTCCCACCACGGCCATAGAGGGAGCCGTTTCCTGGAGGGACATGCGGACCCTCGTTCTCGGCGGCGCTGATGGCTTCTTAATAAAAGAGGGTTTGGATAGGAGGCGATGTGTTTGGTTGGGGAGCGTGAGCATTGCCATTTCCGATAGAAAAGAGAGGAACTTGAGAGGCGGCTGGTACTATACCAATACAAGAAACGAAGAACCAACGTAAGAACTGTGGGGTTTAAGCCTTTCCTGGGTTCCCACTTCTCGTGTACTTGCGTTTGGATTCTGAACTGTGTCTTTAGTTGTCTTGTCCAAACCAATCTTCGGCTTGGATGGCTTCAGTCAGAAACCGGCGGTCCATCCCATCTGCCAATCATTACTTTATTCTTATCTTTATTTAGCATATAAAATAGCTACTATAATTATTAATTATTTTTCAAATTGCTGACAGGACCTTATAGTAAAATAAAATCATTCGATCTTTCAAATAGGTATGTCTTCAAACTCAAATCTTGTTTGATATTTATTTAAAATTTCAGTATTTCAGATTCTGTAGACCGATTTTCAGAATAACAAAACCAATCCTCAAAATATTAATCGTTAGATCGACTCTCTCAAAATTAAAATAATTAGACCGACTGTTGAAATAGTTAGTCCACTCTCGAACTAACTTTAAGATTATATTTATTATAGGTGAATAAATTAATCATTATTACCAATGGATACTCTCTAATTTTAGTATGTTTAATATGTTTGGATTCCAATTATTTATATTAATATATACTCTATACTATTAACACAATAATCTCTCTCTTTCTCTCTCTATATATATTATAATTTTGTTTAATAAAATTGATTTATTTTAAATTAAAAATAATAATAAGTAATTTTTATATTAATACCATTTCTAGTCCCAACTCCGTCTACACCAATGATTTACTACTAAATGGCCCAGCAGAGGAAGTGCAGGCTATAATGTGAACGGTATTACACCAGTCTGTCCATTCCGATCACCGGCAAGGTTCTGAATAAGGACTCTGGTGAGACTCTGTCCTTCCTCTACAAATTAATCACTTACAAATAGTAGTGTTTGCTTCAACTTTCTTTCCAGTTGCCGTCCGTAAGGAAGACTCCACCAGAAACCCATTTTTGAATTTCAGGACTCCGGCAGAGGGGGAAGCACAACATCCTGAAGAGCTACCATCTTGGCTCGACCTCCATATTCTTCGGGCAACACTTCTTCTCCAATTTCTTTTACAAAATCTAGTCTCTCTTGCTCATTGCTCACGATCACAACCTGCCATGAAACGAAAACTTGAATATATGTAATCAAGGATGTTAGACTATAATCACTACCTGCCATGCATATAACTTAAGCCATGATTCTCCCCATAGAGTTCCAAACACTTAAATAGATCGTTAAATCATTTTGTTAAACCAAAAGAAAATAATCCGAGATGTATGGCTGCATAGTAAAACTTATTTGTAGTTAATAAGTTCTGGATCCATTCATAATTGATGCTTATTATACAGAAAAGATTAATTATTATTATCAATGATAAATATCCGAAAAAAGTGTCAATTGAGCTAAGACTTAGATAGCTATAGATATCAACAACGTTTCGTGCACCTTTTCTTGAGTTGCCTTCTCCAAGAAGCGAGAAACCATTTTCCAAACGCTAACAAAGAACCATGGCATGTGCAAAATGTATAACTTTGCCAAACGCTCAGGATAGTAAGCCTGCAACAAAGTAGTAAATCTTTAAGACATACGAAATTTAGGTTCTCCAACCTAGAACCAAGTTTGCTTTTGTGATTTATCATAATAAATTCATTGTAGTAATTGCAGAATAATAGACTTCAATGCCTCATTCAGAAAAAAAGAAATAAAAAAGTTATGTCATTTACTCATTTTTCAGCCTGAATATATCACCATTAGCCAGGTTGTCTCTTGCCTGCCCATGGATTCGGCAGCAGTTTGAAAGGTTGACCTATTCGGGAATCTCCAAATCTATGTTTATTTTCAACTCCCCGAAATATTTTGTCAGTTAGTATGCCTTTCCTTGTCTCTGGGTGCCTAGGTATCCACCGCAAAGCCTTTCCTTGTTTGAACGTCACCCTTAAGTCTTAAAGCTATGCCATCCTAAGATGCTGTTAATGGAAGGATCTTATGAAGGTAATCAAAACCACAAACAAAAAGCTTACCTGCAAAAACTGAAATCCAGTGATCAAACCGCGAGCATCGATGTTTTTAAAAGCGATTTGCTGAAGATCAATAATGCCAATCAATTTCTCGTTTCCTATTTCTTGAGCTTTAATTGCACTGAAACAGAGTCAGTAAAATCCTTCATCATTCTCCTTATTTCTCAGCTAAGAATGAATCATCATATATCAAACTTATAACCTTTGGAATTAGAAGCACATAATGTGAAGGCATAGAAGGTATGATAACATAGCATCACAAAAATGTAGCACATTAAACAATCTAGAGGAAAAACTCACATTGTCGATAACAGTGACTAATTCTTTGAGCACCAACCAAGAGTGGGAAGTTTTTAAGGTATTCTATATCAAAAACAATGAATTGAACCTTGCTTGCTTAAAGATAAATAAGTCTTAACACTCAGCCATACCCCTTAGGTTCTCAAAATATTTCATTTACAAATCAGTTTGAGTGACAACCTAAATTAGAGAAATAACATCAACAAAAAATGTGGATGATCTCTTCATGACTAATAGCTATCAACCTCTGAAGTTAATCAGAACAGCTAGAAAGGATGTATTAGCCTGCTGGCTCTACCATTGTTTCATTTGTATCCCCAGTTTCGAGCAAGTCATCATCAGCCACTCTACAAATGCATGCTTTTCTTATGGAAGATAAATTGCAAAAATATGTTATCAGGTAAGGAAGAAATCATAGACATCCATTTCAGTGAAGAGATGACAAGCCATTTCAGTAACACCTCTATCTGCCAGTGATCTTAAAAATACTAGCCACTAGCAGCAAACTGTGGCACTTCTCACACCTTCCCAAAGAGACCAAGAATAATACATGCAAAATAATGATCCTACATGGTAATGCATCAGCCAAACCCAAAACGAGCCGCACTATTATCAGGAATCACCAAAAACAATCATAACCTCGTACTACTCTCCCATAATTGGTACAAGGCAATCATAATCTCACACCACTCAACCATACTTTCAGACAAGCCACACTCATCAGATAAAGAAAGTGGCGGAACCTCGCAATAGCTTTGTCTAGCATATGAACCACGAATTCTGCACCAAAAGGAAAACAACATCAGTCATATATGTCCAATGACCAGCTACTCTTGTTCATAGATGTTTATTTATTTCATTAAACAGTAGCTTTTCTTTGTCCTTGGCCGTAGTTCCTAACTTAACTTTAATATTGAAAGATTTCCTTATGTGAAAGCTTTCAGCAAGGATTATTATACTACAATAAAATCATCTGAGAAAAGCCACTCTTGATTATAATATTTGATACCACCAATAAAATACTAGTTCCTGGAAGTAGACCGCAAAAGCCCATAACGGGAAAAGTGGCATATGATAGAAAAATCAGTAACTGAGGTCATGATTCCTGAATACCTAACAAGTGTTACAGTTCCAGCCATCTACACACCTCTCTAATGCAAGGTCCATTATAAGACCCACATAGACGGCAGTCAAGATGAAAAGGTGCATGATTACACCCATCAAACTTCGGTTTACCTCAACAAAAACTCGATAGTCCTCATGATTTATCAACAGTAAATAATTAAAATTTGGAGTTTTGAAATTACTCTTGAACTGGGGCTGATCCTTGGAAGGAAAATGCTTGCTTGCTTTGATAATCACCACAGGGTACTTATCTTTCGCCAAACCCTGCAAATAAATCTTTTTGCATTCCAGTTCATATGGAACTTCAGATGCAGGAATAGACCCGTTTGGAACAAAAGCAGCTCTCCAGTTCTGCCACTGCACAAACATCTTTGCTGCCTTACACGGGTCCATTGATCTTGCGATCAAGAACCTCATCAAAGTTGGCTCTCCATAGTTCTGGAAATCCAAACCCAGTAAAATCAAGTACAGAACTAAGCTGAATCACCACACACAGACACAGATAATGACATAAAAAGTATAATAATGAAAAACTTGAACTTGCACAAGGATAATGTGCAGATATCTCTGGAGATTCAGACTGCATATATTAGCTCACCAAGTAAATGGTAGTACCTCGGATGAAGAACCAAGCTTTTTAACTGATTCCCTCATCTGGGTCACTGCAACCCCATGAGTACTCTCCATTGATGTGCAAAAATGAAGAGGGGCCTGCTTTGTGTTTGAACTGAACCTATTGACCTCCTCCCAAAACTTTGATGATGGCGGGCGCCACTCTTCCCAACTTGAAAAACTAACCCAACGGGAAAAGCAAAGGGCATGTGCCAGAGAAAAACAAGAAAAAGAAAAGTCAGAGAAGCAGTTGAGCAGCACTTGGCTCTTAAAAATCTTGGTATTTTTGGGTTTTCTTTTAATGAAACTAAGCCAAAGTGGTGGTGGTGGTGGTGATTGGTACTCTCCGGAAAAGTCCAGGACAGTGGCTTCGCTGTGAACGTATCATCCTCCATGTGGGGTTCTTCGACTTTCGTGTAATTGACTTGGTACTGAGGAATTTCTGGGCCCACCTTTGCTTTGCCGTGAAGATGCAATTGCCGCCTATCAAAAACGAAACTTGCTTTTTCAAACTCTCCAGAAATATGGCAGCCAGAAGAACAATATCTTTTACCATCTATCCTTTTGCAATAAAGATATTATATCTCAATTCTTTCTTATGAAAGATTAGTATCTCAATTTAATTGTTATGCTTTTTTAATATAGTAATAAAATACCCACGTCATAATTCAATAGGTATCTTTGAATAATTTTAACATTCATTCATATTTTCTAAAGGTTTAAATGAATATCACATCCCAATAAATATATTTTTTACATCCGTAAAATCAGACTAAAACCTAGAAATTTAAAAAAACAAAATATTTAATAGACCACTACATCCACCTCGTTCATAATTAAATACATCAAAAAGACTTCAATCCTCCACCAAAACCAACTCACATAATCCAATAAATATAATTAAATAATAAATTCATATATAGAATTCAAATCTTAATTTTGGATATAAAATACCTTAAACCTTTTAGACTAGTTGGACATATTCTTATTCTTAGCTGGTACTTAATAGGTACTTATGACAAAAAAGATCAATTATTATTGTGAATATCCTTTAATATATTAAAAAATGACCAACACACATTGAAGTTTCGTGCTATTTTTAACAAGAATAAAGAAGATAATAATGAACAATCAATGAGGAATATCAGAGATTTTTGCATCAAGCAATAATAAAAGGAGTTAATACTCCTCTTTTTATAAAAAAAATAAAAAAAAGAGGAATATCAGAGGGACTAGACAGCATCAGCTAGAATAAACACTACTATTATACAGTGAGTAAATAGTCAAAATGCAGGAAGATAGATTTGAGTTCGACCTCAATACTTGTAACTCAACCTGCATCCTGTCCTCTTATGCTAAAGACAATTAACAAGTTTCATTAGCTGAACCATGGATAACATGCCGTGCTCGTGCATGATCTGAGATGTCCACTACTCACATTCAGTAAACTAGAAAGGCAAACACTGAGCACTGGGCGGCTGCTTATGATAGGAGCATGGAATTAAACATTTTCAATCGCATTCAAACTACTAAAGAAAGAAAACAGAAACCTGAGTTAAGGATGAAGATGAAGGATAAGAGTATTTTGAGTCGGTAGCTTAATAAGCCCATCGAGCATTTTTACCATTATCAAAGCCGAGTAGCTACAGATTTGTGACAGCGAGAAGCCATCATGAAGGGCTTATGATTCCAAGTCTGAATTCTGCTCTGAGAAACTTATTTCCACCAGACTAGGGACAAGGAAATAGCATTGAATTCAGGTGGAAGCCCATCATATCAAGTAACTTTTACAAATATCAAATTGGTCTTTTCCAAGTAACAGACATTGAGAAGGCTCTACCATGCGCTCAAGAACAGAGCATACAATGCAATCTACGGTAAATAATATCCAGACTTCGACTTGAATCCATTCAGAGTTTTCAAAGATATTACTACCCTGTGTGCTATCCGTGGAAGCTAAGAGGACAGCTTGATACTACACAATTACAAACCTGCCATGAATCAAAATTAAGAACATAAACCCAAGTATAAGTCAACAAAAAATTGCATTTCTCATTAGTAGCAAACTCTGAATTCATGCAGCTAAGACACTTTTGCCTTTAAGCGCACTGTGATTCAATTAATAAGTATGCACAATTATGACTCAGGAATATTAAGTGACTAAACAAACGAACATGCCACTAGATGATCATCTTTGAAATTCTGAGATATATTCTCCTAGTAGGCAAGATGCTTATACCACAAATATCATGTATTTTCCTTTCCAACAACCAAAGCCAAATTACGGAAGCAAATAAGTATAATATGTCACTGCATACAGCGATTTGCTAGTCGACCTACTTTCTACTTTTATTAATAAAAGCAACATATGTTTATCCTAACTCAAGGAAAATCAGTAAAATGTCTTCAAATTAAGTCTTTCGCTTTATGTATGTGAGTTCGTATGATATCCGAGACTTGGGTATGAAAAGATAAATCCCATTATGCTACAGGCAACAGGAATATCACCATATCTAAACTTGTCAACAATCCAATAACTGGCCTATCCATCATTATCTTTAGCACTATTCAATTTAATCACTATTAGCAATAAAGGCTATTAAAGCTTCTGCAGAGATTGTGTGTTTCATATCCTACAATTCAAATAAGCAAATTTACCTATTCTGTGAAAATGCCCATGATATCACTTGGAGGAAACTGCTGTGACACTGGTATTGCCACCCTGGCATTATTAATAAACTCCATACTCGGCTCCTGCTTCACCTTGTTAGCATTGATCTCTGCATATATTTTTCCATTACTCAAATTGGTCAATGGAGATTCAAATTGACCCACTGCAAATGGGCTCAGAGTGCTAGTTCCTCTATTCAATCCAGGATTCCCAAGTGGTCCTTGATTAAGCACTTCACCCGACTTTGTACCATATGAACCCTGAATGCCACAAATATTAGGAACAAGTCCATGTAATTGCCTTGTGGGTCCACCTGATATGGTTGGGCTCTGAACTTGAACTTGAACTTGTTGAGTGACACCGTTGTCTGCATTTACAGAGCAAGAAGACACAGAAGGAGATACAGAACTGGGGGCTGAGTACCCATCAACAACAACTTTGGTTTTGAGATCCCCATCAGATAACAGACCAATATTAATAGAGGAATTATTTGAATGAGTTGAAAGCAGACTGTAATCCATGGCAGCACTCCTGTTAAAGTTGGAAAATTGATTCATTGAAGCAGAAGTTTCTCCTGTCTGAAAACACACTGATGACAAAGACGGAACCACAAGGCAAGATGGCTGCACTGAAATTGAACGGCTGGGTTCTGGCAATGATGATGGCTGTTGTGCTAGTTGAAGATGTCTATGCTGTTGTTGCTGCAGTATATCCATCAGCATGTTACTATGCTGCGTGCTAATTCCCCCAAGGTTGCCACTGGGTCCTGCAGTACTAAGGTTATTTGAAGACCAAGCTCCAAACCCCTTTGCTACTTCCTCTGCAGATGCCATGTTTTGAGGGAAACTTTTCGAAATGTTGCTTGGGCTTTTTACTAATGGCTGACCAAACGCTACACCATGTTCAATGGGGATACACTTGGGAGCCTGTACAGATGCTTGTAAAAGAGCTGGTTGGTCCAGTCCTGTCATTACATTACCAGTCGTCTGGCCTAAAAGTTCAGCATGGAGAGCTGCTAATGTTTGAGGAGGAATATGGCCACTGGCAGCCAAAGCTTGGATATCAAATCTTCCTAGTGGATTAAGTTTAGCATTTGAGTCCAAGGGTCCACAAAAGGTAGTAGACATCCCACCTTGTTGGGCCACCCCACTTAATCTCTTCAAATATAGTCTAAACTTCTGTGAATAGACATCATGAGAAATGAAAAAAGGAATCAGAAAGCATAATAATGCATCTGGAAAGTAGTAGGATTTCTTAAAAAGAATGAGATGTTCCACCAGGAGTTTGACAAGTTTGATGCTTGTTTTGCCAAGCATTTGCCACTACATGAACTGCGGCAGGAATATACATTTTGTGCAAAATTAAAGCATTTACCTGGCAGTATTCATGTGACGGATTTTACTCCAATCACTTGGCTGAAGTACATGGAAAATTCAATTTTACAAAGTTATGTCTTCGGATAAAGAAGTGAACAAATTATTACAATCATATTAGACTGATTGGAAGAAAAAAAGCTATTATTCATAGCTCAGGTTTTCAGTCTTACAAGAAAGGGGAAGTCCAACTTTGACCCCTTAAATAAGACAAACCAATACCCACGACAAAAGATGAGACGAAATTATGATTTTCAGACTTTTGAATAATACAAATTACTGGGGGTTTCAAACTATATAAAAGTCCAAAGCATTCCTAAAAGCTACCAAAGCCTAAGAAACACATTTTATGATCCTGCTTAGTTGGTCAGAATATTTACAGTTACTGATTTGCTGTGATGGCAAAACATGCCTCACGACAGCCACTTTAGATTTTGTTCACAAAAACAGAAGACCAATAGGTATTGATAAGCTAATGCCAATCTAACGGAAAAAAAATGATTAAAAAAAACAGACCAGGGACATCGGACAGAATCAAACCTGCAAATGACTTGCAACATTCTCCCTGGTCAAACCAGGCACGTTCATCAATTCAAGGATCCTCTTAGGCACGGCCTCTGAAAATGGCAACCAAAAGTTGCAATCAAGAGAAAGAAACATTCGAAATTCAAAAAATTTATTTTTCATGATACCCATCAGCAGCTCACCCGAACACAATGCTTAAAAGTGTACCCACTCTGAACTAGATTAAAATAAAGATTATGTTAAGCATATCAATAGAGATCATACTATCAATTCCAAGCTGGTTCACCGCACTAACAAATTGCTGATGAAGCTCCACTGACCATACCACCCTTGGTTTCTTAGAAGTAGAAGGATCATCATTTTCCAGCTCTTCTTCTTCTTCTTCTTTGACATTGCTCCTCTTTTTCTGACACTTCGAAGCTCCTTCAGTCCCTTCATTTGCAGAAGAAGCATTATCAACATCATCATTTCCTCTTTTCTGACGATCGTTATCACCCAAACTCCCTGAATGCTCAAATTCTTTAGTTTCATTCCGCTTTTTCCTAATGACATGTTGCCATATATTCTTGAGCTCTTCCTCACGAATAGGCTTAATCAAGTAATCACATGCTCCATGTTTGATTCCTCTCATTACTGCACTTGTTCTCCCATCAGCAGACATCACTGCAGAGACAGATTCATGTAAATAGTTGAACAACAAAATCTAAAGTCACCAAGAGTACATGAAATATACTTACTGATAACTGGAAGATCCATCTCCAACCCAACAAGTTCAAGAAGTTTAAATCCATCCATATCGGGCATATGGACGTCACTGAGTACCATATCAAAACAGCCTTTTCTTTCCCTGAGAAGATCCAAAGCAACTGTGGCCTGGGAGCAAGTGGTAACTGCATTCCTCAAAACAAAAGGTAAAATTTCAGAAAAAATTTAAAAATCATTCAGGACGCTGATGCACATTGCAGATCATTTTGTATCTGCATTAATCAACCCACAATTAAATAAGCGAAATGTAATGCTTTAAAAGTCACACAACTCGCTAGAATAATTTATTTTTTAAGAAATCAGAGGCATATTGATCATAGTGAATAATATCGCATCACTCTATGTCCCTAGGCTTTAAAACCCACCAGGTCAGCGTTCTCACTATTAGGACTAGGTTTAAGGGTCGCCCACACATCAAATTCTGATTACTATAGTGTCTAATACCCAAAAAGAAGTCTCTCTTTGGGTACATAAAAGCAGGCAAATAAAATTTTTGCTAGTAATATTTGACTTAAGAACAGTAAAATAAGACTGTTAAGCTCGTAACTATCTGTAGGATTGTGGAGTCTTCAAGTCCTAACTCTTGGGTCTAATCAAATGTATTAGCTTGTTTAAAACTGATGCTAAAAATGCGATGGGCCTTCAGAACCGTCCCATCACCACCTCTTCCTACTTAGGTAATCTCCTGAAAAATTCGCAAGGCCTAGTTAAGGATGAATTCCTCCCTTTTTCATAAGTTACAAACAATAATATGATATATTTCATCACCCAAAAATAATGACTGTCGAGAATAAAGGAGAAAGGAACAACCAAATTGAGCATAAAAGTTGCCATCTATCTTAGTAATCCTCATTTATACCTAAAGCTGTACCTTATTATTGAATGTATGACCAAATTTATACAATTCAATGCCATTAACTACCGCCTGCATCAACATGCAAAAATAACCAACCTAGCCATGAAGGGATTTTTTTTTTCATTTTAGCAAAGTGAGAGACAAAGGAACCCAACCATGATATAGACAACGGCGAAGCATCTGCTCGAGAATTCTCAAGCAAGTGGTGTCGTCGTCAACTACCAGAACCCTAAGCCCTGCCGGAAACTGCTCCGGCACCGAAACATCAGCACCAGCATCTTTACTGCACCCGTAGCTACTGGCACTCGTGCTCAAACTCGACGCCACTCGCTGCGAAGCGACCATTACAGAAGAAATGCAGGCGCGCAAGCTCCGCGAAACGAAGCCACACACAAAAACACGAAAAAAAAAGAAGAAAAAATCACCGCGCCACCTCTGCGTACAAAACGCGACAAGAGTAGCTCGAACAACGAGGCATAGCACAGGGAAGAAAAAACGATTTTAACAAATAGAACACCGCCGGTCGGATCTGTGAACAGAACGGAAACCCTTAGTTCAGAAATGAAACGGTGACGTCCAGTGAAGTTGAGAGGTTCCTGAAAGTGACAGCTCCGCCTACAGATCCGGAGACGGAGGTGGATTTCGGGCCAAATTTCCGGAGTTTAGTCGATTCAGTACCGTTCAAATTGGAGTCGAAGCAAGTAAGTAGAGAGAGAAAGGGCGCAAGGGAAAGAAAGTTGTTAGATAAGGCGAGCAAAGAGAGGGGTAAAATCGGAAAAAGAGTCGTTTTGTAATGGAAATGCCAAACAAGTATGATAAAAAAATGTAAATAACAAGCAATAACGAAGATGAGGGTAAAAAGGAGATTTCACCCGGTAAATACTTCTGCTTCTCTTGCATGAACTAGTACTAAAACAAATTAGCAATTAATTTAAATTAAATATATTTCTAATAATTTTTATTTTATAAATTAAAATATATTTATCATTTTTAATATTGATTATTCTATCTAATATATCAGATCATAAATATCAAGAGCTTCAGTTTTTTTTCTGATTTATTTCTAGTAATTAAACATAATTTCAATAAAATTTTAATTAAATTTTTTAATTGATTAAATCATATTTGATTATGAAAATCATATTAAATTTATAAAAAATATATTATTATATTCCATATTTGATAAAAAAATTACCTAAATTTTATTATTTATTATAATTAAATATATATTTCATTAACAATAATTAATATATTTTTAAAATATTATTATGTAAATTATTTGCATGTTTATTATTACAAATCAAAATCAAACTACACCATTAATCAATTTTGTAGATGGCATCTCCCTCGGCATCACAAGATTGACAGGTCACAATCAAGATAATCAATCTTTATCGGTTAGGATCCCTATTCAAAATAATCAACTCAAACTAGGGATAGATAAACATTAATATTTACTATGTATGTAAATTATATAGATATCGTTAAATTGATAGAATAATTTAAATCCTCAATCTTCATCGTTAATTCTAATGACTATGTAGAAAATATCTCACCTTATTTATAAATCATATAATATTTATGTAATTATTGAGTATAAAATATTTATATCTATATGGGTCTTATTTGTGTGCTCAATTATTGTAGGGGCATTGAGGTGAGGAAGGGAATTTAATAGAGAGAATTAGCTGTGAAAGGGACAAGAGAGAGAGATGGGGTCCTATAATGTAAGGAAAGATGAGTTGAAGTGGCGAGCAGACAGTATTGGTGGTGGTTCGTCCCAGAGGAACTAGAAAGGCAAAAGAAGTTAGTTTAGTTGGAACTTTTAGTTCGGGACCAGGTTTCCTACAATTCGGGTCGGATAAGTTTCTTATATATATATCTCCGCTGAATTAATAAAAAAACATTTTAATTATAAAAACAAAGTACCTAATGAATTTTGGACTGAAAATATATATATTTTTCCAATAATAACTTATATATAAGTAAAAAATGCATTATTTCAGTTGAGTTGTTATTCTTTCAAGAAGGGTACTCACATATAATAAACCCCTTAAATCAAAATAAATCAATATTAATACGATAATTTCAATTCACATCTTTAATATTCAATTTCATTATATATATATATATATAGCAAATCTCATAATTAATTTTTTATGGGATTTCAAATTTATTAAGATATATTCCATTCACATCTCTAGCAACTAATAAGAAAATATCTTAATCTTTAAAAAGGCATAGAGCTCTTAAATAATGATCCGGAAAGAAAAATATTTTTAAAAGTGCACTTCTTACCATACCCATAGTTTACTACAAAACCGAACTTTATGTGTGAAATGACAAGACTAGGTCTGGGCGACAACGTTCCGCCAGCTAGTCAAAAGGGGTGAAATAGGGAATAACGCGGGATCGTTCCCGCCACATCCTTTCACCGTCAAAAATATCTACTCTTCCAGTATTGTTATAGTACAGGTGGCATCCAGTTGGTTAGTTGACAGATATTTTTCTTCCTAGATATTTCTTTGGACCAGTTTCATCACTACTGATAAATTCTCTTTTATGCCCTTGTGTACCTTGCTAAATTAAAAATTGTCATTGCCTCCCTCAATTATTATAATATTTCCCAACCCCACCAACAACTCAAATTCATTTTTATTTTTTCAAATAAATGCTTGTTTTATTTATTTAATATTATTTTAAAATTTTTTAATAGATTATTTATTTATTTGAAAACTATATAATATTATTTAAAATTTATAATAAAGTAAATTATTAAATTATATTAATAAATAATTACATCTTAATTAAATATAATTATAAATGAAACATCAAAACCCTTTAGGATTTAAAATATAAGAATCTAAATGAAACTTTTCTTATAAAATTTTCATCTATTAATATATTTTATTATACAAATTATAAATTAACATATATAATCATAATTTTAGATATTTTGAGGAATTTTAGTATCTTATTATTGAAATTATTAAAATTACAAATAATTTATCTAGAACGGTTCAACTGACCGGTTGGAGTTTAAATCCTCTGATATAATTATAATTATGAATAACAAAATTTAAAATGATGTCATATAAAAATTATAAATCTAGTTAATTTTTTAAGTATTTATATCATGTTAATATTATTGACATTGCGAAAAATTACAAATATTTCGGCTAGACCGGTTCAACTGAACCGGTTATAGTTATAAACCTTGGACAGAACAAAAATACTTAATATGAGTGGGACAGGGAAGTGCTTGCAGTTCAAGAAAGCAATGACGTGTCAAGGCATGGGCGGGATTAAATAAATAACAAAAGTAAGTGGAATGGGGTCAATCTAGTAATTAAGAGTAGAAACAGGGGCATTCTCAAGTATCACAAATATCTCAGGACAGAAGCACACAGATCTTTCTTTCGTATCTGGCTGCAAGAGATGACAGAGTGCCACATCCTCCCACTCGCTCGCGAACCCTCATACGTAACCAAGGCAAAGAAGTAAGGAAAGAAAGTAAGAAATTGATAGTTTTGAACCATGTCATCGAGTATGGATGATTCAGAGGACTCGGAGGAGGAGGAGTTTCAGCTATCTGGGAAGAGGCTAAGATTCTCCAATGATGATATGGAAGAAGATGAAGGAGGAGGAGGATTGGGGATGTTCTTCTATCCTAGAACCCCTACTTCTTTCGTGGTTTGTGATGCTCTGGAGCATGATTTTCCCATCATTTACGTCAATAAAGTGTTCCAGATCGTTACCGGCTACCGCGCTGACGAGGTCCTCGGCCGTAATTGGTAGGTACACTGCACCGTTATTCTCTGTTTTTTTTTTTTGAAATAAAGGGATGTTTATCATTGTTATGGACTAATTATGTGAGTCGGTTAATATTTTGATTAATTATTATTAAGTCTCATCATTCAACCATACTCTTCAAATTTTTTCTCTGTTTTTTTCTTATACCTGACTCTTTTATCTATATATTGGATGGAATTGGGTAGGGTTTTATACTGATCCGTTGTGGTTCGTTTTACATGTACTTGAGTGTTGTCTGTTGAGGTTGTGTGCTAATTGTTGTTGGAAATTATGCGGTTTCAGTCGGTTCTTACAATATAGGGACCCTCGAGCTCAAAGACGACATCCTTTGGTGGATCCTGTAGTTGTGTCTGAGATCAGAAGATGTCTTGAAGATGGGGTTGAGTTTCAGGGGGAGCTTCTGAATTTTAGGAACGATGGTACTCCTCTAGTCAACAGTCTTAGGCTTACACCTATCCATGACGATGATGGGACGGTCACGCACATTATAGGAATCCAGGTGTTTTCAGAAGCGAACATAGATCTGAACAGTGTGTCGTATCCTGTTTTCAAAGAGACTTGCAGCCAGCGGTATGATCAGTCGTCTCTGTATTCTTCTCTGACCAGACAGCAACAGTTCAGTCAGGGACAGGAAACATGTGGGATGCTTCAGTTATCTGACGAAGTGTTGGCTCATAACATTTTATCTCGTTTGACCCCTAGGGATGTGGCTTCCATTGGGTCGGTTTGTACGAGGATTCGGCAATTGACTAAGAATGAACATGTGAGGAAGATGGTGTGTCAGAATACTTGGGGAAGAGAGGTTACTGGTGCATTGGAACTCATGACCAAGAAGTTAGGTTGGGGTCGATTGGCTAGGGAATTGACAACCCTTGAGGCTGTGTGTTGGAGGAAATTTACAGTTGGGGGAGCGGTTGAGCCATCTCGTTGCAATTTCAGTGCTTGTGCAGCTGGGAATAGATTGGTATTGTTTGGTGGGGAAGGGGTTAATATGCAGCCAATGGATGATACTTTTGTGCTTAATCTTGAAGCTGCAAATCCAGAATGGCAGAGGGTGATTGTGAAGTCATCTCCTCCAGGGCGATGGGGTCACACGCTATCATGCATCAATGGTTCCTGGTTGGTGGTATTTGGAGGATGTGGGAGGCAAGGGTTGCTGAATGATGTTTTTGTTCTGGACTTGGATGCGAAACAGCCGACTTGGAAGGAAGTCTCCGGCGGGACACCTCCACTTCCGAGATCATGGCACAGCTCTTGCACGATCGAAGGTTCCAAGCTGGTGGTGTCGGGTGGATGCACTGATGCTGGGGTTCTCCTCAGCGACACCTTTTTGTTGGATCTAACAACAGACAAGCCAATGTGGAGGGAGATTCCGACTTCTTGGGCACCTCCGTCTCGGTTAGGACATTCATTATCAGTTTACGGCAGGACGAAGATCCTCATGTTTGGTGGTCTTGCGAAGAGTGGCCACTTACGTCTGAGATCGGGTGAGGCCTATACAATCGATTTGGAAGATGAAGAGCCACAATGGAGGCAACTGGAGTGTAATGCATTTTCCACCATTGGTAGCCAGACTTCTGTGGTACCCCCTCCTAGACTTGATCATGTTGCTGTTAGTATGCCTTGTGGAAGGATTATCATCTTTGGAGGTTCAATTGCTGGGCTGCACTCACCATCTCAGCTGTTTCTGCTAGATCCTGCAGAAGACAAACCATCATGGAGAATTCTCAATGTACCAGGTCAACCACCTAAGTTTGCCTGGGGGCATAGCACCTGTGTTGTTGGAGGTACAAGGGTGCTGGTGTTGGGTGGCCATACAGGAGAAGAATGGATTCTAAACGAATTGCATGAGCTATGCTTGGCTAGCAGACAAGACTGAGAAAGAGAAACATAATCAGTAATGAAAGAAAGAGGCATAATTTTGAATAACCCACCACTCCAGAGACCTCTGCTTTTTGACCTGTCTTCGTTTGAGGTTATTTGTTCCAATCAGTCACTTGTTTCGTTGTTGCCTTTTATATTCTCTTTATTTCCACTTGTTTATATACTTGCATTCTGTATATTGAGTCTTGAGTGTTTGCTGTAATCAGTTGCACAATGTGAACATGAAACAGTAAATGGATGTGCTGTTTGTAATACAAGCATGTGTTTTCCTTTACATAGAAATTCGGAGATGGAAAAACTTGATGTGTAAATATTAGTCAACATAGAGAAGAGGGAACATGAACAAATCTTGTTCACGATAACCAAATTTAATCTTTTTCCATCAGTCTACTGTCTAAGTTCAATTCCTTAGAAGTCTTATTTGGAAACATAAACTGACATCGTGTACACATATGAGACCGATAACGTGGTCATAGGATTATAAATAACAATAGACAATAAATCAACCACAAGTTCTGAAGTTTTATCAGATTACAAAATATTAACAACTGAAACAATAACAATACCAATCACGCTGGCTGCAAAATACGAATATAAACTGCAAAATGGTAGACCACACAAAATATAATAAGCTAGCCCTATACAACCCACACAACCACTAGCCACTCGAAAGAAAAGAAAAACCTGACAAAAGGTTAGCCCAACGTCAATATCTTCCTTTTTCCATCTCTTTTCACTGACCTCTAAAGCACAGGCATAGCACAGTCTATGTCAGATTGCATACCGATTTCATCCTCTGGTACTTCACCGAATCTACATCTCTTGGACAATTTCAGTAAAATACAGGGTGATCGGCATGCGTGCGAGTTACAATCTTATAATTAATCATGGCAGAAGGGGGGAAATTACATAAGAGAGCCAAATCACAAGGACCATGCACATCTACTACTTCTTGCTGGTTCTGACGGTTGAATTTACCATCATTGATTGCTGCGTGTTAGTCCACTGCGTGTTACACTCCTGCAAATATAGAAGGACGAATCAGTTTTTGCAATTTATAGTAACGGCAGTCACTTTGAATGTTTCAATAGCTAAATTACTGTAGGATGATATATAATCAAAGTCTTGGATTCATAGGGTTTGATGAAGCATAAATCAGCACTTCATCTACTTTACATAACATTCTCCTGGCCACAAGAAACTGGTCACGAAACATTACTCCACACTTCATCCCACTTCCTACTTTCCTATTTTATTCGATAAACACTAGCTCTTTTAGCTTTTATGAGCAATTTAAGCAAGTATTTATATCCATAATTGGAAATAAAACATCTTTACCAAATCCCAGTCCTGCAGTTATATTACAGATTTCCAAGACACTATCATTCAGACAAAAAACACACTCAACTAGTCTACTTTTGAAGCTACAAAAGTGTAGGAATAATGTCGTTTGATTGAACTCTAACTTAGTAGTGAATTTTCATTTTGCCTTTTCTGACGGACTGATGTCAGGAATTAATATTTTAGTCCTAGCATGGTCATTAAAAATGCATATATACAATCAAGTCACTCAACACCATCCAGCTAGGTGTGCCAAGAAACTAGATTGCAGCCACTCACATCCACAATACCACTTCTCACACAAAATCCCTAGCAACTAAGTTGGCCAGCACATCAAAACATTTGTTCAAAGTAAAAGACTACCCAAGTGAAGAAAACTGGATAAACTGCAACCAAATGTCAAGAAGACGACTGTAATTTTAGGAGCAAAAAAAATAGTCAAAGTTAAATCACACCTGGCATATGATTTTCCCATTATAATGCAATGTTTTTAGTATGTTTTATGAGTTAAAAAAACAGAAAACCAAGTTTCTACAAACCTTCCAGGATGAAGCTGAGAAGCGTTTACAGGCCCTCTTGAATTAGTAAATCGCCTAGCCCTATTTTCATGTTCTTTCTCTACACGCATGGCAGCCACCTCCTTCTCCATGGCAGCTACTTCTCTCCTCATCTTCTTTGCCTCAACCTCCATTGCCTTGGTCAATGTATCCACCTTCTTTGCTAACATCTAAAAAGTAAAAAATCCCAGTAAAATCGTTGAAGTATCACATTACAAAAACAATAAAAATACGAAGAGAAGATATTTCAACCTCAATGGCATCATCCTTGTCTTTGAGGCTTTGATCTTTCTCATGACTAGCTTTCCTTAAAGTTATGACCTCTTTCTGCAGCAAATCATACAACACCCCTGGGATACTGTCCTCACTATCTGTGGGAGGAAACTCATTTGGCTTGTCATCTGTGCCTTTAGGTGACTCAATATTTTTTGTTCTCTCACAATGTTGATTGAATGAACGATTGTGTCCAGCTCCATTTAGCAGCAATTTACTACCCCTATCTAATGATCTTGTGCCCCCATCAAATGATTTTGATGTTCCTTTAGCATGCTTCATCACAGCACCCGTACTAGAGGACAAAGTTCTTAACTGAGATGTTGCTGTTCTCTTGGATAAGAAGCCATTGGATGCCAACTTTGTGATGTTATCGGCTCCACCAAGGGACTGACGACGAGAAGGTCCATTGCTTGCACTTCTTGCTTCGGGTGCAAAGCGATTGCTAGAAGGCCCTCTCAAACTCTCTTCTAGAACTTTGAGTCGTAATTGATATTTCTCCTGAAAAATTCAAGAGTATACTTTACATTCACAACTAGGAGTAATATCAGAGCACAGGGTGAAACTTGGCTTCCAAAAATAAGAATGTACTTTCAACTGCGCTTCAGACTTTGCGGCTCGCTCAACTATGGCAAGCTTGTCACGAAGTTGCTGCATCTCTCCCTGTAACAACATTGAACCAAATTGGAATACCAATTGCAGAATAAAAAATTCAGTGCAATAAACAGGTGAAGACTCCACATTGGAAGAAACAAAAACAGAAGAGAAAGCTAACCTGAAGGAATCTTCGCTCTTCAAGCCACTGTTTTACAGGCATGACTTTGTCATTTGCATCTTTCCATTCATTGGCCACAACTGTAGCTACTCTGTTTGCGTTGACCTTGGCACGTGCCAGCTCACGGTCAATAGTTTTCCTCTCCTCCTACAAAACAGAAGGACCAAATTATCGTTTTACTGCAGCTTCAACGTGCACTGACTGAAAGAAATTGAGTATTAAATGTGAATCTACACATTACATTCATTTCCTGAACTTTCCGTTGGTAGTCCCTCACAGCATTAGCAGCTGCACCACCAGCAAGTACAGCCTCTTCCAGTTCCCTAACAGTTTGAGTGAGCTTTTCAACCTCTGCAACTTTTTGTCTATGCATTTTGTCCAAGATTTTATTTTCTTCCTGGTATTACAAGGAAAGAAGATATAAATTCACTCCAGACTCTGGTGATAACAAACTAGGAAAACAATTCTGACAAGTTCAGGAACATTCAAAGATATGACTGTTACAAAAGCATGCAATACCTGACAGATTTCGATTTGCTTCATCAACTCTTGGTTTTTATTTTGGAGATCATCCACCATGGAAGCCTTAGCCAGAGCAACTTGAACAGTTCTCTCTGCTTCAAGCAAAGCTGCTTCTTTTGATTTAGTCAAACGATCTAATGCTTTGTTGTCATCTTGAAGCTTGGCAATCTGCAACATAATTAAGAGAATCGGTTAATAGAACGAGATTTTCAATGACCTATCAAATACCAATACGGATTTTGAGTTTTGTAAAAGCTCAATATACAAAATATACCTCAATGCGAGCCAGTTTAAGCTCAGCCTCTAGAGGAGCAAGAATGGCCTCAATTGGAGGCATATCATCATCCTTTTGAGCAGCATGAACTCTCCGAAGAGTGGCCTCAGCTGCAAACTGAGCAGCCATGGAGGCCTTCTTCTCATCATTGATTTTTTTTATCTCCAGATTCTGCAATAATATTTCAATAAACATAAATATAGCATTGAGAAACCAAATAAAATAAAATCAATACAGGGATTGATAGAGGCTATAAGTTATACCTTGGATTCTAGAAGAGATTCGATTAACTTGAGTTTTTCATCCACCTTTGTCAGTTCCTCAGTGAGCTAAGCCATAAACAAATAGAAGCAAAACACAAACACATCAATTCAAACGACAAGAATCACAACAAAATGTGGGAATGTAAATTCAGGGAAAATTTAAATAGAAAATTGGTTCACATCATATTTCAGTTCGTCCACCATGCCATAAGAAAAAAAATGTGCATCAAGGAAAATGAGACAAAAAGGTTAAAGTTAAAGCCTAATCATTTCACCATAGTAACATTCATGTTCAAGTACAAGCAAAAACAGTAATTCATGGACAAAAAATATTACTTACTGAATACAACAATAACTACATGCATAAATGTAGGTAAAAGGAACCCAATCACAGACTTCATAATGACTTGCCGAGTAGAGTACAAGTGGGCAGAAGAATCAAAACATTTTGCTTTTTCCTTTTACCTAAAAGTTGAAAACTAGAAGAATTTGCCTCGACTTAAAATAAAGGTACTCATAACCATTATAACCAAGAACTTTCATGCAGTTTTAATTGAAAACACCACCAACCAACCCACATGTAAAGATGTTTGAAGTGCATCATATAGACTTCTGGCAGTATTGCTCTTGGTATTAAGATAGCTCAACATTAGCAAAAAAGGCCATCAATACAAACATCCAGGAAGGGAATTTCTGAGGAGATGATAGTCGAAAAGAAAGACAAATTTTCTTCACTCCCGATGTGAATGAAAAGAAGCAATTTAATCAACGTTCAGAATAAAAGACTGTCATCCTCTTCTCCATCGATCTATAGTTTCACTAGCAAAAACATAAGAAGAAAAATCATATCGATCCAAACTGATTAGTCAATAAAAGTGAGAATTCATCTTTAACTCCCAATATAGACAAGCATCACACGAAAATCAAACTTCATACCATAATAAGCTAATAACGAGCAAATAAGCCAGTTAAATACCATACCAATCAGAACAGATTATAAAAAATAAAAAACTCCATATTTAAAGTGCCGACATCACAAATTGGAGTGAATCTATTATAAGAAAGGAAATTAGAAGAGGGAAAAGATGAGAGAGAGAGATAGAACAGACCTCTTCAACAGCTTTCTCCCTAAGCCGTTCAGAAAACCGCAAGGCCTTGATCTCCGCTTGTGCTTCTCCCAACTCTCTATCCTTATCTACACACACCAACAACAAGCCACAAACTCAGGCGCCGCAAATCCAGCGGGAAAAATGAAACTAGAAAAAGAAAAAAAAAGGACAAACAGTCAAAGTGAAGTAAAAAAGCAGCAGATCGAGCCACATTCACACCTCTAACTTCATTCTCGAGGCGGTTAAGCTCCACCTTCACCGGATCCGAGCCGTGCAGCAGAGTTATAAACTCATTATCCGCATCGAAGCTAGGCCTGACCGGCCTTCTTCTAGACGAAGCACTCTTAGGTCCTTCCTTAAAAGATCCCGACACCGCAAGAGGCGTCGTTGTGGAACCACTCCCACCTCCACCACCGCCATTTATCTCCACCGCTTCGCCAAAAACCTCCGCCATCTCCGATCTAAGCCCGCGGTGTCCGCCTCACATCCAAATTCAAAACCGAGAGATCCGACACACCGCTAGGGTTCCAATGCCCGTTATAAACACCGATAGTTCCCCGTCCAGATTCGGATAACCAAATCAACTCAAAGAGCAAACAAAAAAAAACAAATCGAAGCAAGAATCCAAAAATTAAGAACAATACAATCTGATTTGGTTATCTCATCGGAGTATAGTAGCTAGCAGATGCTAACTAACCACCGCGAAGAGCTCTAGTAGCTTGTTTGCTTGCTTTTACTTAAAATGTGTCTGTCTGGGCTCCCTCCGCTAAAATGTGCAGGAGATTTTTATTCGGAGGGTAAGCAAGGAGTGAGCATAGAGTGTTGCCCTTTTCCTTTTTCGGGGGGTCGCTGTCGCCAATAGCAAGATTGTGATTGTGATTTCTATTTCATTAGTCTTAAACACTGTTGTTAACACAGTGATGAAGAGTTAGTGAGTGCCCACGAGTCACTCGTTTTGAGCGTCAAGCAGAGTGTAGTAGGATATTTATTATGCAACAGTATGTTAGTATGTGACTTGTCGCTCAAGTGATCAGCAAAATTCATAAATAAGGAAATTTTTTTTTTCTCGATGCATACCAGTAGTCGGATCTTTTGTCGGTGAGAAAAATCAAATTAAAAAATATTTTTATTTTTTAAAAATACATAATTTCTTATTCTAACACTTTTAGAATCTCAATTAAAAATTAATATAATAAAAACATTTTGAAACGTGATATTTAAGAGAAACGCATAACTCTATAAAATATATTCTATAGAATATATAGTTATTTAGTGATTTTAGGATACCTGAATACAAATTTTATGATATTAAAATATTTCTATAGTTGATTGGATTGTTTAGATGGATGTAAGATCCTGACCCATCAAATTAAAGGGACAGCCGGTTACCCAAAGAAAAAGAATGAGAAAAAATAAGTTTGGTCGGATAATTATATTAGATGACCGGTTGGACATTGAGAAGATTGGTCGGACCATAAAATCTAAATCTAAGGTTTTAAAAAATAATGAAATCAGAAGGTAATTTTGGGTGACTAGGAGGAAAAGTGACACCTTGGTTGCTTTGCACCTTGATATCTTACCGTTTTGAGGTAGTTTTTAGTTAGATAATGATAACCTTTTTTGCAGAACCCGAAAGCAAAGGCTTTTCTTTTTGACATCTAATTACTCAATAATAGCATTCGTGAAGGGAGATCAAAAGCTGCCTTTACTATATTAAAATATTATGGTGTTTCATTTATTTATTTATTTATTATTGTTAATTAGAATTACACGTGAGATAACATATATGGTTGATGTAAGAAAACGTTCTCGATTGTCCCCAACAAAAGGTGAATTGACTTAAAAGGACAGAAGAGATAAAGAAATTTACTAGTCCCACCCGGGGAGGAGGAGTAGTAAGCGGCTTTTAACTTCTGTCGTTATGAGTAAAAGCCAGAAGAAGGCAAAACGCAACTCTAACAAATGGCTACCGGATCACCCAGCGACTCCCCGACGAGGGACTTCCACGCACCTCTCCTCCGTCCCCGGCAGGGCACGAGACAGACTACTCTTTCCGTGCTCCTCGGTCGCGCAACGGGGCGGCGCGGTCCGTCCATGCTGGTGAGGGAGACGGCTGCGCGGGAGCTGGAGGAGCGGAGAGCGGACTGGGGGTACTCCAAGCCCGTGGTGGCGCTGGACATGACGTGGAACGCGGCGTTCGTGACGGTCTCCGCGACGATGCTGGCGCTGACCCTGGAAGAGCAGCCGAACGCGCCGCTGCGGGTCTGGATCTGCGGGTACGCGTTGCAGTGCTTGGTGCACTTGGTGTTGGTTTGGTTGGAGTACCGGAGGAGGAATCCCGGCAGGAGAAATGGCGCCGCCAGTAGCAGAGACCACGAGAGTCAACGCTTTGAAGGACCGAGCTCTGAACAGGAAAGTGATGATGAAGATTTCATCGATAGAGCCACTTCTACTTCTATCCAATTGAGGTAGGTTTCCTCTCGATCCCTAAATAGGCATATGAACACTATAGTTCGATTTCTGAATTCCATTTTCCTAATAGTTTAAAGATTTGAAGCTGAAAATCTAGCTAAAATGCTTCATTAGTGACCATGAGACTATCTTCAAATTCGATTCCGGATTAGACCCTCAGGGAGTGAGTCTTTTCCGTCGAGTCATGAAAAGAAATTACTTACTTCTGTTACTAGAAAACAAAAAGGGACTACGTTTATGTAGATAAGCAATGTCCCATCCCCTTTCTGACAGGTTTGATGAGAGGTTTCATTTGAGTCTCTTTTGCTTTTGGATTGCTTCTGACAGGCAATTATGTTATATCTGTGAATATGTTGTTGCTAAATTCATTTGCTTGGTTATTGGCTTAGTGTCACCAAAAGATGTGAATCAGTGAACACAACGGCATCGTTTTTCTGGTGGGTTCTTGGCTTTTACTGGGTTGTATCTGGTGGTGATCAGCTTGTGCAGAATGCTCCACGATTATACTGGTATCCTTTATTCTTTTCCTATATACTTGCATTAACTATTTCATGATTATGGTGTATATATACTTACATTTTCAACTGATAAGATTTTTTCCTCAACTTGATGTACAAGTACTGTTTTCCAAAATATGAATCTCAGATGTCGATTATTATTATTATTTTGCAGGTTGGCTGTGGTTTTCCTTGCATTTGACGTGTTCTTTGCGATCTTTTGTATCGTCTTAGCATGTCTGATCGGGATTGCTCTGTGTTGTTGCTTGCCATGCATTATTGCAATTCTGTACGCTGTTGCAGGACAGGTATATGCACATTGGATGCTATGAATGATTGAATAATTTGAGATTTCCTATTTGATTGAGTGAGGTTTGTTTATGCAATCATTTCATGTAATGATTCATGAAACAGGAAGGTGCAACCGAGGCAGATCTCAGTATCCTTCCCAGATACAGATTTCAGATGGAGAACAATGAGGAGAAGAAGGATGGTATCGTGGCAGGCAAAATGTTTTTGCTGGAAACTAGCAGTTACTTGGCAAATGAGCGTGTACTTCTAACCGAGGATGCAGTAAGTTGTTCAGGATGCTTTTGCTTTTGCTTTTGCTTGCCTAATTATCTTCAAATTCATGCACTATTTCCATCTATGAAAAAGAACCGAAAGAGACGATTCGTAATTCCTTCAACTACCCACCCATCCATGACATTTTGATATGCCAATACGATCAGCAAATCAGTACTCGTCGATTATCTAACACTTATCAGTGTGTTCAGTTAGAATCTGATTTCATGTAAAAGGGAGAAATGACATTGTTCTATTGTTCCCTCTCAGGAATGCTGCATATGTCTCTGCCCATATGAAGATGGAGAGGAACTCCACGCACTCCCTTGTAATCATCATTTCCATTGTACATGCATTGTGAAATGGCTGAAGATGAATGCTACATGTCCTCTCTGCAAGTACAACATTCTCAAGGGGAACGAACAGGTTTGAAGGTCCCAGGCTCCCAGCGACCTGTATGCATGCATTTAGTTAGGCTTTCTTGTATAGAAGAAATGCAAACAGAATACTAGGAGAGGATTATAATTTATAGCATTTGGCCCATGTAGCTTCTTGTTGTATGAGTTCTTTTTTGTTTTCTTTTTATTTAAATTAATTTTCTGAGAAACGTGCAAAGGATGTGCAATCTAAAGGCTCTATGTTCATAGCTTTGATAATATAAACTATCTTAAAACAAAATTATATTTGTAAAAAAATTGGTTCTAATCATGTTAATTGAATTTATTACATAGATTTGTATTTAATTTTAAAAATTGGTATAAGATAAACTGAAAACTAATAAATATAAAAGTCAAATTAAGAGCATAATCAGCTCGATGAGGGTTTGTAAAACACAATTTTAAAATAGTAAGCTGGAATAGCTCAGTTGGTTAGAGCGTGTGGCTGTTAACCACAAGGTCGAAGGTTCAACCCCTTCTTCTAGCGACTTTATTGTATAAATATTTTTCATTTTTTCAGTAAATATTTGTAAAAACATTTTATAACAATTATTATTTTAATTTTATTGTTCATAATTTCAATAGTTACACATTACATAATTATACAATCTTTAAATATTATAACTTTATAAATAATAAAATATTTATTTAAGATACAAAATAATACCAATCAATTTTATTCTAAAACACTAATATATAAATAGAAAACTGAAATACTAATATATCCTCTATTATTTTAAAAATTATTAGAAAACTAATATAATCAAAAACTAGTATGTTATCTACTAACTTAAATTAATTAATAATAAAATAAAAATTTTAAACTAATTATGTGAGACTATTCTTGTACAAACCCCAATATTATTAATTTTACAATACAAACACTAATAATTCTTTTCATACTAACAATATATTATTGACATTATTCAAAGTCTAATATATTCTTTATTAATTTTAAAATTACTAAAAAAACTGATATGATAAAAAACTAATATGTTATCTATTAATTTAAATTAATTAGAAATAAAATTAAAAATTTATATTTTAAATCAAAATAAATTGTATAAAATTATTTTTTATTAATAAAACTAATATTATTAATTTTATACTAGCACTAATAATTCTTGATACAATGATCATTTTTAAAACCATTACCAATGACAATGATATGTTTGTGTGCCAAATAATATATTATTATTGCAAGATAAGAAAATAAGAAATTAAAAAAGGTTAAAGTTGGTTCTGGGTATTTCTTTTGGTTTTTTAAAAAATTGCTTAATTTGCCCGCCACTGCTAAAATCCTTCTTCTCTTCCCCCCAAAACCCTATGCCCGATTTTCTTTTACTTGCTAGAGAGTTTTCTCTCTCTACTACTCTGCTCTTCACTACCGTTGCAGTAGGTACTCTGCGCTTGTCTTCTTCCTCTCGCAACAGCTTAAAGTTCGACTCGCAAACACTAGACTTCTACTAAACTATCACATTTGCTGTCGCCGGGTCCACTAAGCATAAACCAATCTAGGGTTTAACACTCACGCAGGAACGGTGACATGTCGTGGGAGGAGGAAATCGTGCTCCGCGACGTCACCAATGCTGGCCTTGTTGTCAGTGACCGTATAGGGCGGGAGGTTGCCTCACAGATCGACCTCGAAGAGGCTCTAGAAGCTTCCAGATATGTTAGCCAGCCCTATTCTTTTCATCCTAGAGAAGTATGATTTTCTTTTTAAAATTGTTCTCTGTGTTACTGCCAATAGGAAGAGACAAGGAAATAGATGTACTGATGTTTGTGTGGAATCTGGATTGCAGTGGCCACCGTTGATCGAGGTTGGTGATACCTGGGAGTTGCCTCCAGTTCTTATCGAAAGATATAATGCCGCCGGTGGAGAGGGGACCGCTCTCTGTGGAATATTTCCTGAGATTCGCAGGGCATGGGCCTCCGTGGACAGTTCTTTGTTTGTTTGGCGTTTTGATAAGTGGTGCGTTTAAATATTAAGAGTTGCTGTAATCTCATTTAAGTTTCTTTGATAATGTTCATGATTGGTGTGTGGGCAGATTGCTGTTGTTTATAAGGGTTCTTTTAATTACTAATCTACTGCTTCCTCTTATAGGTTTCGGCTGTTGTAGCATTTTTTTTTATTTAATTTGTTTTCTGGCTATTCTGAGCACTTTTTTGCATCAATTTCTTATTCAGGGATGGCCAATGTCCGGAATACAGTGGGGAGGAACAAGCTATTTGTGCTGTTGGTCTTGCCAAATGTAAACCAGGTGTTTTTGTTGAAGCCATTCAATATGTTTTGGTTTTAGCTACTCCTATTGAGGTATTAACTTTAGACCTTTCGTTTAACCTTTTGCTTGTGGTGCTTTGACTTTTAAATAAGCCAGTAGAGTTTTAGTCTACTTATTTGCTTACAGCTATCTATCACTTTAAGGTGTTGACGTACTACTGATGTGTCAATGGTGCAATATTTGCAAAAGAAGCCTTGTATTCGTTGAAGTTACTACCCTGACATGGATTAATCTTCCTGACTCTCTCTCTCTCTCACTGCTTGTATGTGTGGGTGCTCTGTTTTGCATAAAAATCAAGTTTTGAGCAGTTGAAATTTTGTGGGTTTGATGAAAATTCATGGTTGCTCTGCCTTTCGATATAAATTTTATTTGTGGTTTCTAAAAATTACAGCATAATTTTGTTCTGAACTTTGTGCAGCACTAGATTGATACTCTCCTCTGTGTTCCTATGGTGCAAAGTTTTTTCCTGGAAGTATCTTATTTTGTTTTAAAAGTTACTATAATCTTCTGAGGGAATGCAGTGATATGTCTGTTTAATAATGGATTCATTTTGCTTGTCTGTTTCTATTTAATAATAAAAGTGACATATAATCTTCTGAGTCATGAATGATTTGTGCCTCGGATCTCTTAATCTGGCTTGATGTCCAGGGCAAACTGTTGTAGGGTGAGCTCTTGAGCTTTAAGTGGCTGACAGATGCCTTCATTGTTCTCAAGAACACTGTTTGGTACTTTTGATTGCTTCCAAAATTAATAGTTGATGCAATATCTGGGAGTGAAAAATGACGAAATAGGATTCATGAAGCTTCTTACCATATAATTTGCTGTTGTGTCATCTTTCTGGATTGCCTAGTTATTATAATGATAAAGAAACTGACTGTTCCCATCCTTTTCCTTTTACCAGTTGGTTCTTGTAGGAGTTTGTTGCTCTGGATCAGCTGATGGTACTGATCCATATGCAGAGATTTCATTACAACCGTTGCCTGAGTATTCAGTACCATCTGGAGTTACAATGACTTGTGTTGTGTGTACGGATGTGGGCCGTATATTCCTCTCTGGACGTGATGGTCACATTTATGAGTTACTCTACTCAACGGGTTCAGGCTGGCACAAAAGATGCCGTAAAGTTTGCCTCACAGCAGGATTGAGTAGTGTCATCTCAAGGTATGCTCTGCATTAATTGCCTTGCAGTTAATTTGTGATTATTGTCTCATATAGTTATCTCATGAATATTCTTGTGGGTGAAGTCTTACCCAAAGCTGGTAGTTGATGGCTTCATTTTATTGTGCAGTCTAACAGATGCTGTATTTCTATTTTTCTAATATGGTTAGCTTTTATGCCACTTTTTTATGTTGCTTCTTTCTAGGTGGGTTGTACCAAATGTTTTTAAGTTTGGGTCTATTTACCCCATTGTTGAAATGGTTGTTGACAATGAAAGACAAATACTATATGCACGAACTGAAGAGATGAAGCTTCAGGTTTATGTTCTTGGGCCAGATGGAGATGGACCTCTGAAGAAAGTGGCAGAGGAAAAAATTCTTTTGAGTCTCAGAGATGGACAATATGGAGGCAGGCTGTCAACAGGACCAAGAGTCTCTAATCGATTGGCTAAGCCATCTATTGCTTGCATATCTCCTCTATCTACGTTGGAATCTAAGTGGTTGCACCTTGTTGCTATTTTATCGGATGGAAGAAGGATGTACCTTTCAACATCTCCTTCTACCGTCAGTCATAGCACCGTTGGTGGTTTCAATAGTCATCATCAGAAGCCAAACTGTTTAAAAGTTGTAACAACTAGGCCTTCTCCCCCTTTAGGAGTCAGTGGTGGACTTGGCTTTGGAGCCACATCTCTTACCAGTAGAGCCCAGAATGAGGATCTCACCTTAAAAGTTGATACTGCATATTATTCAGCTGCAGCTCTTGTCCTTTCCGAATCATCACCATCGACAATTTCTTCTCTTGTCACTGTCAACCGTGACTCTAGCTCACACTCATCTACTTTAGGTGCTTTAGGTGTCATTGCAAGGAGTTCTCGGGCTTTGAGGGAAGTTGTAACTTCTATACCTGTTGAAGGAAGAATACTTTTTGTGGCAGATGTCCCGCCCACATCAGATGTAGCTTCTACAGTGCAGTCATTGTATTCGGAGGAGTTTTTTGGGTTTGCAGGCTCCAGGGAGACCCCTGATAAGGCCTCTTTAAAACTTTGGGCTAGAGGAGACCTCTCAATCCAGCATATACTACCTAGGAGAAGAATTGTAGTTTTCAGTACAATGGGAATGATGGAAGTAGTTTTCAACAGACCTGTGGACATTCTTAGAAGGTTGTTTGAATCCAATTTACCTAGATCAGTCTTGGAAGATTTCTTTAATCGTTTTGGAGCTGGTGAGGCTGCTGCAATGTGTTTAATGCTGGCTGCAAGGATAGTTCATTGTGAAAATTTAATAAGTAATGTTGTTACTGAGAAAGCTGCTGACACATATGAGGATCCTAGAGTTGTTGGAATGCCCCAACTTGAAGGGGGCAATGCATTGCCCAACACTAGAAATGCAACAGGAGGCTTCAGCATGGGGCAGGTTGTTCAGGAGGCTGAACCTGTGTTTTCAGGTGCACATGAGGGACTCTGCTTGTGCACATCAAGACTTCTTTTTCCAGTTTGGGAACTTTCTGTCTTTGCCACGAAAGGTGGAGTGGGTGCATCTGATGCTGCATCTGAAAACTTAGTCTTATGCAGACTTTCAACTGGGGCCATGCAAGTCCTTGAGAATAAGGTTCGTTCTCTGGAAAAGTTTTTGAAGTCCAGGAGGAACCAGAGAAGGGGACTTTATGGCTGTGTAGCTGGCTTGGGAGATTTGACAGGTTCCATATTGTATGGAACAGGTTCAGATTTGGGCACTGGTGACAGAAGTATGGTTAGGAACTTGTTTGGAAATTACTCGAGGAGTGCCGAGGCTAATGGTGGTGGGACATCAAATAAAAGGCAGCGACTACCATATAGTCCGGCTGAGTTGGCTGCCATGGAGGTAGGTTCTTGGGATTCACTTTTCATTATCCTTTTCAATTTTTCTCTTGGCTTAATTATCTATGCTGCTGCAGGTGCGGGCAATGGAGTGCATTCGACAGTTGCTTCTTAGATCTGGTGAAGCTTTGTTTCTGCTACAACTGCTTTCTCAGCATCACATATCACGATTGGTTCAGGGGTTTGATGCTAGTATAAGGCAAACACTGGTTCAGTTAACTTTCCATCAGCTAGTCTGTTCTGAAGAGGGTGATCGAGTTGCCACTATGCTAGTAGCTGCTTTGATGGAGGTAGAACAAGTTCATACTATTCCTTTCTGATTATCACATATTGTTACTCCTATGTTTAATGGGCACTGCTTGCAACTTTAAATTGTGATTTTATTTTTGCTGGTATTCTGCTTGCTTTTTCTCCCCCTTCTCTTTTGTTGAGCTGAAGCTATTTGGTACCCCAGTATTATACTGGTCCTCATGGCAGGGGTACAGTAGATGATATTAGTAGGAGATTGCAAGAGGGTTGTCCAAGTTACTTTAAGGAGTCTGATTACAAGTTTTTCTTAGCTGTGGAATGTCTTGAAAGAGCTGCTGCTACTCCGGACCTAGTTGAGAAGGAGAATCTTGCTAGAGAGGCTTTCAATTTCTTGAGTAAAGTTCCTGAGTCTGCAGATTTAAGAGCTGTTTGCAAACGATTTGAAGATTTAAGGTTAGTGCTGTCAAAGGAAAGGGAAAAGTCTCCATTCCATTTATTAATTATTTCATCTGGTTTATCCTATGTTTTCTTAGTTGTTGTATCTAAAAACTAAAATGAGATGGTACTGCAGGTTTTATGAAGCCGTGGTTCGTCTACCTCTGCAAAAAGCACAGGCTCTTGATCCTGCTGGTGAAGCTCTCAATGATCAAGTTGATGCAAACAGTAGAGAACATGCATTTGCTCAGCGTCTACAGTGCTATGAAATAATTGGCAGTGCTCTGCGTTCTCTGAAAGGTGAGGTGTCAGCAAAAGAATTTGGATCTCCAGCAAGGCCTGCTTCTACAGGATCTGCCCTTGATCAGGCTTCTAGGAAGAAATATATTTCCCAGGTTGTTCAATTTGGCGTCCAATCTCCTGACAGATTATTCCATGAGTATCTGTACAGGACTTTGATTGATTTAAGCCTGGAAAATGAATTGTTAGAGTATGGAGGTCCTGATTTATTACCTTTTCTTCAAAGTACTGGCAGTGAATCATCACAGCAGGTTTCTTCATTTCTTTTTCTTTCAATACTCTTTCTATTTCAAGGCTTTATTCTACCATTTGAAATTTTTTGTTTTGATCTCAATGAAGCAAATTAACTCTTGCAAATATTTAATAATGAATGAAGAAAAAGAAATGATAAATTTCACCCAAAAGTTTCATTATCTGTTTCATAGGTACGGGGCGCTGCAACTGGTCATCCAGGAGTGCTTAACGCTTCTAATCAAGCCAGATACTTTGATCTTTTGGCACGGTATTATGTCATGAAACGACAACATTTACTTGCTGCCCGTGTGTTCCTAAGGCTGGCTGAGCGGCGGTCTACTGATGCAGAAGATTCCCCTAGTATTGAACAAAGGTTGCCATTTCTCTTGCTTTCTCCCTTTCTTGTTTCTGTATATCTCTGAACTATTTTTCAATAATCATATACTATTTTCAGTTAAAAGTATTTAGGTTGTGTTGCATCTTGTGCATAAATCAGATAGGGACTTTGTTTTGGTCTGCTAAAAATTTTATTACCATACTGAAATATGCTGAAAGTCTGGTTAAAGTTCAAGAGAATGAAGCTTATATGTCGCTGGACGCCCTTGAACAATTGGTTCTGATATGTGTTTTTCGCTGTAGTAATTAATTTTCATAGGGATTGATATTAGGGTAAGCTGCTTTGTTGAAATTGAAGAGTTTCAGGTGACTAAAAGGTATGTAATTCATACTGTGAACAGTAATACATGAATGATAACTGGATAGTGATTGTCAAGAATAAGATAAAAAAATCCTAGATCTAGTGTGGGGTCCATAGGGAAGGCAATGAGACGCACAATAAATAGCAAGTTACTGGAAAATTTGGATAATATAACTGTTCAATAAAACATCCTATTGGTAGAGTTTTAGTAACTCTATTCCAACAAGAACTAAGGTTCCAATAGAAAATATTAAAAAATTAATCAAACCAGCACCATACCCATATTGAAAGCCATGCGATGGATAATACCATTAGAAAACAGTTGTCTTGGGCCATGCCAGCACTAATGTAATCCACAAAGATACACTTGATACTCTAGACATTACCAAACAGTAAAACTAGCGGATTGACTGAATGTGACATATGGAAACAAAACTGCAAGAGATCCCACATACCTTTTAAAGACCTTACTGGACTGCTGATTGCATGCTTTATCCATGTGTTTCACCTTGTAATATTTTTATACCATAGGCAGAAGATTGTCTACTTCCTTGGTCCTCCCCCTTGTGTGGCTTTACGCAACCTTTTACTTTCCAAAAAATGGTGTTATAGTAATAGGATAATAAATGTAGATGTTAATATAAATGAACATGCACAGATGCAAATGTCAGGTGTTCACATCATGTATCAATTGGTCAATCATAGATTGTGATGGGCTTAAAGATGTTTAGCTCAGTTAATTGACTTTGTACTATATCAGACAGCATCCCGAACTTGTAGAGTTTTGCTTAATGGGCATGCTCCAACATTTTTGTGCTGTTATGAAAGGTCAAGGTTTCTTCAAGTATGACGACATTGAAGCAATCTTGATTGTTCCAGCCTTTTCCCATGCATGTAGTCTTTCACAAACCTAATCAGTTGATGAAAGAAAACAAACAGCCAAAGGTTATGAGCTTTCTGTTTTACGGAAGTTGAAGTATCCAGTGTTAATCAAGTCTTGGTGAGTCATAATTCTGTAACTTGTTTCATGGGTATGCTTTCACCACTTTGTGCTCTTATTAAAGACAAATGAAGTGATCTTAGTTGTTTTGGCCTTCTCTCATTCATGTGTTCTTTCATGGACCTAATCAATTAATGAAAAGAAAGAAACGGGCCAAAGGTTATGAGTTGTCTGTGTTACCATAGTTTGAGTATCCCTCATCAATTAAGTGTATAATAATTATATCATTTTGTTGATGTCAGGCGTCAATACCTCAGTAATGCTGTTCTACAGGCCAAGCATGCCAGTGATAGTGGTGGTCTGGTTGGCTCTTCAAGGAGTGCATCGGACAGTGGATTACTTGACTTACTTGAAGGGAAGCTTGCGGTTCTTCAATTTCAAATAAAGATAAAAGAACAACTGGAGGCTATATCTTCCACGCTAGAATCTTCGTCTGACATGTCAGAGGCTGCTGAACATGGATCAATTCCTAATAGCAATGCTGATGCAGACTTTGCAAAAATTGCTCAAGAAAAGTGCAAGGAGCTATCATCAGATTTGAAGAGCATAACTCAACTATACAATGAGTATGCTGTTCCTTTTGAACTTTGGGAGGTATGCGAAGTTTTCATTTAGGCATATATGTTACCTGGCTATTTGCACTTTTTGTTGGCTTGTAATTTTTGTTGCCTTTGTAACAGCCTTCTTTGTGGTAAAAATTTTATGAATTTCACCAGAGCTACCATAAATTGTATAAAAGGCGATTCAGATTCCCTTCCCTGTACATATAAATAGCTATGGAACTGGTATTTTTCCTTGACTTGTTTGATTATGAACTGTGATATTGGCCTTAATGTCTGTCGTCTAGTGATAAATAGTTTTTGCCTAAAAGATGTGGTTGGATCTTTGAACTGATAATTCGTAATCAGTATAGATAATGTTTTGCGGCCTTTGAGTAGTCATAGTGCTTTAGTACAGCTTTTTGGCATTTGTAAAAAAATTGTGGTGTTTATTTCTGGTTCTACGTTTAACATGCAGTTTCCAAATTAAAAATGGTATTTGTGTTTTTTCTCTCGTCCAGATATGTCTAGAAATGCTTTACTTTGCAAGTTATTCCGGTGATGCTGATAGCAGCATTGTAAGGGAAACTTGGGCTAGACTAATTGATCAAGCTTTGTCGAGGGGTGGTATTGCCGAAGCTTGTTCAGTGCTGAAGAGGGTTCTTTCCCAGATCTACCCGGGAGATGGTGCAGTTTTACCTTTGGATACTTTATGCCTTCACCTTGAGAAGGCTGCGCTGGTATGAATTTGTATCAACCCATAGTTTCTTGGTTATGTGTTCTATTTACTCTGGAAATAAGTTTCCTGTATTTGTAATTGAAGTCATATCACCCGAGTTAACGGTGATACTGTCTGAACAAATTTGCTTAAATCCATTCTGATGATTGCATGTTATTGTATTTTCATTTTTATGGCAGGAGAGACTTGAATCTGGGGTTGAGGCTGTTGGCGATGAAGATGTAGCAAGAGCTCTTCTTGCAGCCTGCAAGGGTGCAGTTGAACCTGTGTTGAACACTTATGATCAGTTATTATCTAATGGAGCTATTCTTCCATCTGCCAACCTTAGGTTACGCCTTCTGCGGTCAGTACTAGTAGTACTACGTGAATGGGCTATGTCTGTATTTGGACAGGGGATGGGAACAAGTGCTACTGGAGCATATCTGATATTACGCGGAACATTTTCACGGGAGCAAACGACAGTCGTTAACCAAGGGATTCGTGATAAGATCACAAGTGCAGCTAACAGGTTAGCTTTATCCTAAACAGAACTTGCTAGTTTCTCCAACATTTTTTTCTTGGATGCATGTAACGAATCGGTTTCTTGGCACGAGAAATACAACTGGGGTAACACATGAAGCAGTTACTGATTAGCGGTTAATTAGTCTAGTATTGCAAGGCAACTAAGTGTTCAAATCTGGTGAACTAGAAATCAAGATTTGGGGAGGGAATACTTGATGATAGCTAGCTATACATAAGTGGAAGGACTCACGCCAAAATAGTATATTACTCTTGGATGGCCGGGAAATGGAGGACAAATCTTACCTCTTAACTTCATTTGTCATAAATGATTAAATTGGCCGCCTGAAGTTGAGTGTTTAACACTAGTCCTGATGACATATGCCAAACTGTGTGCACTCAGGGATAGATGTCTTTCAGACAGTCAGTAATTCATTCATATAATAGATATAGCACCATAATAGCAAATGACGTCTCTGTGCTACTGGCAAGTTGTCTCATACCTACGCCACTAGGAGAAGTTCAAAGTTCATAGATGATATGGTAGGAATGCAAAACTAGATTGGTTTGATTGCATTTCAGGATAGCAGTTCAGCTACCTAATTTTCATATTTGCCTCTTCCTTTTATTTATATGGAGAATCATCTGGTATTTGAATTAATAACAGGTACATGACAGAGGTAAAGAGATTGCCTCTTCCTCAGAGCAAAACTGAGGCTGTCTATCGAGGTTTTCGAGAACTTGAAGAGTCTATGATAAGTCCCTTCTCATATGATGGATTATGATTCTTTCTTCTTCTTTTTTGTACTTTATATTTCTTACTGTATGAATTGTTCTTTCTTTTAATCGAATAATTCTTCCCATAAAAAAGATTCATACTTTTCAGTCTTACCATTTGAGTTTGAGTCAATTAGGTTTTTTCCTGGAAAATAAGCAATTTCGTTTGACCAAATGGAAAAAGGAACCAGCAAATGAGGTACCCAGTTAGCATTATAATCTGGTCAAGTTTATATTTGCCCATACCCAAATACAGCCTTTCCGAAAATAATAGGTAACTGGGTGCTTTTCAATTATAGAATTTATTTAGTTAGTGTACCTGTCATTATTCCTCGCATTCAATAGTGTTTTTGCTTTAATTTTTTTAATTATCATTAATAACAATCAAAACTCCTTAAGATTATTATATAATATTTTCTTTTAATAACAAATCAATATTGTTAAAACTATTGTTCTAATTGCTTCTTTTTTATAAAGTAGTGGTTTAGATTCCAATTGGATTGGCTATTGTTTGAAGAAATAAAATTGATTACAAGTTAAGAAATTTAGAGAAAATAAATTATTTTTATCAATAATCAGATGTGTTGATAATATAGTCATTAAAAGATATTCTTCTAATAGATGTGCGCATAACTTATTAGATAATGCAGACGGTGACATATATTCTTTAAGAGACTTTGGCTATTAAGTTTTGGGTCTTGAATGATTTAGGTTGTAATGTCTTGCTAATTTAAATTATAATATCATATATATTAAAAAAAAATTATTTGATGATAATGGGGATGTGGTTGATTATTAAAATTTATTTATATTTAATAATTATTAATCCCTGGGAACTGGGAAGAGGATCAGGTTGACAGGAAGGAAAATCCATGGATATTCATTCTTAGTGATAAATTCCTCGTAATATGATAAAAAAAACTGTTTAGATATGACTTTGATAATATCTTACAAAAGAATTACGAAATTAAAATAAATAGAAATATAAAATTATGATAAAAATATCTTTTTTTAATGGAAAATTATAAAAAAACTCTACTTGCCTATTATAGGGGATTGATATTTTAATATTGTTTTATAATACTGATTGCCAATTTTGTATGTGAGAAACTTTTTGTAACCACAGCTTTCAAATCATTTCTATTATGTATCCTCGTTATCCATATTTTCTCACAAATCTTATCCAAAGGAATCAAAATTTAAAAAATTCTCGTAATAATATATTATTTTCGAAACTCTTACAATTTATTTTTCTTGCACATTAGTGGTCAGTTCATTCACACTAAAATTTAGAAAGTCAACAAAATCTTTAGCATTTAGCTGTTCACTGTTAAACCCAAAGTCAAAGATTCCATTCAAATCGAGAAAAATCCTTCTTAGACCGCGTCATGTAGGAATTAATTTTCCACAATTAATCTATCTGTCTTCATCTTTTTTTCACATATTGTGGAAAAAGGACAGAGAAATGTAATTATCCGGAAAACGGAGCGGGTATATAGTAATTATGTCCTCTAAGCCTGCCTAAGTAGAAGTCTATTACTTTATCTACCTTTCTCCTTTTCTCCGTGACAACTGCAAACAAAAAACCTTGAAATTGAAAAAATAAACTCGTATTTTTACTCTTCTCTTCTTCTTTTCCTTCCTTTGCATTTTTTAATGGAAACTAAACGGAAATTGGACGTCGAAACTGAGATGCGGTATCTTTAGCCGTCGATTCCTTCACCGGACTTCTCAGATCTGAGACGGAGCGGACAAAACCCTAGAGATTAGTATCACTGTATCATTAATGCTACAGCAGAGTACGCAGTGATTCCAATCGGGGAAGTTCTTTGCCCGATTGCTATCAGTCAAAACGAGAAATCGTCTCTAAGCAGACCGAAGATTCTTAGCTGCTTTCTCTATCTCGCTAGGTGCTTCGGGTGCATCAGCGACATGTCGGACGCGCTTTCTGTGATACCGGCTTTCGTACTTCGTAACTTGTCTGATAAGCTTTACGAGAAGCGGAAGAATGCTGCTATTGAAGTCTGTGTTCAGTTCCTAGGGTCCTTATTTTTTTTGCTTGATTAGTTTTTTTCTTGGTTCGGTTTGTGTGGTATGCTTAATTATTGTTTGTTGTTTGTGAGTAGGTGGAGGGAATAGTGAAGGCTCTTGCGGCAGCTGGTGATCACGAGAAGATATCTGCCGTCATCAACTTGTTGACGACGGAGTTCACTTACTCGCCGCAAGCGAACCACCGTAAGGTTAGTAATTTGCTTTAATGGTTGTCTATAAATTGTCTATTTGTAGTTTCAGTTTGCCGATCAAATTCATAACTAGTGTTTTGTTTGCGATTTCCATTTCTGTTTTCTTTTTATTTTTAATCATGTTGTTAGTAGCAGTTTGTTTAAAATTTGTTTATGTAGGGGGGTTTGATAGGATTAGCTGCTGCAACAGTAGGGTTGACTACAGAAGCTGCCCAACACTTAGAGGTAATTTTGATCTGGTTTTGCTTCTGGTCTTCATTTTTGGAAAGTCCGATCTGTATGTCTTTCAGTTGGTAGTTCAATCTATTTATTTAAGTACCATTTTCTCTATAGATTTATTTTTTTACATATGTTGCTTACGGTTTTCTTTGAGTAGTGTGCTTGGAACCTTATGATGAATTTATTTTTGTGGCACATGACTTACTATTTTTTAGCCGCAGTAGTTTCTGGTGAATACGTATGTACAATTTTATAGAAAACAAAAAAAAGGAATAAGAAAATGATTGTTAAAAAGGTATTCGATATGGTTAACTTATCAGGGCTAAATCATTTTTTGAAGCTATTTGAAAAAACAATCTCAAACACCTATATTGTACTACTACTGCCTTTTAATATCCTCAGATAAAAGTAGCTAAAACTTATAGAGCTGTGGTGCCAATATTTGCTTGAGTCTTCTGTAGCTGTTCTCCTGGGGTGGCCTTATTTGGAAGAAGTTTCGGAATGTTCAGGTCACTAAGTTGAGATTTGGAATTCTTGTCCTGCATAGCAAGGAATAGGAAATATTATTTGAATGGAACCGAACAAGAAGAATCATGCAATTAGGTATAAAGGGCTTCTTATTGCAAATATATCAGCTAGCTGGTTTCAAAGAATATGATTTGGAACGTTAAAATCGGAGCTGACTCCAGAATGTTGAGCAAGTTGCTATCAACACCACTTTATAGTCACTGCAAAGCTTGACTTTCATGATATTGCTTTCATATCTGTCTATACTAGTGGTATGGTGTATATATATGAAGAGATGGTTTGGTTTGGTAGTTTTTAGGGATTACCTATGTGCTTTAGGCATGGTTTATGGTAGGATTTGGAAGATTGATGCTCTTTGATGCAGGGAAATAATTGTTGAATAAAGGAGCTTTACTAGCATATTTCCTAACCATAAGGCTATAGTTTGATGAGCACTTGGCTTAGGTTGGATTTGGCTGTCGAATGTTCAATAAATTAACATGCCGGAGATGTGTTGAATTGATTTTGATTTAGTTCCCAGCTCTTCTCGCGGTAAAGATGCAATTTCTCTCTTAAGTAAATGGAAGGTAGATGGTGTTGGGTTGAATCAGATTTAGATCTTCTGGCAGCATTGAAATCTATACCGTTAGCATATTGAATCCCCTAATTGTCCTGCCCATAGAATCATAACCCATATTATTTTTAAGGGATAGGGTGCAGGTACTGACTTGTCAAACTTAAATAACTTGTAAGCAGTGTGTGGAACTATCTTGCTGTATGAACTTTCGTATTAACAAGAGCAGTAAGTGTTTCTATACTATTTAAGAGTCAGATTTGAGCTAGTTACGTGATAAAAAGATGCATTAGTGAAGCTCCTGTATTTCACTATAGTAGATTCATTCTGAATTTTTGTTTTGAAACTTTTCCCGTTTTCAATGCAAACGTACATTTTCTCCTTTTATTCTGGTGATGTTTATGCTTTGCTATTTCTTCAAATGCTTTTTGGCAGCAAATTGTGCCACCTGTGCTTAATTCCTTTTCTGACCAAGACAGCAGAGTTCGTTATTATGCTTGTGAAGCACTATATAACATTGCAAAGGTGAGAGTATACTTTTTCTGGTCTATTTATCATGCCTTTGGTTCTTCTATATGTCACTCAGGGCTTAACCTGATCCTTCTTTTGGAGCTGTTGTTCAGGTGGTGAGAGGAGATTTTATCGTTTTCTTTAATCAAATTTTTGATGCCTTGTGCAAACTTTCGGCAGACTCAGATGCTAATGTACAAAGTGCTTGCCATCTTTTAGATCGGCTTGTTAAGGTAATCAAGTAGCTTCTTCTGTTTGGTTTAGATTGGTTTTTCTTTCTGGACATGTTGTGGTTCTTATTTATACTACTATGAAACAGGACATTGTCACTGAAAGTGATCAATTCAGGTATGTTTTTTTTTTTTGGACATGGTGGTGAACAGAAGACTTAAAAACTTGCCATTTTGAGGTGCAAAAGTTGATGATTATGCTCTCTTTGGTTTTGGTAGCATTGAAGAATTTATACCGTTGTTGAGGGAACGTATGAATGTCTTGAATCCCTTTGTTCGCCAGTTTCTGGTGGGATGGATTACAGTGCTGGACAGTGTTCCAGATATAGATATGCTGGGCTTTCTTCCAGATTTTCTTGATGGTAAAACCTTTTTCATCTATTATCCTTTATATTGTATTGGGATGCTCTTTATTGAATCTGAGCTAAAATATATGATAAATCTCAGGTTTGTTTAATATGTTGAGTGATTCAAGCCTTGAAATTCGACAGCAAGCTGATTCTGCTCTTTCAGAGTTTCTTCAGGAGATTAAGAACTCCCCAGTAAGACTTCTAAGATTTTGTTCCTTTCTTTAGAAAACTTGATGCATAAATAAATTTATAATGTCTTTAGAATTACAGTTTTCACATTCAGATCATATGTAGCCTGATAAATATTTGTTCTATTATAATGTTCTGACCTGACCAGTTTTACTGTTAAGTCTGTAGACTACGGTCGTATGGCTGAAATACTGGTGCAAAGGGCAGCTTCTCCGGATATGTTTACTCGCTTAACAGCTATAACATGGGTTAGTCAATTTTGGACCTTTGGTTTTGTTGCTTACTGCTACATATGTAAAATGATATTTCAGTGTATACAGTTTATTTTGTTTTGCCGTTTTATTTGCTGTCTTCATCATCATTTCTGGAACCTGCATGTTTATTATTGGAAAGTATTCTATTATTTTACCTAGTTATTGCCACCTGGAATTTTTTCAGCATTTTGCTGTGTTATAATTCTGCAGATAAATGAGTTTTTAAAACTTGGCGGAGACCAACTTGTTCCCTATTATGCTGATATTTTAGGAGCAATTCTGCCCTGCATATCTGATGAAGAGGAGAGAATTAGACTGGTGAGCTGGTTTAGATTTTCTGAAAATGATCACTGTTTACTGGACTAAGAAGTGATTCTGATTTTCTTTTCCATGGTTAATAAGGTTGCCCGTGAAACCAATGAAGAGCTTCGAGCAATCAAGGCTGATCCAGCTGAAGGATTTGATGTTGGTGCAATCCTCTCTATTGCAAGGAGGTTTAACTTCTGCTATTTGAGCCAAAGATTACAGTGTTTTATTTCTGGAAAGATGTATGTTCTAGTAATTTTATTATGACACCTGATACTTTTGAATGTTAAGGCAATTGTCTAGTGAGTGGGAGGGCACAAGACTTGAAGCATTAAACTGGATATCTACTCTATTGGATCGTCATCGGGATGAGGTAATCATGCATTATCAATAATTTTGATTCTTAGGTTTGTAAGGGTGTTTTTTTTCCTTGGTACTAATTTGAAAATGATTTGGGAATATGTATATCACGATTTAGGTCAATCATCTATAGGATTGTCAGGATTATGTTATCTTTTGTTCCGCTTATTTAATTATTGGAAATTTGAGTTAAAAATGTATTTGCTACTTGACAGAGTTGTATGAACATGTGGGCAGGTAACTGTATACTAAATGATTTCAGTCTTAACCTCTTTAAGTGACATACATACATGATAACATGCATGGTACATATGCTCAAAATATTAATGATTAACGAAAAAAAATGGTAGTGTTTATGAGGTTTATTGTAATATTATTGGTATACCTAAAGATGAATGGCATGCGGGTAGGTGGCCAATGGAGGTCTGAAATAACTGCAATACTTGGGACCTGGATTCAGTCTACTTTTATTTGGCATTGAAGTCAAACTAGTTTCCTGATAAGGTCAATGAAAGGTTATTTTGGTTAAAACTATGATGATAGATTTCTGGTTCATGATCGTGTAATATCGACATAGGCCAAATTATACCCTTAATAACTTACAAATATATGGCGTGAAAGCTAGAGAGAAAGCTCTGTATGCAACTTTCTACATTAAATTGATTTCACAGAACTACTTTCTTGTTTTGCCTTTCTTTAACTTTAATTTCCCATCTTAAAATATACACTAATGAATAATTGTGAATTGTGAATTTTTACTTTGAACAGGTTCTATCCTTCCTGAATGACATATTTGATACCCTCCTGAAAGCACTATCTGATCCTTCTGATGAGGTAATTATGTATCCTTCATTCATTTCATTATATTGAGTTTCACATGCTTTAGCTTTTTGTTGTTTGTAGAAGTCATTTCTTTGTTCTGTATCTACATATGCTGATGTCTGCTCTTGCTAAAGTTGAGAGCTTGACTGGGTATTGATTTTTGTTCCTATCATAAACATTTATTGCAAGTTTCAAGGAGATGTTTTGTCAATTTTTCCATGTGAATGATTCATCATTTCTGTTGTCCTATATGTTCAAATCTCCATTTTAGTTGATTTTCATGTTGTGGAATAGGCTTTTGTCATTCCATAAAGTTCCCATCGCTTCGCACCATTTCTGATCATGGTCCTGTTGCCCTGCTATATGTTGTGTTGTTTGTACTTAAAAAACTTATTTTTCACTTCGAATGAGTTGAACTAGTTTAATAGCTCTGCTTTCTTGGTGTAGAATGTATCTACATGTTCATAACGGTGTTGAAGACAATGCTATAATGTTGCATAAGCCTTGAGGAAAAATTTCTGGTGTTGATAAATATCTCAAAATCGAAAGACACAAATATTCTGAACTGCATTCACATCATATTCAAAAAGATATCATGTTATTACAAACAAATCAGAGAGAGCAAAGGTGAAAAAGTTTGAACCAGTGTGTTAGAAAATGTTATAAGATGTTTTAACACTTTGTTCTTGCAATCGTAATTGTAAGTGCTGCTTATAAATAAACTATTACTGGCTCAGTCTGTCTTATAGGTAAAATACTTGGTGGTTAAATTGATATGTTGCTTTGTTAATTTTTGTCTATGTGGCTATGCATTAATTTTTGGACAGTTTGATATCACACTTAATGCCAGGCTGCCTGTAATTTTGTTAGCAGGTGGTTCAAGTGTTGTGGTTTTCAATTTTTAAGTTGATTTTTGCTGTAGGAATTTATTCCCTTGGACATTTGGGTGTATAAAGACATACCTTCTGATGAACATAAACTTATCAAGTTCCATTATGACTTTAGTTCTTGACATTATAAACCGTGAATTTGTTAAATGTACAGATTTCATCTAATTTGTTCTGTTCCTGCACATCTATCAGGTAGTTCTCCTTGTTCTTGAGGTTCATGCATGTATTGCAAAAGACCCAAAGCACTTCCGCCAGCTTGTTGTCTTCTTAGTGCATAATTTCCGTGTTGATAATTCTCTCCTTGAGAAGTGAGTATCTCTCTGTTTGCTACTATAATTTATGACTTTTTGTAACTTCCATAGCATTGTTGGTCATCTGTCATTTGCATTTATGTTTCTTCTCCTTAGGCGTGGTGCTCTGATAATTCGACGACTCTGTGTACTTTTGGATGCTGAGAGAGTCTATCGTGAACTTTCCAGAATATTAGAGGGGGAAGCTGACCTTGATTTTGCATCCATTATGGTTCAGGTTACTCATTTTTCCGTAAAGGCAACTTGTAACTATTTTCTTTTGTGACATGATACTGTAGATTTGGGAAACAACTTTGCTGTAGTAACCAAACCCAGTTGAGAGGCTCAACCAAGATAATGGCCATTCTGTGGGCCAAAGGCTTCAGTAGGGCTACATGCAGAATTAATCATTAAATTTTTTAAAATTGAAAAAATCTGGTTTCTATTAAAAGTGGCATGTTGTAAACAGAAACAAAAATTTGGACAATGTCAGAGCTGTCTAGTTCTGTTGTTGTTTCAGCTGCAAATGAATTTCTTAGTCAATCAGTAAAGCAGACTTGTTCCCTTTGGATGATTGGTTTTTCTGTTTGACTGACCTGGCTGTGGTTCTAATAACTATAATACTAAATGAATCATGCCACAAGGTCCTCCTGAAGTCTGCCTTTGCTTTCAATAACTACTACATGGTGAATTGGTGAAACTGTTTACCTGTGTTTTTTGAAATATAGTCTTCTTGTTTACTTGTTCGGCCTTTTCTTTTATATTTTCAGGCCTTGTATATTTAGGAAATAAACTCATTTGACTTCTTCACTCTTTTGTTTTGCTTATTGAGTATCATAAGGTTTTTTGTCTCTTCTGACTTCTGAAAAAGATGAGCTGAAAGAGTTCTGTCAAAACAATTTGTCTAATCTTGTCGGGAAATACTTATTATGTTTTCTCTTCCTTTATTTCAGGCTCTCAATTTGATCTTGCTGACATCCTCTGAATTAGCCGAGCTTAGAGTTCTATTGAAACAATCACTGGTTAATCCTGCTGGGAAAGACTTATTTGTTTCATTGTATGCTTCATGGTGCCATTCACCCATGGCAATTATAAGCCTCTGCCTATTAGCTCAGGTAAGCATTTTGTGCTTTGTTGTTGTGGGCAGTTCAATGCTCAAAGCACTTTCATTGTTCCAAAATGAGTGTTTAAAGTCATCTGATGTTTCCTTAGTAACTTGGGATTAAATGCTAAGCCTGGGATATGGATTGAAAAGCAAGAGAGGGTTTGCTAATTTTGTGTGAGCTTTCATTAGTCATGAAATTCTCTCTTGGCTCTCTCTGTCACAGTCACATGTGCCAGCTCTTACTTTATTCCTATCTTCCCTTTAGTATTTATATCTGTGTTGTTCTTTGGAGATGACTTCATTTCTATTTTTGCAGACCTACCAGCACGCAAGTTCTGTGATTCAGTCCTTGGTGGAGGAAGATATTAATGTGAAATTCTTGGTCCAACTGGATAAATTGATACGGTTGCTAGAAACTCCAATTTTTGCGTATCTCAGATTGCAGGTGCATAGTGGAACATCTTACTATTTGTTTTTCTTCTGAGCTTAAATGTAGTGTTTGTATTCCATACTGAAAAAATAGTTTATTGAGGGAATAAGATTTTGATATGGTGGCATCTCTTTCATTCGATTGAATGGACACTCGTTGGTTACAACATCACCAAAATTGTCTTCTGTTGGTTGTTCTAGGCTGGAGAGATTCTCTGTCGATGACTTAATTTATTCTTTTCAAAATGTTGTTGCAAATACATATACTCAACCTGACTATTCATTTATCATGATGATTTGCTAGACATGCTATTCAATTAACTGCAATAGAGTTATTACCATTATACAGTTCTGTCTGTCCATTATTATAATGTCTCTAAGTACTTTAGGGTATATGCAAAGCTGGAGAACAAGTGATATAGCTGTTGCCATCCTACAATGGACTAAATTGCAGTTTCTCCTATATTCTTCCACTACATAAAATAGTTGTTACTATTGTCTGTTGATTTATGAATGCATTATTTCATATGTAAATAGTGTACGTCAATGTTTGTAGCCATTTTCTTTTAATTTAGATGTTTTGAGGTGTATCTGAGATTTCTTCTGTTCTTTCAGCTTCTTGAGCCTGGGAGATATATATGGTTGTTAAAAGCTCTGTATGGACTTCTCATGTTACTTCCCCAGGTATACCCAAAGATTTGCATACTACCTCTGCTCAATGCTTTTGTAAATTTTTGAATGTGAAGCCACTTCACAGTTGCATCCGCACATGTTTATATGATTAGGAAAGCTATGCACTCTTTCCTTTATGGTTTGATTCCATTCTACACCTCGCATCATAGATTCTGAGAGAATTGTGAATTTTGGAATTAAAAGGTAGAAGTGAAGGCATCGGTTATTACTTGCTGGTGACTTTTGTTAAAAAATTTTCTGGCGATCTTTGAATTTCTCTAAGATGGAAAATCTGCTACAAGAAAATACATATCTAAATTAAGAATATATTGCATTTTGTGCTAAATATACATAGTTCTGATGGTCATCATGGAATCAACAGAATCATAGCAATTTCTCGTTCAAAATAGGAAACCTGTGGGAGGAGTGATGAATACTTGAATTCTTTCTTGCTTTGTAAGGGACGTGATGCTATTATGGAATTTACTGCTGTTGGAGTTTTGGGTTCTGGCATCTGTTTAATAGTTTTGTAAATGTCATGTTGAATCTTCTTGATGCAGCAAAGTGCCGCGTTTGAGATATTACGGAATCGTTTGAAAACCGTACCTTCATACCCGTTAGGGGGTGATCAATTTAACAGGATGTCTTCAGGGAATCCCTACTCTCAAATTCTGAATCGGATTCCAAGTGGCTCCCAAATCACTGAGGATGGTGATGCAGAGCAGGATTTCAGCAAGTCTGGTTCGCATAATTCTATTAATTTTGGTTCAAGGCTGCAACAATTTGAGCAAATGCAGCAGCAGCATCGCATGCACTTCAAAGCTCAGGCACAGTCACGAAAAAATTCCACTTCATCATCCAAGGTTAATTTTTCCTTGACCTGTTGCCAATCTTTCTTTCTCTTGTGGGGTATCTGGAACATGATAATGCATAGATGTCTCAGTTGACTTGCCTTCATTTTTTTTACCTTTTATTGTGTGATGTATGTGATGTTGATAGTACTGTACTTCAACTAGCTGTTGGTTTTTATATTTAGTTTACATTGTGTTACAACTGCAGGAAGTACCAAGACCAGATGAACCTCAGCGAGTACCATCACTATCCGATATGAATAGTAGGCCGGTTTCAAGATCATCTAGAAAAGGCCCGGGGCAATTACAGCTTTAGTCATGTTGCTGCTTCCTGCCCCTTGGTCTTGAGGTAATTACCCACTGATCTCTGCATACAGGAGGCGTGAAAATGAGATCCGGTGAAGATTGTATAATTGTATATCGTAGTATCTGCTAAAAATTTGTTGAGGTTGGAATGATTAAAATTGGGGTTTGTATTACCATAAGCTTGGGCTCTCCTTAGCAATTTTTTTTCTTATTTTTTTTATAATTTCCCTCTTTGTAAACAGTATGCCCATGTGGTTATGTTATTTTTTTTATTGAAAACCACATGGGCTAAAAGCAAATTGTTTTAGAGAATGCAGTTTGTTCTTCTGTCTTGTCCCACAGCTGTTACCAAGCGACCTTGTAAGAGATAAGGAATGCCTCTATTCTTTTATATCCCCAATTTATTTATTCATACAGTTCTTGTCTTATTATCTTTTTTATTATGTCCCTGAATAGAATTTTATGACCGCTATCGTCATCTCAGACTCTCAGTCGACCTTTTCTGGTTATAAGCATAAATTTTTGACCCCCCAACTTCTACCGTCACCGGTAAGAAATCTGAACACAGCCAATTCAAGTGGGGTAACAATGTGTGAAGAGAAAGAAAAGGTACATAGATTACTGTTGGTTACCGGTATAGCTTATCTGAATTTACATAATCTACATCCATATTACAGAAATACAAGACAAAACCCAGCCACTTCTTCCTTGCACATTAGAGGGCCAAGGATGAAAGGGTGGTGGCTGATGCGTCTTTTCTCTTGGTACACATACTCTCTTTGTTTCTGAAATACATTGTTTATAAAGCATAGATCTTCTCCATATCAGAGTTGTAGTCATCAATATCTGATATATTTGCAGAATACACAGACCATGAGAATGACTTGCTTCCACTTGGCCTCCTTATTCGCCTCTGAGAGTCCCGGAATGATCCGCAATGTTGCCGAAAAACAAAGTAGCACAGGCTTGCAAGAGTACCAACGAGAATTGGTGCTCCCATTAAGGTTATAGTTATAGCCATCCAAGAACTACCCTTTCCTACAACCTCAAAAGCTATGGACAGGAAAGCTCCGCATGTGCAGGCACATGCCGCCCACATTAGCTTGTTGACTACAGAAACAACCTGCTGCTGAGCTCTAGTCTCCCAGGCGACCAATGTGATCTGAACCACGACGACAGCAAGAGATATAAAGAGAGATGTTGCATTTAATAGGCAGAAAACTCGAAAACCAACATGATCAGCTATGTTAGCCTTCCCTACTTCAGGTCCGGTCATTATATATTGCCCCGGCAGGTTGAATATAGCCAAGAACGCAATTGAGGCAAAAAGAACAGCGACAACTGTGATGGAGTTGGTCGTATTTTGGACGGCTTCTCTATGAAGCTTCCTCAGTTCTTTTGCAATACCAGATACTCGTCGGTTAGTTTTCTCATTCTGTATCAGTTGAGAGTGCACCTCATGCTTTATATCACTCACAGTCCTCTTAAGTTCCATTGCTTCGTCCAACTGACCAACATGCCTAGCATGCTTGGCACCAGCTTCTGTGAGAGCTTCCTTAATCTCAAAGGCAGATTCTCCATATTGGAGTTTATCCGCCAAATCCATTGCAGTTTCATGCTGATTATTGATGGCATTGACATCGATAGATGTATAGCTTAGCAGGAGGTTAATAATCTGGAAAAGAAAAGAAGAGAATCATCACTGGACGTTACGGGAAAAATCGAGCAAGATTCATGCCGGATAATTATTTCACTCAATTCAATTGTGAGGTGTAGGCTTATCTTAGTTGGACTTTAGGGATGGAGTATGATTCAATTTAGAGAGCACAGGCTGATGCATGGTGACAGTTTATCAAAAATGCAAAAACAAGTAGCAGTTGAGAGCGGTATATGTGAATCTCCCTCTCTATCTCTCTCCATTGTTTGAGATGGTGCAGTTAAAAATCCTTTATCTCCAGAGTTTGTGTGAGCCACATAAATACCCAACATGGATTCCAAACTTCAAAGGAGACAGAAACACAAGAAATTAGTATGTTCTAGCAAACATCTATCCTTTAAGCACAATTTCCTACCCATCCATCCATCTCATAAGGTTAGTGTCAGGTGTTTGTACTCATGCCTTCTCCAAGTTTGAGAAACATAACACTACAGTTTGTAGTTACTGTCATTCTTAGAGCAGAGATATTGTTCATTACAAGTCACTTTGATATGAAGACGATGCATATATGAAAGCTTGGTCTATGAGGAAATGAAGCAAATGCAAAAAGGCATTTTCTCATGTTAAACAACAGATCAATAGCCTAATTACCTGTGGACGAGACTTTCTTGTGGATATATGAACTGCTGTGTTACCCTTCTTGTCTCGTTCATTCAGGATTGAGTTATCAGCAAGCAATATTTCCTCAACAACAGAAGTATTCTGTCCCTTTACAGCCATATGCAGTGCAGTTTGGCCTTTCTTATCTTTGATGCAAACAATTCCTGAATCATGGTCTATGAGTGCTTTTACAATACGAAGTAGGCCATACCTGGCAGCTGTGTGCAGTGCTGTTTTCCCATTTTTCCTGACTATCCTTATTGTGCTAACATCAGTATCTAATATGGCATTCACTACATCCAAATGATCTTGAACAGCTGCAGAGTAAAGCGGGCTAGTGTTTGAGGAGTCACACAACTTGCAGAGCTCAGGCCAGATGAGTAATAGTTCCTTCACAATGCCTGGAAAACAACAATCAATCAAGATAAGGTAAGCTAAGCTCATAACTTCAAATATTGATGGAACTAAGTTAGATCCAATCATTCTTCAGTCATAAGATATGCTATTTACAAGTTTAACCTCACAAATCAATCAAACAAAAAACATCATCAGAAGCGTACCCAGATAACCCTTCTTTGCAGCAACATGAAACGCGTTCATATCAGACTTGGACTTCATCTTGACAGCCTCCACATCGCAAAGCTTGATCAAATAGCTAAAGACCTCCTCCAGGTTGTTATCAGCAGCAATAAACACCGCAGTCTCTCCCGCATCGTTTTGCATACCCATAAGTTCCGCCACAGGAGATGACCCATCTGGGGGTTCATCTTTCGTTAGCCTCTCCACTATCTCCTTCAAAGACGGGAGATCGCCCGATCGAACAGCGGAGAAGAAAGATTGATGGGTTATAAACCGAAGTGACATTGACTCCATCATCGTCATCAAGTCGAGATTTTTCTGTCAGCGGCTCCTTCCTCTACATGAAAAAGCAAGGAGAGACAAAGAAGATGGGACTCAAGATGCGTTTGCTTAGCTCTCTTAGCTTGTTATTCATCGATGGAAGCCAGCTGCAAAGGAGACACGACAGACTGCTTTATTGTCCAGGTAAAAAGATCGCCTTTACGAGGTATCAATCTATCTATCCTCCCTTCTAGACTTTCTACTGCTTATTCAGTGGAGCAGATAAAAAAGGTTCCATATGAATATGAATGAGATGAGAACAGGGAAGGTCTAATGATTGATTTCTCTCTCTCTCTCTCCAAAGTCAATTCCAATTTAGTTGACTTGAACGGAGAGGACAAGCAATTTAGTGGATGTGTTCGTTGAAACGTTGAAGGTCTTAATTATTTAGTGGATAATAATATTTTAAAATAAATAAATAAAACGTATTAAATTTTCTATATAATAATAAAATCTAATTTTAATTTTGATATTAGTTAAATAATAATAAAATTTTATAGATAAAATTTTAATTATTATTTATAAATTTATAGGTAAAAAGGTAATGTTTATATTTTGCTTAATTTTTTAGAATAAAATAGTATTTTTTTGGAATTTTGAATATTTCAAAATTAAAAGTTTTATTTATATCTCAAGATTTAAATCATAATTAAATACTTAAGGACCAAATATATATTCTTCATTTAAACCAATTTTGTTTCTTCTTAATAAAACTTTTTCATGGAAATTGTAAAATAATACAATTATTTAAAATAATTCTTCGTTAATTTTATCTTAAAATTTGTGGATATTTTATAATTAGAATATATGATATAACAAAAGAGTTTATTTAATTGTTAATAATGATATAATAATTTATAAGTCTTATTTTTAATTACCAATTTTATAGGTAAAATAATAATATTTATTTTTAGAGTAATTCCTGTGAAAATTGATAAATTTATTTATATCGCAAAACTCATGATAAATATTTAAGAAATCAAATACAGTCAGGTGACTTTTTTGTAATAACATTCTTTATGAAAATTAGAAAACAATCTAAAATTTCTCTTTTAAATTAATCATTTGTTGATCTAATAATATATTATTCTCTTGATAATATTTTTTATAGAAAATTGAAAATAATTCAACTAATAATATAATCAAACTGAAAATTATCTTTTATTATTATAATATTAAATAAGACAACAGTTAATTAATAATACCGCATATAACCTTTCAACACCTAATTATTATTCAAGTCGGTATCCACCTAAAAAGTAGCATATCTATCCGTCCATTGACGAGCACTGATATCAAATTCCAACCTATTCTCCTTGAATTCCTTTCCAATACTTGCCACCAAAGGATCATCAGGATTTGGGCTTTCCAGTAACAGGCTCATGGAAGCCAACACACTGGAAACAGTATTGGCAGGACTCCAGTTTTCCTTCAGTATATCTGCACAAACGCTACCTTTCTCATTGATATTAGGATGATTTTGGTCCTGAAGCTGACTTTGGGTGGCTTGAAGGGATAATCCCCAGGAAACTGGATTGCCACCATAAATATCCCTCCTTCATATGGTGTCCCCCCCGGCCCTATAATGGCTGCCTCCCAATTGTTCATATCATTCCTAACAGGACCTGCACAGCAATTTGCTGGTGGGTCTCTCTTTATGTCCATCAACTCTTTCTGGATTCGTTTCCCTCTTTCCATTAGTAAGTTGAAGAACAGTTGTGAGCAAAAGGATTTGTGGGTGACAATGGTGGATTGGATTGGATTGTTTCCAATTTACATATAGAGGAGAATATTAGGAATATTGGGATATTAATTATGAATCATTGATTAGATGGCCTGGCATGCACAAAATATAATTTCATAAACGTGATTATAAGCATGAGTATGGAGAGTTAATTGAATTAATATGTCATCTTTAATTTTAAGATTTATGTGTGATTTTATTGAAATTTAATATTTTTATATATCAGTGTAACGATGATGAAGCACTTCATGAGTATTGATACTCAAGTCTTATCATTCTACTCCATTCTTTAGATTGGATTTATATGTCCAAAGTCAATAATCATTAATTTTTAATTAAGAATGGATGAATCTTATCATTCAATCACATCTTGGATATCAAATCAAAAGAGATATTAGTATTATTATATCAAATTAAAATAAAAGTATATTTTTTGAAAGACCAAACAAAATAAAAGATGAAATGAAAATGTATAGTTTGATTTTCGTGATGTTTAAGAAGAATGAAGGATGTTAATATTATTGGCAAAGAAGACTTAGGTTATTTAAGTATATAATAAGATTAGAATCTTAGGTTTCTAAATAAAGTTTGTCTTATTAGGATGTCGTTATTATAGTAATAGAAAGTATATTTTTTTAAAAAAAATTCAATCAAAATAAAAGGTGGAAAGGGTGTAATTTGATCATTTAATGTTCAAAAAGAACAAAGGATGTCAAGTCATACTCTGTAGTAGTCCACCTCAAGATTAAATACTTGGTTTTCTATAATTTTGCAATAATTTGGGAAAACATGTCGTGACATTTCCGGCATATAGTCTTGACCACATCGTCTGCTCAAAATTATTAATTCACAGTTATAAAGTCTACGACTTTTTGGGGCAAGAGAAAATTATTAATGCACAGTTATAAAGCCTACGACTTTTTGGAGCAAGAGAAAAATTTCGACAATTAATTAATTCGATGAACAAGATAAGATTTTTTCGAATAAAGGATTTTTGTCTTGAATCTTAATCTATTTGACTATAAACCGTGAATATCTAATTATAAACAAACCATAAATAACTGACAATAACATTATTTATGGCAACCACAAACCACATTGACTTGTTTGACTTGCTTTTACGACGAGGTCTTTGCTAGTATAATCACTTTCTCTATAGACAGAAGGCAATAGATCGTCTAGATTTCTTCCAAGTGACACAGGACAATGAATTCCTAACCTCTTGTTGGTCTCTTACTAACGTGAACTATCAGACTCCGGAAGAACCAGAACCAGTTCCTGCAATCCTATTTATATTGTAATCTTTCAGACCAACTCTCTCATGTGGGTTCTTGTACCAATCTGGTTAAGATGCTTCTCATGGTTCTGTTGGTTGAGGTTCTTGTGATTAGTAGTAACAGTAGAGCTGATTCCAATGTCAGCTGCATCAAGAGAGAGAGAGATGTCCTCTCCAAATTGAAGGAAGGACTAGCAGATCGATCCAATCGGCTAGCCTCTTGGGTTGGAGAAGATTGCTGTGCATGGAAAGGAGTTGCCTGCAGCAAAGAAAATGGTCATGTTCTAAAGCTTGATCTCCAAAACCAGCTAGTTTCTTCTCCAACCCAGTTCAGCTTAGAAGGTAAGATACATCCTTCTCTGTTTTCTTTAACCCATCTTCAACACCTAGACCTCAGCTGGAATTATGGCTTGACTGTTGATGGGTTTCAGTTGGTCTCCTCTCTTTCTTCCTTGCAAGTCTTGGACATGTCAGGAATCAACCTTACCATAGCTGACGACTGGATACACTCCATAAACAAGCTTCCTTCTCTTCTAGAGCTATACCTGTCCTCCTGTTACCTTCCTCCTGTTTGTCTGATTTCGCCTATCAATTCAACCTCTATTGTTTCCTTGGACCTAAGTTCGAACCAGTTCAACTCCAGCATTCCCGGATGGTTGTTCAATCTTAGCAGGATTCAGTATCTTAATGTGAGTGGGAATTCTTTTCGAGGCTCCATCCCGAAAGAGGTAGGAGATTTAAACCAGCTTGTCACCCTGGATTTGTCTTACAATGAACTGGAAGGAGACATACCCGAAAAGCTGAGTGATCTTTGCAATCTGCAGCAGCTTAGCATGGCTCATAACAGGTTCAGTGGTCATATCATCCCAGCTTTGGGGAACCTGTCGGGTTGCATAAACAGTAGTTTAAAGAGTTTGGTCCTTGAGAGTAACTATTTTACTGGTACCCTTCCATTGAATCTGGGAAACTTTGAGCATTTGGAGATCCTCAACCTTTATTCCAATGCCTTTCAGGGTCCTATTCCTGCCTCCCTTGGAAGACTAGCCAATCTGACGATATTGGATCTCTCACATAATTACTTGAATGGTAGTGTTCCTGAAAGCCTGGGGCGGCTTTCCAGGCTTGAAGTTTTGAATATCCATAACAATTCATTGCACGGTAACGTTTCTGAAGTTCATTTCTCAGAACTCACAAGACTGACAACCTTGTTCTTGTACGAGAATATGTTGGTAATCGATATTGGTCCTGAATGGACTCCTCCTTTCCAAATCGAGAGGCTTGCTTTGTATTCTTGCAAAGTAGGACCTCGGTTTCCTCCATGGCTACGGACACAAACAAACATTTCAGTCTTGGAGATGTCTAAAACAGGTATCTCAGATAGCATCCCGGATTGGTTTGAGAGTATCAGTTCCAGGATTGTAAAATTGGATCTGTCCCGAAATCAGATTCGAAACGGATTGCCAAAGATCGCAGAGTCTTCCGGGCTTCCTTATAGGTTCATATACTTGTATTCCAACAGATTTGAAGGTCCTGTCATTCCGTTCCCTCCAGATGTGACTGAACTTGATCTCTCCCGAAACCTGCTCACAGGACATATACCTTCTACAATGGGCAACCATATGCCACGCCTGACCTTGCTGCATCTCTTTAACAATATCTTGAACGGCACCATTTCGGCCTCCATATGCAAGATGGAGGAGTTGCAATATCTTGATCTCTCCAAGAATCACCTTTCAGGAAGACTGCCAGAATGCTGGGAGAGGTTAAAGAAGTTGCGCGTCGTGGATCTTTCTAATAATTCTCTCGGTGGAAGCATTCCAGCTTCTCTGGGTTCTCTTCAACAACTTATGTCTCTGCACCTGGAACGCAATAAACTGGAAGGGAACATCCCTGCATCATTGAAGAAGCTTAGGAATTTGCAGATTCTTGATCTGAGTGAGAACAAGATCGATGGTCGTCTCCCTTCATGGATTGGTGAAAACCTCCCCTTGTTAAGAGTACTCAATGTTGATTCCAATGCCATCGTTGGTGAAATTCCTGCACACCTCTGCCATCTGAGTTCTATGCAAATCCTGAGCTTGGCAAACAATCTGATGAACGGATCTATTCCTTCTTGCTTCTCCAACTTCTGTTCCATGGCTTCAGACGAGGAACCATCAAAGGAATTCTGGTTCCACCATCCTACAATCTTCGGTACTGCTTTTGGTTATCAAACTGTGACATACGATGAGAACATTTTGATGTACGTCAAAGGCTTAAAACAGCATTACACCACGACGCTTCCCTTCCTGTTCTCCATAGACGTTTCACGAAACCAATTTACGGGACAGATACCACAAGAGCTGACGACTCTTGCAGGCCTGCAGAATCTGAATCTATCAAGAAACGCCTTCACAGGCCACCTTCCTTCCAACTTGGGCAACCTGAAGTCACTGGAATCTCTAGACCTGTCAAGGAATAAACTGTCGGGAACAATCCCTCCGACCATTGGATATTTAAACTTCCTGAGCTACCTGGACTTGGCATTCAATAACCTGTCGGGTCCTATCCCTTCAGGAAACCAACTCCAGACGTTGAATGACAAGTCTGCATACAAAGGCAATGGTGGACTCTGTGGAGCACCTCTGAAGAGCTGCCCGGAGGGTGGAGTACCGCCAGAGATTGATCGGGAAGGAAGGGATACAGAGTTGGATATGCTCTGGTTTTACTCCGGCGTGGCAATGGGTTTCGTGGCTGGATTTTTGGGAGTTTGTAGCTCTTTGTACTTCCAAGCCTCTTGGAGGAATTAGTACTTTATGGAGCTACTTTACAGCAAGCTCCTACGATAATATTTTGACATATATTCACATCCCATCCCACAATATAGAGATATGAAGCTTATATTATTTTATGGATTTCAGTATCATAAAAAAGTATTATTTTATTAAATAAAAAGTATTATTGTTGATAAAACAATATGATGAAAGTAACCCTATTAATGTTATTGATGATTATTAAATAATATATCACTTAGTTTATTTATTATAAATTTTAAAATTTATATAAATTTATCAATCATTCAGAAAATTACCATTACATAGAACTTAGATTGAACCCAATGATAACAGAAATTCAATTATCATACCGAATTAAAATTAAAGTATATTTATTAAAAGAATAACTAAAATATGAAATGAAATGAAAATTCGTAGTTTGATTTTGAGTTGTTCAAGAAGAAAGAAGGATGAAGTTATTTAAGTATATAATAAGATTGGAATCTTAAGGTTATAAATAAAGTTTGTCTTATTATTAATATATGGATATTATAATGATAGAAAGTATTTTAAAAAAATAATTCAACCAAAATAAAAAGTAGAAAGGGTGTAATTTGATTACCTGATATTCAAGACGAAGGAAGGATGCCAACTTATACTGTATAGGTAAGTCCCCCTCAAGACTAATCACTTGGTTCTTTGCAATTACGTAATAAATTGGTGGGAACACATGGCGTGACATTTTCTGGATAAATCTGGAAAGTCAATTCTTTGTGTCAGTATCCATTTGGTCAAAAACATAAATAGTGTACAATCTTGATCACATTGTTATAAATATATAGCGGACATAATCAATATACTAAAAATAGAAAAATAAAAGATATAAAGATTTAACAAGATTCTGCCATAATATTTACGTCTTCATGGAGAAAGAAAGAAATTTTCATTATTAAGAGAATACAAAAGATATTTCCGTTTTAAATCTTACTCTACTTGGTTATAATCCATCAGTATCTAAATAAGCAAGCCTAAGAGTTAAAATTAAACAAATCTAAGTTTTCCTTATTTTTTACAATCATAGTATAACAATGTTAAAGCTATATTATGATAATATTATACCGTTGTGAATATTTAGCGAGTATAATCAATATATGAATACTAAAAAAATAAAGAATACAAAAAATTAACAAGACTTTGCTACAAAGCCTACATTCTCGATCGAGAAAGAAAGAGATTTTTACTGTTGAGAAAACACAAAAAATGTCTCTACTGTTTGAGTTTTAGTGTATCTAACTATAAGTCATCATAATCTATTTATAAATAAACCTAAAGATTAGAATTAAATCATTTTCAAGATTTTCTATTCTTAGATTTTTTGTTTATGTGGGCCACATTATGACAATATTGAAACCATATTATAACAATCTTTTCGTTAGTTTTAATCTCCTTAATCAATAAATCTTCTCTCTCAGGCCCTTAAGGCTCTTCTAGATCCCACAATCTCCATATCAGTTATCTTAGCAACAGATAACACAAATGCGACAAAATTAAGATATCCCAAACTGTTATCTTCAACTACATCTACATACGTCTTTAACGGTTTGACATATCTTCTCTCTTTGTTTGCTACAAACTTCATCTTAGGGTGCAACTCACGTTTGTAATGCAAAGATAATTGTTTGTTGTTCATATTATTGCTTCTAGAAATCATTTTTGTTTTCCCTTCAATTACATCTCCCTGAAGATAATACAGTCTAGACTGTAATTTCTCTGTCATCAGCACTATAAAACCTTTACACACTTTCAAAATGTACCCACTTAAATAATGTTTATATACTTGATCATCTAGTCTAGAAAAAGATATCAAGTTCCTCTTTATCATAGGAACATGCCAGCACTCAATGCTTCTGATGACCTTGTCAAACATCCTCAATCTGACACTACCAATACCTTCAATTGCCAATGCACTATCATCTCTCACATAAACTATTCTTTTGATATTTCTATAATTAGAGAGCCAATGTCTGTAGAGACACATATGATATGTAGCATCAGAATTTAAGACCTATGAATCTTGCTTATGATTAGAACTTATTACAAAGACTTCTCCTATTAGAACTATTACATGTGCCAATAATATTATGAAAATTTTTTGCTTTTTGCTTTTTTTTCTTCTTTCTTAAACTCAAACATTCTCTTCTAAAATATCATTCCTCATGGCACTCCCAACAAGTTGCTTTAGATTTCAATTTGGTTCTTTATGCTCTTTCCATGCTCACTACATCTTCACCATCTATTTTGTTCTCTTGGAAGTTCTTCTTCAACTCTTTTGAATTTAGAGCATGACAGACATCTTCCATTGTGATATTGTCCTTCCCATATAATAGAGTATTAACAAAAGTATCATACAATGGTGGTAATGAATATAATAAAATCAAGTATGATTTTATATATCAATCTTGATATCTATATTTTTCAGGTCTAAAATAATTTAATTAAACTCATCTAAATGAGATTTCAAAAAAATACATTCATTTATACAAAAAGTGTATAATCTATTCTTCAGGTAGAGACGATTGATCAATGACTTCATTGAGAATAACTGCTCCAACTTCTTCAATGTAGCTATAGCCGATGTATTTATAGTAATCTCTCGAAGAATGTTGTTTATAACACTCATGAACATTGCACTCAATGCCCTCTCCTTCAAGTCTTCCTTTTCTAACTCGTTCATCTCTCCAGGAAAGTCTTCTTTTATCACCCTCCACAATCCTTGTGATACCAGAGATGACTTCATCCTAATCTTGCACAAGCTAAAGCTCTATCCCACATCAAAATTTTCTAATATCTATTTAGTTGATGTAGATTCATTCCTTCTGTCCCTGATTATGTACCTAGAGATTTTTTTCTAAACCTCACTCTGCTACCAATTGTTGTGAATATTTTGCGCGCACAATCAATATAGAAATACTAAAAAAATAAAGAACACAAGAATTTAACAAGATTCGGTTATAAAGCCTACGTCCTCGGCCAGAGAGAAAAATAAATTTTCACTATTGAGAGAATATCGGTAGAGATCTTTACTGTTTGAGTCTTACTGTATTTTACTATAAACCACATTGTCTATTTATAGGTAAATCTTAGGATTAGAATTAAAGTCTTTCCAAGATTTCATATTCTTAGATTTCTTATTTCTAACTGCCACATTATGACAATAACAATGTTAAAGCCACACTGACAATACTAAAATTTGCATTATAACAATATTAAAATCTCATTATAACACATTGACTTATACAAAGAGGTCTTGCTAGAATAATCACCTTCTGACGTGTATATGAATTTTATCACTTAATAATATCCTTTCACATATTGATACGAAAAGATAGATATTAGTATTATTATCATACTAAATTAAAATATATTTTATAAAAGATCAAAATTAAAATTAAAATTATATAGTTTGATTTCGTGACACTCAAGAAGAATTTTAAAATAAGGTTAAGCTTACTTAATTCAAGTCCTAGGGATGTAAATAAAATGTCTTGTTTTTTTTTTTTGAAGAGTGACGAAAGATTTATTCCAGGAATACATTACAGTATTCCAAAAGACAACAACATAATGGTAACTGAATCAGAAACAGCAAAGAACCTACACCAGCTAACCCATATCAGCATCCCAAATCGACAACCCAGAACCAAAACTCCTGCAATATCTAGTGCATAAACAATAGCTAGTAACATGACAACACAGTTAGAAAATCTGGAACCAATCCATAACTGGGAGTACCTCTGCGTCGTGGGATATGCCTCGATCAACATTCAAGCGTACCCAACTAATACCGTGGACCAGACCATTTAACGCAACCTCATGTGGATGACGATCATCACCCCGAAAAATTCTCCCATTCCGGGCAGACCACAGACTCCAAAGCAAATGTAGTAACCACCCTTTCCATAGCCGGGGAGGTCTTCTCCTGCCGCAGAGACCATCCCATTGGATAACCATATCTTTAAAAGTCCCTGAAGCAACCCATTGAACACCCCAACGATGCATCACCACCGACCAACACAGCCATGCTCGTCTACACCGAATGAAAACATAATCTGCGTTCAATTCCACCTCATGGCAGCCCAAACACTATGCCTCCTGCGCGTCCAACAAACCCAGTTTAACCAATCGGCCCTTTGAGAGAATCCGATCTTGGTAAGCAAGCCAAGCCAACACTCTACTCTTCAAAGGTGCAGGCCTGTTCCAAATGGTAGCCAACTGCAAATCTAAATCTCCTCCCTGCAGATCTTCCAAGTAATCATATCCTATTTTAACCGAATATCCTTTATCTCCTCCCCCCCAGGAAATACAATCCTCTCTATCTAATCCATGATAGCAGTTCACCAAACTCTCCAACAACCTTTGAACCAAATCCTCTTCCCAAACAAAAAGACTCCTCCTCCATCTCAAATTCCATCGCCATCCGTCAGGGAGCCAACATATCATCCCCTCCACCGTACTTTGCTGTTGCACAGACAAACCAAAAAGCCGGGGATACAGGTCAGCCAATACCTCATCTCCTGTCCACCGATCCAGCCAGAAACGTACGGTGTGTCCATTCCCAACACGCCACTGTAATTTCTATAGCAACCCTCTCGCACCTACAGAATCTTCATTAACACAATTCAATACATCCTTCCAAATAACCGATACACCGGCTCTCCCCATCCGGATTCCATCCCTACTAACGGTAGGTAAATACAATTCTTTAAATACCTTAACCGCCACCCCTTCCGGCTGCTCAAATAGACGCCAGCACCACTTCGCCAAAAGTGCAGTATTTTTCAAAGGCAAATGTCCAACACCCGCGCCTCCTGTCTTCCAATTACCACAAACCTTAGACCACTTAACTTTACTAATACATCGTCCATCAACATCTCCTTTCCATAAAAACCGCCGAGTCATCCTCTCCACCTCGGACTGTACCTTCTTTGGCATTCTGAAAATTGACATCCAAAAAATCAGAATGCTGTTGAGCACTGCTCGAATGAGGATCAACTGTCCCCCAATGGAGAGATATTTCTTTTGCCACGTGGCAAGCTTCCTTCGCAAACTACGCAGAACCGGTTGCCACGTTTGATATCGCCTTGGACTGACGCCCAAAGGCAAACCCAAATAACGGATTGGAAAGCTCTCCGTCTGGCAGTATAACTTTGTAGCCATCGCCAGCGTTCCTTCCGTTGATACATTGACCCCTATAAGAGCACTTTTCCAGAAATTCACTTTCAAACCTGAGAACAATGTGAAGCATCTTAAAACACGCTTCATGTTGCATAGGCTCTCCTCAACATCAGCACTAAAAAGTAAAACGTCGTCCGCATACTGTAAGTGGGATATAGAAGTGGAGCTTAAGTTAATGCCTTGAATCAAACCAATCCGCTCCGTGTGACGCAGCATAGCAGAAAGAACCTCCGCTACTAAATCAAACAACAACGGAGAGAGCGGGTCACCTTGGCGGAGGCCTCTCCCCATGGTGAATTCGTCAATGTAGGCACCATTTACCAGGACAGTCATGCGGGGCTGACTGATGCATTGTGTAATCCACTGAACCCAAGTATCCGGAAATCCCATTACCGTCATAGTGTCCACAATCGAATTCCATCGGATGGTATCATAAGCCTTCCGGAAATCGATTTTGAAACACCATCCCTTAGACTCCTGCCGGCGCAAACTGTGAATTACTTCAGACGCCAACAATACAGAATCCGAAATGCAGCGACCCTGAATGAAACCTGTCTGGAAAGGTGAAACCACCGATCCCACCACCACTTTCAACCTACAAGTAAGGGCCTTAGCAACTATCTTATACAAATCATTGATCAGACTAATCGGTCTATAGTCATTCAAGGACATTGCTCCCTCCGTCTTAGGAATCAATACCGTAAAGGAATTATTAATCCCTTTCGGTAGATGTCCCGAGGAGTAGAACGCCTGAACCATCTCCATTACGTCCGTATTAAGTATACCCCACATCTTCTTGAGAAAGAAGAAATTAAACCCATCAGGTCCTGGGGCTTTCGTATTGCCGCATCCCCACACCGCCAATCTAATTTCCTCCTCATCGAAAGTCTGTATCAAGGTAGTTGCCGCCTGCTCTGTAATTTGGTTCAACCGGAGTGCTCCTAAAGTAACACCACCCCCGACCGGGGCCTTGAAGAGCTCCTGGAAATAGTTAACCACTGCCAATTTAATATCGTGTGGACGAAACAGAAACTGCCCCTCCACCTCCAGTGAACCCATATAATTCCTCCTACTCCGGGCACTGGCACAGAGATGAAAGTACCGGGTGTTCCTATCTCCCAATTGGAGCCAGGTGGCCCGAGAATTCTGTCGCCAGATCGATTCGTTAAGCTGCTTAAGTGTCCACTTCTGCACTTGCAGATTCTGCAATTGTGCCTCCTCACTCTCCGTTAGCGGCCGATCTGTCCCACGCCTCGCATCTAGTGTGTCAATCTCACTCAAAACTCGCTGAAGTTGCTCCTGCTTATTCTCCACATGAGTTCTTTTCCATCCACGTAATTTCCGCCGCAGGAATGATAACTTCTTTACCAGCACAAATCGGCCTGGAAAATGTACACAAGCCTCTTCCCAAAACAAACGCATTGACTCCTCAAACTCTTCTTCCCCCCACCAGTGATCCCACGATCGGAATGGTTTTGGTCCCCAAGATAAATCCTCCTCCTTCAGAACAATAGGCGTATGATCAGATAAATTCCTTTCACCCGCCACCAACCTAAGCTCTCGACGATCCGCGGCCCAAGAGGCACTAACTAGAGCCCTGTCAATTCGAGAAGCCAGCCGCCCCGAAAACCAGGTGAACTGCTTGCCAATTAGAGGGATATCCACAAGATCTCCTTCATCCATCAAGTGCTTTAAGTTGTCAGCTCCACGCTCCTCAAACGTCAAACCCAATCTCTCAGCCGGACACAAAATTTCATTAAAATCTCCCAAAATGACCCACGGCAATTCACTATCTCGGCATTGCTGCAAAATACTCTCCCAGAACATCGCTCTATCAGCCAGTGCAGAAGGAGCATGCAATCCCAAACAATTCACTCGCTGTCCAGATGCCAGAACAGTAATCTCTAACCTGATCTGTCGTTCCTCAGTGGCACGATTGTCCACCCGCAACAAACTTGGATCCCATATCGCGAGGAGACCCCCCGCCCTACCCCTTGCATCAACTGAAACCCACTCCACCACTCGACCGCCCCAAACTCTGTCAATCCACTCATGCACTGCCCCCTCCACCTTCGTCTCAGCCAAGAAAACGAGAGAAATAAAATGTGCAGTTATAAACCGCCTGATATTCATGCATTTGAACCTGTTACGCAGACCTCTACAATTCCAAAATGCCACATTCATCATAATTTTAAAAAACCAAAGCACACCTGGATTCTACCAACCAACCGCAAGAGCTACGGGCGACGACTAAGCTCCCACTCCTCTATTTCATCCTCAACAAGTTCCAGAATTTGTGCTCTTAAATCCATACGGTTAGTCCGAGTCCCCAGGCCTAACTCTTGCATAACCGCAGCGGTAGCCTCGACTTCCGCAAGTATATCTCCCGCAGTCTCCAAATCGTCTGTTCCTGTCCCGCTAATCCTCCCATCAGTCACAGCAGCGGCATCCTCCTGGACACCCGGTGTAGACTCCACTAGCTCAACCAACTCTTCCACTATAGACGACTGCGGCAGTCCAACAGGCAGTGTAGAGTCATTCCGTTGCAGAGAGTTCGCCCCCCCTGTTGACCTACCACGAACGGGCTTACGCTGCTTACGCTGATTGTAAACATCAATCAGCAGCGTCTCGGAAGGCAGGCTGTTTTCATCGATCCGCTCCTGCTGAGAACTCCCCTCCTGGATATCCTGCAAAGCAGCCCCCCGCATCGCGCCCTGACCACGAAGCAACTTCACTTGCTGTGTTGACCTCCCCTTCTTAACCCGAGGTTTGGTTTGGACGAGAAACGACTCCGTCCCAGGCGCCCTTGAACACAAATCAAGTTCTTGCGGACCTATCTGGACTGGAACTGCAACTGCTTAGTCGGCCTGGGTCCCGTCATCTACTGGACTACCCATCGCTGGATACATCGATGGAAAGAGCCCCTCAGCCAAGGCCAAGTCCTCAGGACCTGCAGACGGGCCCCCTGGCTCAGGCCTTCCAAACTGAGAGGATTTAGACCGGCAGTCTCGGTCCGCCTCTCCTATGGGCCTCAAAGGCTCTAAACCCACGTGCACTGAATCTGGGCCCGCCACCAGATGAATGTCTGATACCGTCTTCCTCTGGAGCTCTGTCTCTATTAAATACGTCGTTGCACGGGGGCACTGGTCCACGTCAGATGATGAAGACCTACAGGGAGAATTAAACGGCCTGACTGGGGGAACACCATAGCTCCCTTGACTGGGAAAACCTGTACATGGTACCCCAACGTCCATATCGCAATTGACCTGAGCACTCTCTTCCACTGACACCACAAAACGATGAGTCCCCAAAACCAGCGTCACTTTCTCTGGGATAGCCGCCTCCTGTCGAGTCCATATCCGTACGAGAGCCATCTCTAAATAATGCTTGTTCAGTGTATCCGGATGCATGTGTATCACCTCACCGAACAGCCCCCCGATTTTTTGAAAAATTTCGTCTGTCCATGCGTGCAGCGGGAAATCTCTCATCTTCAACCAACAAACTCGTCCCCTACCGGTATCCTCCAACCTCCATGGATGAAATTCCATGAGGATATCGTTCCACAGCTGCGAATAGTCTGATAACGCCCGATTCATGGACCCTATTGATTGAAAGGTGAACAAGAAAACTCCCTCCTCAAGGCGGCTAAACGTAACATCCTGAGGTAATATGTGTGCATGAAAAGCACCCGTCCGAACTATACCAACAAAACTGCGGCTCAGCCATTCCATAGTTTCGTCAGGAACATCCGCCCGCACTTCATATTCGGGGTGCACCAACGAAAACGAGTCCCGCTCATTACGTACCACCTCTGCATATGTTCGTTTTCCGTTTCTGGACATGGCCAACCGACTGGATATTCCAGCATCTACGCCTGGTTGCATCTCACGGTGAATCTGATCCACTGTATCCCTAGAGATCCTAGGAAACATACCCCGCACAGCGTACTTGGCTATACTAAAAACTAGAGGATGACCATCGAACGTAGCCTGCTTCAACTTGCCCAACCTATGACTCTCGTAATCTTCCCTTTTAACGAAACGGATAAAACCATATCGCGAGTTCCTCACGCTGCGCTTGCGAGGGATGAAAACGTCGACGGCGGGCTCCCACTTCCTTACTGCCGCGACCAAAACATGTGGCGTCCACGCATCCGGAATGAACTCCACAAAGTACGTGATAAACTTGTCAGCCGAGAACAACTCTGCCGGATTCCACGTTGCCTTCCCTTTCTGCCTTATCGGTACCACAGGTGCTTGACCCACAGAATAGTCAGATAGTTCAGGTGCATCTAAACCATTGGCTATATGACGTGAATTCAACGCAGGGGGCCGAACGACCGGATGTTGGATTATTGCACCGTTTAGTGTAGGTGAGGAGAGAGGGCAGAGAGGTGTGGGTATAGATAGAGACATAATTTCTGCTTTTTCAAACTTGGCAGTTCACCGCACATCACACAAATAAAATGTCTTGTTATTAGGATATCAGATCTTAAATTGATAGAAAACTGAATCTCATTATTGTACAGAATTAAAACTATAGTATATATTTTTAAAAGAAATCAACATAAAGCTGGCGTAGTTTGATTACGCGATATTCAAGAGAAATGATGGATGTCAACATTACTGTGTAGGTAGTCCACCTCAAGATTAATTACTTGATTCTCTGCGATTCTGTAATAAATTGATGGGAACCCAAATCGTTACATTTACTACATAAACCTGGAAAGTCAAGCTTTTATGTCTGTATCCATTTGGTCGAAAACATAAATAGTATACAATTATGTTGTGAATATTCAGCCCACACAATCGATATATAAATACTAGAAAAATAAAGAATACAAAATTTTAAATATTTTTTTACCACAAAATTTATATTTTCCGACAAGAGAGAAAGAAAAGAATTACAATTTGACTCTTCTACGATGAGGCCTTGCTGAGGTCTTGCTGAGGTCTTGTTGGTATAATCAGTTTCTGCCAGCATTACAATTCTGCGGTGACAAATCTATGAAATCCTCTAGGTTTCTTCCAAGAAAGTGAGATATATTAAAAAAGAAAATAGAGAGATTAGTTATTACTAGTCGCGATATATATATTGGTTTAGTCAAATTTTTATAGATGTGAATCGAGAAAACATAATATAATTTATTGCTATCTATAAAAATATTATCTATTTTCTCTCATAAATAATTATATAAAAATATTAAAAATTTATTATTTAATTCAGAAAATATGAGTTTTGTCACTTAATAATGCCTCCCTCATATTGATACGAAAAGATATATATTAATATTATTATCATACTGAATTAAAATTAAAATTAAAATATATTTTATTAAAGATCAAAATTAAAATTAAAATTACACAGTTTAATTTCGTGATGCTCAAGAATAAATTTAAAATAAGATTGAACTTACTCAATCCAAGTCCTAAGGATATAAATAAAATTTGTCTTGTTATTAGGATATCGATCTTAAATTGATAGAAAACTGAATCTTACAGAATTAAAACTATAGTATATATTTTTTTTAAAAATCAACATAAAGAATGTAGTTTGATTACGTGACGTTCAAGAATAATGAAGGATGCCAACTTTAGTGTGTAGGTACTCCACCTCAAGATTAATTACTTGGTTCTCTGAAATTCTGCAATAAATTGATGGGAAGAAGTAGTGACATTTCTTGCATAAACCTGGGAATTCAAACCTTTGTGTCAATATTCATTTGGTCAAAAAACATAAATAGTGTACAATTATGTTGTGAATATCCAGCATGCATATAATTAATATACAAATATTAGAAAATAAAGAATACAAAATTTTTCTGACATAAAATTTATATTTTCGGACAAGAATGAAAGAAATGAATGAATAATCCGGTAAGAATATGATAAAACCCTTTAATAAAAGATCTCCATTTTGAGTATTAATATAATTCATCAACATTTATTTATAGATAAATTTTAAAATTAAAAATTAATAGATATAAGAATTCTATTATAATAATATTAAGATTATATTATAATAATATTAAAGTTCATTTTGACTCTTCTACGATGAGGTCTTGCTGCCATATTCAGTTTCTGCCACTTGACAAATCTATGAAATGCGCCTAGGTTTCTTCCAAGAAAATGACAGTGGAGATTGAATTCCCGATTCGTGACCTCTTGTTGGTCTCTTCCTAATGTGAACTATCAGACTCCGGAAGGACCAGAACCAGTTCCTGTAATCCTATTTATATTGTAATCTTTCAGACCAAGTCTCTCATGTGGGTTCTTGTACCAATCTGGTTAAGATGCTGCTCATGGTTCTGTTGGTTGAGGTTCTTGTGATTAGTAGTAACAGTAGAGCTGATTCCAATGTCAGCTGCATCAAGAGAGAGAGAGATGTCCTCTCCAAATTGAAGGAAGGACTAGCAGATCGATCCAATCGGCTAGCCTCTTGGGTTGGAGAAGATTGCTGTGCATGGAAAGGAGTTGCTTGCAGCAAAGAAAATGGTCATGTTCTAAAGCTTGATCTCCAAAACCAGCTAGTTTCTTCTCCAACCCAGTTCAGCTTAGAAGGTAAGATACATCCTTCTCTGTTTTCTTTAACCCATCTTCAACACCTAGACCTCAGCTGGCATTATGGCTTGACTGTTGATGGGTTTCAGTTGCTATCCTCTCTTCCTTCCTTGAAAGTCTTGGACATGTCAGGAATCAACCTTACCATAGCTGACGACTGGATACACTCCATAAACAAGCTTCCTTCTCTTCTAGAGCTATACCTGTCCTCCTGTAACCTTCCTCCTGTTAGTCTGATTTCGCCTATCAATTCAACCTCTATTGTTTCCTTGGACCTCAGCTCGAACCAGTTCAACTCCAGCATTCCCGGATGGTTGTTCAATCTTAGCAGGATTCGGTATCTTAACGTGAGTGGGAATTCTTTTCGAGGCTCCATCCCGAAAGAGGTAGGAGATTTAAACCAGCTTGTCACCCTGGATTTGTCTTACAATGAACTGGAAGGAGACATACCCGAAAAGCTGAGTGATCTTTGCAATCTGCAGCAGCTTAGCCTGGCTCATAACAGGTTCAGTGGTCATATCATCCCAGCTTTGGGGAACCTGTCGGGTTGCATAAACAGTAGTTTAAAGAGTTTGGTCCTTGAGAGTAACTATTTTACTGGTACCCTTCCTTTGAATCTGGGAAACTTTGAGCATTTGGAGATCCTCAACCTTTATTCCAATGCCTTTCAGGGTCCTATTCCTGCCTCCCTTGGAAGACTAGCCAATCTGACGATATTGGATCTCTCACATAATTACTTGAATGGTAGTGTTCCTGAAAGCCTGGGGCAGCTTTCCAGGCTTGAAGTTTTGAATATCCATAACAATTCATTGCACGGTAACGTTTCTGAAGTTCATTTCTCAGAACTCACAAGACTGACAACCTTGTTCTTGTACGAGAATATGTTGGTAATCGATATTGGTCCTGAATGGACTCCTCCTTTCCAAATCGAGAGGCTTGCTTTGTATTCTTGCAAAGTAGGACCTCGGTTTCCTCCATGGCTACGGACACAAACAAACATTTCAGTCTTGGAGATGTCTAAAACAGGTATCTCAGATAGCATCCCAGATTGGTTTGAGAGTATCAGTTCCAGGATTGTACTATTGGATCTGTCCCGAAATCAGATTCGAAACGGATTGCCGAAGATCGCAGAGTCTTCCGGGCTTCCGTATAGGTTCATATACTTGTATTCCAACAGATTTGAAGGTCCTGTCATTCCTTTCCCTCCAGATGTGACTGAACTTGATCTCTCCCGAAACCTGCTCACAGGACATATACCTTCTACAATGGGCAACCATATGCCACGCCTGACCTTGCTGCATCTCTTTAACAATACCTTGAACGGCACCATTCCGGCCTCTATATGCAAGATGGAGGAGTTGCAATATCTTGACCTCTCCAAGAATCACTTTTCAGGAAGACTGCCAGAATGCTGGGAGAGGTTAAAGAAGTTGCGCGTCATGGATCTTTCTAATAATTCTCTCGGTGGAAGCATTCCAGCTTCTCTGGGTTCTCTTCAACAACTTATGTCTCTGCACCTGGAACGCAATAAACTGGAAGGGAACATCCCTGCACCATTGAAGAAGCTTAGGAATTTGCAGATTCTTGATCTGAGTGAGAACAAGATCGATGGTCGTCTCCCTTCATGGATTGGTAAAAATCTCCCCTTGTTAAGAGTACTCAATGTTGATTCCAATGCCATCGTTGGTGAAATTCCTGCACACCTCTGCCTTCTGAGTTCTCTGCAAATCCTGAGCTTGACAAACAATAAGATGAACGGATCTATTCCTTCTTGCTTCTCCAACTTCTCTTCCATGGCTTTAGACGAGGACGCATTAAAGGAATTCTGGTTCCACCATCCTACAATCTTCGGTACTGCTTTTGGTTATCAAACTGTGACATACGATGAGAACATTTTGGTGTACATCAAAGGCTTAGAACAGCATTACACCACGACGCTTCCCTTCCTGTTCTCCATAGACGTTTCACGAAACCAATTTACGGGACAGATACCACAAGAGTTGACGACTCTTGCAGTCCTGCAGAATCTGAATCTATCAAGAAACGCCTTCACAGGCCACCTTCCTTCCAACTTGGGCAACCTGAAGTCACTGGAATCTCTAGACCTGTCCAGGAATAAACTGTCGGGAACAATCCCTCCGACCATTGGATATTTAAACTTCCTGAGCTACCTGGACTTGGCATTCAATAACCTGTCGGGACCTATCCCTTCAGGAAACCAACTCCAGACGTTGAATGACAAGTCTTCATACGAAGGCAATGATGGACTCTGCGGAGCCCCTCTGAAGAGCTGCCCGGAGGGCGGAGTACCGCCAGAGATTGATCGGGAAGGAAGGGATACAGAGTTGGATATGCTCTGGTTTTACTCCGGCGTGGCAATGGGTTTCGTGGCTGGATTTTTGGGAGTTTGTAGCTCTTTGTACTTCCAAGCCTCTTGGAGGAATAAGTACTTCAAGTTCATTGAGCTGCTTTGCAGCAAGCTTGGAAGATAATATTTTGACATATCTTCACATTCCATCCCACAATATAGAGATATAAAAATTATATTATTTTGTGGATTTAGTATCATATCCATAGAAATAAATTTGGATGGTTTAGTTAGGAAAAGAGATTATAATATTATTTATTATTTAAGAAATAATATTTTTGATATTTATAAATTTTAAAATAAAGTATAATTCAAAATTATTATTTTTTAATAAAGAGTATTATTGTTGATACTAAAATTATTTTTTAAATAAAAAGTATTATTGTTGATAATACGCAACCTGCTTGGATATCAATATGATGAAAGTAACTCTATTAATATTATTGAAGATTATTAAATAATATATATATTATAAAGTATATTTGATTTATCACTTAGTTTATTTATTCTAATATAAATTCATCAATTATTCGGAAAATTATCATTACATTAAACTTAGATTAAACCCATTAGTAACATCAATATTATCGATACATACAATAAAAAATCAGATAAACAAAATACAAGATTAATTATTACTATCACAATATATATTTTTTAATATAAAAAATAAATTTTTTATTTTAAAATATTCAAAATTTTTATAGATATGAATCGAAACAAACGCAATATATATTTTTAATAAAAATAATTATTTATTAACCGATAACCAAAATCGAGCAAAAGCAGAGCAAAACCGTCCGATATCGATTCCTTTGGGTAGTTAAATCTGCACTAGCTTAAACCTAAAACGGTGTGCATTGCATAATAATGGAACAAACATGTATTTGGACATATCTTTCAACGTAAGAAGCGTGTCCTGGCCAGACTTGGAGGTGTTCAAAGGGCCTTTGAAAACTTTTCTACACACGCATTGCGAAGCTTGGAGAAATCTCTCTTGCTGGAGTTCCAAGAGTTCCAAGAGAGTTTGCTTCAAGAAGAATTATACTGAAGTGACTTCGTGAACCTTGGTGATAAAAACACAAGTTACTTTCATTTGAAGGCTAGGAATCAACGAAGAAGATCCATAATTAGGGTTCTAAATATTAATAATGTTTGGTGTTAGTGGATCAACTTACTTTTTTCTTAGAGAGGAAAAATGTCTCTCTCTCTCTAAACCCTGTTCCCCAATCCTCCCACCCATTGCAAGCTGAGCCTTTGAGAGCCACATAGGCGGACCCCTCTGAACCTCGCCAGGTGAACCAGCGGCCAGTGTATCCGTATAAAGTTCGACCTATAACAGGCAAGTTTGGAGACCAGAAGGATTGGAAACCGTGGAAGGTCTTCACCAACAGTAGATTCATATCCTACTTCGTGGATTTTCTACCAGATGACTGGAGCCCAAATAAGCTCATTCAAGTGATCAGTGAGGTAGAGCCGGTGGTAGATGTGTACATCCCAGGCAAGAGAAGCACTAGAAACTCAAGATTTAGCTTTGTCAGATTTCTGAGAATGGAGGTGAACGAAGACGCCAGGAAAACTAAGCCGAACAATACCTCCATGGAAGGCTTCCATCTCCGCTTCAGCGTGGCCAGATATAGAAAGTTGCCTACTGCAGGAAGTAGATAGGGTGGTGCTACGATGGGGAATCACGAAAACGATACAAGAGGACTCTCGAGCAGAAGAAGACCACACGTAAGCTATGCAGCAACTTCCAAAGGGCGCTCCTATGCCAATGTGGTAGCCGGCAGGGCAGACCAGGAGGAAGGGGGAAATGACGAAATCATCTCCATGGAGCCATCTGAGGAGAACAAAGAGTGGCTGAGCAGAAGTTTGGTGGGCTTCGATTGCAATGGTACCCTAAGAAATAATCGCGTGCCTCCGACAGCCCAGGTCCGTCAAATGGGGGATGATCGGTTCCTTATCACCTTTCAGTCCCACAATGCCATGCTCTCTGAATCATCTAACAATATGAGCTTCTGGAGTGCTCTGTTCGCAGAGATGCACCTCTGGAGGGCAGAAGATTCCACCACGGGTCGATACTGCTGGGTGCAGCTGAGAGAGGTGCAGTTGAGACAATCAGAAAAATCACTCACTGTATTGGTGAGTTGATGCAGGTGCACTCGGAAACCTTAGCTATGACTCAGTTGGAGGCATCTAGAGCCTATATCCGTACCAACTTGGCATATCGCATCGAGAAGAGTGTAACGACACTGGTTGAGGGCACATCATTCTTGGTCTCCATGAAGGAGGCTTTAGCAGTTAAAAGGAAACTTTTGTCCGAGCATAGAGAGAAATACGACTTTTCTAGCTACTGCAACACTGTGTACTCGCCATGCAAGGTAGTCAAGTCTCCAAGATGTAAAGTCTCGTTTGAGATAGATAACAATTATGTACAAAGGTCAACCTCACTCGTGGACAGGCCAAGGGAAGGCAGCTCGAGCCGCAGGATATAGGGCTGGAGCAGATGAGCGCTGATCTGGATAAAGCCGAGCCGAGCAGGAAGGCCCAAGTAGCTAGTGGGCCAGGAGAGAAGGCGGCAACCCAGAGCCCCTAGAATGAGGGAGGTAGGGATGATCCAGGGCGCCAGAGTATACACCCTGCAGAGGCCGGAAGTGATCGGGAGGACCAGGCAGCACAGGGGGATAGAAGGGAGCCCATTAAGATAGGCTCGAAGCATGACCACTCCTGTGGCTCACACGGACAGCCCATTGCCTCACTAGGAGTGGTCCAAGCTATACCAATCCCTAAATCGACGGAAGGGGAAAAAAAGACAAGAACAGAGGTGCTTCAAAGGAAAATAGCCAACTGAAGGCTGATCTTAACCGATCCGGAAGACGATGCGGGGGAAAAAATGGGCAAGGAATCTGGCGAGAGACAGATGAGCTAGGAGAGCTTGAGCTTCGACTCAGAAACATTATTTTCTCGAGCTTATGCGGCTATCTAACTTGGAAAAGAAGGGGGAGGGTACAACAGAGAAGACAATTAGTCAGGAGACGCCCGTCAACCTTATTCCAACAACGCCGAGCATGGTAGAAGAGGTGATAGCTCTTGAGACCATCACGGAAAATACGAGAGTCCCAAACACAGTGGAAGATGGCGACCTGATCCATGCAGGGAACGAGGATACGGAAGAGGAAGTGGATGCCACCATGTACGTGTTGGACAAGCTAGAACTTCTGAAGAGGAGTTCAAGAGAAGAAATCTGGCAGAAGCTCTATGAAATGGTGGAAGATGAGCACAAGGACTGGGACCTTCATCACGGCGAGGCATGCGCGAGAGGGTAACTCTCATTCCCTTACTCTTCTAGTGTCTATTCCAATATGATTAATTTATGCTTTTGGAATATTAGGGGTTTGGGAAGTAGGTGAAAAAAATTAGATATTGATAATGTGATTGCGACAAACCATTTAGCTCTTTGTTTCATAGTTGAGACTAAGCTTGATATAGTTAAGGAGAAGACTGTTGGGAAATTGTGGTGTAGTGGGAATATAGGATGGGTTGCAAGTGAAACTAGAGGTAGTTCGGGCGGCTTGATTGCCATGTGGGACTGTGCGAAGGTAAAGGTACATGATAATGCTATTTTTGAGAGGTGGACAGCCTGGACTCGGGATATAGGCGTGTTTGCGCGGGGCTGCATGCCCCGAATGCCCAGCCGAGAGGGGTGAATTTTGGAGGACTATTTTAGAAGTTAAGAGGAGCAGTATTCTACCATGGGTCATCTTAGGGGATTTTAACGAGACACTCGCTAGGGAGGAGAGGATGGGACAAAATGTGGATGTGCGGGGCACCGAAAAGTTAAGACAATTCATATAGGACGACGGAATGGTGGACCTCCCCCTCCAAGGATGTCGGTTCACGAGGTTTGCTATGAATAGTGCATCTCAGATTGATAGGGGGTTGGCCAACGTGGAATGGCTAGCGGACAACAGGAACCACAATCTGTTTGCGGGCGATAAGAAATTATCGGACTACTCTCCGATCATTTTGAGGGCGGACTTGACGGACTGGGGACCAAAGCCTTTCAAAACTTGGGATTTTTGGTGGGAAGAGCATGACTTTTATGCCACTGTGCAAACCATTTGGAAGAAGGGAGGCAATGCAATACCTGGGAGTTATTCATTAATACGGAAGCTGAGCTTTTTGAGAAGCAAACTCAAGGAATGGAAGAATACTAGGAAAGAAGACCCGGACTCTTAGTTTAAGCAAGTCCTGTGCAAAATAGACGCTCTAGACCTATCAAGAGATAGTCCAGGTGGATGGTGTGTTGAGGCAGATGAAGATTACAGACATCTCGTAGCAAAGAAATGGACCTTAAAGTCACAAGTTGAAGCCATCTGGATGCAGAATTCCCGCATACAATGGCTACGACTAGGGGATAAGAATACTCGTTTCTTTCATGTTACTGCGAGTATAAGGAAGAAAAGGAACTATATGGGGACAACACTAGCGGAGAGCAGATTGTTAACAAATTCACAAGAGATAAAAGAGGCGGCCAAGAGTTACTTCCTAAAGATTTTCAGTTCAGAGGATTTGGTATGGGTCGAACCCAGAAAGATAGAATTTACTAAGATTGAGGAGGGTTCTGGTCGAAGGCTCATGGAACAGTTTACTGAGGACGAGATAAGAACTGTTGTGTGGAGTTGCGGTAGCAAGAAGGCCCCAGGCCCAGATGGCTTTAACTTCTACTTCTTGAAGAACGTATGGGACATATTGAAGAGTGATGTTCTATCTATGATTAAAGAATTTTGGCAGACCGGGAAATTGCCAAAGGGAATCAATAATTCCTTTTTGATTCTTATCCCCAAGGTGGAAAGAGCTAAGTTCCTAAATGAGTTTAGGCCTATAAGCCTAATAAATAGCATATACAAGATTGTCTCTAAGCTTCTTACAAGATGCTAACCACATATTAGTGCAATGCAGAAGAGTATGGTTATGCTAGTCCCATGTGATGCAGAGATGGGGTGTGTATTGGGTTCAACCCCAAACCATGATGGACTTTGTCAACCAAAGGGGTAGCATATACTTAAGCAGGAAACAATCGATGGTATGGGAGAGCCTGCTGGTTTCAGTCTGTTGGAGTCTATGGATATCAAGAAATGAAAAAGTATTTAGAGATTGCACAAAGAGTCACCTCGAAGTAGCAATGGAAGGGATGATGCATGCGGTTAGCTGGGCAAGAGCTAACATTGGTGGAGATATGTGCACAAACTCGGCTTTGCTTCCGGTTGGTGATTGGTACCAAATTTTAGGGTGAGGGGGGAATACAAGTGCTATTCCGGGTTAGAGCAACCGAATTCTCATGATTGATATTAGATAGAGATGTTGTAGTTTTAGTATGGACAGTGTATAAATTTTTACTCAATAAATCGTCGCATTTTAAAAAAATAATGTTTGGTGTTCAGATTAAAAATTCTTGAGACGGAAGTTTTGAAATACTTTAGCACTCTTTACATGGAACGCGAGCAGGGTAGCCAACTTCAGTATGTAACCAAAGGGGTCTTCCCATCTTTGGATGAAAATGAGGTGGAGTTTTTGGCAAGGCCTATTACGGACATGGAGATTAAATTAGCAGTGTTCCAAATGGCCCCTTCGAAAGTACCAGGCCCCGATGGAGTTTCCGTTCTATTCTATCAAAATCAGTGGGAGGTTTTAAGGCCATCTATTTGTCGCATGATAAAAAGTATTCTTGATGGCTCTCCATTTGATGCTTCCCTATGGAAGGCTTGGCAACATACCAAGGAGGCCCCGAGAATTTCACATTTATTCTTTGCAGATGATATGTTACTCTTTGCTAAAGCCATTCAAGATCAGGAGTTGTTATTAAACGAATGTTGGAGGGATTCAACCTGGCTTCTGGACTTCTGGTAAATATCAAAAACTAAAATTATATTTTCTTCTAAAGTGGGTCCCAGTACTGCAGATAGTATCACGATGATCTTAGGTTATCAACGTACACGTGATCTTGGGAGGTACTTGGGGATTCACTTCCAAGGAGAAAAATCCCTAAAATATGATTTGGCACCCGTTTTAAAAACAATGAAGAGGAAGGTGCTTGACTAGAATTGTCAGAAATGATCCAGATACTTCTGGTTTATGAATGATGCTAAGTATCAATCTTCAGATGCTTCTACTATGTTATAATATTTTGTAATGAAAGAAATCTCTACTAAGGCTTAGAATTATCTGGAATGTAATGATGTTTTTTGAAAATGCAGCCCACTATTAGTGTAAATAAAGCAGTACACGTATGTTGTTTTGTTTACATTAAGAACTACTATAAAATGGTTGCTTCTTTGTAAATTAATGCAATGAATGAATGAAGCAAATGTTTTGAAGAAGGAAAAAGAAAACTCTTGTGAGTGAAACAAATTGCAAAAGGTAAACATTGATAACGGAGCAAGTTCGTGTAAGGGACCAATATGACTCATGGTTATGTTAGGATATAGGTTAATAACCATGTGTTGTTTGCCATATCGACTTTATGAAATAATAATTTATTTTAATAAAATGAATTATTTGTTATTTATCCTTTATCTTATTAAGTAAAATAATTTAGTGTATAGAGTTTAGTTTATACACAGAAGATTAAATCATTTAGTTTTTATAGGATATAAGGTTAGTATTCACAATCTAAAGATAAAATTGGATATGTTATCCGTATGATTGTAGTGCAAGATTACACGTGATTTATCTTGATCATGAGAATGGTTTGATTCCAACTTCTTGCACTAGTATATTTTATATGTATTGAATTGGACCAAGTTGAGATTTGTTTTATACTGGTGGTTAAGAAAAACAAAATCTCTTGCTTATAATATGACATATTAATACTCAAGATAATTATTACTAGCTGTGAATATCATTTTGTTATTTGATTTATTAGAAGGTGAGGTTCATAATGAATAAAAAACCTGATAAATTGGATAATGACGATATTCATTATGCGAAACAATAATTGATCGACAGAATCCATGTCTTGGTGAATAGAGAATGATAAAACCCATTTGGAAAGCTTATAAATTTCATGTGTAAACCCTGCAAGTAGATTTTTTAATCTGACACGTGAAATAAATTAAGCATAATCTAAATGTATATATCAATCAATAATTCTAATTTGATTGATTGATTTTTGTAATCTTAACATGGGGAGTTTAGATATGTATTACATTTGGATTTTGAATTATCTATTAATGGAGTACAGTTATGTTTTTTTAGTGGAATAATTCATAACTGATTTTGATAAAGATATCCTATATTGGAAGATAATCTTGATCAAAATCGGAAGCCTGATATAATCCGGCGGTCCCTATTGTGCCCAGGATGATAAGGACTCTACGTTATAAGTTAATATATAACAGCTTGCTCACTCAAGGTAAAGAGAACACAGGTTATCATACGGGAAACACAGTAGAAGACTGCAGAGGAAAACTAGTCAACAAGTCTCAAGTTTTCTGCAAAGAGGTCACATTTAATTTAATGTCTCATTTAAATTAATTGTTTATTTTGCTTGTCCGTTTTTTATATACATATGACTTGGGGGTCTTTTGTTGCGTGTGTGTATGATCCTGCAACTGGTAGCGGAGCTTCAATGTATCTGAATCGGCAAGCAAATATTAATTTGGTTTATTTTTATTCAACAGTCTTTTGCTTAAGTTAAATCATGTCAAAGTAGAAAAGGCTATTTTCCTTGTTCATGATTATTATGCAAAGTGAGAGGCTGTCAAAAAGGGTGATTATATTGTTTCATTTATGGTTCAATTTTTTTTTTCTGATGGTTAAGTCGTTGAGATAATAAGATTGAAATAAGGCACATCGCCTTTTTCCACATCGGATGAGTTTTATTATAAGGTCAACCAGCAAACAACCTGGACTTTTCAATAGTCACATATAACAGTATACTCTCTATCTGAGTTAGATCTGTTCGTTTTAAAGAATTTAACAGTATACTCTCTATCTGAGTTAGATCTGTTTATTTTTAGAACTAGAGATATTAAATATATAATGCCTGAGGAGTATATTTCCCATCGAAATTTACAGTTCAAGATGGATATGTATGTGAGTTAAATGCAGCTTTTGTTTATCTCATGATTTATTTAATATGTTTGCATCTCAGATTCCTAATGACATCATTCAATCCTCTTACCACTATTCTCACTCCAAACAAGTTGGAAGGTCCTAATTATATTGACTGGAAAAGAAACCTTTATATTGTTTTAATTTCTGAGGAGTACAAGTTCGTACTCACTGAAGTATGTCCTGAAAAACCTGGTGAAGGGGCTTCTCAAGGAGAGATCCAAGCGCACCACAGGTGGCTAAAGGCTGATAAGATGGCACGATGTTACATTTTGGCATCCATGTCAAATGTTTTGCAACATCAGCATCAGACCATGGGGACTGCTCAAGAAATTCTTGAAATCTTAAAGAAATGTTCGGTGAACATAATCGAGCAGCTAAACAAACAGCCATGAAAGCCCTTTCTAACACTAAGATGGCAAAAAGAAGGCTTTTGTTTAGTCTGACAAATGGCCTCTCTCACCTCCCAAAATCTCCCACCTCTCTCTACTTCTCCTCCCATCTTTCCATCCCACCAGATACCCATTTCCCCATCTCCTTCCTTGCATCATGACCGTAGCAACGTGGGGACTGCACCGATTCCCAGTTTGGTTCCATTGGAGGATCCGGGTCAGGCGATGCAGTCTCGTTTCAAATGGGCTCCCGCAAAGGTTTTCAGTGAAGATAGATACATCTCCTATTTCATTGACAACATTCCAGAGGGGTGGAGTTCGAATAGATTATTTAGTGAGATAGCCAATATTGAACCTGTCGCAGACGTGTTCATTCCAAACCGCAAATCCCGCAGTGGAGTGCGGTTTGGTTTTGGTAAGTTTGTGCGCTGCTGCACTCAGGAGCATCATCGACAACGGAGGCTTGCGTCGATTTTGGGTCAGCATACTCGGATGCGTTTCAGTGTGGCACGCTTTCCAGCTAGAACGGGGCATCGTGAGAGGTAAGCTGATGGTCATGGTCGCGACAAAGCCCCACTGTCGCGGGGAATACAGACGAAAGTGCCTAAGGTGGTCATGCGTGAACGCGATGGACGATCCTATGCCGATGTCACCACAGGGAAGATCCATTAGGATATGGAAGAGGTACCAGTGGTTATTCCCGCTCATCAAGGAAATTTAGAAAGGCTCCAGCGGAGTGCTGTGGGTTTTCTTCGAGGGGACCCTACTGAAGAGCTGCACCTCCCTCAGGAAGTTGAGTGTATACAAATGGGCGGGTCTCAGAGATTGATTATATTTTCCACTGCCGCATTGATGAATCACGAACTTGATGTCAATCTCAGCTTTTGGACTGCTAAGTTTGTAGATCTACATCCTTGGCGCCCAGTTGACGTTGGTGGTACAAGGATTTGCTGGGTGGAGGTGATTGGACTTCCCCTACATGTGTGGTCTAAGATTGCTTTTTTAAAGATCATCCAACCGTTTGGCTCTTTAGTTCAGATACACCCCAACACTGCTACTTGGACTTGTTTGGATATGGTTAGGTTACAAGTTGCCATTCATACTTTGTCGGCTCTTTAAGAGATGGTTAAGATACAGGTTGATGGACAAGGTTTTCTGGTACGTGTTATGGAAGTGCAAGAAGAAATTCGGGTGGGTCCCAAGGTTGGCACACAAGGAACCGTCTCCGGAGGGCCCAGTAGCCGCCCTACACACTTCTCTCATCCCCCATCAGTCAGCAGGCAGGATAAGACTGCTGCAGAGAAGGGACATACATCCTCTGCAGGGCACCCCGATTTATGCCAGCGGGAGTTGTTGGTGCACAGTGGACCTGCAGGGACTGGAGTAGAGATAGTCAAACCTAGAGTCGTGGGTTCTACTCAATCCTATCCACTTGGGTTACTAGCACAGATCAGGCACGTGCGATCTCATTCAGGGGAACAACTGCATCAGGAGGGACTGTTTAGTCTTTCCACTCCTAGTAGGGGGGATTAGCAATTGATCTGCTCCTGATTTCTTACTGGTCCGCGCGGAGTCGATTGAAGGAAGCCAACTACAGCCTTTTAGGAAAGCATTGTCTGAACGGATGCCCCTGGAAGCTACCGCGGAGGTCCCCGTGTCTGTTTCGAACCATGCTGATACCGTTTCCACTAGGATAAGGAAGGCTGGCCATAAAGCTTCACGGTTTGGTTTTAAAGGATGGGCAGTTCACAGTCGAATGGGGAAACAGAAGAAACTCCGGCACCTTAAGCCAACAGGTAGCCTCTCGTCAGGAAGAGAAAGCCATATGGAGAGGGGTGGTGTATCTCAACTGGCGGAGGAACCTTCCTTCCTGCAGGCCGATTGCGAACAGACTGAAGGGTTATCAGAGACCTCTTGTCTCAAGGGCCCTGGCGCAGTTCAGTGCTCCCTCGAGGAGGAGGCTCAGCGTGCGTTAGATGTGGCAGAAACTTTGGGTCTTAGTCGCAAGCAAACAAAAGCAGCCATACAGCAGAAATTGAAGGGACGTACTGTGGAGGATCGCCAGGCGTGGCAGACTCCTGGTGTGAGACCTCGCTCTTTTAGAGGTTTCCATCAGTTATTCTTCCTTTTTATTTTTATCGTATAAGTTATTTTTCAGCATTTTGAGTGTTAGATATGCACTAGACCTATTAGCTAATGACTTTGACGCCCGTACGAGTCATTTCGGCAATGCCTAAATTTTTACTGTATCCATTTCTACCGTATTAGTTTTGTCAGTCCCCAAGTTTTACCCCGTCGAGGACTCCGGATGAGTTTTGTTTACCGTGTGACGGTAACATTTTACGATTTAGATGGACCTGAGTGAACCTTAGACACCTGAGTAACCCTATGAAAGGTAAAAGTGAGTAATTAGATTCTTGGCAATGTAACTTCTTAGTTAACATAAATATAAACTACTTATATGACGCAGTTTTACGAATTGTCCGATCGTAAAACTGCTGTTGACCGTAATTGATTCGTATCTTCATATTTTCGGTCCAATTACCATTCCCAAGGCCTAAGTCCATTCGGAAATTTCCTAAGGCCCAATGTACTCATTCTACATTGATTAAATTGGCCATGTAATTAGACAATCATCATAGAGTAAAATCAGATTACACCAGTCACAAAAACAATTGATCACCGTAAATCCCTGATTTTTCTACTGTACCGTAACTCAGCAATTACAGTGGGTAATTACATAAGATTTTCACCTGGATTAAACCTACATTACCTTACCATACTTACCTCAGGATCCACATCATATACAGCCATAATTTGGGTCCCTTAGGTGTTTATACAAGTTGATTGTCTAGTTGTGCCATTATTGTTCAAATCTGCCTTCACATGCTTAACCTTTTGTGTAGGCCACATTCTAAATCAAAGTTGTCTGCCATTTTCATACCTGATGCTTTTCTTTTCAAGCTGAAGTCGGAATTCCTCTCCTGGTGGTGATTCTTTTGAATTTTTCTTTGGTTCATTACCCACCTAACTAGACATTACACACATGATTAATTCAAACTTCAACTTTCCCTAACACACTTGATTAAGCATCATTTCCTGGCCCTCCCACCAGAATGTTTCTCTCCTTTTCCAGCTAAAACACACCTCTCCACTTACCCTTGTCTGCCATTTCAAGATTCCCACTCACTTTCATCTGATTGCCATTGGTTTGGGAACCCCTTTGATCACTCACCATCTTGCAAATTCTGGTTTCTCTTGTGTGTTCCCTCTTGAGTCCGACTTTCCCTATCTTTGGCATGCATTTTCTTTCAATTTCTGGTCTATTCTTGCTTGCCTGAATGTACACCTAAGTCACCAGAAGTCTCACCTGAAATACCAAAACTTTATCTGAAATCCAATCATCCAACCAAGTGCTGCTCCAACCAGACTTTTTCTTCTATATGTAGAACTAATCTGTTCTTGATCTTGATACCCAGCTTCTTCAATTTTCTTCCTTCTCTAAGCCTCTCTGAACACCCTCTCTGATACCTTGAACTCTTCTTTGAACCAACCTGCCCAGAAACTCAAGACTGAACCCAGAAATTCATCCCCCAAGTTCATAAACCAAACTCGTCACCCTACAGTTTCCGAAACTTGTAGATTTTCTATCTTTTTTTCTACTCAGCCAAATTTTTCATTCTTTATATCCACGTTCGTCTCAGAATGTCAGGAATCTACGATAAAATTTTCATGAGAAATCGTTAAGTGTAACCTATCGGAAGTACCCTTAGACCCACAAGTATCACAATCAAACAAGATACATCAAGGTGAGTTGTTGATTAGTGAGTATATATATATATACTTGGGTCAATTAGATCCATAAGTGTTCTTTGGATTTTAGTATGGATCTGATGGATCCTAACCAGGATTATGTTATGATCTTATGGTAGGCATAGCAGGGCTTGTAGGAAAGGACTCCGTGATCAGAGACTTAAGGTGGGAGACTTCGTATCATCGGTTTGATCGGCTACTCACTTTTAATATAGTTTACATAAATGATTTTGTTTTGGTTTTGAGTATGAGGCATGCTTGAAATGGTTTAATTGCGACTAGTGATATACTCGGCATGTGTTTGAAAATTAATATTTATGTATGTGATTTTGGTTTTGTGAAATATGCGTGAAAACTACCCACATGTTTAAATGTGTTTAAGATGAAGAATAGAAACTTGGATGGGTGATGTTTACACTTGATGTTGTCGAGTATCACATGCCATTTTCTAAGTGTTTTTCCTTTTTGTTTTGGCATGATTTGGGTGTTAAGAACTTACAAGGATGCATGTTTGAAAACAATTTATGAAAGATGATTTAGCATGATTTTTGGTTACTTTACCATTTCTATACACATGTGTTGTATGATGTTTTTAACATTTGTAAATTATTTTGGGGCATGTTGATGGGTATATATATGAGAGATATGATACCGTGAATTACACGAAGCGCTTGGCCAATGCGAGGTAAGTATTCGGACGTCCCGTAGTAGGGGAGCGATTCTTACCGTAGGGAGTTGTATGGTTGTGTTATGTGACCTTTGATCACAGGTCGTGAGTATGGAGTGTGGAGGACGTGTGTATTCCCTCCGCTCCACAGACAACAATGGCGGTGGGACATTTATACATAACTTGTAATAACTCAAACTTTACTGCCATTGGGCCTCCGACGGTTCTACGCGCCGAACCGATTCGTGTGGTGTTTTATGTCTGTCCCGTGGGATTTCTCGATACGATATGATGCGTTTACCGTAACCACTCATTTTAGACCGTTGAGTCTGATTTTTGAACTTTCATTATTCTTGTTACTTACACCGGTTTTATACTTGCATTTAAAAGAAAAAGTTTTTCGTATTGCCTCTACTCACTCCCCGTGAATGCTTATGATGTTGTGTCTCTCACGGAGGTCCTAGTGATCTCACCCCCATTTGTTATCCCTTTCAGGTTCAGCTGAGGAGAAGCCTAGCCTCCCCTAGAACATTGGACAGTAGGTGCTGAACTATGGCTATGCAGTTGTGTTTGTGGTTTGCATGCATTTTACATTTCTTTGATTTTTATATTTTGGACTGTAATAAATAATTTGGACTGGACTTTCATCCTTTTTGGGTTGATTTGGTTTTCCATTGTTTTCTTTCTTTTTATTTATTTGTTGAAATGTTTTCCCGGATTGTGTTTTCAAAATAAATGTTTTGTTTTTTTTTCTTTTACAAAGCCTTCCGCTAAACAACTCCGCAACTTGGTGTTTGACATAATCTAAGTTGTTCTTTTAATAAATATTTTCAAAACCCTTACAAATATAAAGATTTTAGAACCATGCTCAAACAGTTTTTATGATTTAGTAAAGGTTTCCTTGAATATATGAGAATCCAATAAACTTGGTTGTATTGCTGATAAACGGCAACCAGAATTTTATAACTTTACGGATTTTGTAAGAGAAGCCTTGTAGGATTCTGGTTGGTCCCTCGGTGGGGTCAATTCGAGTCCTACGGCGGTGAGATCCGGTATCCGGGATCGGGTCCTCACACATGGTGCTTCATACAGCTGACCAGGTATCTGTTCTACGTGTGGGTCTTTTTAGTTGATGATTAATTTAGCTATTTGGAATATCCGAGGCTGCCGTGGTAAGCTGAAAGAAAATCAAATTCGTACGCTTATAGCCAATGAGCAGTTGAGTTTGCTGATATTATGTGAGACAAAGCGGACAAACTTTCCAGACAGTTTGGCACGCAGATTGTGGCCTGGCCTGGACATACAGTGGACAACAATTGATGCTTGTGGTAAGTCTAGTGGCATTGTATGTTTGTGGAATGATGAGAAAGTGCAGAATTTGGTAACAGAAAAATTTGAGCGCTGGATGTTATTGGACCTGAGGTTTCGGGACTCTGGATTCCGATTTATGTGTGTAGGGCTTTATGCGCAGACTCTAGCATCTGAGCGACACGGTTTATGGGAGGAATTGCAGCAACGGAAATCGGTGGATGCGGTCTCATGGGTGATTATGGGAGATTTCAATGAATCTCTTACTGCGGAGGAATGCTTAGGTCGTTCCTTCAATGGGCGTGCATCGAGCAGTCTTCAGAATTTTATCAATCGGAATGGATTGGTTGACATGCCACTTATCGGCAAGGCGTATACGTGGTTCAATTCCTATAGTGCTTCCAGAATTGATCGGGTGTTGGTATCCTCCACTTGTTGTCTACAATTCAGCCGCCATCGGTTGTATGCAGGTGATAAGGGATTTTCAGATCATGTGCCTTTAATCTTGAAAACGGATTCCTTCTTTTGGGGTAGCAGACCATTCCGTTCTTGGGACGTGTGGTGGGAAGACAAAAGTTTCTTGAAAAAGGTGGAAGAGTATTGGCAAGAGGCAGGGATTCGCTTTTCAGACGATTTTAAGGTGGTTAAGAAGTTGGTGTTTCTGAAGAAGCAGCTCCAGGCCTGGTATCTTGAGTCCTGTGGTTCGTTAGACCACCAATTAAAGCTCATCCTAGATGAACTCGACTTGCTTGATCAACAACGAAGGGGTTTGGGCCACAGCTCACTAGTGAGATATGAGGATCTACAGGCTCAGAAGTGGGCTCTCAAGCGGAAGATTGAGGCCCTATGGAGACAGAAATCAGACAGCAGTGGTTACAACTTGGTGATAAGAACACCCGGTTCTTTCACGTATGTGCTACCATCCGGCATTGTCGTAATTTTATAAGGGTGATTCGTGTACAGAACAGAGAAGTACGACAGCCTGAAGAGATTAAGGCTGAGGCGGTTGGTTACTTTCAACGAGTTTTCGCGGCTGAAGAAATCAGAGGGTTCGGTTTAGGAGGGTTGGCTCTGCCCCGACTATCCTCGGATGTTGCTACTGATCTAGAGAGGCCTTTTCTTGCGGAAGAAATAAAGAGGGCTATCTGGGCGTGTGGTAGTCACAAGGCCCCAGGACCGGACAATTTCAATTTTTATTTTATTAAGAACGCGTGGATGGTGATTGGAGCGGAGAATATCACAATGATACAGGAATTTCAGATCAGTGGAGTATTGCCGAGAGGTATCAATAACAGCTACCTCACTTTAATACCCAAGATTCCCGGAACAACGGAGTTGGTAGATTACAGACCTATCAGTCTCATCAATAGCCTGTATAAAGTCATTGCCAAGCTCTTATCCACCCGACTTAAACAAGTGATGGACCAGCTTATCTCTCCATTCCAGACTGGTTTTATGGCAGGACGGTTCATCGCGGATATAGTGATGGTAGCCAATGAGATACTACACTCCATGCAAACGTCTAAAAGTCAGGGGTGGTGTCTCAAACTGGACTTTCAGAAGGCGTATGACTCGGTGGACTGGAGCTTTCTGTCAGAGGTGATGGAACAAATGGGCTTTGGGGTGCATTGGCGTCGTTGGATAAAGGAGTGCTTTTCTTCAGCACGTTGTGCCGTCCTCATCAATGGTGTGCCCACAGTTGAATTTAATCTGGGGCGAGCTCTGCGGCAAGGTGATCCCTTGTCCCTATTACATTTCAATTTGGCAGCTGAAGTCTTGTCGCGTATGCTTGGTAGAGCCGCAGAATGTCAGCTCTTTCAGGGTATTAACATTGGCAATCTACAGCTCACGCATCTTCAGTATGCGGATGACGTCATTCTATTTTGCAAAGGTGACCAACAGGGAATAATCAACATCCAAAGCATCCTCCGGTGCTATGAATTATTATCTGGCCTCAAGGTTAACTTTTTCAAATCCAGACTTGTGGGAATCAATGTACCCACACATGCGGCTGAGGGGCTAGCATCCTTAATCAATTGTCGACTGCAGACTTTGCCTTTTAATTATCTTGGGGTGCCCCTTGAGGCCAATCCGCGTCGTCGTAGTACGTGGGATTCAGTGGTTACTCGTTTTAAAGGAAAACTCGCTTCATGGAAAGGTTCTCTACTTTCGCTGGGGGGAAGACTCACTTTGATCAGGTCTGTGCTTAGTAATTTGCTTGTGTACTATATGACCTTTTTTCAGTTGCCTGTGGGAGTGAGGAGGGACTTTGAAAAATGGATGAAGCGTTTTCTGTGGGTTGGGACAATGGACAAACGTTGCCTCTGTAAAGTGAAGTGGGCTACGGTAGTCAGTCCGATTGACAGTGGGGGTGCAGGCCTGGGTTGCTTGAAGCTGCGGAGTCAAGCTATGCTTACAAAGTGGAGCAATCAGATTGCTCAAGATACCTGTTCACTTTGGAGTCGGGTAATCGCTCAGAAGTACAGTCCCAATCTACGTCATGATGGTATAATGTGTGGTGGCAGCAGCGGTTCAGCCATATGGAACGGTATAGTTCGGACTAGCAAAATGGTACTGCCCAACGGTCAGTGCATCTCATCTTTCTTTCACTGGAAATTGGGCAGGGGGGAACTCCATTGCCTTTTGGGAGGATGTATGGTGTAGTTCATCTTCCTTGCGTGTCACCTTTCCCTGATTGTATGCTCTATCCTTGGTGAAGGAAGGGTCAGTCCTGCAGTTTGGGTTGTGGCTTGGTAATGTGTGGCGCTGGAATTTTCTTTGGCGGCGTCGTTTGTTTGTATGGGAGGAAGAGGAAGTTGGGCGACTGTTGGAAATTTTGGAGGATCATAGGCCGAATTCCCTGGAAGAGGATCAGATCCTGTGGGGGGCACAACGCAGATCTTTCTTTGTAAATATTTGTTATTAGTCATTGGCAGCGACTACAGTCTTGTCCAGCGAGCAGTCGATTCCTAACGTATGGCGTAAGCCGGGAGCACCCAAATGGCAGGCTTTTATGTGGCTTGCGTGTCGGGGGAAACTCCCTGCAAAGGGTTACTTAATTCGGCTTGGCATCCTTCCTGTATCCGAGAGGCTTTGTGAGGCCTGCGGTAGAGAGGAAGAGGATTCTAATCACATATTGATCGATTGTCGGACAGCTTGGGAGAGTTGGTCACTATTAATTAAGCATTGGGGTTTTTGCTGGGTACAACCGCGTTCCTCCGTTGATTTGTTCGAACAATGGGAAGGTTTTCACATTCCCTGTCGTTACCGTGGATTATGGTATGCGTTGCTGTTTTCTTGTGCCTGGAGTATTTAGCTGGGTCGCAATAATAGAGTTTTCAAAGGAGTTGGTAGCAGCGCAGCTGATCTGTACTACACCGGCATGCGGCATGGGTTCTATTGGGCTAAAAATAACCTCTTGGAGGTCAACTTGGATAGTTTAGATGTTCTACCCTCAGGTGATTTTGCTTCCTTACTGGCTACGTAGATTGTATGGCGGTTGAAAGTCTCAGATATTGTTCTATATACACGGTATCTGACAGTTTCATGTTGTCAGCGAGATGGGATAATGTTTCATTATCCTGATATCATGTACATCGCTTTCTTATCTAATATATATCGATATTTCTTCAAAAAAAAAAAACACTAAGATGGCTGAAGGATTCCCTGTAAGGGATCATGTTTTGAAAATGATGAACCTTTTGAATGAGCTTGAAGTCCTTGGAGTTGTAATTGACAAGGAAACGCAGGTTGAAATGATATTGCAGATTCTGCCTTCTAGTTTTCAAACTTTTCGCATGAATTACAATATGATAAAATTAGATTTTTCATTGGCGAAGTTTTTGAATGAGCTACAAGCTGCAGAGGCTATTATTCAATAGCAAACTCTGGTTGTGGCACTTAACATTGAGACTAGTTCTTCTAAACCGAAAGGTGGACAGAAGAAGAAAACTAGTCAAAAGAAGAAGATATCCACAAGTATAAATGTAGATGGAGTTAAGAAGCCAAAAGACAAGTGTTTTCAGTGCAAGCAATCAGGACATTGGAAGAAACAATGTCCAATATATCTAGCAAAAACGAATAAGCAAGGTATTTCGAATTTACTAGTTGTTGAAACATGCTTAGCGGCAGTCTCTACCATTTCATGGTGTGTAGATTCAGGAGCCACTAATCATATCTGCAATTCTTTGCAGGGGTTTCAGGAAACACGCAAGCTTAGTAAAAGAGAGATTTGCATATTTCTTGCAGATGGAAAAAGGGTTTCAGTTGAATCAGTAGGGAACATTAGGATTTCTTTTGGTAGTGATAAATTTTTAATTCTAAAGAATGCATTTTATGTACCTTCCATTAGAAGGAATTTAATTTTTGTTTCTTGCTTATTGAAGGATGGATATTCTCTTTTATTTGATAATAACTCAGTTATTATTAAAATAAATGATCAGATTATTTCTTCATGTACAATAAAGCATGGTCTTTTTATATTAGAAATATTGCCAGAATTTCAACAATCTATTAAACTGAATACTATTAATCTTACTCACAAAAGAAAACGTTCTTTTGAGTGGAATGCAACTTATCTATGGCACTTGCGTCTAGGTCATATAAATTTAAATAGGATTTTTAGGTTGGTTCAAGATGGACCTTTAAGTTCATTAAAAGTGGAGGCACTACCAACACGTGAATCTTGTTTAGAAGGAAAAATGACTAAAAGACCTTTTCCTAGTAAGGGAAATAGAGCTACTGAGAAGTTAGAACTAATTCATTCTGATTTGTGTGGTCCAATGAATATTCAGGCAAGAGGTGACTTTGAATATTTTGTGACATTCATAGATGATTACTCAAGATATGGATATATTTATTTGATGCGTTAAAAGTCTGAATGTTTTGAAAAAATTTAAGAATTCAAGACAGAAACTGAAAAGCGTCATGGTAAATATATCAAAGCATTACGATCTGATCGTGGTGGTGAGTATCTCTTTGCAGTATTCATTTGTTACTTATCAGAACAAGGAATTACATCTCAATTATCTGCACCAAGAACACCATAATAGAACGGTATAGCAGAGAGAAGGAACAAGACACTTTTAGAAATGGTGAGATCGATAATGAGTTATTCAAATTTGCCTCCTTCATTTTGGGGACATGCAATAGAAACTGCAGCTTATATTCTGAATTTGGTTCCTTCTAAATCAGTACCACTCACCCTTACAGAATTGTGGACTAGATGTAAGCCTAGTTTGAAACACATTTGCATTTGGGGGTGGTGTCCGACACATGTGCTAACAGGGAAAGATGATAAGTTAGAATAAAAAACAGAAGTCTGTTTGTTTATTGGATATCCTAGAGGAATGAAGGGAGGCTTGTTTTATAATCCTAAAGATAAAAGGTTCGTTGTAAGTACCAATGGAAATTATCTAGAAGAGGATTATTTAATAAATCATGTTCCTAGAAGTAAACTTGTATTATAGGAACTGGCAAAAGATATAACTATTGATTCACAAGATGTTTCGATTTCTCAAGGAAAAGATCTTTCACCAGTCACTCTTGACATACCACTGCCTTATTATCGTGGGAGAAATGTCAATAAACAAACAGTTCCACAAATAGTACTGTTTGATAATCCGTTGCCTCAAAACAGTAGAAGCAATATTGAACGTGATACACAACTAGAAGAAATTATGGACAGTCCAATACTAGTTGGTACTGAAGAGAACGTTCATACTCAACTAGATAATCATGATATTTTTTCCTCACAAGCTCATGAAACTCAACCTGCACCAGTAGTACTTTGTCGTAGTAGAAGAGTAATAAGACCACCGGTTTGATATACACTATTTGGAGAGTCTTATGACAGAATTCCTGAAGAGTCAAATATAGAACCAGTTAATTACAACAAAGCACTTCTGGACACTGATACTAAAAAATGGCTTGAAGCTATGCAATCAGAGATGGAGTCTGTGTACTCTAATCAGGTCTGGGATCTTGTAGAACTACCTCAAGGGATTAAACCCATTGGATGTAAGTGGATTTATAAGAAAAAGAGAGGAGTAGACTGGAAAGTACATACTTTTAAAGCTAGGCTTGTTGCAAAGGGGTTTACTCAAAATAAGGAATTCATTATAAGGAAAATTTTTCGTCAGTGGCTATGCTTACGTCTATTAGAATTCTCTTATCTATTGCAGCTCATTTTGATTATGAAATCTGGCAAATGGATGTCAAGATAGCTTTCCTTAATGGAAATCTTGATGAATGCATTTATATAAAACAACCAGATGGTTTCATTGAAAGAGGCCACGAGCATATGGTGTGTAAGTTGAATAGGTCTATTTATGGACTGAAACAAGCATCCAAATCATGGAACACTTGTTTTGACAAGTCAATCAAAACTTTTGGTTTTGAGCAATATCTTGATGAGTCTTGTATGTATAGAAAATGGAGTGGTGACAGTGTAGTTTTCTTAATTTTGTATGTAGATGACATTTTGCTCATAGGAAATAATGTGAGCATGTTAAATTCAGTTAAGGAATGGTTGTCCAAAAGTTTTGATATGAAGGACTTGAGAGAAGCAGGTCATATTCTTGGGATTAAGCTTATGCGAGATCGTAAGAAAAGGATACTAGGCTTATCTCAAGCACTTTATATTGATAGTATTCTTGCTAGGTTCAACATGCAGGACTCCAAGAAAGGATTTCTTCCTTTCATGCATGGAATTAATTTATCTAAGGATCAGTGTCCAAAGATAACTGATGAGATAAACAAGATGAAGACAATTCCTTATGCATCTGCGGTAGGAAGTCTCATGTATACTATGTTGTGTACTATACCAGATATCTGTTTTGTTGTTGGCATGGTTAGTAGGTTTCAGTCTAACCCAGGGTGAGAACATTGGACTGCGGTCAAATATATAATCAAGTATTGAAAAAGAACTAGAGATTATATGTTGGTATATCGCTCAGATAATCTCATTCCCAAAGGATATATTGATTCAGATTTCTAGTCAAATAAAGATTCTAGAAAATCTACTTCAGGAAATGTGTTTACTTTAGGAGGTGGAGCCATTAGTTGGAGGAGTATCAAGCAAACATGTGTTGCTGATTCTACCATGGAAGCCAAATATGTAGCAGCCTCTGAGGCAGCTAAGGAAGCGGTTTGGCTTAGGAATTTTCTAAGTGACTTAGGTGTTGTTCCTGCAATGCATGCACCTATTATAATTTATTGTGATAATAGTGGTGCTGTTGCAAATTCAAAGGAACCATGAAGTCATAAAAGGGCTAAACACATTGAACGAAAGTACCATTTAATTCGAGATATAGTGCAGAGAGGTGATGTGATTGTTACTAAGATTGCATCGGAGAACAACTTGGCAGATCCTTTTACAAAGAGCTTACCAGCAAGGACTTTCGACAGTCATGTAGAAGGGATGGGACTGAGAGTTATGGGTGCATGGTTATATTCTAAAGGGAAGATTGTTAGGATATAGGCTAATAACCATGTGTTGTTTGCCATATCGACTTTATGAAATAATAATTTATTTTAATAAAATGAATTATTTGTTATTTATCCTTTATCTTATTAAGTAAAATAATTTAGTGTATAGAGTTTAGCTTATACACAGAAGATTAAATCATTTAGTTCTTAGAAGATTAAATCAGTATTCACAATCTAAAGATAAAATTGGATATGTTATCGGTATGATTGTAGTGCAAGATTACACGTGATTTATCTTGATCATGGGAATGGTTTGATTCCAACTTGTTGCACTAGTACATTTTATTTGTATTGAATTAGACCAAATTGAGATTTTTTGTATACTGGTGGTTAAGAAAAAAAAAATCTCTTGTTTATAATATGACATATTAATACTCTTAATTTGAAGATAATTATTACTAGCTGTGAATATCATTTTGTTATTTTGATTTATTAAAAGGTGAGGTTCATAATGGATCAAAAACCTGATAAATTGGATAATGACGATATCCATTATGCGAAACAATAATTGATCGACAGAATTCTTGTCTCGATGAATAGAGATTGATAAAACCCATTTGGAAAGCTTATAAGCTTTCATGTGTAAACCCTGCAGGTAGAGTTTTTAATCTAACACGTGAAATAAGTTAAGCAGAATCTAAATGTATATATCAATCAGTAATTCTAATTTGATTGATTGGTTTTTGTAATCTTAACATGGGGAGTTTAGATATGTATTACATTTGGATTTTGAATTATCTGTTAATGGAGTACAGTTATGTTTTTTTAGTGGAATAATTCATAACTGATTTTGATAAAGATATCCTCTCTTGGAAGATAATCTTGATCAAAATTTGAAGTCTGATATAATCCGGCGGTCCCTATTGTGCCCAGGATGATAAGGACTCTACGTTATAAGTTAATATAAAATAGCTTGCGCACTCAAGTTAAAGAGGACACAGGTTATTGTAGTATGTGGCTAAATCCCACATCGTGGGTTTGGTAATGGAGCCTTCCTTCTTAGACTATAAAAGAAAGACTCCATCCTTATTCTTATTACACCAAAATAACACTTAAGCAATATACCCCTTAAGGTGAATTGCAAAATTATATTCCCAGTTGTAATATTTCTTCATTGAAAAATTAAGTAGTAGTGTTCGAGGACGTAGGCTAAATTAGCCGAACCTCGTAAAATTTTGAGTGTGTTTTTCTTTTGTCTTTTTTATCTAGTAAAATTTTTCACGGTGATTATTTTCACAACAAGTGGTAGCGGAGCCGAAGGTTCGTCTTTGGTTTATTTGTGATATTGAATACTATTGTTAAGAATGGCAGCTAAAGAGGAGGCTATATCAACATCAAGTATGACAACCAGGTCATCATGGTCAAGGATCCTGCAGTCCAGTTTGAAATTGGTGGTGGATATATTTGGTGGTACGGGTCATTTCGGCATGTGGAAAGGGGAAGTCTTGGACACTCTTTTCCAACAAGGCCTTGATATTGCCATTGACGAAAAGAAACCAGAAGATATCGAAGATAGAGATTGGATTACCATAAATCGGTTGGCGTGTAGAACAATTCAATCATGCCTGTCCAAGGAGCAGAAGTATGCTTTCAAAAAGAGACTTCTGCACACAAACTATGGAAGGCACTGGAGGATAAATTTCTGAAGAAGAGTGGTCAGAATAAGCTCCTTATAAAGAAAAGACTGTTCCGATTTAATTACCAACCAGGTACTAGTATGAATGAACACATCACTATGTTTGATCGATTAGTTGCAGATTTGCTGAATTTAGACGTGAAGTTTGAAGATGAAGATTTGGCATTGATGTTGTTATCATCTCTCCCTGATGAATTTGAACATTTGGAGACTACTTTACTTCATGACAAAGAGCATGTATCATTAGATGTTGTTCGTTCTTCTTTATACAGTCATGAATTAAGAAAGCAGGATAAAATGAAAGTCAAATCGTTGACATCAGAAGAAGCATTGGTGGCACGAGGTCGTCAACAAAACAAATCAATAGGGAGAAGAGGGAGGTCCAAATCGAAGAGCAGAATTACTAAAGATGAATGTGCTTTCTGTCACGAGAAGGGACACTGGAAGAAAAACTGTCCGAAGTTGAATAAGAAAAGCATATCTCCACGTGATGCAAATGTCGCAGAATGCATAAGTGATGAGGAGCCAGATATTTCCTTGGTGGTTTCATCTTCAGAAACACGCTCAGATGAGTGAATATTAGATTCTGGGTGCACCTATCATATGTGTCCCATTCGGGAGTGGTTCTTTGATTTTCAAGAACTCGATGGCGTGGTTGTTTACATGGGAAATAACAATTCATGTAAAATAATTGGGATAGGTTCAATCAAGCTACAGAATCATGATGGATCCACCAGAGTTTGAAGGACGTACGGTAAGTGCCAAAACTAAAGAAGAATCTTATCTCACTAGGGGCTTTGGTATCAAAGGCCTAGTTGTGACAATACGAGATGGAGTTCTCAAAGCAACTTCTGGAGCACTTGTGATGCTGAGAGGAATCAGGAGAAACAATCTGTATTACTACCAAGGTAGTACAGTAGTTGGGACTGTGGCGACAGCAACTTCGAGTAGCAAGAAGGATGCTGAGATGACAAAGCTGTGGCATATGCGGTTGGGACATGCTGGAGAAAAATCCTTGCAAATTCTTTCCAAGCAAGGATTATTGAAAGGTACGAAGACCTGTAAATTAGAATTATGTGAGCATTGTGTACTGGGAAAACAACGAAGAGTGAAATTTGACACTGCTATTCATAATACTAAAGGTATTTTAGATTATGTGCATTCTGATGTATAGGGACCTGCCAAGATTCCTTCACTAGGAGGTAGGCATTTTTTTGTCACTTTTGTTAATGATTTTTCCAGGAGAGTTTGGGTATTTACGATGAAGAACAAGGATGAGGTGCTGAGAATTTTTCTGAAGTGGAAAGCTCGAGTTGAAAACCAAACAGGAAGAAAGATTAAAGTTCTCCGAACAGACAATGGAGGAGAATACAAGAGTGATCCATTCCTGGAGGTATGCCAAGAAAGTGGCATAGTTCGACACTTTACAGTCAGAAAAACTCCTCAGCAGAACGGGGTGTCTGAGCGTATGAGCCAAACACTAGTAGAGAAAGTTCGTGTCTAATGTTGGGTTAGACAGAAAATTTTGGACTGAGGCTGTGACATATGCACAACACATCGTAAATCGTTTGCCATCATCTGGTCTTAATGGAAAAACTCCTTTGGAGGTATGGTCTGGAAAACATGCTACTGATTATGACACTTTACATGTTTTTGGCTCTACTGTATATTATCATGTGAATGAATCAAAGTTAGATCCACGAGCGAAGAAGGCTTTTTTCATGGGCTTTACTACTGGCATCAAAGGATATCGTTTGTGGTGTTTGGAGTCAAAGAAGACGATTATCAGTAGGGATGTTACATTTGATGAATCTTCCATGTTGAAGAAGGTAAATCAAGAAGGGACTGATAGTGCTTAGTGGCATGTGGAGCATACACCAAAGCAGGTGGATTTCGAGCAGACAATTCCAGCCAGCAGCATTATGACTGACTCTCCAATGACAGAGGAGGAGTCAGAAGATGAAGAGTTTCTGATCCAAAAAACTCAACAGCAATCAGAGCCAATTGCCGTCAGATGACAGAGAAGAGAGATTCAAAAACCTGCTCGTTTTGTAGACATGGTGGCCTATACACTTCTAGTTCTTGATGATGTTCCATCCACTTACTCAGAAGCAATCCGAGCTACAGATAGCGAAAGATGGGCAAGTGCAATGGAGGAAGAAATGCAATCACTTGAGAAGAATAAGACATGGAAGCTGACAAAACTACCTAAAGGCAAGAAGGCAATTGGATGCAAATGGGTATTTGCTAAGAAAGAAGGATTTCCTGACAAAGAAGATCCACGCTACAAGGCAAGGTTAGTGGCTTAAGGCTACGCTCAAAATGAAGGAATTGATTACAATGAGGTATTTTCTCCAGTCGTTAAACATTCCTCTATCATAATTTTATTGGCCTTGGTAGCACAGTTAAATTTGGAGCTAGCTCAACTTGATGTGAAGACTGCATTTTTACATGGTGATTTGGATGAGGAAATCTACATGGTTCAGCTAGAAGGATTTAAAAGTGCTGGTAAGGAAAATTGGGTTTGTAAATTAAGCAAATCACTGTATGGACTGAAGCAATCTCCAAGGCAGTGGTACAAACGATTTGATAAATTTATGAGGAGCCAAGAGTACACAAGAAGCAAATATGATCATTGTGTGTATTTGCGAGGACTTCAAGATGAATCCTACATCTACTTACTCTTATATGTGGATGATATGCTGATAGCTACAAAGGGCCAAGCTGAGATTGACAAAATAAAGGCCCAATTGAGTAAAGAGTTCGAGATGAAGAATCTTGGGGAAGCTAAGAAGATTCTCGGCATGGAGATCAACAGTGACAGAGGGAGTGGCAAGTTCTGACTGAAACAAAAGCAATATTTGGAAAAAATACTACAACGTTTTGGTATGCATGAAAATAAAAAATCTGTGAGCACCCCACTTGCTCCTCAGTTGAAACTTAGTAGCCAGTTATCTCCAACAATAGATGAAGAGCGAGAACACATAGCAAAAGTCCCCTAGGCAAATGCAGTTGGAAGTCTGATGTATGCAATGGTGTGTACGAGACCAGATATTTCACAAGCTGTTAGTATTGTGATCAGGTATATGCATAATCCAGGCAAAGGTCACTGGCAAATAAAAGTAGACATTGGCTTGGTATTTGAGTGAGGAAAATCACTTGGTCTATGTATGGTTGGATATTATGATTCTGACTATGCAGTAGATTTGGATAAGCGACGATCTACAACTGGCTATTTGTTTACTTTAGCAAAAGCGCCAGTTAGTTGGAAATCTATCTTGCAGTCAACGTTGGCTTTGTCTACAACAGAGGCAGAGTATATGGCAATTACAGAAGCTATGAAGGAAGCTATTTGGCTTTATGGGTTACTTAAAGACTTGGGAGTTGGTCAAAAACAACTTGTATTGTTTTCTGACAGTCAGAGTGCTATTCATTTAGCAAAGAATCAAGTCTTTCATGCACGAACAAAACACATTGATGTTCGCTATCATTTTGTGCGGGAGATTCTCGAAGAAGAGGAGATACTTATCCAAAAGATACATACAGCTGAGAATTCTGCAGATATGCTGACCAAAGTGGTTACAAGAACCAAGTTTGAACACTATTTAGACTTGGTTAATATTTTAAGTTAGTGCCTCATGGCGCAAAATTGGAGACACTACATTGGGAATAACGTGATATTTGGCCAAAATGGAGATTTGTAGTATGTGGCCAAATCCCACATCGTGGGTTTGGTAATGGAGCCTTCCTTCTTAGACTATAAAAGAAAGGCTCAATCCTTATACTTAAGGTGAATTGCAAAGTTATATTCCCAGTTGTAATATTTCTTCAGTGAAATTTTAAGTAGTAGTGTCCGAGGACGTAGGCTAAATTAGCCGGACCTCGTAAAATTTTGAGTGTGTTTTTCTTCTGTCTTTTTATCTAGTATAATTTTTCACGGTGATTATTTTCACAACAGTTATCATACGGGAAACACAGTAGAAGACTACAGAGGAAAACTAGTCAACAAGTCTCAAGTTTTCTGCAAAGAGGTCTCATTTAAATTAATTGTTTATTTTGCTTGTCCGCTTTTTATATACATATGACTTGGGGGTCTTTTGCTGCATGTGTGTATGATCCTACAGGTTCATCGTCTGCAAGTTCTTTGCCGATTCCTCTAGTGTTCAATTGTGAAAACTATGATTATTGGGCTATTCGAATAAGAGCTTTTTTTTGTTGCAAATGATCTTTGGGAGATGGTTACTGAAGAATTCAAGCCACCGAGAATGATGAAGGCTTATCTGTCAACCAGTTAAAGAAGGTAAAAGAAGATATTCGGAAACATAATAAGGCTATATCTTATTTGCATTCACTAGTTTCAGAATCTATTTTCCCTTTAATTGTGAGTGCAAACAGTGCAAATGAAACTTGAGAGATTTTAAGAGAGGAATTCCAAGACTCTGAAAAAGCCAGGGCAATCAAGCTTCAAACATTACGAAGGGAGTTTGAATTGCTCAAAATGAAGGAAACAGAGAGTATAAAACAATATGCTACCACAACTCAAGAACTTGTGAATCAAATGAAGCTGTATGGAGAAAAAGTTAATGAGATGCATGCAGTTGAAAAGTTGCTTATTACAGTGACAAACAAATTTGAGGCAAAAGTTGCAGCTATATAAGAATCAAGAGATATGACGAAGCTCACAGTCAATGAACTTGTAGGCTCACTACAAGCTTATGAACAAAGGCTGAATTTGAAGGAGTGAAAGTTTTATCAATGAGGCTCTTGCTATCAAGCACAACATGAGGCAAATATAAAAGTGAAGAAATTGGGCATTGATAAAAGGAGTGACTACATGAAGCCTCAAAATATTGGAGTTAAAGATCATCATGCAATCGGAGAATACCCACCCATGGCATTATGGAAAAATCAATCATGCAGAATTTAGATGCTGGAACACAAGAATATGCAACATTTGCAACAAAATGGGACACATAGAGAGATACTGCAAAGCTAAAAAAAACTAGAGATGCACGACAACAACCATTCCAGAATAGCTTGCAAGATCATGCTCGTGAAGAAAGTTATGAAGCAAATCAAGTTGAAGCCACTCCAGCTAAAGAATTTATTTTTATGGCAGGGGACTCTCTTGTCGATGATAAAGTCTGGTACATAGACAGTGAATGCACTAGTCATATGACTAGTAATCCAAAGTTGTTTGTGGAGCCTGATGATTCTGTAAAGCTTCAAGTGAGGATTGCAAATGGTCAAGTTGTGGAATCTGCTAGCAAAGGCACCATTTCAGTTGCAACTCAACAAGGTACGAAGCTAATAAAAAATGTTCTTCTAGTACATTCATTAAAGCATAATTTGCTTAGCGTCTCACAAATGTTGAAGAATGGATACAAGGTAGAATTTTTTAATGATGTGTGTGTGATAAAAGATATACAAGGAAAAATATTGGAAGAAATTAGAATGGAAAATAATAGTTTTCCACTAATATTGGAGAAAGGCATTGAAAAATCGTTAGTGAGTAAAATAGATAATTCACAACTGTGGCATAGAAGATATGGTCATGTGAATTATAATTGGTTGAAGCTAACATCATAGAAGGAATTGATTAGAGATCTGCCTGTTATTTGTAATACAAATGCATTATGTGAAGCTTGTCAAATTGGTAAAATGCATAGAGAATCTTTTCCTTCTCAAACCAGCTGGCTATCTCCTGAGAAACTTGGGTTGGTTCATTCTGACTTATGTGGTCCTATAAGCATGCCTTCAATTAGTGGAAATCTGTACTTCATGCTATTTGTAGATGATCACACACGTATGAGTTGGGTTTATTTTCTTAGACAAAAATCTGAAGCATTGAGTGTGTTCAAAAAATTCAAAATCCTTGTGGAGACGCAAAGCAACAGCAAGTTGAAGATGTTAAGAACCGATAGATGGCAGATGGGCCGGATGAAGAAAATCAGGCTACTTTGAAGGTCTTGGAGCAGTTGCAACTAGTGTCAAAGAATCCCCGCGAGAGGTTATGCGGAAAGTGTTGATCTTTTCAGAAAGAAGAATACCGTAAAACCAAAAACTGGAACTACTTCTTGTTATTTCTTCTTTCACACTACAGCTCAGAAAACCTTGCTTATCTATTTATACAAACAAAAGCTAGGTTGATCTTAATCCACTCTTGTACCTAACATTTCAATCACTGAGTAACTAGGTAAACTACTATGGATTACAATATCAACCTATAAGCTAAGTAATGATGCAGTTATGTAGCACCATGCAGCTTTGTCTGCTTTTCTTCAAAGTCAACATTTGCAGTTTCTTTTAAAAAATATAAAAGAAACGTGAGGATCACTTATCCAACAATCCCCCTTGATCCAGAAGTTCTTTGACTCCTAGCAATTTCTTCAACATGTCAAGCCTTCCCCTTTGGAGCTCTTTTGTAAAGATGTCAGCCAATTGTTCTTCTCCTCTACAGTACTCTAGTATCACCTGTCTGGATTTTTCTGCCTCTCTTATAGAGTGGTATTTGACATTGATGCGTTTGGTCCTCCCATGGAACACAGGATTTTTGGCAATGGCAATTGCTGATTTATTAACCACAAGTATTGGAGTGGGTTTTGTTTGCTCCTCTCCTAACTCGTCCAGAATTCTTCAGATCCATATTGAATGATTTACAGCAAGAGAAGCTTCTACATACTCTGCTTCAGCAGTTGACTGTGCCACCGTTGCTTGTTTTTTTTAATTCCAGGAAAATAACGATTTTCCAAGAAAACAAGCATATCCAGATGTGCTTCTCATGTCTTCATCTACTGCCCAATCACTATCTGAATAAAGCTTCAAAGAACAATTGTTTTCAGCAACAAACAAAATACCAGTGTTCACAGTTCCTTTCACATATCTTAGAACTCGTTTAGCTGCTACAAGATGAGCTTCACTTGGATTATTCATAAACCGTGACAGATAACTAGCAGCAAACATCACAATTGGTCTTGTTGTAGTTAAATACAGCAGACTTCCAATGATAGATCTGTAAAGTCCAGGATCAACCTTTTTCAAACCATCATCCTTGGAAAATTTCTCATTTGGAACTAAAGGAGTTCCAACATAATTACATTGATCCATATTGAACTTCTGCAGCAGACGATAAGTTTCATTTTGCCTAGCCAGTGGGTACAATGTTTCATTGTCCCACAACCTGTATTACGGCTTTTGCTCTTAATACACTCGATGCATTTTCAAAAAAAAAAACTTCTGCAGCAGACTCTTAGCATAGCCTTTTTGATTGAGAAAGAACCCAACAACACCTTGTTCAACTTGCACTCCCAAGAAATAGCTCATTAGACCAAGATCAGTCATTTCAAACTGCTCTTTCATGCTCTCTTTGAATCTAAAGATTTCTGCTTCATCTCTACTAGTGACGAGTATATCATCGACATAAATAGATACAATTAATTTTGACTTACCACAATCTTTAATATACAAGGTGGCTTCAATCATGCTTCGTGAGAATCCTTCTGATGGTTTGATAAAATGCGGTTCTGCATTGCGTAAAAACCGGCTATCTAACACCATTTGTTTCCATACCTACACGTATATAGGGTCATTAAATGATATCTTACAAGATTTCTGTGAAAGCAGGGTTTCATAGGCTATTCTGACGATTTAAAGCCGGAATTTTCTGATGACAAGTCAAAGGCCACGATTCGGAAGCTGTTGGCCTGGAAGATCGGAGGCCTAACCGTGATCACGGTCCGAAAATCTGCCTGGAATCTCGGAAGATCTTAGTGGATATAGTATTAATTTGATTCGGATCCTGCGAGATCTTGAGAGGTGATATATAACCATGGCCGCCTGTAAACGAGGGAGGCAGAAAAACCTAGGTTGGAGAGTTACATCTCACATATTTTTGCTACGAAAACTCATGGAAGGCTAGATTTCCTTTCTTCCTTGATTTAGTTTATTTACCGGACCAAACCCTTGTGAGGTCCCGTTCAATATATGATTCCGTTTCTTTTGTTATTTCTCGCCATTCTAGTGCATATTGATGTTATGGTGCTTGATCAACTCCATAACAAATTAGAAACCAATCACTGTAATTATAGGCGGTGAGTGAAACACGAGTGACGAGAGGGCATACTCAGATTAACTACGTTGCTAAGCTGAGGGTGAGGTTTTCTGGAAAGTTGGACACGAAAGGGCGAAGGACGTTCCTTCCCTCTGGAGTGCTCAATCGTACTGAGCAACCTACCAACTGGAATCCAGCAGAAAAGACGTGAGTACATCCTTAGAAGACCCGTGATCACGGGGCGGTCTCGGTATAAATTGAATCAAGGAACTTCACAAGCATCTGAATTATATCTTTATTTCTCACCTTCGAATCGTTACATTTGTTACACAACCTCTATTCATCACTGAGATTCTATAACTCTTCGATCTCATCGACCGTGGGCATACCGTGACCACGACCGATTCAAAGACTTCCAACTCTTATACCCCCATCTCCCTGAGGATTCGACCTTCCTTACCACTAGCTATCTAATCAAAAGAGGAAGATTATTTTGGTGAGCTTACGACAACTCATCACCTTCCTCCAGTAAATAAGAATCAATTCTGTTATACCAAGCTCTGGGAGCTTGCTTCAATCCATAGAGTGCTTTGATCAACCGATATACATATTCCTTCTTATCTTTGATCTCAAATCCAGCTGACTATTCAACATAAACTTCTTCTTCTATTAAGCCATTTAGAAAAGCTGACTTAATATCTAACTGATGCACTCTCCATTGGTTTTGTGCAGCAACAGCAAGTATACAACAAACAGTATCAAGTCTGGCAACCGGAGCAAAGGTTTCTCCATAGTCAATCCCTGCTTCTTGTGAATATCCTTTGGCCACCAACCTCGCTTTTAATTTTTTTACAGTACCATCAGCACCTGTCTTTTTCTTGTAAATCCACTTAATTCCAATCACATTTTTATTTGCTGGCCTTTCTGTCAAAAGCCACGTATTGTTTTTCTCAATCATCAAGATTTCTTCTTTCATTGCACTCATCCAGGCTTCCTGTTTAGCTGCTTCTTCAAAGCATGAGGGCTTGATAAATACTTCATTACAGCTTTCATACACATCAGCTATGGATCTGAATCTTGTTGGTAGAGTGTCAGAGTCATAATCTTCTTGTTCAATCCTCACTTCATCATTTTCAGATTCTCTATTTTCAACTCTTACAGAGACAAGTTGTCTTGTTCCTTTCAATTCTTTACTGAAATTCCAGGTGGCATTTTCATCAACTTTAACATCACGTGTAGTCACCACCTTGGCAGTCTTCAATAGATAGACACGATAGCCCTTTGACTAGCTACTATAACCAAGAAAAATTCCTTTCTTGGCGTTTGGATCCAACTTAGTTCTTTGTTGCTGTGGAACATGAACATAACATAAAGCTCCAAAAACTCTCAGATGCTTCATCGATGGTTTTTTGCCACTCCAAGCTTCAATTGATGTCTTGTTTTTCAAGACTTTAGATGGCAGCCTGTTCAACAGATACACAGCAGTATAAGCAGTTTCAGCCCAAAATTCTTCTGGTAGACATTTTTCTGCAAGCAAACACCTCACCATTTCCATCACTGTCCTGTTCTTTCTTTCACTAACACCGTTCTGCTAAGGTGAATATGGAACAGTTAGTTGCCTATTAATGCCCTTTTCATTGCAATAATTTTTAAATTCAGATGAGGTGTATTCTCCACCCCTATCTGATCTCAAAGCCTTCACCTTCATACCATTTTGATTTTCATCCATGGCCAAAAACTTCTTGAACAGCTTAAACACCTCTATTTTGTATCTCATGAAATATATCCAAGTTATCCGAGTGCATTCATCAATGAACAACAAAAAGTATACATTATTGCTCAAGGAAGCCTTCTTCATGGGACCACACACATCTGAATGAACTAATTCCAACTTCTTATGGGCTTTTTGACCTGACGTGGGAAAGGGCAATCTATGTTGCTTCCCCAGTTGGCAAGCTTCACACACATCTTTAACTTCTTGTATCGCAGGAAGATCCTTCACCATTTCATTCTGACTTGCTAATTTTAAAGAAGCCAGACTCACTTGCCCACACCTCTTGTGCCACAACTTGGACTGTTCTTGTTGAGAAATCAAAGAAAGTTCTTCAACTTCAGCCACCATCATCTTGACTGGGAAACTATTATTTTCCATTTGCACTTTCAAGACATGATTTACAGAAGCATCATTTACAAAACAAGAGTCATTTTCAAATATTACAGAATAGCCATGCTTCATCATTTGAGGGACACTCAACAAATTGTGACTTAATTCAGGTACGTATAACACATCTCGAACATACCTGGTTCCTTGATAAGTGTTTATTCTTACAGTTCCCTTGCCTGCTGACTTAACTATTTCTCCATTAGCCACTCAAATAGACAGTTTTACAGTCTTGTCTAAGTCACGAAATATGGAGATATTAGATGTCATATGACTGGTATATCCACTATCTACATACCAGATGGTTTCATTTGAAGATGCTGGAATATCTCCAGCCATGAAGAGAAATTCTCCGGCTTCTACACTTTCTACAAGCTTCACTTGTTGGTTTGGTGGGCATTGACGGGAACTTTGAACAGCATTTGAAGATTGAGCTTCATATATGGCTTTTTGAGGATTTTGGTGTGGCTCATTGTCAGAAAAAGTTTGCTTGAGCTTGCAAAATCTTTGTATATGACCAACCTTCTTGCATAAGTTGCACTTTTTAGTTTTCCAGCACCTCTGTTCCGAATGATTGATCTTGTGACAGTGTTTACAAGGAGGAAATTTTCCAGGGATATCTCGCCTTTTGCCATCTTCATTATAAGCTTTCTCTAAAAAATTTTCAGGAATAAATCTGGTATCAAATATCTCCTTTTTTCTTCCATGTGTCTGCATGACTAGCATTGCAGACTCTTCAGAATCTTCAGTTTTTATCTCCAATCGTTGCTCATGAGCTTGTAATGAACCCACCAGTTCAGTCATAGTGAGCTTATCAATATCTTTTGATTCCTCTATTGCAACCACTTTAGCATCAAACTTTTCTGTTACAGTGATGAGGATCTTCTCTACCACCCTTGCTTCTTGGAGTTTATCTCCATACAATTTCATCTGGTTGACAATTTCTTGAACTCTGGCTGCATAATCTTTAATAGCTTCACTCTCCTTCATCTTCAAAGTCTCGAACTCTCTTCTCAATGTCTGCAGGCGAATGGCTCTTGTTTTCTCTGAGCCTTGAAACTCTTGCTGTAGTGTTTCCCATGCCTCCTTTGCAGTTATGCAACTCACTATCATGGGAAAAATTGATGGTGCCACCAGTGAAAGAAGGTAAGAAATTGTCATATTATGTTTCTGCACATTATCTTTGTAAGCCTTGAGCTGTTGCATGGTAAACGACCCAATGTCTTCTGGTTCACTGAATCCATCAGTCACCATTTCCCAAAGACCATTGGCTATGGAAAACACCTTCATTCTCACTGTAGGAGTGAGCAATGAGGAGGAGGAAGTTGAACCAGATGGGTTTACCATAGTTCCTCTTATGTTCTGCTAGAACGATTTGCAAAGCTCCGTTACCACTGTTGATCTTTTCAGAAGGAAGAATACAGTAAAACCAAAAACTGGAACTATTTCTTGTTATTTCTTCTTTCACATTACAGCTCAGAAAAGCTTGCTTATCTATTTATACAAACAAAAGCTAGGTTGATCTTAATCACTCTTGTACCTAACATTTCAATCACTGAGTAACTAGGTAAACTACTATGGATTACAATATCAACCTATAAGCTAAGTAATGATGCAGTCATGTAGCATCATGCAGCTTTGTCTGCTTTTCTTCAAAGTCAACATTTGCATTCAAAGTCAACATTTGCAGTTACTTTTAAAAAATATAAAAGAAAACTTATCCAACACAAAGATAGCAGAACTGATTGAGGAAGAGCATGATAACTGGGGTGGGAGAGGAGGACAGTAAGCTGCTTTGGCTGTCCTTCACTAGGTGTGATTTGATTTGAAGTAATGATAAATATCGAGTTTTGGAAGGAATCAGGAGTCAGATGAAATGTAAAGATATAAGGAGTTGGGTTTCTTTAAATGTCATAGATGTATGCTTTCTAGTAGAAACCAAGGTTGAAAGCATGAATGCTAATATAGTTAATCGTATTTGGCATGGTGGATCAGCGAATTGGTGTGCAAGTAATGCTCATGGGCGTGCTGGGGGTTTATTGGCGTGTTGGAATGATTCGGTTGTTAAGATTATTAGCACCTCTTGTTTTGAAAGGATAATTATCTTGGAAGTGGAACTAATTGCTTCTGGATATAAAATGTTCATTGGAGGGCTCCATGCTCCAAATAACATAGCTTGAAGAGTGGATCTATGGCAATTTATCTTGGAAATTAAGATGAGAAGCAGAGATCCTTGGCTTATTGTGGGGGATATCAATCAGGTATTGGCAAATTATGAGAAATCTGGAGGTTTCTTTGATTGTAGAGGAGCTGAGGCATTGCAAAAATTTATTGATGATGGAGGCTTTGTAGATTTACGGCTTTTGGGTCAGAAATTCACATGGATGTCTTCTCGCTTCGCCTCTAGAATTGATCGAGCTATTGCAAGCGCTGAGTGGGTTGCTGACCACGTGGAGTTCTCATTGGTGGCTGGACACAAAAAACTTTCTGACCACACTCCTACTGCGGTTAAGATGGAGTCCATTTCATGGGGACCTAAGCCAATTAGGTCTTGGGGCAGTTGGTGTGGCAGTTGGTGGCAACAACCTGATTTCTTGGAGATACTCAAAAAAATGTGGGACGATATCAATTTAGATTTTCCTGGGGATTTTCTTGTTGTGAAAAAGTTCAGCGAGCTGAGAAAAAAATTGACATTGTGGATCCGTGAGAATAAGGGAGATCCAGAAAGTAGTTTTAAACAGATTATGGAGGAGATCGAAGAATTGGATAATAATAGAGATTCAAATGTAAGGTGGGATGAGGACCAGATCGCTCGCTATAGCAGTCTTCAAGAGCAGAAGTGGCGTTTGAAAAGCAAGATAGAATCTGTGTGGAAACAGAACTCCAGGATTCAGTGGTTGCAATTAGGAGATTCAAATTCAAGGTTCTTTTACATCAGTGCAAGCACAAGAAAGAAACATAATCACATGGGATCTCTTTTGGTTAATGGTAGCAGGATCAAAGAGCCCTCTGAGATAAAAAAGGCGAAATCTGTTTCAATCTGACGCGGAGCAATGGCTGGGTATTGGGGATCTCAGCTTCAAAAGATTATCCGAAAGGGAGGCGTTGGGCCTTGAGATACCTTTCTCGATGGAGGAGGTAAAAGAGGCTGTTTGGTGCTGTGAAGTCATAAAGCTAGGGGTCAGATGGATTCAACTATTTCTTCATAAAAAATTCATGGGAAATATTTGCCAAGGATATTCTGGTCTTGACTTGAATCGGTGATGATTGCTTCTAAAATTATCCTACTAAGTGCTCTAGAAGTAGTAGTTGGTGTTGGCAAATTGACTTCCCCAAAGTGTATGATTCGGTGTCTTGGGATGCACTTTTTGAAATTTCAAGAGCAATGGGATTTCAAAGTAAGTGGCAGAATTGGATTCGGCAATGTGTAGCTACTGCGAGAATGATCTCTAACGCAGTTGTTATTTGACATTGTTGCCGAAACATTATCTAGATTATTTGACAAAGGGAATTAGATAATAACATTATGTATATTATTTGATGATTATTAAATACTATACATATTATTATTTAATATATCACATAGTTTATTTATTATAATTTTTAAAATTTATATAAATTCATCAATCATTCAGAAAATTTACATAGAACTTAGCTTGAACCCAATGATAACAGAAATTCAATTATCATACCGATTTTAAATTAAAGTATATTTATTAAAAGAATAACTAAAATAAGAAATGAAATGAAAATTCCGTAGTTTGATTTTGAGATGTTCAAAAAGAAAGAAGGATGAAGTTATTTAAGTATATAATAAGATTGGAATAGGTTATAAATAAAGTTTGTCTTATTATTAGCATATGGATATTATAATGATAGAAAGTATTTTAAAAAAAACTTCAACCAAAATAAAAAGTGGACAGGGTATAATTTGATTACCTGATATTCAAGAAGAAAGAAGGATGTCAACTCATACTGTATAGGTAAGTCCACCTCAAGACTAATTATTTGGTTCTTTGCAATTGCATAATAAATTGGTGGGAACACTGATATTTCCTGCATAAATCTGGAAAGTCAAGTCTTTGTGTCTGTATCCATTTGGTTAAAAACATAAATAGTGTGCAATCTTGGTTACATTGTTGTAAATATCTAGTGCAATATATAAATACTAAAAAAATAAAAGATATAAAGATTTAATAAGATTTGGTCATAAAGTTTACATCTGTGTCTTCAGGTGAGAAAGAAAGAAATTTTTATTATTGAGAGAGTACAAAAATATTTCTGTTTTGAATCTTAGTCTACTTGGTTATAATCCATCAGTATCTAAATAGGAAAACCTAAGAGCTACAATTAAACAAATCTAAGTTTTTCTATTTCTGACAATCATATTATAACAATGTTAATGCTACATTATTATAACATTAAAACTATATTATGACTGTTGTGAATATCTAGTGAGCATAATCAATATATGAATAATAAAGAACAAACAGAATTAATGAGATTCGGCCACAAAGTCTACATTCTCGGTCTAGAGAGAAAGAGATTTTCCCAGTTGAGAGAATACAAAAAATGTCTCTACTGTTTGAGTCTTTGTGCATCTGACTATAAGCCATCATTATCTACTTATAGACAAACCTAAACATTAGAATTAAACTCTTTCCAAGATTTTCTATTCTTAGATTTCCTATTTATGTCAACCACATTATGATAATATTAAAACCATATTATAACAATCTTTCCGTTAGTTTTAATCTCCTCAATCAACAAATCTTCTCACTCACAACATACCCTTGGGGATTTACTAGATCCCACAATCTCCATATCAGTTATCTCAGTAATAGATAAACACAGATGCCACAAAATTAGCATATCCCAAAATACTATCTTCAACTATATCTACAAACATCTTTAACGATTTGACATATCTTCTCTCTTTGTTTGCTATAAACTTCATCTTAGCCTGCAACTTATGTTTGTAATGCAAAGATACTTCTTTGTTGTTCATATTACTGCTTCTAGAAATCATTGTTGCTTTCCCTTCAATTACATCTCCCTGAAGATAATACAGTCTAAACTATAACTTCCTTTTCATCAGCACCATAAAACCTTTATACACTTTCAAAATGTCCCCATTTGAATAATGTTTATATCCTTGATCATCTAGTGTAGAAAGAGATATCATGTTTCTCTTCATCTTAGGGATATGCCAGCACTCAATGATTCTGATGACCTTGTCAAACATCCTCAATCTAACACTACCAATACCTTCAATCGTCAATGCACTATCATCTCTCATATAAACTATACTTTTGATATTTCTATAATCAGAGAACCAATGTGTGTAGAGATACATATGGTATGTAGCACCAGAATTTAAGACCCATGAATCTTGTTTGTGATTAGAACTTATTGCAAAGACTTCTCCTATAAGAACTATTACATGTGCCAATAGTATTAACAAAAATTTTTACCTTTTCCTTTTTTTTTCTTCTTTCTTAAACTCAAGCAATCTCTTTTAAAATATCATTCCTCATGGCCCACCCAACAAGTTGTTTTAGCCTTCAATTTGGTTTTTTGTTCTCTTCCCCGCTCACTAAATCTTCACCATCTATTTTTGTTCTCTTGGAAGTACTTCTTCAACCCTTTTGACTTTAGGGCATTACAGACATCTTCCAGTGTGATGTTGTCCTTCCCATATAATAGAGTATCAACAAAAAGATCATACGATGGTGGTAATAAATATAATAAAATCAAGGTATGATCCAAAATAATTTAATTAAACTCATCTAAATGAGATTTCAAAGAAATACCTTCATTCATACAATGAGTGTATAATCTCCTCTTCAGATAGAGACGATTGGTCTGTGATTTCATTGAGAATAGCTTCTCCAACTTCTTCAATATAGCTACAACTGATATTTTTACAGTAATCTTGTGAAGAACATTGCCTATAACACTCATGAACATCGCACCCAATGCTCTCTCCTTCAGGTCTTCCTTTTCTAACTCTTTCATCTGTCCAGAAAACTCTTTTTTTATCGCCCTCCATAATCCTTGTAATATCAGAGATGACTTCATCCTAATCTTTTACAGGCTAAAGCTTGATCCCACATCAAAATTTTCTACTATATATTTGGTTGATGTAATTACGTTGTGAATATCCAGCATGGACATAATCAATATATAAATATTAAAAAAGTAATGAATACAAAAATTTAACGAAATTCAGCTACAAAATTTATATTTTCGAGCAAAAGAGAAAGAAACATATGAATTATCCGATGCAAACAGGATAAAATCCTTTTAGGGAAGAATCTCCCTTTTGATTATTAATCTAAGTCATCTATATTTATTTATAGATAAATCTTAAGATTAGAATTAAATAAATACAAGAGTTCTCATTTTTAGATTATAATAATATTAAAGTTCAATTTGACTTCTTCTACGATGAAGTCTTTCTAGTATAATCACTTTTTGACATGAGGTAATACAATTCTGCTGTAGCAAATCTACGGAATCGTCTAGGTTTCTTCCGAGAAAATGAGATAAAAAAAAATACATACAATAAAAAGGATTAATTATTACTATCGCTATATATATATATATATATTTTAATATTAAAAAATAAATTTTCAGTTTCATTCAAATTTTTATAGATATGACTCAAGTAAACACAATATAATTTATTGCTATCCATAAAAATATTCTTTATTTCCTCTCATAAATAATTATTTTTATTAAAAATAGATAGTCCCTGAAATTTAAATTTTAAAAATTAACAATATTAAATATTTATTATTTATTATTTAATTAAGACTATATGATTTTTATCACTTAATAATTGTCTCTCTCATATTGATACGAAAAGATAGATACTAAATTAAAAAAAAATTAATTTTTTTTTGAAGAAGAAAATAAGATTGAGCTCACTTAATTCAAATCTTAGGAATATAAATAAAATTTGTCTTTTTATTAGGATATTTTGATAGAAAACTGAATCTCATTATCGTACAGAATTAAAACTATAGTATATATTTTTAAAAGAAATCACAAGATTAATAGTTCTGCAATAAATTGATGGGAACACAAGTGGTGACATTTCCTGCATAAATCTAGAAAGTCAAGCCTTTGTGTGTGCATTCATCTGGTAAAAAACATAAATAGTGTCCAATTATGTTCTGAAATAAAATTTATATTTTCGGACAAAAACGAAAAAAATGAATGAATAATCCGGTACGAATAGGATAAAACCCTTTAGTAAAAGATCTCTATTTTGAGTATTAATATAAATCATCAATATTTATTTATAGATATATTTTAAAATTAAAATTGGATAGATATAAAATTAAAATTCAATTTGACTCTTCTACGATGAGTCTTGCTGGTATAATCAATTTCTGCCAGCAATACAATTCTGCCGTGACAAATCTATGAAATCGTCTAGGTTTCTTCCAAGAAAATGACAGTGGAGATTGAATTCCCGATCAGTAACCTCTTGTTGGTCTCTTACCAATGTGAACTATCAGACTCCGGAAGGACCAGAACCAGTTCCTGCAATCCTATTTATATTGTAATCTTTCAGACCAAGTCTCTCATGTGGGTTCTTGTACCATTCTGGTTAAGATGCTTCTCATGGTTCTATTGGTTGAGGTTCTTGTGATTAGTAGTAACAGTAGAGCTGATTCCAATGTCAGCTGCATCAAGAGAGAGAGAGATGTCCTCTCCAAATTGAAGGAAGGACTAGCAGATCGATCCAATCGGCTAGCCTCTTGGGTTGGAGAAGATTGCTGTGCATGGAAAGGCGTTGCTTGCAGCAAAGAAAATGGTCATGTTCTCAAGCTTGATCTCCAAAACCAGCTAGTTTCTTCTCCAGCCCAGTTCAGTTTAGAAGGTAAGATACATCCTTCTCTGTTTTCTTTAACCCATCTTCAACACCTAGACCTCAGCTGGAATTATGGCTTGACTGTTGATGGGTTTCAGTTGGTATCCTCTCTTTCTTCCTTGAAAGTCTTGGACATGTCAGGAATCAATCTTACCATAGCTGACGACTGGATACACTCCATAAAAAAGATTCCTTCTCTTGTAGAGCTATACCTGTCCTCCTGTTACCTTCCTCCTGTTTGTCTGATTTCGCCTATCAATTCAACCTCTATTGTTTCCTTGGACCTCAGCTCGAACCAGTTCAACTCCAGCATTCCCGGATGGTTGTTCAATCTGAGCAGGATTCAGTATCTTAATGTGAGTGGGAATTCTTTTCAAGGCTCCATCCCGAAAGAGGTAGGAGATTTAAACCAGCTTGTTACCCTGGATTTGTCTTACAATGAACTGGAAGGAGACATACCCGAAAAGCTGAGTGATCTTTGCAATCTGCAGCAGCTTAGCCTGGCTCATAACAGGTTCAGTGGTCATATCATCCCAGCTTTGGGGAATCTGTCGGGTTGCATAAACAGTAGTTTAAAGAGTTTGGTCCTTGAGAGTAACTATTTTACTGGTACCCTTCCTTTGAATCTGGGAAACTTTGAGCATTTGGAGATCCTCAACCTTTATTCCAATGCCTTTCAGGGTCCTATTCCTGCTTCCCTTGGAAGACCAGCCAATCTGAGGATATTGGATCTCTCACATAATTACTTGAATGGTAGTGTTCCAGAAAGCCTGGGGCAGCTTTCCAGGCTTGAAGTTTTGAATATCCACAACAATTCATTGCATGGTAACATATCTGAAGTTCATTTCTCAAAACTCACAAGACTGACAACCTTGCTCTTGTACGAGAATATGTTGGTAATCGATATTGGTCCTGAATGGACTCCTCCTTTCCAAATCGAGAGGCTTGCTTTGTATTCTTGCAAAGTAGGACCTCGGTTTCCTCCATGGTTACGGACACAAACAAACATGTCAAACTTGGAGCTGTCTAAAACAGGTATCTCAGATAGCATCCCGGATTGGTTTGAGAGTATCAGTTCCAGGATTGTAAAATTGGATCTGTCCCGAAATCAGATTCGAAACGGATTGCCAAAGATCGCAGAGTCTTCCGGCCTTCCGTATAGGTTCATATACTTGTATTCCAACAGATTTGAAGGTCCTGTCATTCCGTTCCCTCCAGATGTGACTGAACTTGATCTCTCCGGAAACCTGCTCACAGGACATATACCTTCTACAATGGGCAACCATATGCCACGCCTGACCTTGCTGCATCTCTTTAACAATACCTTGAACGGCACCATTCCGGCCTCCATATGCAAGATGGAGGAGTTGCAATATCTTGACCTCTCCAAGAATCACCTTTCAGGAAGACTGCCAGAATGCTGGAAGAGGTTAAAGAAGTTGAGCGTCATGGATCTTTCTAATAATTCTCTCGGTGGAAGCATTCCAGCTTCTCTGGGTTCTCTTCAACACCTTAGGTCTCTGCACCTGGAACGCAATAAACTGGAAGGGAACATCCCTGCATCATTGAAGAAGCTTAGGAAGTTGCAGATTCTTGATCTGAGTGAGAACAAGATCGATGGTGTTCTCCCTTCATGGATTGGTGAAAACCTCCCCTTGTTAAGAGTACTCAATGTTGATTCCAATGCCATCGTTGGTGAAATTCCTGCACACCTCTGCCATCTGAGTTCTATGCAAATCCTGAGCTTGGCAAACAATCAGATGAACGGATCTATTCCTTCTTGCTTCTCCAACTTCTCTTCCATGGCTTCAGACGAGGAACCATCAAAGGAATTCTGGTTCCACCATCCTACAATCTTCGGTACTGCTTTTGGTTATCAAACTGTGACATACCGTGAGAGCATTTTGGTGTACATCAAAGGCTTAGAACAGCATTACACCAAGACTCTTCCCTTCCTGTTCTCCATAGACGTTTCACGAAACCAATTTGTGGGACAGATACCACAAGAGCTGACGACTCTTGCAGGCCTGCAGAATCTGAATCTATCAAGAAACGCCTTCACAGGCCACCTTCCTTCCAACTTGGGCAACCTGAAGTCACTGGAATCTCTAGACCTGTCCAGGAATAAACTGTCGGGAACAATCCCTCCGACCATTGGATATTTAAACTTCCTGAGCTACCTGGACTTGGCATTCAATAACCTGTCGGGTCCTATCCCTTCAGGAAACCAACTCCAGACGTTGAATGACAAGTCTTCATACGAAGGCAATGATGGACTCTGCGGAGCCCCTCTGAAGAGCTGCCCGGAGGGCGGAGTACCGCCAGAGATTGATCGGGAAGGAAGGGATACAGAGTTGGATATGCTCTGGTTTTACTCCGGCGTGGCAATGGGTTTCGTGGCTGGATTTTTGGGAGTTTGTTGCTCTTTGTACTTCCAAGCCTCTTGGAGGAATAAGTACTTCAAGTTCATTGAGCTGCTTTGCAGCAAGCTTGGAAGATAATATTTTGACATATCTTCACATTCCATCCCACAATATAGAGATATAAAAATTATATTATTTTGTGGATTTAGTATCATATCCATAGAAATAAATTTGGATGGTTTAGTTAGGAAAAGAGATTATAATATTATTTATTATTTAAGAAATAATATTTTTGATATTTATAAATTTTAAAATGAAGTATAATTCAAAATTGTTATTTTTTAATAAAGAGTATTATTGTTAATAGTAAAATTAATTTTTAAATAAAAAGTATTATTGTTGATAATACGCAACCTGCTTGGATATCAATATGATGAAAGTAACTCTATTAATATTATTGATGATTATTAAATAATATATATATTATAAAGTATATTTGATTTATCGCTTAGTTTATTTATTCTAATATAAATTCATCAATTATTCGGAAAATTATCATTACATTGAACTTAGATTAAACCCATTAGTAACATCAATATTATCGATACATACAATAAAAAATCAGATAAACAAATACAAGATTAATTATTACTATCACAATATATATTTTTTAATATAAAAAATAAATTTTTTATTTTAAAATATTCAAAATTTTTACAGATATGAATCGGAAAAAATACAATATATATTTTTAATAAAAATAATTATTTAAAAACATAACCAAAATCGAGCAAAACCATCCGATATCGATTCCTTTGGGTAGTTAAATCTGCACTCGCTTAAACGTAAAACGGTGTGCATTGCATAACTGTCGTACGGATCTTACTAACATGATTTGATATTTTCCTTTCATTTCCAACTGGGGAATAGAATCAGAGACTCACCGCCTAAACTTTCTCCTCCGATTTCCATAAATAGCCAACCAAACATCATATATTCATCTCCTTCACAGCACAGCATTCCCTTTAAAACTAGTAATTCCAACCCAACATTCCGTTAAAGTTCCCCAAATCTACGGTAATTAATTCCCCACCGGCGTTCGTCCATCAATTCAATTCCTTGCCGAATAAAGTTAGGAGTACGATTTCGGATTTTTCCTGTTGTTCCTTTGGAATCTCGAGTCTTCGAGTGTTGATTCGAGCATGAAGTTTCCTGCCCTTTTCCACCGTAAGAGATCCAAGAAGGCTGCCGCTGGAGCTGCCGATACCGGGAAGGATGATGCTGATGCTGTCCCGGCATCCCGATCCAAAAGCGAGCTGGAGCAAGTATTCAGTAAGTTCGACGTCAACGGCGACGGGAAGATCTCGTCTGCGGAGCTTGGCTCCATCATGGCCAGCCTAGGTCACCACGCGTCCGACGAGGAGCTTACTAAGATGATCACCGATTTCGACGCGGACGGCGACGGATTCATCGATCTTCAGGAGTTCATCGCGCTCAACACGCAGGGCGTCGATACTGACGAGGTGATGAATAATCTCAAGGACGCCTTCTCCGTTTACGACATTGACGGAAACGGCTCCATCACCGCGGAGGAACTGCATAAGGTCTTGGCCAGCATTGGCGAACCTGCATCCATGGCCGATTGTCGCCAGATGATCAGCGCCGTCGATAGCAACGGCGATGGCGTGATCAGTTTCGATGAGTTCAAGGTCATGATGATGATGGGCGCACGGTGGGATTCCAGTCCCACAGACACCATCAATGCCTAGGCTTCTCTTCCAACTTCTCCTCCACCTGCGGTCGGTCACTACGTCTCTCTTTCCCTCTTTTTTTTTTCCCTCCTTCAGAATCACTAGATTATTTTCTCCTTCCTGTCGTTCCAAATCACTTGTTGAAGATTGTGAATATTAATTAACGGAATTGGATCATAACTGAAAATGTTAAATCTCATAAAAAATAATATAAAATGCATCAAATCTTCCAACTGATATTATAATATTTAATTCTCTGTTATGAATTTTTAACTATATGTATTGGATCGGTAATTCTTCTTTTTTTTTAAATTTCCAAATAAATAAATATTTAATTTATTAATAAATATCACAAAGATTTAGAATTATATCTCAAGATATATTGTTGTAGAATATGATGATGAGATTGGATCAAAATCTACGATAAAAAATAAATGCTCAAGAGCATCAAGAAATTTTACTTAAATTCTTAACTTTCTTGTATGGGAAACTCTCTTTGTTTTCACCGATGTATTCCAACAATGAACATTTGTTTTCAGCTTATGCAATGATAGAATCTCTCATTGAATTACAAAGAGGAGATTCAAAGTCAAAAGAATCAAACATGATTAGAGAGAAATGTTGGAAATAGAAACAGACCAAGAACTTTTTCCCTAACGATCTCAAAATCATATAAAAAAGAAAACAACAACAACAGAAGAGAAAGAAAGCTTCATAGAGTCTTTATATAATGGGGGCAAACCCTTAATTTTTATTCATTCATAGAGAATTTAATTAAAGAGTCTTCTTCTTTCCGGTTCTCCCCCATATTTTCTTAATTATTATTTAATATGGGAGACTGACTCACTAATCTTGATTACTAAACCCAAAGCTTGTTATCATATAATATATAAATAATAAAAATAATAAAAATCTTATAAAAATGAAACTTCAACAATAATAGCATTTTTAGATAATAGATAAAAGGTTCTTCATTAAAAGGCAACCGTCCTATCGTCTCACTAGAGCAAGGACGCAGGTAGCGGCAGAGCCTTACCGGCGGGCACATCCACCACCCATGGCTGTTTCTAAAATGGTAATGGCCTCACTAACCCAGCGCCGTCCTTTCACCTGCACCGCTGCTTATACTGACCGCCTTGTCTCACACCCACCGGACCTCGTCAAATGGGTGAGGAGCGAAGGCGGCTTCGTGCACCAGGCTGTCAAGATAGCAAATGATGGCACCAATGGCCTTGGCTTGGTCGCCTCTCAAGATATTCCCAAAGGGTCTCCGCTTATTGCGCTTCCTGTGCATATACCGTTGAAATTTGGGAATGTTCATTCTGACTCGGGGGATGGAGATCGAGTACACCCTGTTTTGGAGACCCTCGCTCACAAAGTTCCCGGTACTTTTTTTCTCCTTTGTCTAGTAGACAGTAGTGGGTGGGTTTCGTTTTTGTTACTATGTGCTTTGTTCAGACTAGTTATATTGTGCACTGCATTGCAATGTCCATGTTACTTGCTGGTAGAAATTATGCTTTGATTTGACTTCTGCTATGATGTTCACTGAATTAATTAATCAGCAGACTCTGATTGTTGCTAACCCACTAAATAGTTAGGAATATCCTGTAATTGTATTTGAAGGATTAATGTGCATAATCTTCTGAAGGAAATTAGGTTTGCTTACTTGGCTTGCTTAACCGATAAGGATTGGTCTGAGAAGAACTATGGTTCCTTAAACATTTTACTATGCTTCGAACAACAAGAACATGAATGGAACATGTTATGCTGTTAAAGGCATCCATCTTAGTAGGGATTGGTCGAAATCCAGAGCCCATCTTAACTCGGCTTCTTTTTATATGAAAATAGCTAAAGGTAAATATTTAATTGAGTTTTCATAATTAAGTCCTGGGTTTTATAAATTATCAGCTAGTATCAGCTTGACCAGTTCACTATAGCAAGATCAGACTAGCCTTTTCTTTATGTTCAATTTTTTTAATATAGTCGATTCTTTCCAGAATCCCAATCCCATCCCTTATATCCTGTCTGGATTTCAAACTTGAATTTCCTCCTAATGCTCAAGTCTTAAGACCTAAGGAGATACCATTTGAGTTAAAGCTCACTGGCTTTAATAATATCTTGTAGCGAAGTTAGGATGTATTCGGCATGGTTATGGACAACATACATTAATGGTTACCGTTTACATTTTATTACTTTCCAGGCTTATGCCGTTTTGAAAATTAGAATTTTAGAAAATTGGTTGTACCTTTTGTGGACTGCTGATGATTTCTCCTTGCCAGACTTTATGCTTTCAGAAGAAGCATCTCTGCAAATGAAGTTAGTGACTTGTTCTGTTACTATAGCTATCTTCTTGATTATCTATAGTCTTACTTTTGAGTATTCTCAACTATTCTGAAGTTGGGTTTTATTTGCTCAACATAAGTTTGTAACTCAAACTATTGTAAACTAGGATGTTTACACTTTTGAATGATCACGTGGAAGCATTTGGCAGAGGAGCTATGGGCAATGAAGTTGGGCTTGAAGCTTCTTCAAGAGAGAGCAAAGGTTGGTTCCTTCTGGTGGCCATACATCAGCAATCTGCCTCAAACATACAGTGTACCCATATTTTTTCTTGGAGAAGATATAAAGAATTTGCATTATGCTCCTCTTCTGCATCAGGTACCTTGTTAACTAGCTCGGAAATTGGAACTATAAATTTTTTCTCTATAGTATATTATGATTCAAAGTTGGATATCCACATTGTCTACAATTTGTATGAAGTTGTATTGTCATTTTGCTGTGTTCCTGCTTATTTGTTCTTTTGATGGTCATATGGATTGTATCTCTAACTTTGCTGAAATTCTTAACTACACTTTGGTTCTGTTCCACTGATTGGAATGTAACAGCAGTTTTTTTGCTTTCGGATACCAGGTTAACAAAAGATGCAGGTTCCTTCTTGATTTTGAGCAACAAGCAAAGCATGCCCTTGGAAATATGAATCAAAATGATCACCCTTTCAACGGACAAGATGTAGATGCATCCTCACTTGGCTGGGCAATGTCAGCAGTCTCATCCAGGGCATTCCGTTTGTATGGGAAAAAGCTTCCAAATGGAGCTCATAGTGATATCCCAATGATGCTTCCGCTCATTGATATGTGCAACCACAGCTTTGATCCAAATGCACAAATTATTCAAGAAGATGATGCTGGGACTGGAAAGATACTTGTGAAGGTTTACTTGGCAGACCAGAAAAATGAAAATGATTTATCTTCTTTTTTTTCTGTTTAAAATCTAATCGCTCTCCTTTTGCAATTTAGGTTGTGGCAGAAGCACCAATAAAATCAAATAATGCTTTACTACTCAATTATGGCTTTTTAAGCAACGATCTTTTCCTATTGGATTATGGATTTGTTATTCCGTCCAACCCTTATGACTGCATTGAGCTCAGATATGATGGAGCTCTTTTGGATGCTGCAAGCATGGCTGCTGGGGTATCTTCACCTAACTTCTCTTCACCAGCTCCATGGCAACAGCAAATTTTAGCTCAACTAAGTTTAGATGGAGAAGATTCTAATCTCAAGGTTTAAATGAAACTCTTTAAACTCTTAGTTCTGAATGTTTATTGCATCTGAATTCCCTTTGGATGATTTGTTTACTATGTTGTTTTTACGGATCGGATAGAAGAAATCCCATTCTTTTCAAGTTGAAGGCATGTTGACAAAGCTTTAGCTGCAGTCTTCTTTGCTTTGAGAAAATTGCTTTTGGACATTTGGCTTATAAAAGGACACCTCACTCGGTGCTTTATATCCAGAAGCTTATTGCTGTTGCAATATATATCTTTAACCAAAATCAAAATTCTTTAGCTACAGATCCCCCCATTACTCTGTGGGTGATGAATTCTTGTAAGCAGGGAGAAAGCTCCTTCCACACTCTATGCCAATCATTACAAATTAGATTCTTCCTGAAGATTTTTTGCCGAAACTTTCAAAGTATTGAGATCTTGCTTCCTTCTGCGAAATGGTTAATTCTTGGAACTATGTACCCTTTGAAAGATTCACAAGTTTGAGATTTAAAAGAAATGCAGACATGAAATAGGTGCTAGCTGAATGTCTAAGTCCATAATTTATGGGGATACCCAGTTCCTCTTCTTTTCATGTTCTGTTTTCTATTCTTACGACAGGTAAACTTGGGAGGTCAGCAATTAGTAGAAGGACGCTTGTTGGCAGCCCTCAGAGTACTGCTTGCAAGCGACATGGAAATGGTGCAGAAACAGAATTTGACCACTCTAAAATCTTTATCTGAAGAAGCTCCTCTTGGAATAGCAAACGAAATTGCAGCTTTTCGCACCATCATAGCACTTTGTGTGATTGCACTTGGACACTTTCCGACCAAGATAATGGAGGATGAATCCTTGTTGGAAAAGGGTGTTTCACCATCAACTGAATTGGCTATCCAGTTCAGAATTCAGAAAAAATCCATCATTATAGATGTGATGAAAGATCTAACAAGGAGGGTGAAGTCACTGTTGTCAAAGGAAAAGGAAGCTGCTGAAAGCTAATTTGTGATGGTGAGAGGAGTCATCAGTCATTTCAATCACGGTCTGTCCCTGCACCTCAACCTCTTTTATCCAATAATCATGTATATTTTCTTTTTCACTTCAACGTCCTTATCTCTAGAAAGCCTTGAACTACATGGATTGCTGACATCTCTTCATTAGATAGGATCCAAACTATGTATTTAGCTATTAGCTATTATTAATGATGATAAAATACCAACGAGGGCTGGAATTTTCAACAAAGAAATACTTTAATTTTTTAATTAATTTGTCAAAGTTCGAGTCCTAGAGTATTAATTAAGTTTGCTTAGTTGGTACGATACCATTTTTAGCAGGGTGTGGATCGAAACCTTTCAGCAGTTCTAGAAAAGGCAACGAGGTTTAAGACTTTAAGGTTAAAAGTGTTTGTGTGTGTATTTGTGTACAAACTATGCTTTTATGGATAAGAATGGAGAAGACAAGAGATGAAGATAAAGCAAAAAGTTTGATCCTTCTAATGAAATGTCGGCGCCCTTGTTGTCTTGACTAGGCTTTTAAGCATTTGTTTAGCTTGTAATCAAGTGGTTAGAGTGTGTAATAGAGTGCTAAAGCTGTGGAACCACCTCAGCTTGAGACCAACCTAGGTAACAAAACATACAAGTCCTCCACGCAATGTATATAGTAAGTAGAAAAGATATAGAAAAAATTTGATTCCATAATCAAATCATAGACATAAAAAAACTTGCATGAGTCTTTATTAGTTTCTTTTTCCATTTCGATAAAACAAGACTAAGGAAAGATATCTCTAACGAGATTCAAGTTGTATCATATAAATGTCGGATTAGAATTAAGATTAATATCTAGTCTTAGCTTCTTTTTAACTCAATATTACAATTATATATTGGTGTTGAATCGAGTTTCGGATTTTATCATATTTGTATCGAGTCGAGACTTGGATCTTTCTTGCTCAACAATTGTTTTTATTTTTTGTTTACAAACATAGGAACATAGGGTCCTCAAGTGAGATGGAAAAAGAAAAGAAAAGTAAAATAATAAAGCACTTCCCCTCTAGAAAATAATATCGAAACAACAAGAAGGAACAAAAAGGGAGAAGCTGAACAAGGAGAACTTTCTTATTTGTCTAATATTAAAGAAGCAAGAAGACAAGAGGAAGAGAGTTATTTCTCAAATGTAGTGGGCGCGGGGCATGCATCCTCTTACTTCTTCTCCATGTGAGTCCTACCAATTCAAATCATGCGACTCACTGGTCTTCCTTTGAAGGCGACACCTCCAGTTTCTTACATTATTTGCCTATGGAATATAATAACTTTCTGGAAAGAGTTGTTGGGTCAGAAGTTCTGATGTATGTGAGTGTTTTTTTTATTAGAAGAGTATTCTGGTAGTTTGTTTTTTAGGTTTTTCGATTAATACCAATTAATATTGTTAATCCGTGAGATGGGTTTTTCATTGATACCTATTAATGTTGTTAATCGGAAAGGTATAGTTGAGAAGAATGATTTTTTGTATCCTTAATCAAAAGTCAAGGCTTCCGTTCTTAATTGGTGTTTACAATACATCGAATTAGTCTTGTTGATTGATTTTTTCAATAATCAATAAGATAAAAGAAATTTAATTAATGGTATATATTATAAATAAAAATAGTATCAAATTAGTGAAAAATAATTTTATTTCGTTTATACCAAACTGATAAATATTGATAAATATATTGAAGGCAGGTTGAATTGCTAATATAATATAAAAAAATAACTTATTTCTCAAATTACATTTTTTCTTCTATTTCAATAAATATTATACTGAATCTTTTTTATACTGTCAGCAAATTTATGATTGAAATATTTATTCCGTTGTGTCAGATTATTGTTTTGATTAATTATACTTTGATTGTCACACCAAATTTATGGCAATATCGGAGATAATAAAATTAAATTAATTATATATTTATATATAATAGAAATATGATAATATTATAAATTAAAAAATTATATAATTTTAAAAAGATATCATAATTAAAATTTTTAAAATAACATATATAATTTTTAAAAAATCATAATTAAACTGGAGGGTTTATAATTGAATTAGATTAAAATCTAATTCTTTTGACCAATATAATTCTGACTAAACCGTGTCTTGGTCGGTCGGTCCAATCTAGTTATGTCAATTTTGATAATAATAATATATAAATAAAATGTCAATACATACAATGTATATTAACTATTGTCTTAGAGAAGCACCACCAATCATGTTGTCTGAAATGCCAATACATAGAAAATAAGTCATTACATCCTCGGAAAAAAAATAAGGCTTTCCAAAAAGAAGGTTCATGTCACGTTTTTCTTGTTTGAATAAAGAAACCAACATAGCAAATTACAGAAAACCTGAATATTCCGAAGAGACTAATATCATCCGCACGTGGTTGCTATGGACACGAACCTTCCTTTTCTGGAACTGTATTTTCAAATTTAACCAAATTCCAAATATATCCTGTCCGTAGAAAAGTTCGGATTATCATTAGGATTATATTTTTTTATAATAAAGTATCGGTAAGATTGATATCTTATATTCTTTAAAATTTAAAAATATTCACGATCATAATAATAATTAATTATTTTGTTGTATGATAAAAGATAAAAATTTTACTAATTGAATAAAATTTCTTTATATTAATAATATTGTATTAGGATAAATATTTACCGAATCATATTTACTATATTCAGTATGTTGTAACTTGTGACACTAAAAACAATAGATAATTACGTTTGATAGTTTATTAGATTAATTTTGTTAAATTAATAATTTAATAAATTTAATAAATTCAATAAATAAAAATTCTTGAGACAATCAACAGAAATATAAAACTAATATAATTTTTTTATATATTTTTATGGTAGTTCACCTCTTGGCGTAGTTTGGTTATTGCATTTTGACTCTATGTTGTTAGATTCTTTGGTTCATCTATTTTCAATTTTTTAATATTATTAATTAATGATTATGTTGGATAAAAAATAATATAATAAAAGACCAAAATATACTCTTTTTAAATTTTAAATTATTTTTTTTATAAAATCCTATAAATAACCAAATATTATTTAAAGCACATAGCAGTTTCCTCTTACATAAAATTCTTATAGTAAATATAAGTTATTTTTTTTAATTTAATTAGAGTTAAATTAATATCCGAATAACAAAACCAATAATATACCGAACACAACATTAGTATCTATCAGAAGTACTTATGCCAGAATAATTGCAGAAGGTAGTAGTCAGCTATAAATGGAAATTGTGAAGCATGAAATGAGCCTATGCTTTGTGAAGAGGACGATGGTAGAGCACCATTACGGCTTTTGTCGACGTCGATGTTCGATGGGTCAGTACTAAGATATCATATCTGTTTATTTTTCTATAATAAAAGAGTATTTTTATCAATTAAGATAATAAGATAAATATCGATTAAATTAAAATCCGAAAAAATATTAATTTTAGTAAATAAATGGGAGATCATAGATAAAAAGGGGATATATGATCTAATGTAGGGGCCCCCACAGTATTCTTAGCCCAATAAAAGCACACGTGAACCTGTTCCAAAAGTCAACTTTGAGCATCATATAATGAATTAGGAAGGGGAGAAAAAAGAAAACTGAGGACAAGAGAGAGAGGGCAGTTTTTGTTTTATGGTTTGAAGCCGTGTCGACGACTGAGTGACTCACTGACCACCACCATTCCTATATACAAATCCTTCCCAAGGAAACGACACAGAAGCAGCACGTTCATGGCAGACGCGTCCATTTCTCAACAACTATCCATACACCTTCCCTTTATTTAAGCACCCGTCCCCCCAGCAAACCCTTATTCAGGAAGGAAAAGGGGTAGCTAGAGATAGAGAGAGAAAGAGTACTTCCCTTTATTTAAGCACCGGTCCCCCCAGCAAACCCTTCTTCAGGAAGGAAAAGGGGTAGCTAGAGATAGAGAGAGAAAGAGTACTTCCCTTTATTTAAGCACCCGTCCCCCCAGCAAACCCTTCTTCAGGAAGGAAAAGGGGTAGCTAGAGATAGAGAGAGAAAGAGTACTTCAGTAGTCAGCTCAGGATTCAGGATATCACTTCTTCTTACGCTGAAAAAACTCAACAGATACACGCTATGTCCATCACTTTCTGATCGTTCTTTATATATATAAATACATATATCCTTGCCTGGTTTGCGGCCACCCAGCAATTCTACTACTCTTTCAACCGCAGATATATATAGCTTTCTTGCTAGCTCGCTCGCTCTTTGATAAAAATAAATTCGAACCACCCTTGTTTTGTTTCTCATATATATATTTATATATACTGGTAAATTCACCTGAAACAAACAGAACTCCATTGTACAATTTGTTCCTCTATCCGATCGATCGAGGCCGGGTCTTGTCTTTCCATTCATAAAGATAATATTTGTCCGAAAAGTTCATCAGAAGATGGCTTGTTTGATGGCTCGAACAGGGAGGCAGTTGCAGCGATATGACAACATGGGTCGCCGACAAGTTGTAGGGTAAGCGATAGCTCTGTTCTTCAGTTTTGTCTGCTTCTGGATTAAGGCGGCTATACCCTCTTCTCCTCTTACATAATCACCAATTATGGGGACCCTTTTTGTTCAAGACCCTTGTCCTTGGTGGCAATTTAGCACGCTTTCCTTGATTTGGAAAAATAATAGAAGAAGAAAAGTCTACTCGGTGATTATACTTATGGATTTCGTTTCGATTTGCAGATGCATTCCTTATAGATACAGAAATGGCGGTGGTGATGGCTCCGATGATGACCAACTTGAAGTGCTTGCCATCACTTCACAAAAGGGTGGTCAAGGAATGATGTTCCCTAAGGTATATATCTCGAAACGATTTGTTCGTCCGTGTTTATCTCGAAATTAATTCACGGCTGATAATTATGCTTAATACTTGCTTTCTTTTTGGGTTTATCAGGGTGGATGGGAGCTTGATGAATCTGTGGAAGAAGCTGCTTCCAGGGAATCCCTCGAAGAGGCAGGAGTTCTTGGCAATGTTGAGGTATTAATCCATTATTCTATAACCTTAAAACCATAATTTCATGGAAATTAAACTTGTTTCTAAACTTGTATATCAATTGTGCTCATCATGACAGACTCCACTAGGCAAATGGAACTTTTTAAGCAAAAGACATGGCACATTCTACGAAGGATTCATGTTTCCTCTACTAGTGACACAGCAACTTGATCTCTGGCCAGAGAAGGACGTCCGGCAAAGAATTTGGGTACGTATGTACATAGTTAGGTTTTGATGTATATAAAATAAAGCTACCGTACTTAATCAAGGATATGTATATAAACAAATCTATCATCTTATATGTACAGATGACTGTGGATGAGGCTAGAGAAGCCTGCAGGCATTGGTGGATGAAGGAGGCATTGGACATACTCGTAGAGCGGCAAGTATTCTCACAGCAGCAGGAAAAAGAAGAGTTGCTGCTGAATGACTCTCGTAGTTAGAATGTTTTTTAGTAGAGATAGCATATTCTTCATTGCCCTTCAGTACTACTTCCAAGAGTGTATCTAATTGCAAAAGGGGGAAGAACAAGTTAGGGCAAATTCAGCTAATTTATTCATGTAGAACAACAAAATGCAAAATTGAAATTAGAGTTTTGCTGTGAACGTTTTTGTTACATTACACATTTATCGTGTTCACATTCCATAAAATTAAAATAAAATCCAGATATCAAATTAGATCTAAATATAACATTGGTTTTATTATTTATTATTTTAATTTGGTTATGTTATCTTTATTAAATTACGTTTATATATACAATATTATAGTAAGTATAGATCTTAGGAATATATTCTTGCAAAAGAAAGGAAGTAGATCCTTCCCACTACTCTTTGGCATTTGATTCTTTGTTTTATATTCCACTTCCTTCTTCATTTGGACTACTTTTACAATTAACCCTAGCTTTGATCTTTCAGTGAGTCCTATCCAAAACACATGGATGTAAGGATCTTAGGAAATATGAATGTGAGAACATATTCATATAAGATTTAGTGGAAATATGGAGCTTAGGAATTTATTATTCCCACTAATATTTGATTTTTGAGGAGAGAAATTAGTCATGCAAACCAGCGACGCGTCATCGCGTATACTCTCATATCATGTGTATCTCATAAGTTTTTCATGGAACATAAACCATAGTAATAAAATTAAATCAATGGCTTGAATTTAGTCACATGTCTATTTACTTAATTATAATGTAGAACTCCTAGCCTCTTTTTCTGTCAAAAAAAAAATTGATTTTAGCATTTGTAATTTAATACTACTAATTTGGTTAAACTAAAGATTAACATAATTGCATAATCCATAAAAAAAATATACTTTATCAAATCATTTTGTAACATTATTATATATATGATACCAAAAATAACATTACTGGTTTGTGGTGCCTTTATCCATATATACATATTCTTTTCAAAATAGTACCAAAGATTCCATTTTTGTGGTGCTTGTTCTTACAATTTTATAGTTATCGTTTCCTCTTTGAACTCTAACATATCCACATCCGTTTTTCCTTTTTTGTATTATTAGTAAGGAAAGGTACTTTTGGGATTATCAAATTACATAAGCATAAAAATGTCTCAGCTTTTCTTTTCTTTTCTTTTTATATTAAGATGGTTTTTATCACCATCAATATAGTGACTAATTTAATCATTTTTGTTGTTTCATAAATATCAACTAAGAGTAATTCTCCCACACAAAGATCCCACACAAAGAGGTGGATGTTGTACAGTACCACACATGGCTGCAGGCTCAATACCTGTGAAGTAAGTCGGGTGGTCGAGCCACAGGGAGAGATTAGTCTGGTTCTCGACTGAGATACTCTTCATTCTAAAAAAAAAAAAAAACTAAGAGTAATTCTAGTTGATCCGAAAATTGTAAGATAATTCATTCCCAGAGTCAAGATTCAAACCATTTATCTTATTAGGGATGGATTAATCTTATTGTCCTAAATTCACATCCAAATTTAATATCTTAAGGATAAATTAATTTTATCACTCAATCCATCCCGACTTCAAAATATTTTTTGGAAAGAATTGATTCTTTATAAAAATTTTTGTCCTTTCTCCACCAAGATTTGGTGCCTTGTCACTCTCATATATGACATAAATAGTTGAGAAAGCTAAGGTGTCATTGATTAGCATTGCTGCTTCCCCATCAAGAAATAGAATTGACAGTTCCTTTATGTGTGTGTGACGTAGAAGCAATTCACTTTTGTAATTGATTGTCATTCTTAGTTGTCTTTCATGTTATACAACAATACCAATTCAAATTGGATGCAACTTTGCCCCCACACCCTTATTTTCCTCATGGAAGTGATGATTGCCATACCTATATATATTTATTTTAAAATTAGTAGTAGAGTATATCACATGACTAAACTTTTTGTGGGATTAACTTTACACCTATCAAGATAAACAACACATACTCCATTCATATTCTCACGACTCAAATCCTTACTAAATACTCAAAAAAACCCGAATATCCGTCTTTGTTTTAATAGATACATTTCTCTTCCATCCTCGTGAGCAACCACTAAAAAGGAGGTCATGTTCATAAGATGATCTTATCCACAAAGTCAATAAAGCACAGCCCATTTTTCTATCTCAAGTACTCATCGAATCTAAATCTCAAGCACCTAGTTTTCTGAAGCCAGGATCGATTCTATGCCTATTTTGACTACCAGATGAGAGAGTACAAACATAGATGAACATTGCTGACCTCCAAGGTTGACTATGGCTGACCAACCTCAACACATTGACCAAATTTGCAGGTCCACCTTCCTTTTTGTGCTACGTAATTTTATATTATATAGTTCTATGGTCCTGGACTGCTTTCATGTTTTATCAACCAATTAGACTTTCGATTATTTTTACCCACCGTCCAAAAATGGATTAGTTAGTGTTTACGATACGAGGATGAGTTATTATTATCGATTGGTGGATACCTCTTTAATTTTTATTTTTTTTAAATATATTAACTATTTTTCTTCTATTTAGATAATAAAGAAAATTTTGTAATAAGTATGTATTTAGTATTGAGAATATAGTTTATTTTATTAGTAGGAAATTTATTTTTTATGTGTAAATTGAAATACCGGAAAGAAATTAATATTTTTTTTTTATCTAGATTGCAAATAAGGTTTTTCTTTCATGGGCCTAAAGTTGGGCTTAGTTTTCTTTTTTGATTAGTTAGGCAAGGCTAGGTATTGGCCCAATCCACGGGGATGAAAGGGTTGCAGAGTTTAGGGAATTGGCATAGGAATGAGACGAGCAGAGAAATGGGAGCTCAACATGGTTGAATTCAGTATCTGCTATAACACGAACGGAATCCTCAGTTCAGTGACATCCCAGTTGCATTCCAACTATATGCTTAATTGACGGAATTATCGGAATTATCATCCTAGTCCAACGAATCCAATGAGTGATTATTATCGGAATTATCAGACTTTTCATAAAAGTTCAAATTTGCTTGGTGTTACAGCTTGAAGAAACTGCTCAAAGGTTTGCCATCCAGCTCCTGAGCGAAGAATCTTCCCAGGAATTCCGCCACTGTAAACTGACGATAAAGGGCTGGTTTATCAGAAGACAACAGTTCCTGAAACGGTTCGTACAAGTATCCCTTGTCACCTGGGTTGAAGAAAATGGCAATCGAGACTCGTGGCTCGTGGGAAGGATTGGCCAACACTCTGTGTTCCACACTTTTGTATTCGTCGTTGGATAGTATCTGAAGAAAAACACAAGCTAATTAGAATTCATTAGTACGGAAAATTAGTCTGGACCGAAACACTCTTCATTATTTTGTTATTTACCTGGAGTAGCTCTCCTATATTAACAACAATAGCTCCTGCTACAGGGTTGACATCCACCCATTGAGCACCATGCTTTACCTGCAAACCTCCGATATGATCCTGAAGCAGAAGTGTCAGGATTGCAGGATCTGTATGAGATGAAATCCCTGCTGTCAGCTCAGGTTGTGGGCAGTGAGGATAATAATGCCCCACCATAGCTCTTCCTTCCAGGCAGGTCATCTTCTTCAACCTTTCTTCATCAACTCCTAGGCCTTCTGACAACAATCCCATCAACAATTCTGCCACTCGTTGAGATTGAATGTCCCATTCAAGCACCTGAAGCCTGCATATCTCAGGAATATCCTCATTTCTGAGTAACTCAGTTCCCAGCCTGATCTGAAGAGTATCCCTACAGATGATTTCCAAGTTCAACGCAGGATTTGGGGATGTATAAAATCATGCATACAGAACTTGCAGAAGTTGCCTTACCTCCAATTAGCAGCCTGGGAAAGGAACAGATCCAAGTTAGAAAAGAATGCCACCGGAGGCATCCTCTCCCTGTGGTACAGCTGAGCCTTGACCTCCGCGGGCTGCTCATGAAACGCCTTGATGGCTGCAACTGTTTGGTCCAGAACTTCCACCGGAACCCCATGGTTGACAATCTGGAAGAACCCAAACTCACGGGAGGCTGTGGAAACCTGCTCCACGATAATTGACCTCTTCTCCGAGTCCACACCGGAGAAATCAATGATGGGTATGGTTCTGGCCTCAGACCTTGCAATGGGTTCGGGAAGATCTGACTGGTTTTCAATCTGATGAGTGAAGAAGCGAGGGATACTGGTTATGCCGGCATCAACCAGACCCTTCACTCCCATTTTAGAATCATCAAACTCCTTCATCTCTTTCAAACGATCATACCCCTGATGATCACCACTGCCTGTTGATGCTGTTGAAGCTGCTGCTGCCATTCTGATGACTGACCTTCTCCTGTTCTTGAATCTGGTATGGGACTATGCCAAAATCATTTACTCTTAAAGGTGGAAGTCAAAGAGAAATCTGTGGCAGATGATTTTTTATTTATTTTTTAATTGGACAGATGAGATAAAATACATCAGCATTTTGCTTCTACCAACACATCTTGTTCTATTTTATTACATCTTTTGTTTGTACCTAACAAGAAGTATGACCTTCATTAGCATTTGCATTTTCATTTGTCAAACAAAAACATGAATGTTTTTGTCCTTAATGGACAGTCCAAAATTTTATCTTAAGATATCGATTTATTTTTATCAACGAGAATATAACAATGACTTGAAAATCTAGATCAGTTAATCAATGAGTCCGAATAAAAACTTCCGATGGATCGATCGTAATACTAATCTTTGTTCGGATTCTTAAATACGGTAGAACATACTCTCTTAAGTATTTAATAGAGCATATTTTGTTGACAAGATGTCTATCTTTACATCGAAATCTGGAAAAAAATTAATCTTGTGACCAAACTAGAATATATTGTTCGATCTTAACACTAATTTCTTTCCGGATGGAGATCTTTATTAGACACTAATAGGATAGAACATCCTCCCCATTCATTGTATCATTTGAGTTGGATGACAGAGAAGTGAAAACAGCTGCCATGGCTTCCATCCATTCCTTCACCAATTTTCACAAGTCAATTCGAAGCTTATACATCAAAGTGCATAAATTCTGTCAATTTCCGAGTCCTCAAACTCCGACTGATGCCATGAGGTAGATCCACTTCTCCTACTTTGCTTATCCTTCTTCCTCATAGAACGAGTTCTCTTCGATTTCACCACATAATAACTCATGGTTCCAAGAACACCAGTCATTACCACTCCCCCTACAACAGTGATCAGCACTGCAGCCCATTGATGTCTCCTTCCGACCACTATATAAGCCGAGGACATGAACGCCACCGAGGTGCAGACAGAAGCCAACCACATTAACTTGTTGATCACCCCAACCACCCGCTTCTCTGTTTTTGTCTCACCTCTAACCAATGTGATCTGTACTACAACCACAGCCAGTGATGTAAACAGAGCTATGGCGTTGAAGACAAAGAAAATCTTGAACGATGGACTTTCCACCATCACCGCAGTCCCATTGTTCAGGTCTCCACCGGGAAGTGTAAAGATGGAGGCAAACGCAACTGTGGCAAACAAAACAGCCACCACAGTCACCGAGTTGGTGGCGTTGTTGATTCCTTCACGGTGTAGTTTCCTGAGCTCTTTCGAGATATTATGAACGTTCTTGTTTGTTTTTCTGGTTTGCTCAAGTTGGGTATGCACATCTTTCTTGATCTGGGTCACAGTTTTCCTCAATTCATCCCTTGGTTGGTTGAGCTCATTAGCTCTAACACCACCATATCTAGCAAGACACTCTCTTATCTCTGATGATTCATCTGACAGTATAAGCTCTTCAGCTATGTCAAGAGCTGTTTTGTGGTCTCTTGTCAATGCATTAACATTTGTATCAGGAAGCCTCAACAACTCCTCCACTATCTGCAGACATACGAGAAGAAGAGATTAGTCATAAATTGGTGTTTCCGATACAGCAGAAGGGATTAGTCATTGTTACGAAACTGATACCTCGACTCGCTTCTTCCTTGTTGCAACATGTAGAGCTGTGTTACCAAACTTGTCAGGAAGCATCACAATAGCAGCATCAGCCTCAAGAAGCAACTTCACCACTTCATAGCTCTGTCCCTTCACAGCCATATGCAGACCAGTCTGACCTTTCTTGTCTGTTCTTCGAGCCAACTGGGGATCTTTGCTTAGCAATGCTTTAACCACATCCACATGTCCCTGCCGGGCTGCGAGATGCAGTGCATTTTTGCCATTGGATCGAGAAATCTCCAGCAAGCTACGATCTATTGACAGTAATACATTGACCACAGCAGTGTGTCCTCTTGTAGCTGCAGATACCAGAGGGGTTGCATTTGATGGACCAAATGTTTGGCTCAGGCTAGGATCATGATCTAGTAGCACCTGGACAATGTCTGCAACAAAGGAATCACTCACAACAATAAATAATTGATACCATATAAAACACTGATCGTATCGAATCCGAATCCGAAAAAAGATTAATCTTGATGCAACATGCAATATGATAACATACCATGGTGACCCTGTACAGCAGCAATGTGCAAAGCATCAAAGCCTGATATATTTTTTCTTACACAGCAATCCTTCCTCGCATACTTCAACAACTCCTTCACCAAATCGAGGTGTCCTTTATCAGCTGCAGTGAAGAGCACAGTCTCACCCAACTCATTAACCTCATTCACAATCGACGCCCTTATCTCTGCAACCTCGTCTTCAAAATCTTCCCCACTCAAAGTCTCGGCCATCTGGGAACTAATATCATCAAGCATCTGCTTCAAAGCCGTCAAATCACCTCGCTGAGCTATCAAATGCAGCTCTGTGTCGTTAAGGCGGCCAGTTACTTGTTTCACATACTTCTTCTTCCCCGCCTGATGATCCATCCGCTTGTCTGAGTTGGACAAAACCAGAGCAGGAGCATTCGATGTCGAGGAAGGTGATGGCGTTGCGGAGCTCTCCCCAAGAGGGTTCTGGTTTTCCTCTAGCAACTCCCTTCCTCCGCCTACACAATCCAATACAAGAGACTAAATTTTTCCAGAGCCATAATAAAAACCAAATCTCTTTTCGGATTTCGCTACTAAACCTACTTAACTCTATCTAGTTTTGATATGTATACAAAGCAGGAATTAACATAAACATAAACATAAAACAGTACATACCTTCAGTTACAAGTGAGGCCATGATGACTATACAGAGTTGAAAGGAAGGAGTGGAAGAAGGAGAAAAAGAGGTTAATTAGGAAAGTAAAAGAAGGGACAAAGAACTATGGTGAACGAGGAAGGTGCAAGGAATGGCCGGATGGGTACATTACGTCAACTCTGCCAGTATCTGATTTTTGTTTTTCTGCTCTCCAGGTTTGACTCTGTGACCCTTTTTGTGCAGGAACCTGCAGAGAAAGTTCCAGGTTTTATATTAAATGTCACCCTTCGTCTGTTCTTTTCAACCTGGGAAAAATATGAGTTTGGTCGGAATTGTTGAAATTAAAGCATTCGGCTGGATTTTTATTTTATAATATATGAGATATTATAATCTTGTAATCATCCTGAAAGTTTCTTTTAATAAAAAAAATAATTAATATAATATAATATGATAATTAATTTATGTAAACTTTTCTTAAGTATTTAATAGAAATTAAACTTGTTTATTTGTAAGATGTTAATAATTCCTGAAGAAAATGTGAAAGAAATATCATGGAAACAGTAGTTTATTTCTGTTCTTTGAGCAGGAAATTTCCTCCCCTGCTGAAACTTTGATAGCAGGAGACTTTTTTCCTGCAACTATGCTTAAAATAATCTATTTAGAACATGGAATTTATTCCCTAGTTAACGTCAACGAACCATTCTTCCTCGTGATGCAGTTCCTGAGGAAGTAGTTCTAGTTTTAGTTCTAGTTCTACTTCCAGTTCCATGGAACAAATCTGAGAGGTAGTTCCCCAGATCTTCAGGAGCAAACCTGACCAACAGCCTTAAGCTCTGTTCTCCTCCAAAAATCACCAGACACCTGTCGTATAGCTCCTTATAGGCTGGTAAAATATTCTGTGCAATGGATGTCTTCAGTTCATCTCTCAACCTGCCATCCTGGACAATGCTTGATCTCTGTTTGTTGTAAGCTTCTTCAAAATTCACGTTGAACCTCTTCAGGTATTCCTTCGCTTCTTCGGGCGATAGTTCTTCTGCAGTAGCTTTCTCCGGCAAGGATGTGAAGACACCACCCCAGGCTATGGCCTCGTAGTTGGATGCATATTGTATCACTTTCTTGGCATGGTTGAACACCCAGTATTCTCCGAGTAGGAACCTCAGTCGACTTGTGCAGACCTTCTCGATGACGAATTGGAGATTGTTCGCCATGAAAAGATACGACAGACACCGGTCTTTGTACACTTGTGCTTTGATATCCAGCTTACAGAGAAGAACAAGTATGAGCCAAGCGAGATGGGTCGAGACTCCTGCTCCTGCTCCTGCTGGTGGTGTTAAGCTCTCTTCAGAGGTTGGACTCTCGAAATAGGATTCAGGAAAACATGTGGAGATCACAGCCTTTGGTGAAGCATTATTATTATCAGTGATGATTTCAGAGAGGATCCTGCTGTAGTCTGCAAGTGAAGCTATGTAATTCATCACTGTCTGTGTTAAAGGATGAACTCCACCACCTTCAATGGCAGTAGTCTTGCTTGAATACTCCTTATGAATGGTTGATTCGAAGTCGGATAGAATGGTGAGGACTGAGTCTCCTAGTCTGTTCTGTGAGGTCAGGATTTGGCCTTTAATGGCTGAGGTTGGTTTACTGTTGAAGATCAAATCTGTATCTGGTTGAAGAAAGGAGAGTACTTCATGGACATCAAGTAGCTGGAAAATCTGTTCTGGCATTATCTTTCTCCTGGCGATTAGCTCAGGAAATTTAAACAGATTCATAGCTCCTTCTTTGGTTATATCAGAGAAGCAGGAATCCCTCATTTTATCAGATGCAGAAAAGACATGATCACAGAGAAGTTTCTCTCCATTGAATAGTGTTTTCGAAGCGATTTTCACTGCGTTCATCCAGTTCTTGATCATACCCTCAAGAGCTTCCCAGCTCATTTTCTGAATGTGGGAAGACTTGTACTGTTCAATTCCTAGTAGATACAGTCCTTCATCGACTATGGATTTTCTGATGAGTGTGTAGATTTTGACACACTCTTTACCATAACCAGAACCCACCATGCAATCAGCTATGGCCTTGAGATCTGACATAGCAAGAGCTGAGGCTTTTTCCATGTCACTGATCGACTCACCCACCATTTTGGACTCTTCTTCCGATCCAACCTCGTTCCCTTCTCCATCGTAGTTGCTCGACCCTTCAGAGGATTTACCAGAGACAGATTCTGGATCAAGCAGTTCCTGGGTTGCTGTCAGTATCTGGTAGAATTCCTTCTCAAGCCTATTCATGGCCATTTTCATGAGGTTCTGTGCAAGAACAAGCTTATTAGAGGTGGAGTGATTAGACACTAGGAAGTGCATGGCTTTTCGCAAGTCATTAACACTCTGGAGGAACTCTTTGGATTCATTTCTCTGATGATGGTTGAAGAGATGCATAACTTTTGTGACTGATGAGGAGTTGGGATCCCATTTCCTGATCATTACTTCAGCATTTTCAATCCTTTCTTCCATCATGGAAGCAGATGGGTTTGGATGGGGAGAGGAAGAAAAGGGTAGTGAGCTAGGAGATGAAGCAGAGGAAAGAGCTCTGGGGGAGGATGTAAAGAAAAGAGATGGCATTCTTTTTCCAGCAGCCAGAAGGACACCACCTTTACTACCCCTTGGTGTTTCTGGTTGCATCCTTCTCTGTGTTTACTGGGAATTGGTGATCAAGAGGGGTCTTATAGAGGAGGAAGAGCCGCAAGTTTAAGAGCAGGAAGGTTAGACCAAGAAGTGTTGACTGGCTTAGGTGTGTTCCTACCTGTCCAGATAGAAGACTTCATTCTATTTTCAAACTTTTATGGGATGAGCTGTGATGACGACGATAATGGAATGTTGACATTAAGCAATGCGTCTGTTTTATCATATCTTTAATTTAAGAGTTTGATTTTTAGTTTTTTATCCATAATTGGTATTTACGATATTAATCATATCTGCGGAAAAGAAGAAAGAAACGACAAGTCAACCCACTATGTCTTTGCCAGTTATACCATTAGGAGTTTATTATTCCGAGTATAGAAGGAATCGACAGGTTTTTACTTGGTCTACTTCAATGCACGATTTAAGAGTGCATTATGTTCGATGCACGAGCACGAGATTAACGACTAATATTTTTTTAGATTTCGATCAATATCAGACCTGCTGCCGATAGAAGACTATTGGCAAGTGTTGGAATGAAGGGACGTGAAAAATTAAATTACCTAATCTGTTAATTAGACAATTCAAAATTTTATTGTCTGGACAGTTTATATATCTCTGTGAACGATTCAGATTGCGATTTATATTAATAGATTTCATCATTTTCTCAAAAAAAAAATAAAATCATCAGTTTGAACTTTCACAGTTCTAGAATTCATCCTCAAAGTATGCAGAAGAAAACAAGGCGGATATGCGGGGAAACAACCCGGAAATCTGCAGGTTTGCTTGAGTTTACTTTGCTTAGAGCATCCCAATTTCTTCCCTGTATGCTACTTTCCAAGTCTTCCCAAATCAAAAGGAGGTTTATCCATCAGAATCATCAAGAAGGTCAGCTTTTCCCTTCGATCAATACATTAAAACTATATAATCATCCTGAAAGATTTCTTTTATTGACTTCAGGATTACATGAAAAATAAAGAGCGCATGTTCAGGAATAAACAAAGAACTGCTTGTGATACATTTTATATAGAAGTTTACAGACATATCTGGTGATCGGGTGGAACATGACTGTAGGGATTAGGTGGAACATGACTATTGACTCCAAAAGCTGGAGAAATTCTTAATCAATATTCTTAATCAATTCTGGCCTCAGAAATATTTTAACAAGAATCAAACAATCCTGCACTACTACTGAATCATTACCTTGCATATCTTTTTTAAAAAATAGCAAATCATCTGTAGTGTAGAATGGGTCAGCAATTGTTTTCCTGTGCTTGGTTAGGAAGTAAGCAGGAATTCTAGAAGGTCAACCACTGCTTTGATACGTCAAGGGACTGCTAACTGAATAACTGGAATATCGAGATCAATAAATAAAATAAATTATGATTATAAAAATTATATTAATATTTAATCGAAATTCAAAATTTACAATCGATTATTTTTAATTTAACAAAAAATTATATAAATCATATGCAAAAGCAGAAAAAAATCAAGTAAAGAAAATATGTTTATATCGTATTTATAAACGACAAATACATTAAAAAATTATAAGTATAAATATAAAAAACTATACATTAAGTCATTGACCTTGAACCCAATTAAATCCTGAGCATGTGGACAAAGATTTTGGTGGCAAAGAGAGAAAATATTATTGATTAGAGACGACTACAAAGAAATTTCGAAATTTTTAATTTAGGGTTCATTACATACTAAATTTATCAGTAAAGAGAAAGAGTAAGCTATATAAGGAAAATTGAAGGAGATCAAAACAAGTATGCATATGACTTATTCTTCACCAAGTTAAATAATATTTACAAACCAAGTGACATTGATGTGTGATGGAGACCACTAGCTAGAGATATATAATGATGGTGCTAGGAAATAGCATAGATTAGACATCCATTTCAGATTTCCTTGCAGAAATCTTGGACTATGAGAGGGTGCTAATTATAGGTACATATCAAAATTATGCAAAATATGATAGGCAAAACCCTAGATCCAAGAAAGTGTCAACTATAAGATATCGTCCTTTAGGTGGTGAGTATATAAGTCCTCTTTCATTAATTGAAGAGTTGAAGGAATCAAGACATTATGTTAAAAGGGTTGGAAAGTCTATGAGATGAAGAAAAAATAGCTTTGCCTATTGTTTTTCTCTTGGGTTGGTAAACTAAAATTACTAAGAGCAAAAATAGATGTCACATTGATCATTTAATGTCTATGATAATCAAACTTGAAAATCAGTATACCAAATTTGACATTAGCTTAAGCTAATTTTTCTTCCCAAAGACAAAATAAATACATTCTTTATTTATAATTAGAGGTGGATGCCGCACCATTCATGGTTTCGGCTTAAATCCTATAGAAGTAAGTCTAGATAGTCTAGTCACGGAAAATAATTAATCATTATTATAAAAAACTGGATTTTGTGGTGGAGGTTTAACTGAATCATTACTTTATAAATATAAAAAAATATATATGAATTCATGCAAAACTGAAATATTCAGTGAAGGTTTCATGCAAACTGAATTCATTGACCTTGTAGAACCCTAAGAAATCTCAAGCATGGGAACTCAAATTTTTGGTGGCAAAGAAAGATCTTCTCAGTCACATACGACCAAAAAGAAAATTATAGTTAATGTTCGTTATACCAAATTTATCAATAAAGACGAAGACTTGACCAAGTTTTTCCATATAAATTCAAACAAATATTTATATAAATTCGTATTTTCCCTCAAATTTTGACGTGTGATGGAGAATACTAGATAAAGATGGCTATTGCAATACAAACCACTATCCCAATGATATTTCTAGGAAAAGTAGTGGTTTCCATTTCAGATTTCCTAGCAGTAATCTTGGACTATGACAGGATACTTCCTCATAATAACATCAAAATCATGCAAAAGATGATTACCAAGTGATTCTATTGAAGAGTGGAAGAAGTCATGACATTGTATTGTAAGAGTTGAAAAGTCAAGAGATCAACGACAAGTTTTTTAAGGTATATGATAACCAAACTTGGGAACCAGGGTATCAAATCAAACATTAGCAAAAGAGAGTTCATCGTTTTTTTTTTCTCATAAGTAGAACTTTCAAAAACATGGGAAATGAAGAGATATAAGTTCATGATTCTAGGTGAAAACTTAGTAAAAAGGTGTAGAAAATACTGCATTAACTGAATTAATATAAATGTTTCATTAGTGATAGTTAAATTATACTTTTTATGTATTTTAATAATGTTCACGTAGTCACACCAATGAAAATAATAATGTTATACTAATTAATTAGTACTTAATTTTATTGTCATTCCCAAAGCATAGTCTAATTTTTATATTTCCTCATGTTAAATGTAGAGAATTACTCTAATCCTTGCAAATCTAAGAAAATAAAACCTAGAAGGAAGTATACTAAAATATTAATTGATTAATTAATTAATTAATCCATTTGCTATTTTTAAAATAATTTAAACTCGTAGACTTTTATGACCCCATAAAGTCAATCTATTGACCTGAACATATTTTTAGTGACTATAAAAAATTTATTATTAATATATACATATATATTAATTTGAAAGGACAATTGAAAGAGATGAAAATAAGTCTTTGACTTTCAAAGTCTTCACCAACTTTTTTTCATATTCATATAAATTTATATTTTCATGCATATATAAAATAATAATAACAAAAGAATCTTGTAATAAAAATCATTGGGTTATGAGAAACAGTGCTATCTATTTCAGATTCCCTGGCTACAATCTTAGACTGTGACAATAAGCATATCTAAATTTCCAGATCATACAAGAGATAATAGGTAAGACTTCAGATTCTATTGATTTTATGTCAATATATAAATTCTCTTCCTAAACATATTATTCCTGTATTGAAAGATTTGAATACACTCCAAAGACATGATTATATATGAGCAAAGATGGTTGTGTCACTGATCATTTAAGATAAATGATAACCAAACTTGAAAACCAGTCTATCAAATTTACATTAGCAAAGAAAGTTCACTGTTTTCCTAAGAGTAGAACATCCAAAAAGATGGGAAATAGACTCATATAAACTTTAGAACTTTTTTCAGGTAGTATATAGATCATTTTCTTGCAGAAACAACACATAATACTTCAAACTTTTGAGTAGGGATGGTTTCAAGTATGACTTTCAAACTCTCCACAAACTTTATTCCATATTCATATAAATTTATATTTTCATGCATATATTACTATTAATTTAGGCTATGAGAAGCAGTGTCATCCATATTTGATTTCCTGGCAACAATCTTGGACTGTGATAATAAACATACAATTTCTGTTGATCTTATGCCAATATAAAAATTCTCTTCCTTAGTATTGAATGAGTTGAATAATTTTATCTGAATGCACTCCAAATACATGATCAAATATGTATAGGAAGAACATTTTCTGCAAATGTCATTACTCCTCAGCTAGGAATTTTTCTATGGTCAACCCAAGAATCGAATATCCGGCTACAGCAACCTTGCATAGTTGAAGAATTCAGGGCAATATATAATAGAGCTATGAAATAAATCAGACTGAGGACAGAAACGACAGATTGCTTCCCTTCTTGTAAATGTCAAATGTTAATTTTGATCCCAACTAATGATTTCTATTATTAATTCGATGATAATAAACAAGATGTTAAAACATTATATAGAAAAAATATATATAATTACATAATTTTCAGCTGTAGATTGTGAATATTTACGTATAACATACTGAATATTTAGATATCATTATCTGTATGAAATGTACATAAAGTCCCAATTTAGTTTCGTTTCTTCTTACCTACTATCCATTTGCCATCTCTATGCTAAAATGGGCCTATGCTTATTTTATAAAAAGTCTCTCGTATGCTCCCTTTCACGATGGAAGACAATGTATAACGGAAAGAGAAAGCAATACCAATATCATGAACTTAAAACAGAAACTCATAATTCTACAGAAACCCCATTGAAAATATGAGTTCTATTGTTAAAAACCAACAGCGAGCTTTCTTAAAAATAGGAAAGAACCAATCTCTTCCCAAACTGGTTAGGATAGAAACTCCACCAATAGACACTTCAATTGGTACCTAGGTGGGCCCACGACCAAAAGAACATTACATATTCACATCTCATTATTCAACCTTACTCACATCTTCATAATACAAACGACCAAAAGAACATTACATATTCACATCTCATTATTCAACCTTACTCACATCTTCATAATACAAACGACCAAAAGAACATTACATATTCACATCTCATTATTCAACCTTACTCACATCTTCATAATACAAACCTTGATTAAAAGACCTAAGTACTTCTCCACAAGTACCATAGTGCAAATGCTAAGTAATTTGTAGTAAAACAAGAGGCAGTACAAACATGAGGAACAAAGAAACACAGCTCAACTCCAAAAACACTACTGATGATGCAATAATGCCCACAGGACAACAATCAAATGTGGCAAAGTGCAATGTAGTGATGCACAATAGCAAACCATAAAGCAACTTAAAGCAAGCATTTATAAGAAAGCAAGGTACAGTAAGAGGAAGGGTCAGGACCAGTAAAATGGATTTCCACCAAACAAAATGGAGAATCGCTATTAAATATACCCTCTTGGTTGGAGGGTTAACAAAACTGCAATTCCAGTTCATAAACGTAAAACAAAATCCTAATAGACCACCACCTAAACCTTAATAGCATACTTTCGGTTAGGGAAGTACATTTCTTTCTTCTTTTCTCGCTCCGTCTTCAAAGATTGCTGCACAAACAAAAACCCAAAAAGGAGATCTCAATTTTCATCTCATCTATAAGTGACCATATAGGATTACAAACACGCTACACAGAGCCAGCCCTTCTACAAAACAACAGCAGAAGATAAAGATTGAACGAACAACCAATACCTGGTGTTTGGTGAGCCTGCGTCGAATGGCACGGGTCTTCTTAGGGCGAAGATCAAGGGGGATGAACTTCTTGTTCTTGTAAACCTCCCTAAGAGTCGACTTCTGCGTCTGCGAAATGACGGTCAAGACCTGGGCGATCGATTTCCTCACCACCTTTCTGCACAACAGTCAGCCAAACGCAATCAATTCTTCAACTAAAAATCCACACGTAACAGACAAGAACTATCATCGGATCTCCAGCGTTAGTTAGTTAGTTAGTTACATCTTAGAGAGCTTGTTAGGCGCACCGCCAGTGACCTTGGCGACGCGAAGGAGGGCCAGCTCAGCCTTGAGATCCTTGAGCTGATTCTGCAAATCCGTCTTCGATTTCTGCCTCAGCTCGTGCACCTTGATTCTAGCTGCTCCGTTTTCACATAATCACAAGTCAAAACCAATCGCAGAACAAAGAACAACTATACAATATCTGATCTTCTTCTCAAAAAAAGCAAAACGAATAAGAAATGCTTGCCCATTGCTCGCTGTGGTTTTGTCGCCGGTGATGTCGCTTTGCGATGGCCAACTAAACCTCCCTTCGACTTTCGTAAACGAAACCCTAAATAAGGATTTGGGGGCTATATATACCCGGGGGTTTTAAACTGTTATTGGACTTTATTAGAACCTTTGGGCTATGGGTTCTTTGGGCTTTTCAAACTTTTGGACTTTCATGAGATTGTATAGACCTGGGTTTTAAATTATTGTTGGGCTTTAGAACCGCTTGGGATTTTGGGTTTGTTGGGTTTATCGGAGGATAATAGACGATTAATTCATACACATATCTGATCTTACTAGGCCGGGACGTAGCAGTTAGGCACAAATTTAGGGTCGTTGGGTCGGGATCTGATAATTCAACACTCGCCTTGCCTCATTAGGCTAGGCATTGTGTGTCGTAAAACACATATCTAGCTTTATCAGGATTGGGAGTGATAGCTAGACTCAAGAACTCGTTAGGTCGGGATGTGACAGTTAAATATATGACTAATCTTATTAGACCAGGATATAATACTACACATATCCGGTTTCATTGGGACGTACTTAATAATTAGACACATGTTTAGGCCGGTGTTGATTTTAGGCATAATTTTATTGGATGGGATAGCTAGCCTCGGGTATAATCCAACCCACTATGTCTCTTCTATCAAGGCATACTTTTCTGTTATTTACACTATTTTCTTTTAGAAATACATCATTTATACCTGTTATTTCTTATCATATTTCATTTATAACATCGAATTCAATTATGATGATTTTTCTTAATAGCTTGAGTATAGCGCATAAGAATATTGAATTATTTATTATAATTTATCAGATCGGAATTCGAAAAAAAAATTAATTTTATAGTCCACCAATCATTTTTATTATAAATAAATAAAATGTATAAGATATAAAGATAATTGGGATCACAAAAGATTTGGCCTTTATCTTGTGAACGTGCAATCACCATGGAGTACGCCTTGAAATGAGTTATCCATTACTTCTAAAACAAATCAAATATATAAAAAATAAAGGCAGAAACCATCCTTTTATATTCTAGATTGCATCTATAAAAGTATTTCTATATTCTTTTTGACACATTTATTGCATACTATATGGTGGTGCAACTTGGAACATGTGAATAAAAAGAATAGGCTATAGATAAGTTCAACCTAGTTGCCTTTTCTTCTTCTTCCTTCCTCTTTTCAACCCATAATTAAGACAATCAAAAGTGCATCATGTTATTCTTCCTCTTCCTTCCTCTTTTCAAACCATAATTAAGACAATCAAAAGGGCATCATGACCATGATATTGATGGATCTAATACTGTATTGTTTATTCTTGCTTAGTTATGTTAGTGACACTCCACTAAAAATTGCTTCTCCCTTTTACACCCATACCATTAATGGGTTCCTCACCTTTGAACCCTATATTGAAGTGTCCACCAAGTTGGACATTGCCCTAACCATTGACCAAGAGGCAAATAAAGGAGGTGTAAATATGTAAAACACCCATTGAAGTTGACCAAGCAAGTTGCTTATTCAACTACCAAAGCATGACCTCATCAATAAGAGAAAAAAAGGGAAAAGCCAAATTGTCAAATAGCATTAATAGTTATAAAACCAAATTTAAGAAACTGAATTTTGTCTTTACATAGTATAGTTTTGTAATTATTCTTATTTGTTCTTTTCTCCACCCAAATCAATAATATTGTTACATCTTGAATTCAGTCTTACTCTCTCATATCATTTAAATCTATAAGAGAGTTTGTTATCCGAGAAAGAATCAATAAAAAAAAAGAAATATCATCATACTTAACATTTATTTATTAAATCAGAATTTGAAAAGAAATTAATATGGCAATCAGAAGATATATTTATTTTAAAAAATCATATAAAAATGGAGATTTGCTTAAGAAAAACTTGGCCGCGGTCCGTAAGGGCAAGTTGGCATGTTGGAAACACGCATATAAACAGCTATATATATGTGTGTGTGTCAAGAAAGGCTATTCACTTGGGCAAAATCCTATTTAATCTCCTTTTCCTTCTCTGTTTATGTTCTGTTTGGATTTGGTTATATGTATCCATATCCTTTAAGTCGTATCTTTCTCTAGCAACCCGTCAGTTCTAGTTTTTGCTGGTTAACTTGTTTTTAAGTTATAACCTACACTTATCGCTTCTTACGTGTTCACTGCAAGCCATTCGATCGTAAACTGTGTCTTTAAAAAGACACAAGCAGTTCTTGTTTCTTTGTCAGGAAAGGCAATTTCATCTTCATGGTACTTACGTCTCTCTCTCTCTTTCTCTCTCTATCTCTGTCTGTTTGTCTCTTTTGTCTTCTGTGTTGATTTCTTGTCAGTTTTATTCATGTTGGTATTGTGTTTTTTGGATTTGTGGATGTGTCTACAGGCGATGGAGAAGGGAAATGTCAGATATGATGAGGTAGGGGTGTGTGAGTTTCTTGGGTTGTGTTTGTTTATCAGGATTGTTTGTTTATTAATATCGATGAATAATAATGCAGGAGTTTATCCTGAATTCTCGAGGATTGAAGCTTTTCACCTGTAAATGGATTCCAACGACTCAAGAACCCAAAGCCCTGGTATTCATCTGCCATGGTTATGCCATGGAGTGCAGCATCACCATGAACAGTGAGTATTTTTATCAACAACTGGACTAATCTCTTTTCGTAACTCGGCTCGATACTGATAGTGATATATTATGTTACCATGGTTAAATCAGGCACAGCAATTCGGCTTGCAAAGGCTGGTTTTGCAGTTTATGGGATAGACTACGAAGGCCATGGAAAATCAGCTGGGTTGGAATGCTATGTGGCTAACATGGATTATCTAGTTGATGATTGCTGTAAGCATTTCACAAGCATATCTGGTAATACTTTGCCTGTCCTTCAACTGATACGCCTTTTTGTCAGACTTGTTGTTCTTTGATCGCCAATTGGGTTAATGGGTTTTGTTTGCTTTTTCCAGAGAAACCTGAGAATATAGGGAAGATGAGGTTTTTGTTAGGAGAATCCATGGGAGGAGCAGTAGCACTACTCCTGCACAGGAAGAAACCGGAGTCTTGGGATGGTGCTGTCTTGGTGGCACCCATGTGTAAGGTAATAGTTTTCTATTGTCCTCATCCTCTTGGACCATTCCTTTGTAGGTTCCTCCTTTTTTATGACAGAACCTTTGGAAACACTAAGAATTATATTTATTAATGTGGGTTTTAGTCTAGAAATTGATGCTTTTCCATGTACTTCTCCTTTATGTTTGGTCAACTTGAAGGAAAAAGCCAATTTAGACCACTTTATCAACTTTGAATCCACACAGATTGTCTTCATGTAAAACATGTATTTGATTCAGTCTTAAATCCTGAGGATCAACGACTAATCTCTTTTCGGGTTTCTGATTTCTTTAAAGAAAAGGCAAACTTTGAATAATAGGCCCTTCTGGTTCGTTGAAAAATCAAATATCCTGATGAATTTTATTCATTGTTTGTTATGTTCAGATAGCAGATAATCTGAAGCCTCCTGCAATCGTAATCTCTGCACTGACCATGCTTTGCCATATCATTCCTACCTGGAAAATAATCCCAACCAAGGACATTATCGACACAGCATTCAGGGTTCCTGAAGTAAGACAACAGGTATTGTTCACATGATTTGAATTTTTCAGTATGTCATCCCAACAGAGAATGAACCTACCTGAAATTATATCCTGCATAAGATTGCTGACCAGTAGCAATTAAATCATTCCAGATTAGAGAAAACCCATACTGCTACAAAGGACGGCCTCGCTTGAAAACTGGACATGAACTCCTGAAAGTCAGCATGGATCTTGAGAAGAATCTTGAGGAGGTTCTTACTGTTTCCCTTTTCTTTTCACTTTTACAAGGAGATTAGTCATTGTTCTCGACAATAAATACTCCTTTAAGCTAAAAAAAACACTAATATATAATCAAGTACCATGTTGGCTGATGAGATCAAGGTTTTTAACCGTCCATAGGTGGCAATGCCGTTTGTAGTTCTTCATGGTGAAGATGATAGAGTAACTGATAAATCCATCAGCAAAGAGCTCTTCAGGGTGGCTTCAAGCACTGACAAGACAATTAAGATGTATCCAGACATGTGGCACGGCCTACTCTATGGGGAGACACCAGAGAACATTGACCTTGTCTTCTCAGACATTATCGACTGGTTAGAGAGCAGGACTGAGCTGGGAATTAACAGGATGGAGAAGGAGCACAAGTTGTCAAATGATGTTTTCTCCATGTCCAAATGAATAACACAAATCTAGTAAATTATAAGTTGGTTTTATCCCAATATTGTTTTCTTCTTGCTCTGCCATATAGAAGGGGCATCAACAAAGGACAGGAACAGAGGAACTGTAGTTTCAGTAGCTTAGCAATTGTAATAGACAAGACAACAGTGGATTCTTGAACTGGAACTGCTGCTTATTCTGCATACATAATGGCCTCAGTTATAACGTGAAAAAATTCTTAAGAAATAAACGTGACATAACTACTCAAAAGTCTTCACAGACTAATCTAAACAAGAAAAGGACCTTGGATTACCAGAACTTGTCGGCTTCAGGCTAAGAACAGTATGCATTAGGTAAGTGCTTACTCTTCCTAACAAACAAATGATCAAGACATGAAAGAAAAAGACAACAGTTGACCAAGAGATTGGACATGATAACTAAAGAAGATTATAATTAATAAACCTTAATGAGGTTGTCAGTCTGAGTCTGGGTTGCTTTTTTCTTCTTGTTTGTTAGTCAGCAACTAATGGACGTGGTGTACTTTTAATTCTTTGTTGAATCCTAGAACCGTGAAGCCAACTCTGTAGGGAGTATTTTTTGTTATCCAATGGAAAAGAATGGGAAAGATCTTGAATGATACATCGCAATTATATACACGACCAGCTGGACTAGTATTATATTTATATTTTTTATATAAAAAAACTTATAATTTTCGGAGAATCCATTCTTAAATTCGTATTTAAGCGATATTAAAAAAAATTACAGTTTTTTTTCATATCCCAATGATAAACATATTAAAATTCCTTTCGTTTATAAAATTAATCTCTTTTCGAATTCTGATTCGAATACGAACCGGTGTGCCGTATAAAACATAAACACAGTCAGTTTATGAATTTGCATATTCAACTGCAAGTATTGACTGCAAAACAGCCAATCTTCCAATCTGTGGAATTCCAGATTGCTTACAACAGAAAATTTCCAACTCCATTTTTCCACCATTGAATATATGCAAACATAAAGAATCTCTATCTCACATCATTAATTCATTTGACTAAAAAATTTTTACAAAAGGTCTTCTAGTTTGAACATGACCAAGGAAAATTCCCCAGCATCTTAATCATCATAGCTGTTAGAAATCCAACTTTTCTTTGATTTGAAAATGACAGAAACCCCATCATTATATTCATAATACAATCATCAACACGTTAAGTTGTGTCACTCCTGACGATTTTCTATTTACTTAATACTAATCATGTTAATTTATTACAAATCGATCAAAATTTATTATCAAAAAGTTATTTTTTATTTTATCTATTCGAAACAATTCTGACAAGCCCATCAGTCCAATTCCAAAACCCAGACTCTCAACTTGCATTAAAAGGCTGAAATAGCTAACTGAATTGGGTTGGGCCACTTCATAACACAACCCATACGAGCTAAAAAGGGATTAAATCCTTGAAAGAAGAATATCTGCTTATATTATTTTTTATTTTCGGATTTTGATTATTATTTATTAAGATGAGTATTTTTTCATTGAATTTTGATTATTGTTTATTAAGATGATTATCACTAATATAACGTTGGCTTAGTGATATTTCACCTATTGTGTTCCCTTAATTCCAAAATTCCGAATTCAGTCCGTTCCTTAACTCCAAAATATCGAATTCAATCCGTTCCTTAACTCCAAAATAAGATATAGAATATGCACCATGGTTTTTTCCTTTATAAGCATAAAGATTAGACCAACTACACTACCTTAGCACCGAACCCAACGTCAGCCCTCTCATCTACTCTGTTTTTATAAATTATGACATTGGGTAAGAACTCTAACATGCAACTTTAATATGCATCCAGCCAAGTTCCTTCCCCAGCTACTAATCTGGTTCATGATCATCGTTAATCAACCATCATCAGCTCGAACCCTCACCAATTCCACCCCTAGCCATCATGACCACAGGCATCAGAACATCACATTCCTGATGCAAAATGTGCTTACTAATGTTCCACCACCATCATCCTCCCAACCTACAACCACTCAAACTCAAGTCACTAGCACGATACCCTTCTCCAAACCTCTTGGTTTCTTCCCTCCTTATCAAGGCATCCCCCTGCAGCAATCCATTCCGACCACCACCGGAGTATCGATGCAATCGCTCGATTTCTCCGACATCGGCCTTTCGTTCCCGGCCAGAGCTTCTATTCTGCAGGAGCTGGAATTCGGGAGCGTTAAGGAAATTGATGTGGACTTGTTTGAAAGCACCACCTATGGCTCCTTACCAGTTGGTAAGGCGCATGGGATTTTTGTGGCTAGCTCGGAATATGGATCAACTAGCCGCATGATGGCTATGACAGCAACCTTTTCTGGGAATGATTTCAGGGATGGACTAAAATTCTTTGGGGCTCACAAGACAGATTTACCTGAATCTCATATAGCAGTCATTGGTGGAACTGGGAAGTATAGTGATGCTAATGGTTATGCAGTGATTAAGACTGTAGCTATGGATTCCGAGGCTGCTGGAAAAGCTGACAGGAACACTCTCTCTTTCACAGTTTTCCTTAGCTAAACAATCAAATATTTTGTTCTGTTTCTTATCATCAAATGTTCAATGAAATTACACTGTCTATTAATAAAGAATATTCTCCTCGATTATTAAACTAATTTCTCTTCGTATCCCACAATTATATATGTTTCATTCATATTCATCATAATTCTAACCCTATACATAATGCTTAAAGATAACCCAATCTTTTTTGTTACTACCCAATTACAAATTAGTATGATAAATCCATGCTAACAAGGATTTAATCTGTGAAATAAGGTATGGAAATTACACTTGTCGAGAATGATAACATACTTTGAGATCGAAACGGTACCGTACCAGATTATAATACCGGAATTTAGGTGGTCGAGCCATAATAATAGATTAATCTAATTATCGACTATAAATATTCTTCCTTACTAAAAAAATTAGAAAAACTCAAAATCTAATATCTTCATTACAACACTAATCCTACCAACCAAACGGCGCCATGAAAAGCAATTCCATGATCAGGTGGATTCATATTCCATACTCAAATGAGAAAAACTATGAATCCTTTATATCCTCAGGATTGGACAAACATAGGGAAAACGGTTGTATGATTAATCTTTATCCGAATTTCGATTCGATCGAAAGATATATATTCTTTCTTGGGATATTTAATGATATAAAGCTAACAACTCTTGTACCAGTAGGCAATGGCATAAAAAGAAGTTGAATCTTCACGCAACTGCTCCAAAATCAAACAAGAATTTAAGAAGCTGCAACTAAAACACACACAATAAAAGAAAGGTATATAGGCACCAACTCCATGTCACCGGCTCCGCCATTTCCAGATAGAATCTCCTCTGAAGTGTATAAATACCACAAATCAGACTCTTTCTCCCATCACAGTTCTTCACTTGTCAAGTCTGAGAAAAGAAATATTTGACAGTCTCATCGGAGAAAGAATCACAACCAAAAATGGCCAAACTACCCATTGGAACAGTCACGGCGAGCTTCTATCTTTTCCTTCTGGCCATTGCCCTGTCCCAAGCCAACTCTGCAAGAATACTCGACGAGGTGGTTCCTCAAAACCCAGCAGTTTTTGGTCAACCTGCATCAGTGGTTGTTCCTCCACAAATTAATAGTGGTTTGCCAAGTGGCCAGATTCCAGCCTCCGCCGCTGGCACCGCCACGACCATCGCCCCTGTTGCCCCACCGGTTGATGAAGAAGCTGACCCGCCACTTCCTGAGACTGAAGACTCCGCTGTCGTGCCAGCTCCTGTGGGTGATGTGACAGAACCGGACACCGAAGTAGTACCTCCAATTCCTTCTGCTACATCGGCACCAACTGCAGGTGCCGCTACCTCCACAAGCGCTACGGCGGCGATACCTGCTACTCCACAAACCTCCACTACCACCGCCTCCACTCCACTGTCATTCTACATGCACGACATCTCCGGCGGTTCTCACCCATCTAGCAGGGTGGTAACAGGGATAATTGCTAGAACTGAAATCAACGGCATTCCATTTTCCGTACCCAACAACAACTTCTTCCCGCTCCAAGGCGGGACCCCATTACTCAACACCAACGACATCAACAACCTCATCAACCCAAACACCGCCCCTCTCCTCACAGGCCTCACCGGAGCCCAAGCCAACACCGTACTCCAGAACACCGGCAACAACAACAACGTAGTCAACAACAACCAGCCTTTTGTCACCGCTGGCAACCTCCCGGCGGGCATCACGTTACAAAAACTAATGTTCGGATCAATCACGGTGGTTGACAATGAGCTGACCGAAGGACACGAACTGGGTTCTGCTGTTCTGGGCAAAGCACAGGGGTTTTACCTGGCCAGCTCAATGGATGGTACCAGCCACACCCTCGCATTGACTGTATTACTCCACGACGGCGATAACCACCACGATGGGTTGGAAGACACCATAAGCTTCTTCGGCGTGCATAGGACTGCGACTCCTGACTCGCAGATTGCGGTGATCGGTGGCACTGGAAAGTATGAAAACGCTCAAGGATATGCTACCGTGGAGACCATTCAACAGGAAGATCAACACACTACCGACGGCGTGGACGCCGTCATGCATTTTACCGTTTATCTCACTGAGTAGTTGTCTGTTACTTCTTGTGGTGGTTGTGTTTCTTTTACGACAACTCTATGTGGTTCTGTTAACATTCCTGTTTCTGTTTGATCTGTATCGGATTTGATTAAAGCAAATCTTTTGTTGGTGTCTAAATTTGATAAATAATCCAGTATTACTAATGACAGTTTTTCTTATTAATTTTTTCGGATTTCAATTCGTTACGATAAGAATAAAAGTATCTTTCTATTTGTATACTGTCGGATTCGAACATAGATTGATACTTGTCATATGCAATTTCCGGATAGATGGCTTAGTTTAATAATAAGATTTATTCATATTTATTAAAAGACTAAGAGTTCCATATTTAGTTAGACCTACTTTAAGATATAACAAAATGGATTAGGTCCCAAGGCCTTGCCACAAGCCAGCGGATATTCAGAGTGGCGTACCAAGCTTGGTTCGTAAATCCGAAGCTTGTGATATATAGAGTATCTTAAAATTTTTGGATTTTCTATCATCTTCAAAATTTTCGGATAATTGAATTCATTTAATACTAATGATATAATAAAATAGATTATTCATTGATTAATATTTATGATAGAATAAAAAAAATAATCAATGGTATCAACAATAAAAAAAATCTTAAAAACAGTGAAATTCGTCATTTTTTATTATTTTTGTTTTGCATATAAAAGAGTTTCTCAATTTACAGTAGATTAATCTTTCCATGTTGATTGACCATCTAATTTTAATTCTTTAGGGTCTAGCCCGAGACCAGATATGTTACTATCTTTGCATCTGAGGTGTGAAATTACTCTCAACACATATTTTCTATATCTATTTAGAACCACTTTTATTATAATATAATATAGTCTCACCAATTAATATATATATATATATATATATATATATTTTAAACTAATATATTAATAAGATATTTATCTTTATAAATATCAATAAAAAAATAAATATTATGAAAATCGATGTAAATACTCTTCAGTATAATCCAACAGCCAATTATTGAAGTTTTTTAGGCTATGATCAGCTTTGATAGAGATCCAAACCATCCACAAATAAAGTAAATTCGGACTCATCAATAATTGGTATTTATGATATAAAAAAATTATTAGTCATTGTTATTGAAGGTTTTAATTTTAAAAGAAAACTAATGAGGCAAATTGCCTTTGAAATTCATGAGGAACAGACTGACAGTATATAAGTTTTGCTAGATACAGACTAAACCAATAGTGATCTCTCCTGCAGGAGGAAAGGCCAGATATGGCAGACCCACTTGAACACACAACACAACATCATTGAAAGGACACAACCCAATTTTCACAAACACATCTTACTTAGTAACCAACATAGACAGTGAACTCCAACAAGGTCTCAGCACCATCAGTCTCCTGTTGATTGATAACAGGGATAGTCTTAACTATGGCAAACCCCTTGGCATTCACATACTTCCCAGTGCCACCCATTATAGCCAGCTGAGACTCGGAAACAGCCGTCCGGTGAACACCGAAGAAGCTCAGGCTATCAACATAGTGACCACTCTGGAACATAGCTGTAAATGCCATAGTTTGGCTGGTACCATCCACAGAACTAGCCACGTAGAACCCTTGTGCCCTGCCAACAAAAGCTGAACTTAACTCATGCCCTTCCGTTAACTCGTCGTCGATCACCGTAACCGTCCCGAACATGAGCTTCTGGAGAGTGGAACCGGCGGGGAGTTGGCCTCCGTTGCCGACGGGGAAGTTTAAGGCATTGTTGAACAAGTTGTTCCCGTTGTTTTGCACAACATTCTGTGTGGTGCCACTAAGGCCAGTGAGGAAAGGTATGTTGTTGTTATTGATAAGGCCATTGTTATTGTTGTTCTGTGGCACCCCATTGTTCAATGGAAGAACTGCACCGTTGGGTTTAGCAAACGGGACTTGGCCGGTTACCGCTGGATTGTTGACTACACCAGTCACTGCTCTAGCTGAAGGGTTCGACCCTCCGAGGATATCATGCATGAAGAAGCTCAGGGTGTGGTCAGGACTGGCCACTGTGGGATTTGGTTGTGTGGATGCTAATGGTGGTGGTACATTGGTCGCATCCGGTTGCTCGTCTAGTTTCCGGGCCGAGGAGGCGAATGCAAGGGAGAGGATCACGACTAGCAGTGGAATTTTGTGGTTGTCCATTGTGAAATGTCAAGAGAGGAAGCACAAGAAGAATTCAGAAAAGGTTCAGGTTTCTTGGTTATGCATCAGAGGCTATCTCAAATTGTGTATATATAGGGCTCTGAGTTAAAACAGAGATAGAGGAGATGGAGTAGGTGCACATCTTCCTAATTCTGTTGTCTGGGTTATCAACCTAATGTTCTTGTGTTTAGGTATGGAAAAGTTGAGCAGGAGGAATGATTAGAAGAGGGAATATAAAAACCATATACCTGCTTTACTTGGGTCTGACCTGAACCTCTCAGAAGCAATACAGGATGGTTGTAATTCCACAGAAAGTTTCACGATCAGCATTTTCGTATTAACGGGATACGAATGAAGCAGATACTTTCGAACGAAACGATCACTTTTATAAAGAAGTTCTCACCATATTGATGCCGAATCTGAGTTCTGAAGGAAAATTTACAAAGAATGATTACATAGAAGCTAGCAATCTTTTCTTCCATACCAATCAAAAAACACCAATATGAAGATGAAAATCACCAAAACCAATTCCAAAACTCACTAGATCAAAATTTTCCTACATATCTCTATCTAATAATGGAGATGTATACCTTACTAGATCAAAATTTTCCTATATCTCTCTCTCATGTTGGCATAAAAGATGCAGAGAGATTTACGTACTATCATCTTCTGTACTCCTGTAACTCTAACAAAGCATTCAAAACAACTGCAAAAAATCATCCATAACAACTTCCTCCACCAGCTCATCCAGCAAAGAATCCTCTATTTCTCTGCCAATAATCTGAATGTCATCCCTCATTTCAAGCCAATCTTCGTCCTGCCCCGGAAACTTCGTGGACCCGGTACTTGCTTCTTTTTCCTGTGTACCAAGTAACTTCCACAGTTCCTCTGCAAAAAGATCTTGGTTCAGTCTAAAGAGTAGTCTTTGAACCACAGATTTTCTCCAAATTGGGATGCCTATGAGTGGCTGTGAAATTTTCATCATTCCTGAATGTATACGATCAAAAAGGAGCTTCCTTTCTGAGCTCTCCCAAGATATATCATCACCATACTTCTTCTCTAATTTCTCAAATATAGAACAGCTAAGTGGAATTTGTTGAGTAAGCGGATATTGTTGAGAGGGCCTCACATCAGAGCTCACATGCAGGTACCTAGTATCAAAACCTGCTTCTATTAACACATCAACCAGGTACAAGAATTCCCTGCTGTCTTTAATTCCAAACAATCTTTTATGGTTTTCACTTTCTTCAGAGCCAACTCCAGAGCCCTTCCCATTACCATCATCACTATCTGTCCCTGACTTCAGAAGTTCAAGATGCATGTGCAAACCTGGAAGATATATGGATATTGAAATGAGAGGGACAATATTTAAAGAAAGAACAAGAATATCAAGCCCGAATATGAAGCAAACTAAGCCAGTCCACTGACCATGCAAAGAGACATTTCCGGAGTAATCCGTGCTAGAGAATAGTTCTTTCCCATCAGGTGGTTCAAGCACCGAATCCGGACTAGGATAAGCCTCCTCTAGGCTCAATGTAGATTCTGAGTCTTGATCTTCACCGGAGAAGTAAGAAGTATCTGCTTCAGAGATTCCATTGGATATATCCTGCAATATTATGCCAAGATACTTGGTTAGCAATAAGTGTAAATGTCTATGCGGCCAGCAAAAGGAAAGACAAAAATTATCTCAAGCTTTATAAGAGGGAAACAGATTTAGAACATCACATAGATTTGGTGGGACGACATGAAACTAGTTTCCGAGAAAACTTAATCCATACCGAATCCATGGTACAGATACTTCTAATCCAAAAAAATGTACCATTGCACAAATATAGGAAGATAAATGTTCCAAGAGATTGTACTTGACTCTCTAGAAACACATTAATGAAGTTAACAAACAAATATCAAACCTGTTGAAATGAGAGATCTAAAACGCTGGGCAGATTCTTGTCAATGCCTTGTTCCTTATGTGCTTCCGGAATCACCCAAGAGTTCTGCAAGTTTGGGTCTCTTTTTCCCCATGGCATAGAAGCTCCGATTTTTTCGTCACGTGGATCACCCACTTTCCCTGTGGGATCATTCTGAATGATATGCATATCTACCTCTGAGTGACTTTTCTGTGACTGAGAACAAGATTTGGATGAAGGTAAATTATAGAGTGAGCCTGCGTTACTACTTTCTGAACCATCCTTTTTATCCGAACTCAGTTTGCCATTTTGAAGAGGATGACCTGTTGACTTAGAACTAGGACTCCTGGATGCATTAAGCTCGGCTAGAAGAGACCTGGGTTTCATTCTGCTTCTGCCATGCCTAATCTTGGAGTCAATCCAATCTTCACTGGCAGGAGTATTAACGTTCACAGTTTCATTCTTATCACAACCATCTGCAGCATTTTTATTCCTATCAGCCAGTTCGCCTGATCGAATATTATTTGTAAACTCATTCAACACATAATATGAGCTCTTCTTCCTTTCTGATCGACTAGGCTCATACCGGATCATCAAATTGGATTCTTTTGCAATGGTGTTCTGACTCCCATTTTTACTTCTCGGGGTCTCTGCAGACATTTTGTTTATACCATGTCCTGTTTTTCTGATAACTTCCTTTGAAATTCTAGACCTTTGCCTACCTGATTCCATGCCATAGCCCAACTTTCTCCTCCCTTTCATTTCAACAAAATGCTTATCCGGAATGGCAAGGATACCATTGTGCTCTCGGACTCTAGGACAAGAACACACATGAGAAACATTAGATGAAGAAAAGCATCTCCCAGAATTCTCTGATTTTCCCAGTTTTCGTTTCAGAACAGGAATACCAGTAGTCAAGAGGCATGATCGGTTACTTGACTCCAAAGGTTGTGGTTCCAATAACCAATGTCTATTGTTCAGGCCATTTTGTGCACAAGAGAACATCTCCACCCCACTCTCCAATTTTCCTCTCTCAATCATACCTGTCCATGATTTCCTAAGCCCACCAATCTCTCCGTATCCAGAACATTGCAATGACTTTGATATTTCTCTCCGCCCCAATAGTGAGTGATGAGGAACATCAGTAAAATCGACTTTCACTGGATACGTCAGCAATTTTTCCTCTGAACTTCGAAGCTTCTTGTTCACTGGAACCTGTTTTACATCCCCCCTTTTCAATGTCACCTTCAACTCTGATGAATTTTTTGTGTATAATTCTCCTTTTTCAATTGACATGTCAAGGTGTCTTCCCCTTTTCAATGTTTCTGACACTTGAAAGAGACTCCTGCATCCGTTCTTCTCTTCAATGTCCAACCAAAATGGATAACGATCTACACATTTTTCTCTAGAGCCAATAGAAGCAACTCTCCGCAGATAATTCTCCGAGAGCACCTTTGGCCTTTTCTGGACTGGCTGCTGAGGCTGCAATTCATCAAGACCCATCAATCTTGCTATAACACTCTGGACAGGTCGTTTAGCTTCTTCTTCCATTTCTGCTTAAATTACTTCAGCAACTAAATAAAAACCCTATAGATTCAACAAGTCATAGAATGAGACCTGCAAAAAAGGCACAAAAATTGCAGATAAGATATAATGCATCTTTAAACCCTATCATCCTAATATGCTTAGATGAACAACAAATAAGGATGAAGAACAGAAACCCAACAATGTCTGCTCCCTCTGTAAATGATCCAATCAATTAGAAAACGAATTAAGCTGGCAGAAAGTGAAGAATAGAAGGAAACAGCAGACAAAATTCAAGCCTTGACAGTCAGGAGAAAGTCCAGTCAAAAGAATTCCGGTTTAAATTTTGGAAAAGCCTCATACATTTGGAAGACAAGTAACCCAAACCATATCTATCACTGCTGAAGAGGAAGAAGGAAAAGAAAAAGAAAAGAAAATCACAAGTAAAATAGAATAGAAAAGGAAAGGCAAATCTCGCTTTTGTTTAAGTAGAAGTGATAAAGCTGCTGGAGATCAAAGATGGAGAAACAAAATCATTACCAAAAATAACAACAGTTGGGAAGCAATGATTAGAACAACAAAAAAAAAATTGCAAAGTGAGAATATGAATAAATGCAACAAACACCATCATTGTTACCTGCCTACAACTTTCAAGTATAAGACAATTCCCAAATCCCAACAAAAGAGAGGAGAAGAGAAGGAAGGATAAAGAAACCAACTACAATAATATCATATAACAGTAACAAGTGAAGAAAGGAGAAAGTAATATCGACACAAATCGCTCCCATGGCAAAAACCCAGTAATGGATACCAATAAACCAGCAAAAAAAAAAAGACAAATAACAGACCATGTTAAAGGGACGATCTTGGAATCTCGTTGATGATCTTGGTAACTATTGAAGGATACCCAATATTGGGTTCTGATCGAAATCGCTTCCTCTTCCCTTTTCTCCCTGTTATTAACGCTAGGTTTAATTAAAGAAACAATCTTTCACAATCCACACAACACCCCAAGATTGCTAAGATCACTCAATTAAACAAATCTCCAAACCCCACACGCAAAAAAAAAAATGTTCAAAACCCTCATGAAAAGCATATTACGTATCCAGCCAAGCAAGAAGGCAATAAAAAACACGCCGAAATATTGCAGAAAACAGAACAGTTGGGTCAAACAAAGATTTTCAATAACACACGGAAAAAAAATTAAGAAAAAAAAAACCATTAAGTGGCCGGCTAGTTTGAATCGATCCCAAGTGCAAGCCTACCTCTTTTTAATAATTATGCTTGTCCTGTCCTGTCGTAATCAAGATTAGTATTGTAATTAAAAAAAGTGGTAATAATTGATGAAACAGTGGAGACAGAGAGTGGGGTTTTATTACTTTCTGGGTTTGTTGTTTTGTATTTAAAATTTAATTAATTTGATGGAAGAAACGAAGAAAGTGGAGAGTGTTGGTTCTGTCCTAATCATTAGGTGTCGTTTTGTAGATTTCGCGCGCGTTCTCCAAGCAACGTATCCGTTTACCTCTCCCGCCATTAAGAAACGGTTTTTTTGGGTACACTTGGAATGAGTCAACCATATAATATTAGCTATTTTATCTAAAATATAATTATTTCAGATTCGATATGAATAAAAAATTTTCATATATGAATAAGATGAATATATTAATGTAATAAGTTATAAAATACTATATATTTAAATATGAAAACAAAATTATTTTAATGTTTACATATGTTTCAAAATAATTTAATTTTTTATAAATATTAAGAAAAAAATTTACTAATAATATTGCTATTGACTCAATTAGAGAAGATTTATGCTCGATGGTGTAATTGATTTAAAAATTTTTAATTCGATTTCACATAATATAAAAAATACACTATTTAAAAATAGTCTCATACAAAATCAAAAGATTAGTCTAATTGTTGTCTTGGATATGCTTAATTATTAAAAAAATAAAATAAAAATATTTATAAAATTTATATTTTTAATAAATATCATAAATGGATCGAATTTCGAAAATTGTAATGGACACCCATGGTTGCTAGATAAGGAGGCCCAATAGATAGTGAAAATTTGTCAATGTTTAGCATGTCAATAGGCCCAACATTTTTGGGCCGGGTAATATAGAGACAAAAGATGCAACTCGGGCCTTCATGCTTTTGATCTCCCTGCAAGCCTTGCCGACAACGCAATAAAAGATTTTCTTCTTCACACCTTAATTTTACCAAAATTTTAATCAATAAATATTTTTTTATAATAAAATGTTATTTTAATATATTATAAATTTTTTCATTAAATTTTAATCCATATCTATTAATATATTTTAAAATAATTTACTAATTATAAATTCTCCATACGAACCCAAATTTATTAGATGCTTTAATTATAATTTTATTGAAAAATTTCTGTCCAAATATAATTTAAGTTCAAAATTATTAAGCAGCTAAGCAAAATATTCTAACTTTTTATCAAAATTATTGGGATATGGGTCATTCTCAATCCCAATTATTATTATTATTATTATTATTATTATTACTATTTTCAAAATAAATTATGCATAAAAAATAAATTATAAATAAAAAAATAAAATTAATCATACTCCATCAGACTGTCATTATCTGTCTATGCCTTTTTTTATCTGTGGAGGCAGCAATTTGTGGTGCAGCCTTTAACATGATATGAAAACCAAAGGAATATATTCTCTTTAAAATATGGACAGTAAAATAAGCCCAAAAATATTTAAATGCACTAAGTTTTAGTCACATGTATTGCACCTCTCACCCAAAAGTTATATCTCTTGTCCTTTTTCCAAACAAAAGTCCTACTCAGATATTATTACCACAAAAATTAATTTTTGGGACCAGTACCATGTAATCATGTTTATTGCGTTGCGAATTAGAATTTTAAATAAATTTTCAAAAATTATATTATTTATAAATCAAATAATTATTATCAACCATAGTTTCTTTTTAAAAAATCATTTCCATATAAATATTAATATTAATATTTAATTAAAAATTAAAAATTTTGTTTTGTATCGAAATTCAGAATTTTCTATATCTAGAATTTTAGATATCTGACTAATGCTATACGAATAGTATAAAATCCACTGTTAAATCTTTAAAAGGGGATTCATTAACCAAATGCAATTTGGATATTGCATGCAAATGAGGCCACCTTCATGCCATGGTTCAAATGAAAATAAGGCATAAATAATTAATATATTAGAATCTTTTTTTGAGAACTTTCTAGTTTCTTGACTCTCTTTTTTTTTAAGAAGCATTTGTAATGAAAAACAAAATGAACACGTGTGCTCTTGTCATAACCCAACCCAGCCACCTACCGCCATAACTCGCGGGGTCCGGGACTCCGGTCCGGTTCATGATTAACCTTTTTAAAGAGAATCCCCAGTATAAATATCAAATATGGGGTTCAGGAAAGGCATCCCGGGTGTCACTTTGCTAAATCTGCGGATTTGGTGATCTTTTCACAAGAAAGATTGTTTTTTTCTTTTATCCAAGGTGTTTGTTGCAAACCCACCAAAGAATATGGCTTTGGAGATCTGTGTCAAGGCTGCTGCTGGGGTTCCTGATGTTTTGGGAGATTGTAAGCTCATCCTTTCCCTCTACCTCCCTCTCTATATGTTATATCATCATGTCTGATGTTCTTGAATTTTGTTGGTTTTTTACGTCTCTGGGTTTTGTTTCCAGGTCCATTTTGCCAGAGGGTTCTCCTGACTTTGGAGGAGAAGAAGGTTGAGTACAAGTTGCACCTAATCAATCTTGATGACAAGCCTCAATGGTACCAAAAAAGTCATGTTCTTTAATCTAGTCAGGATCATTTTCCTGATCTGCTTGATTAGCTGATGGTTAATTGTGTGTCCTATAGGTTTCTGGAGGTGAACCCAGAAGGGAAGGTGCCAGTGGTGAAAGTTGATGACAAATGGGTGGCAGATTCTGATGTTATAGTTGGTATTATTGATGAGAAATACCCAGAACCATCGATTGTCACTCCTCAAGAATTTGCCTCTGTGTAAGCATCACATACATCTCCATAGTCGGGTGTTTTCCTAGGTTCCTGTAGTTCTTGGTGTGAATTGAAACTAGTTAAGCATTTGGTAAGCTGTTTCTTGTGTGTGAGATTGCAGGGGTTCTAAGATATTCATCTCTTTTGTCAAGTTCCTGAAGAGCAAGGATCCGAGTGATGGAACTGAGCAGGCTTTGCTTGAGGAATTGAAGGCATTGGATGAGCATCTTAAGGCACATGTATGTATAATTTGTGAAACCAAACTCAAACATAATTGAAGGAGTTGATGATTGTGATTGTCTTTGTATTAGCAGTAGAGACTGATTGATCTTTTTGACCATGGAAACAGGGCCCGTTTGTTGCAGGTGAGAAAGTTACTGCTGTGGATTTGAGTTTGGCACCAAAGCTCTACCACCTTGAGGTTGCTCTTGGCCATTTTAAGAAATGGTCTGTCCCGGAAAGCTTGACTCATGTCCATGACTACACCAAGGTATTGCTTGTTTTCCATTCCCGATCATCGTTAAATCGATCGAAATGCCGTCGATCCCGATCGGTCTTTTTGCCAAGGATGGTATTGAAAGAAAGTACCTTATCTTTCACCTGATAGATTGTAGATTACTTGGAATGTGTCAAGAAGTTGGATTATTGCTCAAACTTTGAAATCTAGCTGTCTTTTTCAGACAGGGAGAAATAGATAGATAGATAGATAGGTAGATTCATATGACATAGATGTTCTATGCAGGTGTGCTAAGTACTTACTTTCCTATGATCTTCTCTTTACAGTTACTCTTCTCAAGGGAGTCTTTCGAGAAGACCAAGCCTCCGAAGCCGGAATATGTGATTGCAGGATGGGCACCAAAGGTGAATAATGCCTGAGAGTTGGTTTCTCCTGCCTGGTTGAGTCTGTGTTTTGACAGATACCTTAACCAAGATGTTGGCTACTATTCTGTTATGTAATAAAATCTAGGTACCAAGTAGCTTCAGTATTGTGATATCTGGTAATATGAGAAGACTGGTTGTTCTTTTATCTTCTATTGTAGTTTGGGTAATATATAAAACGACTATATCTCTTTAATTCACTGTTTTTTCCCAAATATTACAATTTAAATCAATAATGTCATTGGATATTAAAATTTTTGGGGCATTTAAGATGAAAAAATATCATCCTGCAAAATGTTTGATTTTTATTTCATGCTACCTACAGATTTAGATATCAATATATCTAGAAATATGTGAATAAAGCCGGTTGAAAATAATCTTTTAATATTTTTTTTAAAAAAATCCTACGAAATAGTCACAGGAGCAATTATCAGTATTTTATTTAATATAAAAATAATAAAATAGTAAAAATATTTAAATATTATTTTACCGAATTTATTCGGTAAATTTTTCAATACGGTAATTCGATAAATCAATCATTTCAAATACAAAATAGAACACGAATCCAGACTACATAGGAATCCAGCCTTATCCTGGGAAGGTGAATTCATTCCTTTATTTGAAGAAAACAATAATCCCACAGAGTTTCACCTAGCTTTTGATAATACATGACATCACTGAAGCCTACATACAATGCAATAATTCAATTTTCCAAATTAATGCCCACCCACAATGCAAGAATGCAATTGACAGTTTTTCTTTTTTCAAAATCAATTAGACTACACAAATAATTACAAATATATGCATTGGCCTTAAAAACTGGCATATGTTTATTAAAAGAATCGGGTGAGTGAGCTTCAAGACTTACGAGACAACAATGGCTCCAAGTGAGGGTCGCTGTTCTTGCTAATAATTGATGGTTTTCTATCACCGGATTCCAATTGGGCAATTGATTGATCCTCCTCTTTCTGTTTAAGTAACCTTTGTGTGAAACTTGGTTTATCCTCCGGGAATGCATCAGGTTTCTTGGAAAATTGGTCCAGGCTCTGCACATGCTGAAGGCAAACTTGAACAGCATCATGCACTCGAACAAAGTACCATTCTTTACCTATAAGCTCTACAACACCAGCTTTTGCTAAGGTTAGAAGAACTTCTCGGTTTGGATTGGAAATGGCCATCTGCAAAACAATCCACCAAATGAAGGAATCAAACTAGAGTTACCACTTACCATATGAAGCTGATGGCTGATATATGGGTGTCTATTAGGCAGTTGTAATACCTGAATATCCCGTGATTTATACTCCTGATGCAAGTCTTTCAAAGCTTGAACTGCACTGGAGTCTATATAAGTAACAGCTGCCAATTCATTATATTTAGAATGTCAGAAGAAGGATGAAGATCATCAAAAGAAAAACGATAATACTACTGAAAGTCTTACATTTCCAAATGCCATCTTATTGAAAAACAAAGCGGTTTGGTTTATCAAATCAATAAATAAAGTTTTCGCAGTTGGTGAAATATGTAGAAATCATATGCCTCGTACAAAAAAATTGAGGGTAGTATCTGCTAATGTGGTAAGTAATCAAAAGAAAATCAAAGCAAAAAATTATCTAAAACATTTACAAGCTTTGACTCACAGAACAAGTTACTGAATTTGGCGTGCATCAAAAGCTTAAGAAGAGAATTAATAATAGAAAAGGAAATCATGGTCCAGAAATGATACTTGGACCGGAAATAAACATCATAGGAACTTTCTCAATCTAGTTAGTAACCAGAAAACTTACGTGACATCTCCAAAATAACAAAGTAAATTCTTTCAACTTCTGGTCCTCGTCTGGTAGATTTGTCAACATCAACTTCATATTCCCGTAGCCTGAGGAAGAAAGTTTCAGTAACTTAAAAAGACCAAATAACAGCTCCAGAAACAAGTTTAAAGATGCCTGAAGGAAATTAGTCTGGATTGCTTTAAAGTTTTACCTGTCTTTTATGTAACTTGTATTAGCAAAATAGATGGGTGAATCAATGCGAACATTCACAATGCCGTTGTAAGTATATGCTTCTGGATATTGTCGAGTGTTTCTATATACAGTAGTGCCAGGAAGACGGCCCAATACAGCTGCAGTATACATCATACAATTCAATATTTGGGTAACAAAATTGTCAGGAAACAGTGCACAACAAAATAACAGTCGTGAATTAAACATCATTACATAGAAATAATAAAGAGAACTCTCTAAGGAGATAATGATTCTGAAGATCGAGAACAAAAAATGAGAAATCGGAATGATGATTATAAAAAGACTCGAAAGGAAAGAAACCTAACTAGAGAGTAACATGCCAACCTTATGAGCACAAATAAAGTAGGATTCTATTCTTCTTACTCACCAATGTGTGGGTTTGCTGATTCATGGATGACGAATGCCAGAGATGCACCAACCTACAGTTTCAAAGTCAAAATAATATCATGATTTTCCTACAGAATGATTGTAATGTTAATTTAAACTTTTTTTTGCACTAATGCTGCAATAAATATTTGTCTCGTAGTTGACTACATTTATTCTCGACTCAACCAAAGCATTCATTGCACTATTGTAATGTCAAAATCCAAGCTCAAGCATAATAGATGCATAAAAACTTCTAATATCGAGATTTAGCAATCATTGCATCTCAAAAGGTAATCTTTTAATACTAACCCCAACAAGTACGCCTACTTCGATGCCAAGAAACAATGTAGTAATACTTGTAATAACCCAAAGAACAAAATCTTTCTTGTCTACACGCCATAAGAAGATAGCCTCATCATAGTCTACCTGAAATAATAGACATTCAAAGTAAATGTGAGATTCCAGCTAAATTGAAACAAGTAATTTTGAGGCAAAGAACAAGAAAAGCAAACATCAACCATGACTCTTTCTTTATTGTTGATTTTTTTTGCTATTTATATCAAGACGTCACCATGCAATTAGTATTTCCACCATATTATATCTTCTTTTGGAAGGGAATACAAACTGGTTATCCCATTATGGCTAAGCAAGAAAAATGACTAAGCTAGGATTTTGTCTATATCAATCCCACAAAAGTTTTTATGGAGAATACTTTCGAGCAGAAACACAATATTCTCAAGATTGTAATTACTCACCAGACCCACCACAGCAGAGATAACAATTGCAGCCAGAGCACACTGTAAAGAAGGGAAACCACAGTCCACAATTAGCAATTGAATCCAGAATGAAGGGAGGATCCAGGATTACCATAATAACACAACCAATACAAGCATTGAACAGCAATACCGCATGGTTTATTGAGAGATTCCACAATCTAAAACTCCCTTGACTTCAAGAATAATATTTTTATCACAAAATAATGCAAACAACAACCCTTTATCTATGCAAAGTTTAAGGTATAAACAGAATACATGTAGAGAAACAATCAAATTCAGGAGAGGATCCAGGATTACCATAATGACACAGTCAACAAAGCACCAAATATCAATAGCATGATTAAGATTTTACTATCTAAAACTGCCATGATATCCAGAATAATATTTTTATCACAAAATAATTCATAGAAACAAACCCTTTATCTATGTGTCATTTCAGGTCAAAAGATATCAAGTAGCATTGCAGAGAAACTCACCTGAGGAATGTATTCAAACAAAGGCGTCAAAAATAAAAGTGAACAGCCCATGATGATGCCAGAGAAAATCCCGGATAAGCCAGTTTTTGCCCCACTTTCATTACTTACAGCTGATCTGGAAAAGGAACCTGCATGAAAGTATGGAAGAACCTGATATTTGATGGCATTCATTGTAACTACAAATCTTAAGAATCGAATGATTGTTAAAGTATTAGACTACTGCACAGCTGGATGTTTATGACGGCAGCTACTAGGAGCTGGAGAAAGTTTACCTGTTGAAGGGTATGCTGAAAAGAATGAGCCAAATATATTGGCTAATCCAAGGCCGAATAGCTGTTAGAGGAGAAACAAATGTTAACTAATCTATTTGCTTACCTTGGGGAACAAAAAAATTATTCATATTTTTGTTCAGCAATATTAAATTTGATGATAACATGAGACTTTACATCATGCTAGGAAAATGTTAATTTACGGTAAATTTTACTTTCTGATTAGTCTTCAATGATTGGAGCTATTGTATTTCAAATTTGTGACTCGCTGGTTGTGCATTACCTATATGAATATTCGGATTAACATAAAAAATGATACAGTAAATAAATTCCTTCAGTCTAGTTACCCTTGTTCTTCCATTCATGCTCTCTTTTTTCTCCTATATTCATATATCAGTTTCTTCTTTTCATCCTATATAAACTCCATGATATAATTAAAAGAAGATAAAAGAACAAGTGTCCAAACAATAAGAATATCACCTCATACTCAAAAAATAAGTGCATGCACATACTAATGCAGATTTTTCGAGAAATAACTAGAGGGCTTCTGTGTGCATAAAACATAACGGATTACTATAAGCATATTATGTACATTCTTCACATTAAGTTATAAATTGTAAAAGAAAAAAATTCAATAACACAGTAGTAATTTGGTAACATTGTCTCATACTGCTGCTATGGTGGAGATAGCTACCATATATCACCACTATTAAGCACTGAACCTCCCATACAACAGACGTACCTCTTGACTTGAATCTAATTCATAGCCATTCTTCGCTGCCAAAGCTTTGGCAATCCCCACAGACTCCTAAACACCAAAATTTATCCATGTAAGATTGAGTTAAAGAACAGATACAACTTACAAACCAACGTCTTACTAAAAGAATGACCGTCATTATTCATAAGTTCTCTCACCAATATGGCGACACCAGTAATAAGAATAGCTGTTGGGATCAAGGACTTGACGTACTCAAATCTTTTTGGAATAGAGAAGCTTGGGAGACCTTGGGGTATCTCGCCAACCTGAAACATCACCAATTATATTGATCATATACCAAATTAGTCATCTAAGGTAGAAATTTCTCAAAGGATGAGGACTTCTTCCCCAACATCACTAATACAAATTCAATCCATATCATCATGAATTTGAACAACGGAATTGAACCTTCAATTTGAAAAAATGAATAACTTTCTCATTATATGATGATGGAAATTATAAAACAAGAGTTTAATATATGGATTATTTGGCTGAATTATATGCTAGGGACTGTAGAAATTCAAAACAAAGAAGAAATGAAATATAATGGACCTAAGTTCCTAACCAAAAATCTAGTATAGACCTAAAAACAAATAAAGCCAATCAACTGCACAGAAGTAAATAGACGTTAACAACCATAAATATAGACCATGTACCAGTCTCACATGACTAAATCTAGCAACACCCAGCATAACAAAAATAAAAATCAAATTGATCTCTAACAGCGTAGGCATTGAAGATTCTTGCAAGTAATGCTGCATATGTAACCAGTTTGTGGGACTCTATTGTGACTCAATTGAATTTTAGGTGCTTAATCGATGTTATTTCCCATTTTACACGAGATAAATTTCCCATCAAGGAAATAAGAATGCTGATTCTGATTGTAAGCAGATAGCACAAATGTTCAAGCGTATCAATGACATGAATAACTATGTAGAGCATTTCAAAACCACTATTTTATATAAAGAGCATTATTAGAATATTAAATCACTGTTACCAAAGAAATGGAGGATGGGTGAAAGATTTTTGCAACAGTTGTACCCAAAACAACTCCAGTGATGGGTCCTGCAGCTCGAAGAAACCTGAAGTGCTTCCTTGATTTCCCCTTTGCATAGAACATCATAATTAAAATCAAGATCCACGTAAAGATACTTCTAAATATTTCAATAAAAAGATAAAAAGATAGAATTTTATACCAAATGCTTCATGACCAGTAGTATTGCAAGAATGCAAGATCCCAACACAAAAGGTGGCCATGAGAACTACAAAAAAAATTGTGGTTAAAAAGGGAACTAAAATGAGTTGCATTGCATAGGCAAACACATTAAACAGGACAGAGCACATGAATAGAAGATTAGATGATCAGTTGCAGAGAGTGGCAATTCAGAGATCAAAAACATGGATGTAACAATGACAAAAGAAGTTTATGACACAAAATTAATTTGTAAAAATCAGATTTTCGTTTACAAAACAACTTCTTCTCAAGCAAGAACTTCTTTTATGCAAGTTCTTCACAATGCATGACCCAGAATCCGTGTGACAGTTCTACAAACTTAATATCCATCACTAACTAATCTCTTTCCACTTGTTATTTGTTATACGTGACACCATTACGATTATCAATTTGAAAACTAGACATTGAAATTTTTCAGAATTCAGTAACTGAAAATGTCAACATTTTTGTGTTATCCGTCAAACAATTTCAAACTGCAAGAAGACCAACCAAAATGCTAAGGATATAATTTCACAAATAGTAACTGATGAATAAACCAATCATTCAAGTTTTGGCAACCATTATTACATGGAAGTACGAAATCAGAAACAAAAAAAAAGGACAGATAAATAAAAGAAAAAAGTTCAGGAAAAGTTATTTACAAAAAATGACACGAGAATACATTCACTATATAAAGATCTAGAACGAGCGGGATACCTTGTCTGCTCCCGATATTATGCTCTGAACTAATGGCACAATTTTGCTACTTCGTGTAATTTCATATCCTAAGAAATACTTGACTTGAGATAGCCCAATCACAATAGCTGAAGCTGACGTAAAACCAGAGATTACCGAGTGGCTGATGAAACGGATAAGCCATCCAAGTCTATAGAAGAAAAGGAAGTTAATTTCCAATGGCCGTACATCAATAATACAGAGACTAAATTCAACAGATAGATGTACATCACATAATAAGAGAGTGCCCAGAAATATTTCAGCATCCAAATACTACAAAACATCTTTGGAACTGCAAATACTAAATTGGCAGGTGTCTACTTAAAATTTGGACAAAATATTCAGAAATAACACAATCAGCAACAGTTACATCAATGGCTATTGGATTCTACAGCGTGCAGATGAGGTTAAAAAAGATACCTGAGAAGCCCCATAACGGATTCCAGGATTCCGACCATAAGTGCCAGTAGAATAGCAAGTTCCGTGTACAGCTCGTTTGATGGATCAACAATTCCAGTCAAAACATTAGAGACCAGCAAAGAAACCAAAGCGACTGGACCAATTGCAAGTTGCCGAGACGACCCAAATATAGCATACACAAATATCGGCACGAGACCAGTGTCTACCTTGCATATCAAGACACATTCAAATCAACTGGCCTTCTCACAGAAACATAATTTGAATGAATAAGATTAGTTATGATCTGGTCCAGTGTGACTTACATAGCCCATAAATTGGATGGAGCCCAGCTAATTTTGCATACGACATTGACTGTTCATTTGCAACAAACGAAACCATTAAAACTCAAGAACACGGAAACGAACTTTGAAGCATTAATGGCAATCACTCTAATAGTAAAAAAATAAGAGTAAAATGTTAATACGAAGAGAGACACGCTTGCACCAGAGAGATAAAAGGCTAGAAGGTGAAATGGAAGGGGCGAAAAAACACTAAGGCCGTGTTTAGCTGCTTGGAATGGTTGGCTTGAAGTAGCGTTTGAAATGTCACAGCCACCAGCACGGCCTTACTTCTGGCTAAGATTTGATTTTCTATAAAAGCACCGGAATAGGCAATAATTGAAACCAGAAAAGTAAAAACCACCAAAAAAAGAAAATCACCAATCGATCAGTCACACGAAGCATCCCTCCCTAAAATTCGACTTTGGATTTTCCAAGTAACGAAGAGCGATACTTAAAACAACAGCTACGTTAATAACAAGTTCATTTTCTAAAATTTGTAAAGGTAACGAAATTCAACGTGGAAAAAAAAACTGTAAAAAGAAAAAGAGGAAGAAGATAAGTGAGGGAGCAGGATCACCTGAGGGACGAGCATAATACCGATGGTGATACCAGCCATGAGATCAAGCTGCAGATACTCGCGCCACCGGTAGGTGGTGATCCAACGGTAACAAGGGAAGAAGGTAAGGGCACAGTGGAGCGGCGTGGTGCGTTTCATTTTGGCAGCCAATGAAGAGAATATATCCCCTGGGAAGGAATACGAAGAAGAAGAAGATGACGAGATGGAGTCGGCGTTGGTGGTCGGGTGCTGGAGGGGGATGATCTTAACTGGGCGGGAAGCGGAAGTCGGCATGGAGGACGAGGAGGATGGACGGGCGGTGAGGTCAAGGGAGCTGGTGGAGGCGTAAGTTATCTCCATGCTCACCGCTGATCCCGGTGGTGCCCTGGGGAAGATTGGCTGACGACCATATTGAACATATCACTACTAATAAAAACAAGAACAACTCGCTCTGAGCGTGCGCGGAGAAGGAGCGAAGCGAGTAGGAGGAGGAGAGAGAGAGAGATGGCGGGGCCCTCCTTCGATAATCTGTGGTGGAGAGAGAGTGGTCGTTTTGTTTTGTTATTATTATAATTCAGTGCCGTTTGGTTTGGCTTTTCCGCCTGATTGGCGGCTTCTTCTTCTACAAGAAGAAAGAGAAACGTGGCCCATTTGGATTGGTATACTAAGGTTTTTTTTATATTTTATTATTTATTTACCTATCTTTAACATTATATTAGCATTTAACAAACCGGCTTGGCCGTTATTGAATCAGTTTTAATAAATATTTTAGAGAATAATAATTATTCACAAGATTTGGGTTTTAAAAATTATATTTTTATAATAGTATATTTTTATTTATTTATTTATTTGTACGGACGGTAGAGTCAAACATGTGACGGGCGTGCGGGGTGGTAATGGTCCAGAAAGGATGGCCAGCATTGGAATGAATATGGACGTTATATGGGGAGGTTTCATGTTTAAAAGGAACGAATCTGATGCGTACACGTAATCAACATTCGATTTGTATGTTCTCAGCTATTTAATAATTAAAACTATATTAATCATATTATATTATATGATACCATTTCCACCTGAATCCATTTTTATTTTTTATTTTTCATAACTCCATTTTGTGAAATCGAATTTTTGTTATACCTCAACATATCTTGTTTTTATGAAATTAAGCCCTTTTTATATCTTGCTACGTTGAGATCGAAACCAAAATATTAAAATTAAAGGAACACAATAATCGATATACTATTACATCGACACTATATTGATACCCATAGTAACATTTATACATACTTAAACCAAAGATCAAAAATAAAAAATTGATACGACGGAAGGATTATACAACGGAAAGAAAGGGATAGGTCACTATTATCGCATTCTTACAACTCTAACATATCAAACACCATGTGTAAGCATTTAATCTTGGGACATTAGATATAAAATACCTTAAAATTAAGAATTTGTCAACACCAGTATTTGGAGTGTGCTTGCTCCATTCAGGATCAATGTTGATAATTAGACATTAAATTAATAAGATTGTGCATGCTCAGGTTTGTGAGAGAATTCATAGTCAAGATGAACAAAGGCACGTTCAATCTCAGGCAGAAGCTCGAGCTTTTCTTGCAGGGATTCTCCAATATCATGAGCCTCTTGCAAAGGCATGGTTGAGGAGAGGACAATGTCAACCTCAACAAAGTAGTGAGATCCAAAGGTGTAAGCACGGACAGTGTCTATGTGTCTGATGGCCTTGTGATGGTTCCAGCAAAGATATGTCAGCTTCTGCAGATAATCTGGAGTTGCTGATTTTCCAACAAGGGAATTCACATTTTCCAACACAGTCATCGACCATGTCCGAATGGTGTACAGGGCCAGCTGCAGGGAGATTGATGATGTATCAATAGGAGCAGCCATAGGAGAGGGAGAAGGAAGAAAGGAGAAGAGGGTTTGACTTACAATTATAGCTCCAACAGGGTCCATCCAGACTTCCATGTAATTGGCAAGAAGAGCAGCGACGAGGCCGATGATGTTGGTGATGACATCAAAGAAGTGATCTTGAGCATAAGCTTTGACAATCTCATTGGTAAAAGTGCGACAATAGACCATCAAGAGAAGCTTTACCACAGTCACTGACAACATTATACCCACAATCAAATGCTCCTGCTCTTTGGTCAGATCGAATCCATTTTCCTGCGAGGAACACATCCAAGGAGTCGATCCAAATAAGGACCCTTGATGCAAGGAACCATCAAGCAAATACATTTCTTGAGGTTTTCATGAAGAAAAAGGGTATATGTTGAACCACTTACATCAGACAACAACGTACGAACTGATTCCAGGATTATCTGCAGTCCCAAAGTTGCCATAACAGAGGCAAAAACAAGAATACCCTATGACCAAATGAAAAAGGCAATAAGATTGGATTTCAGTCTCACAAGAACGAGGAAAGGTATATAAATGATAGATGGTAACTGACCAAAGGCTGCATCCTTTTCTTTCCAATTGGGTACTGGTAAGGGTTTGGTGTTTGCATGGAGAAAGCAGTAAACCATAAAATGAAGCCAGAAAGGAGATCGAGGAGAGAGTCCAACGTGGAGGCGATGATGGCCAGTGAACCACTTTTGATGGATGCATAAACCTTGGCAGCAAAAAGAACCATATTGGCAACATTTGATATTCTGATAGCGAAAGTCTCACTTTTAGCCAGATCTTCCCTCTCCTCCTACAGCCATTAGAAGAAGAACAGCTTTCAGTCAAGGAAATACAGAGCTAACTGAACTGGTCTTACAGGGATCACAAGTTCACCTTTGACATTCCAGGGACAAATCCACGCTCTGCTAAGGCATCCATTTCATTAAATCCCTCAAGCATTTCCACCTGTTGCTGATAATACTCAGCCACATAATCTTCAGGACCTGAAGCCATCGATCAATGGAAATGATATGAGCCCCTCACCCAATATCCTTGAGCAGAACCAATTCATCAAAGCAATAAAAGTTTTGAAGCCACCATGAGCCTAACAAGAACTACGTGTCAGCCCAGGAATTAAAAACCTTTCATGCATCTTTTATTTCCATAGCTAGACCGCATGAAGAGAGGAATTTTCAAACCTATTTTGACTACCAAAGCTATAACTAGCATGGACCAACAAATTTAAGCAGAGGCACCAAATCAAAAGTGGAAATAATTGCCATAGCATACAAAAATTACTGTCAACTAAATTAAAAAAACAGACAAAATTAACAAACAAACGCACTGTCCTAATTTCATGGAATCTTCTCAGAGCTTGTGGAACGTGGAGAGAAAAGGTCCAAGTCCCAGGAAGCTGCTGCGGTTACATGCAGGCAGAAGTGCAGAAATTTTTCAAAGGGGAGAAATGATAATCACATATAATTCAGTACATATCTAAATCAAAAGGCAGAACTTACACCTTATTATTTATATCTATACATATTTAGAGAGAGAGATACAATATAAAGAAAATAAGAGGAACCGTCCGTCCAACCCATGAATAATTGATCTCTTCCAGAATTGACACTTCCAAGGAAGAAGAATCCCATGTTATGCTTATATTTCTTTTCAAGGGTGACTTCGTTGCACTAAAGTCTAAAGAATTAAAGATGATCCAAAGCAGTGACAAACAAACAAGCCACTTGTTCAATTACAGGCGAACCCAATTCCCCATTATTCTCTTTGTACCATTCTCTGGTTACCCATCAGACCCAACTTAAATTAAGGCAGAATAATTCCAACAATAGCCAAACCCATCAATATAAAGGAAGAAAACCCAGGGCAAACCCCGCTATAAAGCCTAGCCACACAAGAGCCACCATCAAAGTAAGTAACTTTACAACACAGGAGCATCAGAGCTCATTCCTTCAACTTCAAGCACCCAAAAGAAAAGGAATCTGTTCCCGGAGATAAAATTACCTAAAACCCCAAGACAGTCATGGATTCCACGGGGGGGCTTTTTCTCCGTGTGCTCAGGGGACAGCCGGTACCCATGAAAGTTCAACCGCCATGACCCGTCACCATTACTGTTTAGAGGCAGCAAAGCAAGCTCCTCGTCGTGACCGTTGCTCGCCGGCTCTACCATTCCCCGGTTACGGACAGCGAAAACAGGAAACCCTCGGAATCGTGGAGCTCTTTATTGGCTTTTAGATGGTGGGAGTATGAAATTTAGCGCGGTGGCGGGGGTAGTTTTGGGAAATCGAAAGTTGGGTGTTTGTGGTAGGTGTGCCACGGTGGTTTGGAGCCAGGTAAGGGGAAGATGGAAGACGGGAAGGGTTTTGGGTTTTTTTCCACGTGGCGGGATTTGGAAGGTGAGTTGGTTGAGCACGTGACTGGCAGCGGGAGGACTAAGGTTAGCCCGTGGAAGATGGTACAGGTGGACGGTGGTGATTAGATACAGGAATAAGCTGATAAATCCGAATCTGAAGGATGGATATTTTAAGTGGGCCAATTTATTACTTACTAAAATATCATAATCTTATCCGATTCTTAATAATTGAAGAATATGGTTAATTGTCTTGAAATATGAAAAAAAACAATTGAATAGTCTAAATTTTTTCTTAAAAAATGTTATCAATTACAAACATAAACATTTGAGGTTAAATTTGGACAATCATGATAGATTTTTAAAAATTATAGGTCGATCGCACACTTAACCACGATCGGTTGGACCATTATAAATAATTATTTTGACTTTTAGTCCCGATCAGTCGACCAATAAATAAAAAATAAAAATACCAACAAAAAATTTATATCTCTTCTCAAATTTAATAACTGCGCTTCTTTAATATTACAGAGCTTAGTCAAATACTTGCACATCCTAAATAAACATATTAGATAGTATTTTTTTCATATCGTGCAATGAGCCTTGTGATCTTGATAATCATATTTCATGTGATATATGATAAAGTTATTCAATATGCATTTCTCCTATCTCATCCATAAAGTCATTTTTACACTATCTTACCCTATGTATATTATATTTATACATCTATATATGGTTTTGATTTACGTATTTTGATATTATATTGGTAACTATATGATGATTTTGATTTGAGGCGTGAAGCATTTTAAAAATTTTATGTTAATTAGATTCATTTATTATTGGTATTTATGATATAATAAAACAAATTAATTATTATCATTGATGGTAAATATTATTTTAATTAAAAAAAAATCTCGATGACCAATATTTGCCCAATGATAAAAAACGACATTATTTGAGATGTCATGTTCCAAATTCCAAAAATTTCACACGACAATCCGTCTTAGACCCATTATATATGTTGTTGTTATTCAGCAACATATATAAAGGGGATTACAAGGTTAGAGTACAATCAACAACTAACAAAAAATAAATAAATAGGTATAGATAAAATAAAATATAATAGTGTTGTTTGGGTGGTATATGCTTTTCTTATTAGTCAATTTTAATTATATACATTAGTGATCTTTGTATATTAGTTCAAACCCAACCGTAACTATGCAAAACATGTGCACAGGCAGATGCTACAAGAAACTCGAAAGAAAAACATGCATAAAGAACACCAATAACTACAAACTTGATATCTCATATAACTGACTGTAGATCAATTGGAGACTTGTTTGACAATCAAGCCTTCTAAAATAGTCTTGCAGTGCCCAAATCTAATGATCTCGCAAAAACTTGTCAAGTGACTAGTCGGGAAACATAATATAATCAAAACAAATAAAGTAACAATACCAAAATACGGAATCCATAGTATAACGATAACTCAATAAATCAACAAACATAAACAATTTAATCCACCAATTATGAAATTCTTTCTTAGGTGACCACACAAAGTGTGTTTAGGCTGACATACTCTAATAGTTTTGTTGGGCTTTGGATAAGACTAAGATTTGTCAGTGGTAACCTAAATGCATACTTCTCAACCTTGTATTCTCTTATCAGCCAATCATACAGTCTATTAAACACTTTTCTAAAGCCTAATTCCACTGATAATGTCAGGTCATTAGGTGATGATAACTCCGCTTAATCGATTCCCAAAACATATAATGAAAACAATTATTATATGTGCATTTTTCAATAAACTCCATCCAATCTTATTCCTCGTGATCTAGTATCTTTACACCTCCTGCCATACCTGGAGAGTTCTTAAGAATTGCTTAGGCTATCCTATACGGACTCATGCTGCGATCACACCATTATTCAATGAACACAATAAACAAGATAACGATCATGCTATCTTAATGGCATTTTAATATATAAACAGAATTATGCAGTCATCACTTATCAAGACTTAGCGAGATAAGCATATTCATGCAATTCCAATTATTCGATTATCTTATTTAATTAAATCAAGACATGAGAATGTTATGCAAACACTCACAACCAACCACTCACAGTTTATGACACTTCTTATTCGGGATCTGATTTCAAAGAATATTGATTTTGTCTATCTAAATCTGCACTTGTCAATCAAAAAATTCATCTTTCTATTATTCTCCTGTCAAATCATAATTCTTTAATTATGAATATTTAACTCTTTAATCATGTCAATGTTACCCAAACATCGATTTAATACAGTTTTCGATCCTCATCTTTATTTTTCCCATATTTTTATCAACTTCATTGATTTATTTTACCTATCTAACCACCTCAGATTTCAATAAACTTCATACAATTAGAATCCTCGCAATTTCAATTTCTAACATTTGTTTCTTATTTTAAAATTTTTTCTCAAAATTTCATCATTTTCCGACCTTTCTGTCTAATTTCCATTATTTTCCAAATACTTTTTTCACAGATTGACATATGGCAGCACGAGTCCGTGCCAGCACAACATCCGAACCTCCGGGATGCTGACACATGGCTTACTCTGAGATTGCCACTACTCTTTTGAGCCTACCTTCCTATGCTTTGAACGACCAGTCATTTACTCATTTATTGGACTACCTGTTATATACTAAGCTTATGAGCGACTTGTCATTCATTTTATATTTAAACGACATGTCACATATTATTAACCTCATACTACATGTATCATGCATATGTATAAAATGACATGTCACCCATTTTAAAGTCCAAGCGACCCACCTTTTAATCATACTCTGAACTACATATCATTTAATTTTATCCTCAGATGACTTACTTGATAATTTCTTAATGTTTAGACGACATGACATTCCTATAACCCCGAGTGACCTGTCGTTTGGAACATCTTCGGACGACCCTTCGTCCGAAGTCATCCCTAACCTTCAATAGTAGGGAATCTCTGCAATACCCTAGCTAGAAATCCTTTCCAAATCGACCCAATTAAACTTCTAACCATACCAATACATATATCAAAACAAGACCTTCACATATCCGAATCAAACCCACAAATGAGTTACAATTTTTGCACGATTTAAAGTCATAAAACTACTGATCTAAGCATCCGACTTTATCAGACAAAAACTGACCTAGATTCATCGATATTATACTTAATTTTCTCTCTCGAGTAGCTTACCCTCTCCTCCCTTTCTCTCTCACAAGTTTCGCATAGCAAAATGGCAAAGTTCACCCTAAATATTTTTTAATTGCATAATAGTCATTTATTTTAAGGATTTCTTCTCAAGGGTGGCCTAAGATTTTATATCTATAAGGGTGACAATTTTATTGGGTATATTTTGTTAGTTCTTGTTATTTTTATTGGGTGTATTTTATTTCTATAAGGATGACAATTTTACTGGGTGTATTTTGTTATTATCGATCCCATGTAGTTAAACTTAATATTTTAATTTTTCAGAATCAATTAAAATTTCTAATAAATAGCATAATATCTTGAAAATAAATTCTTCAAAAAGTAATAAAACATACCAATGTGATTAAATTATTTTTTTTCGTAATTATAAAATTAATGAAAAATATAATACTCCAATAATCATAATTAGAAAATTCTTAAATATCTATATATGCTTTCAAAAAATCTAAGAAAATTTTCATATCTTCGCATCTCGTCTTTAATCTTAATTTAATTCTCAAATAACCAAAATATTCTCAAAATCTCCACATAATGATTATTTTTCATAATTTCTCAATTTATAACTATAATAATAATAATATACAATTTCGAAAATAAAAGGATTTGAGTCTTATTTCGGATTCCTGGGTTTCAAAACAAGTTTCAAAGAACATTGTTGATAGTCATTTATCTTAAAAATAATACAATAAAGATTTTATAAAACTAAAGATGAAATTACAAAAATAACCTCAATTCGGATTTTGAAAAAAAATATGTCTTTTTTCCCACTTTAGTCAATAATAAAGTTATCCCGCGAACTCAAATAGTTTCACAAGAGAGTTTTATTCATTTCGAATCATTCTCTTCCTAATTAGTGGTCATTTTCAGGCTTAGACCCAAACACTAAAATATGACCCATCAATTTTGATAAGAGTTAAAAACATCCTTTTTCTAGATATTTTTTGGCTATTTTTGACATAAAAGTGGCCAGATAATTCTTGTTATTGATTAATATATTGATTTAGATCTTATTTTATAAAAATAAAAATATATAATTTATATATAAAATTGATTGATTTGTGTATTCATTCAATTAATTTTTTAAAAAAATTAATTAGGTTTTATTATATTATTTTATTAAAATTAGGTGATCTAGAGTAATAATCGATTTCGATAACCGACCAATTCGATCAATATCGTCAATGCTTGATCCAACAAAAAATATGGGGTTTAAGTTTTTGATTGGGATGCTCAGAATAATAGATAAATATTAAAATAATATTAGATTATATAAATTATTAAAAATACTTTTACTAAGTAGAAGATCATATATGAGAATAGTGTAGAATGACCCATTAATATATCACTATTATAAGTCTAAATCTGGTGATACGTTGTGAGATTATAGTATAAAAATATTTATATCTAAATATCATGTTATTTATTATTAGTCTATAGAAAATCATGTTAAGGAAAAAATAACCACAATAAACAAAAATAGCCCCAAAAAAAATTATAAAAATCTTAATTTTAAGACGATAAATTCTATATACACCATTGATAGACTAGTAACCATAATTTATTTATTTCTAACAAACAAAAGTTTTGGTCAACATTAATCCATCCTTATAAGAAAATTATTCAATAATTTCTACAAATATACCCTACCACATATACACAAACTTTTTGACCATTTTAATTTGGTAGCAAGTTATATTTTTATAAAAATTGAGATCACATTTTAAAAAATTTCTAAAAATGACAAAATCTACCAAATAAATCATAACTTCAACAAATTAGGCATTAAATTAATACAATAATATATATTTTCTAAAAAATATAAAAATACCTCAATAAGTCAAATAATCAATTTTTTTTCTAATTTTGATTGACACTTATTATAAAAAATCTAATATTATGATTCTTTAGTATGGATTATTATGGTATAAAAATAATTATTTATTTGTTATAAGATTAAAACACAAAATATTACAAAAATATTACTTATTTATATTGATATTATGATAAAATCCGAAAATATGATTGAGTAATAAGATTTTTTTTATATTTTTAAAAAATTAAAGATATAATATTTTTTAAAATTAATCATTGTTATTAATATAATATAATGTTTTAATTTTAAAAAAATCATGTATAATTGGAATCTGAGGAAAATGTTAATAATGGCAACCAACTAAAAGTCTATTATGATCAGTTTATAAAGAAACAGTGTCACCACTTGAAAAAATGACACTGTAATGAGCCTTTCTGTTTCCTCTCCTCTCTTCTCTTCTTCGACTTCCGTCTTCTCTTGTGCACAGACCCTCTTCACGTTCCGTCTTCCTTGAAATCTAAATCTCCGTTTGGACAATTCACTTGTGCATCTTACTTTGTAAGTCCTTTGATCGTTTGTTCTATGTATACCGGTTTTTGTGTTAGGGTAAAAGAATAAGAGAAACCCTAGATGGGGAATATGTGTTTTATTATTTGGATTTTGGTGCTTTTGTTGTTCTCAATGGTTTTTCCGTTTACGACTGGTGCTTCACTAGCTAATGTAAACTACGTTGTTGGGTTTTTTTTTTCACTTGTTGAAATTTCGTGTCGCGGGTATTTTTTTTTTTGGTTATTTGACTGTTTGTTAGTGAAAGATTGAAGCTTGATCTGGAATTTTTACCTTCAGGTACTGACTTTTCCCGTTTTGCCTTGCGTATTTACGCTGCTGTACAAGTGAACAAGGAAGAGTATTTAAGGGTTTTCTTCAGATTTCTAGGTTTGGCTCGGGTTGGCTTTGTTTTTGATAATTTGTTTGAAGTGAGGGGGGCATGGTGAGCAAAGAGGATACCTCAAGTAATTCTATGGCTCCGTGCCAGCTTCCGTCTGGTGGTGGGGCCCGTAAGATGTTTTGGCGCTCTGCGTCGTGGTCTGCTTCCAGGACTGCACTTCAAAACCCTGACACTGAAGGGAAAGAGTGTGATGTAGATCCAAATGGGAGCGGTGTTGGTAGCAACAGTAACGGGCAAGGCCGGAGGTACCCTGCTCCGTTAACTCCGCGTTCTCAGCAGCACAGTAAAGCGCGCTCATGCTTGCCACCTTTGCAGCCATTGGCAATTGCTCGGAGAAGTTTGGATGAGTGGCCAAAAGCCGGTTCTGATGACTTAGGAGAGTGGCCACAGCCACCTACCCCAAGTGGGAACAAGAGCAATGAGAGGTTGACACTTGATCTGTCGTCCATTCAGAAGAATCCTGATAAGAATGGCGGGTCAGTGAAGAGAGATAGGATTGCTTTATTTGACAAAGAATGTTCGAAAGTATCAGAGCACATTTATCTTGGTGGAGATGCAGTTGCTAGAAATAGGGATGTTTTGAAACAAAATGGAATAACGCATGTTCTGAATTGTGTGGGTTTTGTTTGTCCTGAGTATTTCAAAGCTGATTTTGTGTATAGGACCTTGTGGTTGCAGGATAGTCCATCTGAGGATATAACAAGCATCCTATATGATGTTTTTGATTATTTTGAGGATGTTAGGGAACAGAATGGGAGGGTTTTTGTTCATTGTTGTCAGGGGGTTTCGAGGTCCACTTCGTTGGTGATAGCATATCTCATGTGGAGAGAAGGTCAGAGTTTCGATGATGCATTTCAGTACGTGAAGGCAGCTAGAGGGATTGCTGATCCAAATATGGGCTTTGCATGCCAGTTATTGCAGTGCCAGAAAAGGGTTCATGCTGTACCGCTAAGTCCCAATTCGATGTTGAGGATGTACAGAATTGCTCCACATTCGCCATATGATCCATTGCATCTTGTGCCGAGAATGTTGAATGATCCTTCACCATCTGCTATTGATTCCCGAGGTGCCTTTATTGTTCACATACCTTCTGCGATATATATTTGGATTGGTAGAAGTTGTGAGGCCATTATGGAAAGGGATGCTAGAGGAGCTGTTAGTCAAATTGTCCGTTACGAGAGGGCTCAAGGACCAATAGTAGCCGTCAAAGATGGTCAGGAACCTTCTTATTTTTGGGATGCTTTTTCTTATTACTTGCCTTTGATGGATAAATCTGGCAATGATTTGGATGCCAGGGAAGCAGCAGGGAAGGGTCGCTCAACTGAGAGAAAAGTCGATGCGTATAATCTCGATTTTGAGATTTTCCACAAAACAATTAGAGGGGGTTTTGTGCCTCCATTTTCCTCATCGCAGAATGAACATGAAACCCATCTTCCTGTCCGAGAAAATAGTTGGAGTGTGCTAAGGCAGAAGTTTGCCCCTCGCGATATGAAGGAGTTTGTCTCAGCACCAAAGATCTTCCTTTCTAGGGTTTATTCAGATTCTATGATGGTTGTGCATTCATCATCGCCCTCGTCGTCTTCTTCATCGTCATCACCTCCTTATCCTTCTCCAAATTCAACCTCTTCCGATTCGTGTACCAGCTCCAAGTATTTTTCGGAGTCGTCTCTGGATTCTCCTTCAGGAGCTTCATGTTTGCTTCCGCTATCATCGACTGTGTCTAATTTCTCTAATTTATCATTATTAACTACTTCTCAGCAATTACCTTATAATCCTCCTGGATTGGATGGTGTCAGTATCACTTTGCAGCAATCTAGTCAAACAGCTTCTTCACCATCCAAAAGATCTTCACCTTCACTTGCGCAACGGAGAGGTAGCTTGTCAAAGTCGTTGAAGTTGCCAGTGATGTCTAATAATATGAGGGTAGCCAGTATGCAGCCAAGTTCTCTTGCCAGCCAGGAAGGGGGTGCTAGAACTGACAAGAATGTCTTCTCCTGGCATGGTTCTGATGGTGCAGATATTGTTTTGGAGTCCAATAGTATTGTTGAAGGAGCTAAAGATTGTAATCAGAAATGCTTGTTGATTGGGCCTCCTAATAGAGTTCTTAGTGCGGACTCAAAACAACTTGAAGCCAGGAAGATAAATGATTTTGGGGAACATAGTCAAAATTGTCTGATGGAAGACAGTTTGAGTTGTTCCATCTCAAATGGGATGGAGAAAAGTGATCCTTAATGTTGTAGCACATTGCGACCTTTGGTTTGCCTGTCCCAGCTGTGTAAAAGCTTGCAGGATTTAATGCTAGTGATATGGATTCTATATCTGCATTTGCTATTTCACGCCATACAACCACAGGCAGGGGTGAGTTTAGGATTTTATAATTTTGGGTAGGAAGGTCTTTTCCTTGTGAAAGAAGCCTGATTAAATTAAATAGTGACAGAAGGTTAGTGTATGGAGGACATGTTGACGGTAATCACTTCATGTTCTTAATGACATGGGTTTTCTGGAGGGCATCCCCATTAAGGTATTACATCTGAACTCTTGCACAGTTTCTGTTGGTTAGCTGATCTAGTTTATGGACTGTATCCTTTGCCTCTTAAGGAAAAAAAAAAGAAAAAACTACCCTTGCTGGAATCTTGTAGACATGATGCTATCCTTCTTCTTATGTACAGTTAGTCAAACAGGTCATCTTGGGCATAGTGAGTTGTAAACCGTGTTTGAGTTGCTTAATTTTTTTTCTATGCAGTTTGTATTTTCACCAACTGTTCATTTATTTGTCTTGTCGAGTTATGAAATCTGACTTTTGGTTGAAACTTAAGAGGCTGAGATAAATGTGGAAAGCTCATCTCCATGTAATTTGATCTTATTTCTCTGATTATTTTATTTCTTATCTCTCAACTCTTTTGTGGTTTCATGCATTTTTACATCGTATCATGCAACTTATGTTCCTGGTTCTAACCATTTCGAAGTGGACCCAGCAATGCCATCATTCTTTTCCCCTCGCACTTCACATTCCTGCAAATGTAGGCCTTTGTTTCCTGTGATAATTTAACAAGCATTTGGCATCAGAGAATCTTTTTCCTCTATTATATATTCTTGGATTGAACAAAGCTCACGAATTGTGCATTTTTGAATGGGGTATTATTAACAGGTCGTCAGTGAAGGTGAAGAGCTGGCAGAATTTTCTGCAACTTTCAGTGTATTGTTGCATGGCTGTCATTGAAGAGGAATGTGATGTTATAGTCTGAAGCTTCTTACAATTTTTTTACCCCCGCCTTAAACAATTTCTAGGCATCAAAACCAAATGTCATGGTAAAACCAGTGAGGTAATTAGATTTTTTTTTTCTAATTATTTGTTGAAGCCAATGAAAATCCGGCTAGTATCCAAGTCTTGTTGTATGTGAGTAATCTTAAGGTGGATGGTTGCTTTTCCTAGTATTACCATCTTCTTACATTGTACAAAATTACTAGCACCTTGTTGCTCGAATGAGGCAAGCAATACCTTTTATTTTCATGATGTGGCAGAGACATTTATTTGTATGACAAATGTTTAGACATTTTATGAAGGCCAATGATTTATGCATCTTATAAAGTTTAGGACATCCTCTGGTTTGTTCTTTAAGCATCAAGACATGTTTTTGGTCCAATTACCTCAGATAAGTACTTATGCAGGTTGTAAGATTGCAGGAAGCTATTATCACCATTCACCTATTGTTTGATAGCTTACTAGTTGGAAGTGGATATTTTCACATAAGCAGCAGATTTCTTGCAAGCATATAAGCAGTTATCTCTATACGATGCATACCCATCAATTATCTCATTATTGTATTTTGGATGGACATTGTATCATGTCAGCATATGATCTCCGATATGGTATCATATAGTATTATATCAGTTGATAAGGTAGTATATCAGTTTATAATCTCCATTATCGTATCATATCAGTTCATGACCTCCGATATGGTATTATATCAATTTATAATAGGATATCATATCAGTATATCTAGAAAAAGTTACATATCAAAAAATAAATTATATATTAGAAGAATAAGTTATATATTATTCATTATTAACAAAAATAAGTGTATAATCCAAAGGCTTGATCATCCCAATTTCTTTTGTAAAATAACTAACGTAATCGATTATATGCCTAGGGAAACCAAACAATGGCGTGAATGTCTGTCAAAATCTATCAATGCAGAAAAAGCTGTAAGCTATAAACATTGGGAATCCATCAAGATCGTGGACCAAAATCTCAATCTGTTTCCCTTCCCAAGAATCCCTTTTGTGTATTCACTTCAAACAAGTTTGTTTCCATTAGTATCTAATTCCTTGTCCAGTTTGGACAAATTCCATATCCAGCTGATATGCAATATCTTTGAAGCTCTAGTCAGTCTGTTTCTTACCATTATAAATACATGCAGAACTGGCAGGCAACGTACCGCTTCACAACTTAGTTCAGAAACCCTCGAGAAGGAACGAACATATGGCAACTACCAAAATAAGTGTGAAGCTTCTCATAGACAAGGATCGCAACAAAGTTCTGTTCGCAGAAGCTGGGAAGGAGTTCGTCGATTTCCTTATTCATCTTCTTTCTTTGCCACTGGGCACCATCGTCAGGCTGCTCAAGCAGGCAGCCACCGTTGGCTGCATCTCTAACCTCTATAGCAGCCTTGAAAACTTGAGCGAAACCTATATTCAGTCTGACCAAACCAAGGAAACACTTTTAATACCACATGTTCCATTCCAGGTAACCAGTTCCAGTCTCTTGTTACCTGACATTGAAGCTGTACAATCTCACAACAAGATTTATATGTGTCCGAGTCACTCTGGGATCGTGACTTATAATCCCAAAAACACTTGTCCAACATGCCATGCTGTTATGAATCGAAAAATGCAGATAGTCGGGGGTAATAATCCTGCTGAGAAGAATCCAAATGATAATGCTCAGGGAGGGTTTGTGAAAGGAGTGGTGACATATATGGTGACAAATGATCTTTCGGTTTCTCCTATGTCGATGATATCTGGTGTTACCCTCTTGAACAAGTTTAAGGTTGAGGATTTTGGAGCTGTCGAGGAAAAGGTTGTGGAGTTTGGGCTTGATCAGGTAATTATATCAACTTTACTGTTGCTATTTACCAGGTTAACTACTAATTATTTTTCATGTTTCTTCAGGGTTTGGAGTTATTGAAGGCTTCTCTGCTGTCACATTCTGCTCTTACAGAGGTTTTCCTGAAGAAGAAAATGGCTCGACCCAGTGGTTTAAGTGATTTTCTGGAGTATTTTTATAAGCTTCATCATTGTTCTTCCTATGAAATTAAACTTTTCCTGTTGACATTTACAGGACAGGAATCTATCTGATGTTCACCTGCTCATGAATTGCTGCTATAAACTTTTGTTTGTCTTTTGTCGGAAGACGATAGCTAAGAAAGGAACCATGTCCTCGACCACCTTTCTAGCAGGGTGAAATCTTGTTGGTTTCCTAAGTTATTAGGCTTCTGCCTTTTTGATGTTTTGCTCTTTTGTGTTGGATATTTTGGTTACTCTGTCGTATCCATTCTTTGTAAATTTTTTACCTTCTTTTTAAACCCAAGCATCACTGTTCAGAATCCATGGCTTAACAAACAAGAAAGCTCAGAAAATAGCATAGCATCTGGTTTAGCATTCACGGACAAACAAACAACACAGGAAGGCTGAAATCCTCACTTCAAACATCCCAAACTGAACCATCCTTTCTGAATCATTTAAAATCCTCAACCTGGAACTTGTTCATGAGGAACACTTATGTGATGTCATTAGTTATTTTAAATTAGTTATTTAATTTTATAATAGTATGAAGTAAATAGTGTCATATCTATGGGCAGATTTCGATAAATTTGAATTAGACATCGTTGGTAAGGATCAAAACTTAGCAGCTTTGTTCTTGAATTTTAGCCGAAAGTGTAAACTTGAGCGACACTTGAAACTCAGTCCGACCAAGACAAGGATACACTCTTGAAACCTCGTCTGCCTCTCCAGGTATATATCCAGTTCCGGTCTCATGTTATCTGACATTGAAGCACAATCTTCTGAGAACAAGGTTTACATCTGCCCAAATAGTCACTGTTCGAACTCGGGGATCACATATAATCCAAAAAACACTTGTCCTTCATGCGGTTCTACGATGAATGATGAAGTGCAGTTTACTGTCAGTAGTAAATCTGCAGAAGAGAATCCAAATAATGATGCATGGTCAGGGAGGGTTTGTGAAAGGAGTGGTTACATATATGGTGACAGATGATCTGTCGGTTTCTCCTATGTCGATGATATCTGGTGTAACCCTCTAGAAACATATATAGTTTCACATGTTTGAACTGTTCTGGCAAGTGAAAATAGAAGCAATCAGGGACAGTACTTGAACACTAACTTGCTGCTGTGTAAAGGGTTTCGTCGGAAAGTTACATTTTATAGGATTCTGAATCCAACAGATAAACTTTAAAGAACCCATAGGGAATCCAAAAGGCCTTGGACTATTCCTATTCCCCACCCAAAGAGTTCTGGAAATGCAACTTTCGTTATTACTTTAATTCACTGTAGTTTCCAATACAGTAATTTGTTTCCATCAGATACAAAACTTTGTTTTAATTAAGCTATAGTTTGGTTTTAGAATGGCAAGCTTTCAATGGAGAGTCTTTAATATCATAGGGAAATCAAACAATGGCCGCTGTGCATGCCTGCCTGCCTGCCTGCCTGCCTGCCTGCCTGCCTGCCAAATTAATCCATCATGGCTGAAAATCATGGAAAGCTAAAATCGGAAATCTCCATTTGTTTCTATTAATGTTCGTTTTAACTACTGCTTTTCCACAGGTCTAGTGGAACTGCAACTTATCTTATAAATACAATTGCTTAGACTTACTCCACAAGAAACATATCTTGTTAAGCTCTGTAGGAAAACAGGAATATATGGCAACCACCATTATGAGTGTGAAGCTTCTCATCGACAAGGATCGAAACAAAGTCCTTTTCGCGGAAGCAGGGAAGGATTTTGTTGATTTCCTTTTTCATCTGCTCTCTTTACCTTTAGGTACTATTGTTGGATCCCACGAGAGGGCAGCAACTGTTGGCTGCATCTCTAACCTCTATAGCAGCCTTGAAAACTTGAGCGAAACCTATATTCAGTCTGACCAGAACAAGGATTCGCTTTTAAAACCCCGAGTGCCTATCCAGGTATTGAGTTCCAGTCTTTTGTTACCTGGCATGGAAGCACAATCTTCCCAGAACAAGTTTTTTCGATGTAGTAACCATGGCTGCCGTAGCTACGTTACAGATGATCCGAATAACACTTGCCCTTCATGCAGTTATAGAATGAGTCAAGGAATATCGTTTATTAGCAGTAATAAACCTGCAGGTAAGAATCAAACTGGTGATGGTGAGGGAGGTTATGTGAAAGGAGTAGTGACATACATGGTGACAGATGATCTGTCAGTTTCTCCAATGTCGATGATTTCTGGTGTAACCCTTTTGAACAAGTACAAGGTTAAGGATTTTGGTGCTGTCGAGGAAAAGGTTGTTGAGTTTGGGTTAGACCAGGTAATAATCATATTTTGTAACATAATCAAGATTTGTTTTTTCTGCCATTTTCACTATATATATTGATTAATTTGCATGTTTCTTCAGGGTTTGGAGTTGTTGAAGGCTTCTCTGCTGTCAAATGCTTCTCTCACAGAAGTTTTCCTGAAGAAGATTTAGATAGCTCTTAATGCTTCTTCCATGATAATTCAAATACTGATGGATTGTATTTTCTTCTTCTGTCTTTTGTTTGGTATAATATGTTTTCCATTTTCATGCATGACAATCTAATGTTGGTGTCATTTGCAATCCATTTTATGTTATGAATTATATAGTTTATGAAATATTGATTGTACATGCACATGCATTGCTAGAATCAAAACGAAATATACTGCATTAATCTCTTTCGGGTTTTGATCGAGATGCGTAGGACACATTAGTGGAAATCTGAAGGACGGTGATTGAATGGTAAAACTCGTCAAATTCGGTAAAAATCAAACAAAAGCATTCTCACCATTGTTCTGGAAAATGATATGTTCTAAGCTGTGGAGGATCGTTCCTGATGGATCAGGTTGATCATGCGGTTGTCTGACAGGCTAACAAATTCTTCTTTTTTTTTTAAAAAATAAATATTCTTTAAAAATATAGGCCCACATTATTAAGGCCCAACGAATCTACAAAGCAGTGTTGTCAGCTATATTCTAGTACACAAAGCCCAATTCTCTTAAAATATATGAGCCTATTTAGAGGCCCGTATAATTAAGGCCTAAATATCTACAACGCAGTGTAGTCTATATTCTAATACGCCAAAAGCCCACTTTATGAACGACAAGAAGGTTAAATTGGTAAATTCGTAGTCATATATATAAAGTACCAATTTCCCTTATTCGTCCCGGCGAAACCCTACTTCTACACAGCAGCTATCGCTATAGGTCCGTTTGTTCTCTTACTTGTCGTTCGCTGATTACTAATTAGTAGCAATTTCACTTGCTGTACTGATCTTGGTTATCAATACTGGCATAAGAGAGTGGTTTCATTGTTTTATGTGAACCGTTGATGGTAATGTAGATCTGAGCATGTGATACTATACCCTTTTGGCTTACTTCAATATGAGGTTGGATTAAAATGAGATACGATGATGTGTTTGCATATGACGGAAGCTGTGTGAAATTTTTTTTAAGAAGAATTGTGATTTCACTTTACAAAGTCGACTGATTTTGTTGCTTTTTGTTTGGCCATTTTCCAGGTCTAGTGGTGATTTCTGACAAGGGTTATCGATGGCAGCTGCTAAAGGTACTTTATTTTTCTTCTTTTTACTGGTACGAATTAGTGTCGGAATTTGGGTTACGTTGGTAGTTTTCATTTTCTAGTGGAGTATGTGAGCTGTTTTGATGTTGTTTTAGTGTCAATTGTTAGTGTAGGGTATAGGGTTGCTGGATTTTCATTTACAATTGTTGCGAATTGGGATGGGTTTCTACTTCTCTTCGACCAGGCGAATGAATTGGATGGTTTAGTAATTAATGACAATATGCATTGAGACGGAAGGAGTAGTAGGTAGGGGAGGGGTTGGGCTTTTGGTTGTTCTGTGGTTATCTTGTTATGTGAGGGCACCTTATATGCTTGTATTACCGGCTGGTAGATTTTGTTCTTACGGAAAATTTCTACCATATAAAGTAAGATATTTTTATGCTCATGATACTTTTTTACTTTATGGTGTCATGGAGAGTTTGTATCTTTGCATTTTGCAGCTGATGCTTCTAAGAAGCCTGATCCAAAGGCACAAGCTGTGAAGGCTTCCAAGGCTGTGAAATCAGGTCCTGCTTTTAAGAAGAAGGCCAATAAGATCCGCACAAAGGTTACATTTCACCGTCCAAGGACATTGAAGAAAGAAAGGAACCCTAAATATCCACGTATAAGTGCGGAACCAAGAAATAAGCTTGATCATTACCAGATTCTGAAGTATCCACTGACCACTGAGTCTGCAATGAAGAAGATAGAAGATAATAACACTCTTGTGTTTATTGTTGATATTCGTGCCGATAAGAAGAAAATCAAAGATGCAGTCAAGAAGATGTATGACATCCAGACCAAGAAAGTCAATACTTTGATCAGGTAAAACTTATTTGTTGAAATGAATATTTGGGTTTAGAAACCACAATGACATACCATTGTTAGTGAACCAAAAGTCTGTTGTCTTGCCTTATAGTTAATGTTTGTTTCTTGCTGTAATACAGGCCTGATGGAACGAAGAAGGCATATGTCCGGTTGACTCCAGACTATGATGCCTTGGATGTGGCCAACAAGATCGGTATCATCTAAAGTATGTTTGTAACTATCTACCAGAAGAAAATCAGTAGCAAGTGCACTTTATGACATTTTCGTTATGACTTGAGCAATGCTATGTTGTAGGTCTGCAGTATTCTTTTTGTTTTCTTTAATGAATGTTGGGTATCATACTTTCTCCTCAAGAACTATTATGAGATGTTTATGAGTTCATTGCACATTTGAACATAGTTCGCAAAACAGCCCCCTTTTTCTGATGGTTCCCTTTCCAATACATATTTGCCTCTGCTAAGCTTGTTTCAGGCAAAAAGTTGTCGATGGTGAACTCTTAGCCATTCGCACTAGTTCTTTTTATGCCATTTGCTGCTAAGCACTGCAATTGAAGTGGTTCTTTGATGAGTTGGAGAAATTGCAGGTGAAAACTCTACATGTTAAGCTTCTGGCTTACGAAACTCCTGCATCTTAAAGAGTTAAAAGCAGCTTTGGAAAATTAATTCAAGCTTCTCAAATGTTGAAAGCAGCTGAAATTCGGGTAGACGATGCCAGAGTGATGGTGTTCTTTTTGTGAAAATGACTAGGTGAACCTACTCTTCTTTAGAGTTAGAGACCTAAGATGCATTTTTCTGTAGGGTGGCTTCACAACGAAATGAATGATTTGGGCTTGAAAAGCTATTTTCCATTTTCACACCATATTATGGAAAATGGATTGTTTTCATCCTATGTGTTTTTTTCAATCTCCATGGATGAAGAAGCTATACAAAATTAAGGAAATTAAGGAATTACTTGGAAAAAAAACTGATAGCACAATGAATGACAATGGTGATAAGAGAGAAAATGAATGATAAAATAATTTCGATAATTAGTTGAATGATAAGATTATATTTTTTGGTATTTAAGATAAAACGAAGAGATTATTCATTAGATATCTTTTAATTTTTTTTTAAAAAAGAAGATGTTGAGGGATGGGTTGCGTGTAGACAGTTCTTAAGAAATAGAAAGAATTGCGATTATCATAAGCCAATCGACACCCAAAGCAGTTGTTGTGCCCTAATCAGGAGTTCACCATTTACTGATACCGTCCACCGAAGCCCTTTCGACTGAAGCAAGTGATCAGGTATGGTCTCTTTACCTTCTTTCAGAGTCGTGATCTTCCATGTGTGTTTGTTTGTTTTCTTGCTTATCGTTAGCCCGTCCCCTGCTTGCTACATTCTGTTGGTGTCCGTTTAGGGCATTAGAACACAGTTTCTGAGTTGTTTGTGAGATTGAATTGATCAGAATTGTTGGTTTTGGATCAAAGCTGTGTTTTGTGCAATTCATTTGCTGTATGACCTCTACCCTTTAGGCTTTTGCTGTAATATAAGTGTGGATTTCTTGAATATTGGTGGGTATTTGATGGATTCTGGGTGGTTTTGACTGTAAATTATTGCAGACAACTTTGGCGTCAGGAAAAACTGAGTCTGAAGCTTCTCATCGACAAAGAGCACAACAAAGTTCTTTTCGCCGAAGCAGGGAAGGATTTTGTGGATTTTCTTATTAACCTGCTTTCTTTACCTCTAGCCACTGTTGTTAGTCTCCTCAAGAAGCCAACAGTGGTTGGCTGCATATCAAATCTTCATAGCAGCCTCGAAAATTTGAGTGAAAGTTACATGTAGGCGGGTCAGCAAATGGATGCCCTCTTACGGCCCCCAGTACCAGTCCGGGATACAAATTTCGGTCTCTTATTGCATGACACAGATGCACAACTTCCTCAGAACAAGTTCTATCGTTGCCCAAAAAGTTGCAGCTGGAACATCATAGACGAACCGAACACCAACTGTACATCCTGTCTTCACGTAATGAATGCAGAATTGCCATTTGTCTGCAAGAATAGATCTTCCGCAGGTAAAGATCCGGTTAGTTCTGGTGCAGTAGGTTATGTGAAAGGTTTAGTCACATACATGGTGACTGACGATTTATTAGTTTCTCCAATGTCCATGATATCTGGTGTAACCCTGATGAGCAAGTTCAAGGTTAAGGATTTTAACATGCTTCAGGAAAAGGTGGTTCAGTTTGGGATGCCGCAAGTAAAGATTTCAACCTTCCTGTGATGGTTTATTTTGCTTTATCACAATGGAAAAAAAAACTAACATCCCGTTCTGTATAAATGCTCTCTATATTTAGTGTCTGGAGTTATTGAAAGCTTCTCTGCTGTCAAATGCTGCTCTTACAGAAGTCTTCCTCACAGAGAACGTGCCCCAGAAAGTTTCAACTGCTAAAGGTAAAATTGCAGACCTGAGTATTCGAGTATACCAATTACTGTGAAACCCCGTCCTAGTCGTACGTCCAGTCAGTCTCGTTTTAGTGGTCCACGTGTCTATTTGAATTTTTGATTGAGACAGAAATCGAGACGGTAAAAAATTACCATTTTGCCCCTATCGGACCTGGATTTGTTTCCGGGTATGTTTATTTCCCCTAAGGCCTTTTTCGTATCTTTTTTTTATTTCTGGGCATGTTTCTTACCCTAGGGCCCTATTGGTACCTTTTTAAGCCCAACTGTTAATCCTAGCTGTTGCCCCTGCTTACGTTTCAGACAGAAAATCTATACCCGTTCACCCTCTGTTCTCTCTTCCTTGCACTATTCTCAATTTGCCGCCTTTAGCCCCTTCCTTGTTCCATTGTGGATTGTCAGTCAGTTTTGTAGATCGGTGAGGGAACGGTAGGAATTTCTATCCCGTATTTTAATTATGGTATGTAATTATTTGTTCTGATAGCGATTTGATTTAGGTGGATCTGAATCTGGGCATCGTGATAAGGGCAAAGGAATTGCCACCAATTCATCTGCATCTCAGGTAGGAGACTATGTATCATCTGTTTGATCGTCTTGTTTCGTCCTTGTTGTTTGTGCTTTCTGTTATTTAATCCTTTTCCCTGGTTATTGTATTGTTGTATTATCGTACCCTTCGACTTGTGAAATTCCTAACTTGTTGGTGCTGTTTCTCAGGTTCTCCTTCCGTTTGGACTGTCCTTGACTGCCAAAGTTTGATTCTTTCTTCCCGTTTCTCGTTTCCTTCATGTCTGTCTTCCCTCAAGTTCCATAGGTTTGACCTATCCTTTCAGTCATTCTCACCCAGTTTGTGTTCCCCTTCTTCGGTTTGGAAGTCGTAACCCTCTTTTCCCTCAATCCTCTCTGTTCGTCATTCTTTAGCTGTAGAAGCCGACCCTCTTGTCTGTTTGGGCGAAGGTCACCAGCCTCGTCACCGGCCTCACCACCCACCTTGCGTTCTTGGAGAAAGCTCATTCGGTGCGGCGATACTCCCTTCTTCCCTCGGGCACCCCTGCTGCCCTGTGGTCCCAGCTCGCATCTCCTTTTTCTTTCCTTCGTGCAACCAGATTCGTGCTCCCTTTTCTTCCATTCGCACAGTTGGCTCTCCGATCTCACCAACTCTGCTCCTGCATTACCCAGCTGACCTTCGACTAGGATGCCAACCTCGCCACCAGAATCGCCATACCCGATTTCCCCTGCTAAACTTTCCTCTTTAGTTTAAGTCGAACGAGGTATGTCCTGTTTGCTCCATCGACTTCCCACCAGTTGTTCCTGCCGAGCCCATCTTGTTTTTTAAATGCTGATGTTCTTTTTTGACGGGTGAGGCGAGCCTTTCCTTTTTGCTCCCCGATTTCCCGCTTGTAGTTCCCTTATACCCATTTTGCTCCTCTAATCTTGTTTGTTCTTCTGTTAATGTTGAGCGAGTTGTACCACGAAAAGAAACCAGACACATGGGTTGATCTGTGAAATGTTAATAATTGTGAGTATGGTATAGACTGGTAGAAGAGTGATGCGCAACCATAAGTTTCCACTCCATGGTGCTTCATCCCTTGTCCCTTCACCCTCTTTTTCACCGTGATTTCCAAGCATTCATGTGCTTCTTTTCCGGTGAAGTTTCGTACAGGCGTGGCTTCTTCCTTCTCTGTTGATTTCCTTTCACCCGTTCATTTCATACCAGGCGTGGCTTCCCTCTTCCCTGTTGATTTCCTTCTTCTCGTTCACTTCGTACCAGGCGTGCCTTAGTTCTTCTTCAGCAATGTCGTCCCTTGTTGCCGTATTTCTTGAAGTTGCATTAAAAGAAATATTTAATTACTTAGTTAATTAATTAATTAATAAATCATGGACATGGTTGTATGCCTAACATTCTTTTTTTTTTTATGTACTTATGAGTTACTTTCCTGCAGCTCTTTTTGACTTTTGATTCTTCTTATAAGCCTGCTCAAGAAAAGAAAGCAACGTTTGCCCCTTCTTTTGGTTCTTTTGTTTTTTTTAAAAAAATGATGATCTGTGGCCAATTAGACAAAATGGATGCCCATTTTCTTATTCACTTTCTTGCAGCCTTGCGTAACATTTAGCACCTTGTCACAGCTTTTGTTGACTTTTGGGTTTCTTTCCAAAAGAAGCCAATTTGTGCCTTCTTTTGATTCTTTTGTTTCTTTTTAAAAGAAATTTTAATTGCCAACTTGGTCAGCATGTTATTTTACTCTTTGTGCAACGATTTGTCCCCACTTTTAGTTTTATTATTGATTTATCTATTTATTTAATAAAAAGAGTGAAATATAAATATAATATTAATTTATTAAGCTAGTATAAATATAAGGTTATTTTTACATAGTTTTTAATAAAATGTTTTAAAATGAGTATGATGTTTAATAAATATTTCGTATTCAGTTTGGTAACTACAATAAATAAACGTTCGTTTGGCCATTGCGAGGTGAGTATCCGGAATCCCAGTGATAGGGGAGAGTTGCTTACCTGTTTGGGAGTTGTATGAGTGTTGTTTCGTTCCCTTTGTAAAGACCCGAACCCGAAAACCAGGCCCTTACCGCCGTGAAACTCGGACAAGCCCAATACGTGGACCAATCCAAATCCCACAAGGCTTCGACGACTTTTCAAACACGATTCCCAAACAGATGCATTTAAAATTTCAGGAATTAGAGCATGTCAAATGAGAAACAAACATCTGGCATAAAAATCGGAGTGAACAAAATACCACAGCGGAAGTTTTTATTCGAATGATCAAAACATTCAAAACGGAAAACGGATCCATACAGTCACAAGCCCAAAATCACAAACTAGGCTTAAAGCCCGGAACGTAAAAACCGTAATCAGTAGGGTAATAAACGCATAACATGTAAGGTGAGTCAAAACATCAAAACGATTCAAACAGGAATGCCAGAATAGAAAACCGTGTAAAACATGCAAGTTCGATAGTCCAGCCAAGTTGTAAGAAATTCTCACACCTCAAACGTCGTCTACGGCTCGCGAACTACTCCTGAAAAGGGGAAAACAACAACGGGTGAGATAATAAAATCTCAGTAGGAGTCATAGCATCATATGTCCTTACGGGGAAACAAGAGTACAAACAAGAAGAGGGGAAACAGATTACTATACGAACCAGGACGTAACGGAAACAACCGGAAGGATAAAGAATTCACACATTAAATTTTCATGATGTAGAATAAAATTCCAACCCAATAGGTTATAACACAATAACTCGTATCACATCACGACCAACAATGCCAACCAAGAAAAATCCATCGAGATGGACAAAATAAATCACTCCTCGAGTAATCCCAGCAAAAAGGAAATTGGGAGCCCACTGGCAGTGTAAATTTATATTTTTTAGAAAAATACTGAATACGTAACCCTTACCGCCAGTGTTGTCTGCGAAGACGTGGCAGACGAACGAAACAACACCCATACAACTCCCAAACAGGTAAGTAACTCTCCCCTATCATTGGGATTCCGGATACTCACCTCGCATTGGCCAAACGAACGTTTATTTATTGTAGTTACTAAATTGAATACGAAACATTTATTAAAACATTATACTCATTTTAAAACGTTTTATTAAAACTATATAAAAATAACCTTATATTTATATTAGCTTAATAAGTTAATATTATATTTATATTTCACTCTTTTTATTAAATAAATAGATAAATCAATAATAAAACTAAAAGTGGGGACAAATCGCTGCACAAAGAGTAAATAACATGCTAACTAAGTTGGCAACTAAATTTTTTTTAAAAGAAACAAAAGAATCAAAATGAGGCACATGCTAGCTTCTTTTGGAAAAGAACCCAAAAGTCAACAAAAGCTGTGACAAGGTGGCTAAGTGTTGCGCAAGGCTGCAGGAAAGTGAATAAAAAAATGGACATCCATTTTGTCTAATAGGCCACAAATCATCATTTTTTTAAAAAAAAACAAAAGAACCAAAAGAAAGGGCAAACGTTGCTTCTCTTCTTGGGCAGCCAAAAAGTCAAAAAGAGCTACAGGAAAGGAACCCATAAGTACATAAAAAATGTTAGGCATACATCCATGTTCATGATTTATTAATTAATCAACTAAGTAATAAATTATTTCTTTTAATGCAATTTCAAGAAATACGGCAACAAGGGACGACATTGCTGAAGAAGAACTAAGGCACGCCTGGTACGAAGTGAACGAGAAGAAGGAAATCAACAGGGAAGAGGGAAGCCACGTGTGAGACCCCGTCTTTTTGGTAATCTACTCATCATCCGAATTTAGTTAGATTGTTCGGATTGGTCGATTTGAGTGAGTTGACCCTTTGACCGTCATAGCAATAAAAATTAAAAGCTCAAAATATTGAAATCGGGCTTCTAAAACGTAATTGGGCTCGAGAAATCGAAATCGGGCCCATGAACGGTAAATCGGCCCAAAGGCCTACGGCCACTCAAAACGGGCCTCCAAGAATCTTTATACGGGTCAAAAGAGTAGATTGGGCTATATCCTCAGGACTCAAACCTCAAACAATGCATAAATCGACAAATTACTGTAGACAGGGCTGGTTCAGTGATGGCTAGTCGATTTGAGCAGGGCCTCAACCGGGACATTCGCACTGTTCTGAGTGCGAAGACTAGCAGTGACTTTGAAGAGCTCGTTGTAGATGCTGTCAAGGCAGAGGAGATCATTAATGGGCAGAGTGGACAGCTACGGAGGTATAAGGACTTTGTGCCTAGTACAGGTCCCTTTAGGCATAGTGGTAGATTTGACCGCCGACAGAGGAGCAGAGTGTCCACCCCATACTCTGGAGTACAGACTCGTTCACATGGTACACCTTCTTTTGTAGTCCGTACACAGACGACACAATTTACTCCTAGCATTAGCAGGCCAGTGGGACTTCCCCGATGCATGAACTGTAGACAATATCATCTTCCTCCATGCCCACAGCCGCCTAGGTGTTATACTTGTGACAGGTTTGGGCACATAGCCAGAGATTGCCCAGGGGCTAGTGTATCTAGAGTGACAGCTTCTCAACCGAGATTCCCAGCATTACCAGCAACACCGAGGGCAGGTGTGAGCCATATAGGTTCACAGGGATCATCGAGACCACAGACTAGATCACAGACTGGTCGACCATCTAATAGCCAGGCTATGGGTCAGACACAGCAGCAGCAGTAGCAGAGGCCACAGACACGCCTGTTCACACTAGCGGATGCTGAGGCATGTGCTAGTCCGGACGTCGTTACAGGTACTATTTCAGTATTTTCTTATTCTGCTAGAGTCCTGTTTGACCCCGGAGCGAATAGGTCATTTGTCAGTCCTAGAGTGGCTAGGTGGGCAGATAGAGTGTTGTCACCCTTAGAGCCACCTATAGTTGTGTTGACTCCTCTAGGTGAGCAGATTACCTGCAGTAGTGTTTTCTTGGGTTGTGTGATGACAGTGGGCACAGTACAGATTGAGGCAGATTTGATACCATTGGGTATCAGTGACTTCGATGTGATAGTTGGTATGGACTGCTTATGTAGATACAGAGCCCGCATAGAGTGTTTCACGAAGAGGGTATGGTTCAGTCTTCCAGATGGGACAGAGTATTGTTTTGAGGGAGACAGACGGGTACTACCCACTTGTGTGATTTCTTGGATGAGTGCCAGACAGTTGATTCACAAAGGTTGTGTAGCTTTTCTTGCACATGTCAGGGATGTATCAGTTGAACCTCCAGAGTTGAGTAGTGTACCAGTTGTCAGAGAGTACGCAGACGTGTTTCCTGAGGATGTGACAGGGTTACCTTCAGCTCGAGAGATTGAGTTTGAGATTGAGTTATTGCCAGGGACAGCACCGATTTCTATTCCGCCATATCGGATGGCACCAGCTGAGTTGAGAGAGCTGAAGACTCAGTTGGAGGATCTTGTGGATCGAGGATTCATCCGACCGAGTGTTTCTCCGTGGGGTGCGCCTGTCCTTTTCGTAAAAAAGAAGGACGGTACCCTTCGGCTTTGTATTGACTACAGGCAGCTGAACCGGTATCCGTTGCCAAGGATAGATGACTTATTTGATCAGTTGCAGGGTGCTTCAGTGTTCTCGAAGATAGACTTGAGATCGGGATACCACCAGTTGAGAGTTCGGGAGTCTGACATCCCGAAGACAGCATTCAGATCGAGGTATGGACATTATGAGTTTTTTGTTATGCCGTTCGGGTTGACGAACGCTCCGGCAGTATTCATGGACCTTATGAACAGGGTATTCCGAGAGTATTTAGATCGGTTTGTCATTGTCTTCATTGATGACATATTGGTGTATTCGAGGACTCAGGAGGAACATGAGGTGCACTTGAGGATAGTTTTAGACACACTTAGAGCACAACAGCTTTATGCCAAGTTCTCTAAGTGTGAGTTTTGGTTGAGTGAGGTTGGATTCTTGGGGCATGTTGTGTCAGCCAGTGGAGTATTGGTAGACCCCAAGAAGATAGAGGCTATTGTTTCGTGGGAACCGCCTCGTAGTGTGACAGAGGTGCGTAACTTTTTGGGATTGGCAGGCTATTACAGACGGTTTGTAGAGGGCTTCTCGGTTTTAGCAGCACCTTTGACCCGGTTGACTCGCAAGGGTGTCTCGTTTGTGTGGACCGAGAAGTGTGAGCAGAGTTTCAGCGAGTTGAAGACCAGATTGGTTTCAGCTCCAGTGTTGACTTTACCAGTCAGTGGCAGAGGCTATGTTGTTTTCAGTGATGCCTCGAGAGTTAGGTTGGGATGTGTGTTGATGTAGGATGGGAAGGTGGTTGCCTATGCTTCTAGACAGTTGAGACCGCATGAGGGCAATTATCCAACCCATGACCTTGAGCTTGCAGCAGTGGTCTTCGCTTTGAAGATTTGACGTCATTACTTGTATGGTGAGACGTGTCATATCTACACAGATCACAAGAGTCTCAAGTACCTTCTCACCCAGAAGGAGTTGAACTTGAGACAGAGGCGTTGGCTTGAGTTGATCAAGGATTATGACTTGATCATTGACTACCATCCGGGCAAAGCCAACGTAGTTGCAGATGCTTTGAGTAGGAAGACCTCTTCTTCCTTGGCTTATGTGAGAGCCGAGTATATGCCTTTGTTGATGTGTTTGAGGGAGTCTGGAGTTCAGCTAGATAGTGATGAGACCGGAGCACTAGTTGCACAAATGGTGGTGAGACCGACATTGATTGATGAGATTCGAGCCGGTCAGCTTGAGGATCCAGCTTTGGTTAGAGTGAGACAGAGTCTGGACATCAGTGACAGTGCAGAGAGTTCAGTTAGTGAGTACAGAGTTAGAGATGACGGTATTCTGACTTTTCGAGGTCGTATGTGTGTACCAGATGACGAGGAGTTGAGACAGAGGATTCTGACAGAGGCTCACAGTTCAGCATTCTCTGTACATCCGGGTAACACTAAGATGTATAGAGATTTGAGACAGTCTTATTGGTGGTCAGGCATGAAGAGGCACATAGCAGAGTTTGTTGCTCGATGCTTGGTTTGTCAGCAGGTGAAGGCCGAGCATCAGACACCAGCAGACATGTTACAGCCGCTTCCTATTCCATAGTGGAAGTGGGAGCATGTCACTATGGACTTTGTGGTAGGTTTACGACGTGTGCAGCGAGGATACGATGCCATATGGGTGATAGTGGACAGACTCACCAAGTCTGCACATTTCCTCCCTATCAGAGTAACAAACACACCCGAGAGACTAGCATCGAGGTACATGGATGAGATTGTCCGATTGCATGGTGTACCAATGACTATAGTGTCGGATCGAGATCCGAGATTCACTTCTCGATTTTGGGAGAAGTTTCACAGTGCATTGGGTACAGAGCTGAGGTTCAGTACAGCCTTCCATCCACAGACAGATGGTCAGTCGGAGCGGACTATACAGATTCTAGAGGATATGCTTAGAGCTTGTGTGTTGGACAGACAAACCACTTGGGATCGATGCTTACCCTTAGTGGAGTTTGCCTACAACAACAGCTTTCAGAGGAGTATTGGTATGGCGCCGTATGAGGCACTGTATGGGCGTAGGTGTCGTATTTCATTGTGTTGGGATGAAGTTGGTGAGAGGCGTCTTGACAGTCCAGAGTTAGTGGACCAGGCTACTCAACAGGTTGCTTTGATTAGAGAGCGGTTGAGAGTAGCTCAGAGCAGACAAAAGAGTTATGCAGATCACCGTAGACGAGACTTGGAGTTTGTAGTGGATGATAGGGTATTCTTGAAAGTCGCGCCTTGGAAGGGAGTGATCAGATTTCAGCAGCGGGGCAAGCTAGCCCCGAGGTATATTGGTCCCTACCGTATTGTTGACAGAGTTGGCCCAGTGGCATACAGATTGGAGTTACCATTAGAGTTAGAGAGGGTCCATAAAGTCTTCCATGTGTCCATGTTGAGGAAGTACGTGTTGGATCCATCTTATATCTTGGAGACACCACCGATCGAGATTGCCAATGATTTATTTTATTCGACTCAGTCAGTAGCCATAGTGGATAGAGTGGTGAGATCGTTACGCAGCCGCAGTGTGCCTATGGTTTATGTTTTATGGCGTAGTGACCGTATGGAAGAGAGGACTTGGGAACCAGAGCAGTTGATCAGACAGCAGTATCCGCATTTGTTTGAGGACTCTGGTAAGTAAATTTCGGGGATGAAATTCTTATAAGGAGGGGAGGATGTGAGACCCAGTCTTTTTGGTAATCTACTCATCATTCGAATTTAGTTAGATTGTTCGGATTGGTCGATTTGAGTGAGTTGACCCTTTGACCGTCATAGCTGACCTTTTGACCGTCATAGCTGACCTGGACATAGTCATAGAGCCTAGGTGTCATGTTTAGAATGTTTAGAACGTCATGTCGTTGGTGGTATGTCGATAATTTGCACGACGTGTCGATTCAGAGTTTTAACGTGCATTACAGTAATTTGTCGATTTATGCATTGTTTGAGGTTTGAGTCCTGAGGATATAGCCCAATCTACTTTTTTGACCCGTTTTGAGTGGCCGTAGGCCTTTGGGCCGATTTACCGTTCATGGGCCCGATTTCGATTTCTCGAGCCCAATTACGTTTTAGAAGCCCGATTTCAATATTTTGAGCTTTTAATTTTTATTTTACCTCATTTAAGACTTAATTGAGTTATTTTATTAATAAGTCAAATTAGGGGAAGTTTTAAAAAAAAAAAAAAAAAAGAGTCAAAAAGTCAAAGTCAAAGAGGGCAAAAATCCAAAAGTGCCCCCACTTGCTTTCCTTTCTCTTTCTACGGGAGTTGGCAGGTTCCTCTCCCATTTTCCCCTTTCTTTCTTTGTTGCCGAGACTTCCTCCCAAATTCACAAAATTCCCAAACACAAAAATCCTCCCAATTCATTTATACATCAAATTAAGGAGTGTATGTTGTTCCAAAACCTAATCCTAAACCTTCTCCCTATATTCCTCAGGTAATAGGTTTATTTATGGAGTTTTTAAATTTATTTGAGTATTTTTTGTATTTTCGGATTTTATGAATTTTTACTTGAATTCTTCATTTTCTGGGCTGATTTGGGGTTGATTTAGTAAGATTAGATGTTCATTAACATAGTCTGATACTTTAGATTGCTTGAAAACATCATTTGATCCATGATTGATCATTTTGGGTGTCAATGACATTTTAGTAATTTCGGGATTTGTATGATTTTGTGAAATTGGATGAAATTGGTTGATGCTTTTGCTTGAGTTAGGTTGTTTATGTGTTGTAGAGAAGGTTGGTCGAATTAGGAAACCAATTTTGATGTTGGTGGAGCTTGGAATTGGAAATTGAACTTAGGATCGATTGCGTATGTGAGGGAATTTGTTATTTTCTTAAGGAATTGAGTGGTTTGAGTTTCTAGAGGTTGAATTGAATAATTTGGGACTTAGAGTGAGTGTTTGAGGAGTCTCGTAGGTTGTTTTTATTTCTGGTTATTTTTCGAGTTTATTATTTTTGGGTTTGTTCTTAGTACGATTTTGTGTGTATGATTGTTTAGGTGGTATTTCAGCGATCGATAAGGGCAAAGGCTTAGCCGTCGAGTCGTCTGCGCGTCAAGATGTGGGAGACTATATTTCATTTACATGCACGGAAATATTTTGGTTTTATTAATTAAAATCGGATATATGCTTGTTTTTTAATAAAGACAATATGTGCATTGATGCATGACTTTGCATATTAGGTTCATTATGCGCGTGGCATGTTTATGATGCATAAAATATTTTTGTGGACCTATATGCATGCTTGTGGCGTGATTGAGATACTTTGCGAGAATTAATTGATTTATATTGATTTCTTAAAATGTGGGACTTTTATGCGAGCTTTTGAATTGTTTTTGGATTGCATCATAATCGATTTGAATTATGATATGATTTGAGATTTTTTTCACAATTGCGAAGTACGTATATTCATATATGATTTCTAGGATCTGATCTTGGAATTGACGATAACAACGCTTGGCCAATGCGGAGGTAAGTGGATGAGCACCCTTAGATAGAAGGGTATTCCCTTGCCTAGGAGTATAAGGTGGTGAGTATAGGCCTTGTGACGGTGTGAGTATCAGGCTATACATGATATGCCTTCAGGCTTTGCGAGTTGTGCGTGAGTTGGGATTTGTGTGATAGTGCGTTTTCTCCACATTTCCCTAGGACAACACTGGTGGCAGGGGATTTATATTTATTTGAAAATGTGTATTTAAATTAGCCACCAGTGGGCTTCTGATTTCCCTTTGGCCCGGGTTATCAGGCGAAGCGGTTTTAGTGGTCCTCCCCGAGAGATTTTGGCATAGTAGCCACGTGTTTGAGACTTTGAGATTTTGTAATATTTGGACTTGTGCTCGACATATTGGTTTATGATTTCAAACTCATTCATACGTAATTGATTTTATTTATATGAGTTCGTTGCACGATTAGCATCATGGATTAAATGTGATTTTATTATTAAGCATTATATTGTTTATACTTGCTTTCGTATGTGCCTCTATTCCACCGGAATTGTTTATGACGTTGTGACTTTCACAGAGGCCCTTGAGATCTCATCCCCCTCTTGTTGATATTTTTCAGGACTAGGTCGAGAGCCTGTGTAGCTGACTTATTTGTGAGGTCGAGATTTCTGGTTTGTCTTAGGGCTGGACTACTGCATATGACACGTTTGAGAACTCGACACTATCATTATTATTTTGGATTTGTGTATGCTTGCTTATCTTGTTTGCATACTTGCTTATTGAAATTGTGATCTCTTAATGGGTTTGGGTTGATACATGTCATTGGACTTATTTTGATAAAGTATGTTTGGGGCCGTGTGGCCTGTTGTGTGTGAAATTAAGTCTTCCGCTGTTTGTGAATGCACTTTGTGGTTGAATTTGTTGTGTCGAGATTTTCGGTTAAATGCATGCTCCATTTTAAAGAAAATTAAGAAGGTTCAAATTTATATGTAAGTTTATATATTTTACGAAATTGATTTGAGGATAAGCCTTGTGTGGTTTTAATTGGGCCACGAGTTGGGCCAATTGGGACTGCACGGCGGTGAGGAGCCCAATTACAGGGTTCGGGTCCTCACACCACGTCTGTACGAAACTTCACTGGAAAAAGCACATGAATGATAGGAAATCACGGAGAAAAAAAGAGAGGGTGAAGTGACAAGGGATGAAGCACCAAGGAGTGGAAACTTATGGTTGCGCATCACCCTTCTACCAGTCTGTACCATACTCACAATTATTAACATTTCACAGATCAACCCATGCGTCTGGTTTCTTTTCGTGGTACAACTCGCCCAACATTAACAGAAGAACAAACAAGATTAGAGGAGCAAGATGGGTATAAGGGAACTACAGGCGGGAAATCGGGGAGCAAAAAGGAAAGGCTCGCCTCACCCGTCAAGAAAGAAGAACATCAGCGTTTAAAAAAACAAGATGGGCTCGGCAGGAACAGTTGGTGGGAAGTCGATGGTGCAAACAGGGCACACCTCGTTCGACTTAAACGAAAGAGGAAGGTTTAGCAGGGGAAATCGGGTATGGCGAGACTGGTGGCGAGGTTGGCATCCTAGTCGAAGGCCAGCTGGGTAATGCAGGAGCAGAGTTGGTGAGATCGGAGAGCCAACTGTGCAAATGGAAGAAAGGGGAGCACGAATCCGGTTGCACGAAGGGAAGAAAAAAGAGATACGAGCTGAGACCACATGGCAGTAGGGGTGCCCGAGGGAAGAAGTGAGTATCGCCGCACCGGATGAGCTTTCTCCAAGAACGCGAGGTGGGTGGTAAGGCTGGTGACCTTCGCCCAAACAGACAAGAGGGTAGGCTTCTACAGCTGAAGAATGACGGACGAAGAGGATTGAGGGAAAAGAGGGTTACGGCTTCCAAACCGAAGAAGGGGAACACAAACTGGGTGAGAATGACTGAAAGGATAGGTCAAACCTATGGAACTTGAGGGAAGACAAACATGAAGGAAACGAGAAACGGGAAGAAAGAATCAAATTTTGGTAGTCAAGGGCAGTCCAAACGGAAGGAGAACTCGAGAAACAGCACCAACAAGTTAGGAATTTCACAAGTCGAAGGGTACAATAATACAACAATACAGTAACTAGGGAAAATGATTAAATAACAGAAAGCACAAACAACAAGGACGAAACAAGCCGATCAAACAGATGAGGCGTAGTCTCCTACCTGGCGTGAAGATGAATTGGTGGCAATTCCTTTTCCCTTATCACGATGCCCAGATTCAGATCCACCTAAATCAAATCGCTATCAGAACAAATAATTACATACCATAATTAAAATACGGGATAGAAATTCCTACCGTTCCCTCACCGATCTACAAAACTGACTGACAATCCACAATGGAACAAGGAAGGGGCTAAAGGCGGCAGATTGAGAATAGTGCAAGGAAGAGAGAACAGAGGGCGAACGAGTATAGATTTTCTGTCTGAAACGTAAGCAGGGGCAGCGGCTAGGGTTAACAGTTGGGCTTAAAAAGGTACCAATAGGGCATCATCGGTCAGCTTGACAGGTTTTGATTGGTGGGTTTTTTCTATATAATCTAGTGTGAAGTGATCTGATAAAAGACTCCCATTTAGGTGACTCGTGGTGACTATGTAAATCAAAACTTGGGGAGTTTGGTAGCGATAAAACATTGCATGACTAATCAAGTAATATAAATACTGCACCACTCTGCATAACACTAGCATATCTCGTATTTAATCTTGTTAGATTTCGATCGATATTTAAATTTAAATGTAAAGTTGATAATTAACAACTACAAAAGATTAAACTTTATTTACAATTTTTTTTTTAAAAATTTGATCAACGCCAATAGTGATTAAATATTTAAAAGACTTCATTTGTTAATAGGGCTTCGGAATCTGCTAATGGTCACTTTGCATAACTATCTTATGTGAAATAAAATCAAATTAAAAAGATAAAATATAAGATCGCTATCGCTATGTCCATATTGATATAAATCATCCTATCTTCACCCATCTCAATTATCCTTCTACCCTATTGAAAACAAACATCAGCACAAAAATATGCAGAAAATAAACAATAAAAAGAAAGACGAAACCCAAATGATTTACAGATCAAATGCTCTGTCACACAAAAAAGAAGAAGAAAAAAAAGCAACATTGCACACCCCCACTGACACACAGACACACCCTCAATCATTTCTGTCTGCACCTTCTCCTCCTCTCTCTCCCCCAGGCTCCTTCACAAACCTCCCTAAATCTTCAAGCCTTTTTCTTTAATTTCCCCAAACCCCCCCACCTTTTCCCCAGCTCACACCAGCTGTACCAGACTCACCCACACACCCCTTTTTAGCTCTAAATCACCCAGCCCCCTGTCACTGTTTCCCACTGCTCCACATGTTGCCGGCTTTTGACCCTTAACCTAACACATCCCAACAAAAACCGGCACAACAATTCCCCCGTCTAATTGGGAAATTTGATTCCATAATACAACATGACCATGACCATGACCCGAGTTATTGGTATCGATCGAAATCCGATAAAATTTTTTTCCGAGATATATATTAATCGATATTGATTGAAATCCGAAAAAAATAATTGAGATATATAATTATGGAAATTGATTATCCGGTTGATGATAATGTGGGGGGACTAAGAGGCATACTTTCTGTGTGTGTCTGTTTTGACGTGGTCAGTTGGAAAATATTTTATTATTATTATTTTTTTTTATTGAGAACCTATTTGGCAAAAGAGCCAAACAGAGGCCAAAGGTGGGAAAACGAAAAAGGGGAAAAAGGAAAGGAAAGGGGTAACGGACGAATTCTGAAGTGAGGAAAGAATTCCTCTAGATTTAGCGGATCTACTGAATTTGAAGGGAGTGAGTGTGAGATTCTAGCTGAGAAGTGTGTTACTCTGTTTGCTTGCTTGTTTGCTTGCTGTGTTTGTAGATAGATAGGTTATCTGTTCGTCTCTCTTGCGAGATGATGATATCGAGGGGATTGTTCGGGTGGTCTCCGCCGCATGTACAGCCGTTGACACCGGTGTCGGAGGTGTCGGAGCCGCCGGAGTCTCCCTCGCCGTATCTTGATACTAGCGCAGAGACGGGTGGGGGGCCGTCTGCTGCGGCGCAGGCAGAGGAAGAGGAGTACGAGGAGGCGGAGGATATGGAGCAGCCACCGGCTGCTGTGCCGTTCTCGAAGCTGTTCGCATGTGCGGACAGGCTTGACTGGGCGCTTATGATCGTAGGCTCGGTTGCTGCGGCGGCGCATGGGACGGCTTTGGTTGTTTACTTGCATTACTTCGCGAAGATTGTCGAGGTCCACCGGGTTAAGCATGAGGACCAATTCGATAGGTTCAAAGATGTCAGTAGTAGTTTTGTTCGTTTAAATTGTTTGTGGTTTTGGAGTTTATGAACTGATTGATTAAGAAATGGAACTTTGGATGGTTGTGCACACGGCGATTGTAGCTGAAAATCAACTGAAAATGTGGACATAGTACTAAATGATTTGCATTTATGCTTTTCTGTTGATTATCTGTTACCCGATCTCTATCATGCAAGTGTAGCGTAATTAATCAGATGTCGTTGTCTGGAGCCGTTGCCCTAGCTTCTGCATAGTAATTTGAGATGAAAACTTCTAAACTTGTGGTGGTGACCATGATGTCGTTTAGCTTGAATTCTTTGTAACGCTTCCTGGGAAGACTGGTTAGAGGGAGAATGGATGCTTTAGCTTTCTATGCTTGTAGTTTTGTTTTATGCTGACTATCGTCAGTGGTTGCAGTTGCATTTTTGTACATTTTCTCATTTAGCCTTGATTCTTGTCTCTAAATTCTTGTACATGTTTTCATTTAGCCTTGGGTCTTTTTTTTGTTACGTTCTTGTACATATACTCATTTAGCTTGATGTCTTGTTTGCTACATTCTTGTACATATACTCATTTAGCTTGATGTATTGTTTGTTACATTTTTGGGCATGTTCTCATTTAGCTTGATGTCTTGTTTGTTACATTCTTGCACATGTTCTCGTTTAGCTTGATGTCTTGTTTGCTACATTCTCATTTAGACTTGATGTTTCTGCAGCTTGCTTTAAATATTGTTTATATTGCCATTGGTGTTTTTGCTGCTGGGTGGATCGGTAAGTTTCTGATATTTCTTGGTTCAGTTTTTTTCAGTTTTTAAGGTTTTTTTGTTGCCATTGGTAGTAATTAGCTTCATGCTGTAGAGGTTTCATGCTGGATTCTCACCGGGGAGCGCCAGACTGCTGTGATAAGATCAAAGTATGTTCAAGTTTTACTTAATCAAGATATGAGCTTCTTTGACACCTATGGAAATAATGGGGACATTGTTAGCCAAGTGCTAAGTGATGTTTTGCTCATTCAATCTGCTCTTAGTGAGAAGGTATATGAGAGAAAAATTGTTATCATACTCATCAACACACTGTAAATATTTTTTCTAAACTATCAGGAATTTCTTGACAAATGCAGGTTGGAAATTATATTCATAACATGGCCACTTTTTTTGGTGGTCTTGTTATTGGATTTATCAACTGCTGGCAGATTACTCTCATAACATTGGCCACTGGTCCATTCATTGTTGCTGCAGGAGGTATATCAAACATATTTCTTCATAGGCTTGCAGAAAGTATTCAAGATGCATATGCTGATGCTGCTGGCATTGCTGAACAGGTTTGTTCCTTTTACTCTTTAGCTCAACTTCTGCGGCTGCTATGCCTCTTTTCCTTCACATGTACATTCTTTTCACTATATTTTAAGAGTATGTTTATTGTTCAATTAACAAAATATTCTTTGCATTTCTGGATATCTAGTGTAACCAAAGGTGTGAAAACACTACGCACAATATCTCTCATTTCCTAGTGTAACCTACTAAACCTATAACATCAGAAGCATCATCCTACTATAATTTTTTTCTTTTGCTGGAAATGCAGTGTCTAAAGAAAATATCATGACTTTTAGGCATCCATCTCTTACTCGGAAAATTTCATTATGCTCCCTCCTAACTTGTATATAAACTAGGAAGAGGGATAAAAGTAAGACTTTTTATCCTTTTGTATACAGTTATGTGCTCTTCCATGGTCACAACTGTGCTTTTCTCTCAGTTTTAATGGAATATAATTCTAGCTGCTGTGAACATATGTAAAAGCAAGTGGCATGAGTCCACCAGGCTACAGTTTATTTTGACAAGTAATGCTTTACATTTTTGGTATTGACATTGTGCATGTAATATTGCTGCTATTATTGAAATGTCTTATGTTAGTAATACTAAATTATGCAGGCAGTCTCTTATGTTAGGACCTTGTATGCATTCACAAATGAAACTTTGGCAAAGTATTCATATGCGACCTCGCTGCAAGCTACTCTCAGATATGGTATTTTGATTAGTCTTGTGCAAGGACTCGGGCTTGGGTTTACGTATGGTCTTGCAATATGTTCCTGTGCCTTGCAACTTTGGGTTGGGAGGTTCTTGGTTACAGATCACAAAGCTCATGGTGGTGAAATAATTACAGCCTTGTTTGCTGTAATTTTGAGTGGCCTGTAAGTGTCTCAATCTATATCTTTCAGCTGATTTCTTATCTACCTATTCTTATAAGCTATTCATGTATCTCAGTGGCCTGAATCAAGCTGCGACAAACTTCTATTCATTTGATCAAGGACGAATTGCTGCATATAGACTTTATGAGATGATAAGTCGATCATCCTCCGCAGTTAATCAGGATGGAAACACCCTTGAGCCTGTGCAAGGGAATATTGAGTTTCGGAATGTTTATTTTAGCTACCTTTCACGCCCTGAGATACCAATCCTGAGTGGATTTTACCTTACTGTACCAGCTAAAAAGGCTGTTGCACTTGTTGGCAGAAATGGTTCTGGGAAAAGCAGTATTATTCCTCTAATGGAGAGGTTTTATGATCCTACCCTAGGTATTATTACCGTACGTTCTTATATGCCAGTGAATACATGCTGCTTCATTTAAAATTTACTTAATTTCCGCAGCTACCATGTACAAATTTTGATTTTGATACATTTATGTATGTTTTCTTTTGAATCTTTCATAATTTAAATTACGGTACAGGAGAAGTTCTTCTTGATGGAGAAAATATTAAAAACCTCAAGTTGGAATGGCTCAGAAGCCAGATAGGATTGGTCACCCAGGAACCTGCATTGCTAAGTTTAAGCATTAGAGATAATATTTCGTATGGAAGAAAAGCTAGTTTTGATCAGATTGAAGAAGCTGCCAAAATAGCACGTGCACATACCTATATCAGTTCTCTCGAGAGAGGCTATGATACACAGGTGAATGTCTACTTATAGCATATCCTTGAACCTTTGCTGTTAATTTTCTCTCTGGTTTATTTTTCCGTATCAAAATTCTTGTGCTTTACAGGTGGGTAGGGCTGGTTTATCATTGTCAGAGGAGGAAAAAATCAAACTTTCTATTGCAAGAGCTGTGCTTTTAAATCCAACTATTCTTCTTCTTGATGAGGTTACTGGCGGACTTGATTTTGAAGCTGAAAGAGTAGTTCAGGAGGCTTTAGATCTCCTCATGTTGGGACGTTCAACCATTATAATTGCTCGACGTCTTAGCCTTATCAGGAATGCTGATTATATAGCTGTAATGGAGGAGGGGCAGCTTGTTGAGATGGGTACGCATGATGAATTGCTGACATTAAATGGTTTATATGCTGAGCTTCTAAAATGTGAAGAAGCTGCAAAACTTCCAAGGAGGTAAATCCTGAGAACGTGTTCTGGCTAGTTAATTAAACTCTATATCTGCTATTTTTGTTAGTGAAATTACCATTATATTCCAATAGAATTGTTATTGTAGTAAATGGCGAATATGTAATTTATTTGTTCTAAAAATATTCGTTATATGATCTATATGCAGGATGCCATTGAGAAATTACAATGAGACTAACATTTTCCAAATTGAAAAGGATTCTTCTGCAAGCCATGAACCATCCTCTCCCAAATTTTAAATTCACCATCGCTTCAGAGAGTTCCTGGTATAAAAAGGCAGGATAGTTTTGAGATGAAGCTATCACCATTCGCTTCACAAGAATCACCAAAAGTTTGCAGCCCACCAGCAGAGAAAATGATAGAAAATGGCCTCCCATTGGATGGAAATGATAAGGAACCATCAATGACTAGGCAGGATAGTTTTGAGATGAAGCTTCCTGAGTTACCCAGACTTGATATACAGTCTGGCCATCAACAAGCAGCAAATGGTTCTGATCCTGAATCTCCTGTATCTCCACTTGACTTCAGATCCTAAAAGTGAACGTTCTCACTCTCAGACTTTCAGTCGACCACATAGTCATTCTGATGATATTCCAACAAAAGTAAAGGAAACAGCTGACAAGAAGCATGGGAAAGCACCTTCGATTTGGAGGTTGATGGAACTTAGTTTTGCAGAGTGGCTTTATGCTGTGTTAGGAAGTATTGGGGCAGCCATATTTGGGTCTTTCAACCCACTTCTTGCTTATGTGATAGCACTGACACTGACTGCGTATTACACACAAGAAAAATATCACATGTCTCGGGACGTAAACAAGTGGTGCTTGATAATTGCCTGCATGGGTGTAGTAACAGTTGTTGCCAATTTTTTGCAGCACTTCTATTTTGGTATTATGGGGGAGAAAATGACAGAACGAATCAGGAGAATGATGTTCTCAGGTGAATAGTCTTCTTGTTTTGTTTCCTTTTACTGTAATTGGCATTTACCTTATTGATATTCTTGATGTGACAGCAATGCTGCGTAATGAAGTTGGATGGTTTGATGATGAGGATAATAGTGCAGACACATTGTCTATGCGCTTGGCAAATGATGCTACCTTTGTGCGTGCTTCATTTAGCAATCGGCTTTCTATATTTATACAGGACATTGCTGCTGTTTTGGTGGCACTTATCATAGGTGTGATATTGGAATGGAGATTAGCTCTTGTTGCATTGGCAACCTTGCCAATTCTCACCATTTCAGCTATTGCACAGGTTTGCATATTTCTGCACGCCTTGCCAAATGAAACCATTGCTTTTCTTTCTGAAAATTTTTTCTCCAATGCTTGACAACTTGAATTTTGCAGAAATTGTGGCTTGCTGGATTCTCAAGGGGCATTCAGGAAATGCACCGAAAGGCATCATTGGTCCTTGAGGATGCTGTTAGAAACATTTACACTGTAGTAGCTTTCTGTGCCGGTAACAAAGTTATGGAGTTATATAGATTCCAACTGAAGAAAATATTCAAGCAGAGTTTTATCCACGGGGTGGCCATTGGTTTTGCATTTGGCTTTTCACAGTTTCTTCTCTTTGTCTGTAATGCTTTCCTCCTATGGTGTACTGCATATGCTGTAAAGAAAGGCTACGTAGATCTGTCTACAGCAGTCAAGGAGTACATGGTTTTCTCTTTTGCGACCTTTGCTCTAGTGGAACCTTTTGGGTTGGCTCCTTATATCCTTAAACGCCGGAAATCTCTTGTTTCAGTATTTGAAATCATAGATCGAGTTCCTACGATTGACCCCGATGAAAATTCAGCATTGAAGCCTCCTAATGTCTATGGAAGCATAGAGTTGAAGAATGTCGATTTTTGTTATCCAACCCGCCCAGAAGTCTTGGTGTTGAGTAATTTCAGTCTCAAAGTCAGTGGGGGACAAACGGTAGCTGTGGTAGGGGTTTCCGGGTCTGGAAAGAGCACCATAATATCTCTAATTGAAAGATTTTATGATCCAATTGCCGGCCAGGTTCTACTTGATGGACGAGATTTGAAGCTGTATAATTTGAGGTGGTTGAGGAATCATCTAGGTATTGTTCAGCAGGAACCAATTATCTTCTCGACAACCATAAAAGAAAACATTATATATGCTAGGCACAATGCTAGTGATGCTGAGGTGAAAGAGGCTGCAAGAATAGCAAATGCTCACCATTTTATCAGCAGTTTGCCTCATGGTTATGACACACATGTAGGAATGAGGGGTGTGGATCTTACACCAGGGCAGAAGCAACGAATTGCAATTGCTCGTGTTGTGTTGAAAAATGCACCTATTTTGTTGTTGGATGAAGCTAGCTCATCCATTGAATCTGAATCAAGTCGAGTGGTGCAAGAGGCATTAGATACACTGATTATGGGAAATAAAACAACCATCCTGATTGCTCATAGAGCTGCAATGATGAGGCATGTTGACAACATCGTGGTTCTCAATGGAGGACGAATTGTTGAGGAAGGGACCCATGATAATTTGATGGCTAAGAATGGACTGTATGTCAGGTTGATGCAACCCCACTTTGGAAAGGGTTTGCGTCCACATCGACTGATTTAGGCCAGGTTTGTGAATTTTGGATATAGTTGTTCTGGTCATCTTAAATTGCTGGAAGTATCGGTGACTGCTTGTGCTCCAGTGTATCATATGGTATATTTTCCAGCATGAACAATCTGCCGAAGTGAATGGGTGCGGTGATAGCCAAGTTGGATGGGTGTGGTGGCAGAAATGATGATGAATACCAGATGGGGGAAGTGGTCAAGGAGGGGATTTTGGCATATATAGGGTGTAGGAAAGGGAATTATGGCATTTCGGTTGGTCGGTGAGGAGATGCTTTGTTGGGTAGATGCATATTCTTTTTGGTGGCGAGGCATTGGTCCGTTGCTTTGTCTCCAGGTATACCTGATAAATTTCATTAAAATCAGCAATTGGGGTGGAGAAATTCGTAGTTCTAGTGAAGTTTGTTTGTAATATTTTTTTATACCCTAGAATTTTTTGTATCAAATTTGGCACTGATTAGTTTGGATGGTGAATGTGTTTTCCTACTGTAAATTTTGCTTTGTGAACAGGAAAGAATCACAAAGGCAAGGGTATTTGTTGTAATCTTCTTTGTACATAACCACGTTGCTAATCTTATGAGCTGTTCAGTTATTGTCTTCCTAACTAGATTGATTTTCTTTGTGGTTCTCACTTTGCACATCCCATGATTTTTTTAATTAACCATTCCCATTTCTCTTCATTATTATTCTTTTCTCAAGATATGACTATGTGCTTCTTACCCAATCAGGATGCCATTTCTGTTTGATGTATCCTTCTTCTATTCTGGTAGGATTAGCAAAGCAGAGATGAATGTGCATATTAAGCAAGCAGCCTTTTGAAACAGTGAAGCATAGCTCATATTTACAAGCAGACCCTGAACCAGAAAAAGGAATGCTACTGTATCACAGTTTTACACATCAAACACCCTGAATGAATCTGCTATGACTTTAAGTCTATCACGAAATCTTCGCCATCTCCTTTCATTTGCTCCCACTATCAAGGTGTAATATTTTCCTGCACAGAAAGACAGTTCAGTGCACAGCATTTTCAGAAGCAGCTTCTTTACTTTATCCTGCCCTTTTATGCTTCAGATCAATGCTTTTGCTTTCCTCTCAGTATCATTCTACTGCTGCTCAACATTTCCTTGTGTCTTTTGCCATGTCAAAATTACATGTAACATTTTCATACATCTACTAGTATAAGCAAATAGACATGGCTTAGCAAAATTTTCACTGATGTTGCCAAATTGCAGATCCTATGTGAAATGCTCTATTTGGTGGAGCTTGTCTTCTATCTTGAAGGTCTGCACATTCATTTTATTTCACAGATTCTGAAGATTTTAGAAGCAGGCAAGACCAATTACTTCTGTCCATTGTAATGCTCACGTCTACTAGCATAAGCAAGTATACATGTCCTGGTTTAGCAAGTTTTCCCTGGGATGTTGCCAAATTCCAGATCCTATGTGAAATGCTCTAGTTGGTGGAGCTTGTCTTCTGTTCTGAAGGTCTGCACATTCATTTAATTTCACAGATTCTGAAGATTTTAGGTATTACACCAGTTATCCAATGCTAAAGCTTTCTTTCATCTCTCTCATACAAGGAAGCTGCAATGACACTACCAACATGTTTCTTCCAGTGACATTAGCATACAATATCAATCAGTAAAGCATAGCCATCCTATGCTCTGATAAGGCAGGGGAAAAGGTTCATGAAATGTCATTACTGGTAGTAGTCTATCAAGTGGCAAACAACAATTTGATTGAGATGGTAGGAAGCTTACCATTGGCAATAGCTATGTTTCCAAAGGAAACACTTGCATAGTTTGGAGATGTAAGGTTGTATTCGAAGAAGTAATAGCTTTTCCCATCTATAGTTCTCTGCATGTAGTTGACAACCACAGAAGGAAATATGAGTGGCATATTTCTTTTGGAGTTACGCCTAAATGTATGTTCTTCTTTTCTTCCACATGAAAATTCAACACTAAAGAAGTTATATAAAGTTTGTCATTTTCCAACCCTACCGATGTTGGAAAAACCAGATGTACAATTTTTTTGCAGTGCAGGCACATAAAGTCAGCAAGCATAGGAATGGTCCAGTAGATTGGGTAAGAAGGATGAAAGTTTTGGAGATAATTAAGAGCCAAGAAGCTATAAGAAGATTCAACCTCCTCCATGGTATATATGGTTGGAAACTGAGTTGGAGCAGAGTACACATGTTTCACCAAATTGTACACAACCTGCAGAACACAGAAACTGATCAAGTAACATCTAGAGCTTCAAGGAAACCTAAAAAGGGAACCAAGTTAGTATATCCTTTAACCTCATCAATTGGACCTAAATCGTGAATATCTTTCTTCTCTGTTGGTATGAATCTAACCCTCACATTCTGTATTGCAAGGACTCTATCCTTGAATGCAGAATCATGCCCTCTGAAATCAAAATCCTGAGGGAGGGAGGCAAAAAAAGTTATTCCGAGTTCTGGAATCCAAAATCTCCACGTCAGGGTACTGCCACACACAACTTACCACCCAATCCACGGGGTGGTAATATGAATATCCATCTTCACTGTCCACAAAAGCTCGGTAATTCTTTGGTATCTCTAAGCACCACCCAAACACCAGAAACTTAAGTAATAAATCTTGTATCTGCATGTATCAGAGGTTCATTTAATGGAGATAATATCAATTTATACTACCTCCTGCAAGAAGGGGATCGACTGGTAGTAAGCTTGTTGTTAATGCTCCAATCCCCAAAAGAAGTTGCCTTCTCTTGCAATTGCCTGAAAGGTACAGCAATCATGAGCCTCAACTCAGAAAATGAAATTTTTACCCTTAAACACAAAATCACTATCTATGCAAAACCCTATTAAGGATAACAGCTTAGCTCCCATGTCTGTGTTCATGAATCTTCAAGATTAAATTAGCTAAAATTATAACTTTTATTCAAGGTTTCTGTACAGCCCAGTTCATCTTTTTGTTAACCCATCAAATCAGGTTATCATTTTGCAGAGTTTCTTGTGACAGTATCTATGTTTGTATTATACATATCAGGGGTCTAGAGGCAATGAATATGAAGAACATAATTCTCTAATTGCCTTACTTTCTTCCCCAAAAGTTGCCACTGGGGTGCAAGAATTTGAGTTGTTTCCAGGTAAAGAACTGGCTCTGATGACCTCATTTGAATGTGGGAACTTTAACTGCAATCAGATCGACAGACGAAATGTGGATGGTTCAGCTAAAGGTTGAGAATGTAAGAACCTTATACTTACGTAGTAGCACAGAGCACTGACCTCTTTGGATAATGTTGGTGAAAACCAACGGAGTGAAAGAGAAGACATAGCCATTTCTGATAATGAGAATTAAAACTAGCAATCTAGTATCGCTTATGGTTTGGTTTCTGTTTCTGTTGATGAGCGGTTTGTGGACGTGTGGGTACTTGGCTTCCCCCTCTCTTCTGCATGCTTATCCACGTTGATAAGTCTTACACGTGAGAGGCACATGCCTTGTTAATTGCAACCTTTAACTATTGCGTTCCAGGTTTGTATTGAAATTCGAGTACCCTCATCAACCTTATTTTCAATTATTATTTTTGGTTCTTCTTTGTATATAGTATCCCTAAATTATGTTATATATATATATATATATTTAAAGAGTATTTTTAGGTATGAAGCTATTTTTTTAAACCGTATTACTAATCTCAGCATGTTTGATAGGGAAAATTCGAAATATGTATTTGGAAAATTTTTAGTATGAAGATATGTTTTTTTTAAGTTAATTTATTTATTATTTATCATTTATGCAGTAAAATATTCTAATTATTTTCATTGCATATCATATTTATGTTATTTTTTTATTGGATTGCAAAGTTTAACATGCTTGTGGGTGTTGTCTTAGGAGCTGTTCTATTTTTTAGAAGATTTGATTTGATTTTGATTTGTTTCTTAGTTTGAATAAGTTAATCTGTTTAGATCAGATTGTTAGGTTCCGTATTTTTAGATTTTTTCAGGTTTTATTCTATTGTATAAATTCAGCTTCTATCAATGAGAAATATGAACCATTCTAGTTTTTTATACGTTCTTTTCCAACATCACCAACAAAGTGGTAGCGGAGCTATTTTCTTAGAGGACCTGTGTTGAGTGAACCAGTGTCAAAATGTCTTCAACAAACACCTCTTTGTCACCCCCTATTTTTCTTGGAGAGAATTATCAAATATGGGCAGTAAAGATGAAGGCTCATTTGAGAGGTCTCGGTTTATGGCAGTATGTTGAAGAAGAAAGACAGATAGCTCCATTAGGCAACAACCCTACTCTGAATCAAATTAGAGCACATGCTGATGAAGAGGCAAAAGCTCCAAAAGCCTTGTCTCAGATTTATGCTGCTGTTTCTGAGTTAGTTTTTACAAGAATTATGACTTGTGAGACGCCAAAACAAGCTTGGGATACGCTCAAGGAAACTTATCAAGGGAGCGAAAGAACCAGGCAGATGCAAATTTTGAATTTCAAAAGAGAGTTTGAAAATTTGAGAATGAAGGAAACAGAAAGCATAGAAGTTTACTCTGATGGACTCTTAACTATAGTCAATAAGATCAGATTGGCTGGAGAGGACTTGCCTGATAGTAGAATTGTGGAGAAGGTGCTAGTAAGCTTGCCGGAAAGATTTGAAGCCAAGATATCTTCTCTGGAAGATTCGAGAAATCTTTCACAAATTTCTTTGGCTGAGTTGATGAATGCATTAAGCGCTCAAGACCAAAGGAGAGGTTTTAGGCAAGAGACGACGATTGAAGGTGCGTTTCAAGCCAAGTTTAGAAAGCCATTTCAGGCTGACAAAAACAACAAGAAAGGGTGGTTCAAGAAGGAGAAGAGTGGAAACAGTGAAGATGGTGACAAAAGAAAATTTCAGCCATGTGAACATTGTAAAAAGACAACACATGAGGCTTGGCATTGCTGGTTTAGGCCTAATGTTGTGTGCAGGTCTTGCAATCAGAAAGGGCATGTGGAAAAGGTTTGCAAACACAAGAGACAAGAAGAACAAAATGCTCAAGTGGAGTCACAGGAGGAGGAGTATTTATTTGTGGCATCTTGTTTTACTGGAAATACCTCCAGTGAAGCATGGCTTATTGATAGTGGGTGTACCTACCATATGTCCCATGATAAGTCAATATTCAAGAAGCTTGATGAATCATACGTTTCCAAAGTAAGAATTGGGAATGGAGCTTGTATTGATGTTAAAGGCAAGGGAGATGTTGGCATTGAAACAATCTCAGGTATAAAACTGATTCCTAATGTTTTATATGTACCTGAAATTAACCAAAATCTGTTGAGTGTTGGACAGCTCGTTGAGAATGGTTTTTCTTTAAACTTTAAAGACAAAACCTGTGAGATTTTTGATTCTAAGGGCAAAAGATTGTTCTTAGTGAAGATGAAGGGGAAAAATTTTTCATTGGAGTGGGAGCAAGCAAATCCTTGTGTACATTCTAATCTTGATGATGAAGTTAATGGAAGTGAATTGGGAAAAAATAGTGGGACGCATGTTGATAATGCAAAGGGAGACAAGGAAGAGCTGGATGACAATGATGATGAATTTGGAGAGAGGTTTGTTCATGGCGGGACAAGCAGGAAAAGAAAATTTGATTCAAAAGAGGGTAACAACAAAAGACAACAATTCATTTTTGGAGTGAAAGAGTCAAAGCCGCCAAAAAAAACAGAAGAGGAGAAGGAATTAGATGCCCTATGGGCCGAGATGGCTTTAGCTCTCTGTGAAGATGAGACCACTGAGTCTGCAAAGAAAACAGATGAAGCTGAAGTTTCACAACCTTTGTCTGGCCTCCAGACGACTACTTCTTGTTGTCAAGGGAAGCATGAGCTTATATTGGATGAAGAAATAGGAGTTATATGCAAATATTGCTCATTTGTTCAAGTGAAGATTAAATATTATGTACCGCTTTTTGGTACAAATCCTTGGGGAAAAACATAGCTGGAGAAATTTATCGTTAAGATGGAGATGAGAATATGCAGCTCCTAATCCAGGAGGAGATGTGGGTGTTGTCTTAGGAGCTGTTCTATTTTTTAGAAGATTTGATTTGATTTTGATTTGTTTCTTAGTTTGAATAAGTTAATCTGTTTAGATCAGATTGTTAGGTTCCGTATTTTTAGATTTTTTCAGGTTTTATTCTATTGTATAAATTCAGCTTCTATCAATGAGAAATATGAACCATTCTAGTTTTTTATACGTTCTTTTCAAACATCACCAACAATTCTAACCATGAAACCTGTGCAGAAATCTGAAACTGCAAAGGTATAAGCAAAGAGTTTTGGTGGCAGATCTCAGATTAGCAGTGGACTGGTTCTGTTTTAACCTTCCAAAATGGAAAATGAAGTTTATTCAAGGGATTGAGCTCCGAGAATATGAATGGTAGGATGGCTAAAACTTTTTTACTATCAGGACAGCCCTTGTTTAGTCAGAAACAGAATTTCATGGCATCAGAAATATTTGATTAAGCTCATGTTTGTATCTGTAGACTCATATGGACATGATTTACACATATTTGCTTTGGGTTATGCATTTCCATGGGTTGATAAGAGAACTTCCTGTCCTGGGGCTGGAGGGCTATCGTTTCCATATTCCACATACTTTTCTCCTTTGGTTCAGAGATGGCGGCGGCAACCTTGGTAAGTCTTCGCAAGAAACCTCCATTTGACGTAGCTAGAATTAGTGGGTCGGTGGTGGAAATCTTTGTTATGTGTTTGGCCACGAGGATCTCGTCTCCTTGCTTAGCAAATCCATCCAATTTGACGAGCTCTAGATGATGAAGAAGTGTGTTCCTGCCTGCTTGTATTGAATATTTTGCTGTACTCCCCATGGAGTAGCATTCAGCATCCACCTGCATATTCATGTAAGAGCTTCTAACGATGGAAATTGCAGTTTAGGTTTCAGGAATTAGTAAACCCTTCGAGTAATTGTTATAAAATTTTCCATATTTTTCATGGACACTCACAGTCACAAATAGTCGCTCAAGCAAAGGACACAGTTTCAGGAAGCAAATCATAGCCTCATCATCATACTCTGCAGCTGTATGTTCAATCCACCACAGCTCCTTCAAGTTATAAAATGGGAAATCTGAGACAAATGTGGACACTGATGGAAGGATCAATGCCTGCAGAGAATCTATGGGTTAATCTTTTCATTGCTACATATTAGATAATGCAGACGCTGAGATGCTAGAAGGTACCTCAAATGTCCATCTGCATAGAGTGAGCACCTTTACATTCTTTAATGTCAACAGAACTGGATCGAAATCATTGCCAGAATAACCATACCTGCCCGGACCTTTTCTACAATCAAACAACGCATCAGAGAGGTTAAGGTGATAGTCAAGCTGCAACAAAGGGAGTGGTCCGCGAAACCGGAATGTTTTGAGCTTGAAAGATCTGATGCAGAGAGACATAATTTGCTGACAGTCGAATATGGTTAAGTTCGTAAGTGTGGAATCCGATCCAATGCTTAGAGATTGTAAAGAATTGCAGCCACTGATTTTCAAGGTTTCAAGACACTGAAACCTTGTCAGAATAGAACTAACTACTTCACTGACAGGGTAGTTTATTGATGTCAGATGCAGACTTCTCACTGAGAAGGCAAGCTGTGAAGTCTGGCTTCCCAGGTTCTTACAGTTGAACTCTAATTTCAACCCAAATTGCCTGAAACTTTCTTGCTTTCTAGTGGAGAAATCAAGACAGAGCCTGTCATTAGGTGCAATGATAGCCAACAGGACACTGCCATTGCTAAAATGGAACTGAAACCTCCTCGTGTTCTTCAATGGATGCTTCTCATTAAAATTGGTCAGGAAAGATGCCAATGCACTGAGAACACCATCCTCACTGCCATGTTTCACCAATGCTTGCTGCCATACATGTCTCCATCGTTTTGACAGGAAAATGGTCTGCATGGCAGAGTCAAAAGGGAGTAGAGAGACAATGTGGAAAATGATTTCATCAGGTAAACTACTAATCAGATCCATTGTTGCTTCCATTTTCAGGTTCCTGTTAAGATGAGCACAAGCAAAAACCATTTAACTACTATCCTATTATATAAATTCACAAGACTAAATCAGGAAAATATCCACTAGGGTGTCTATAGCTTAAAATATAATTTAGTATGACCTTATTAAAATTAGATATATATATTCTTCAAATTTAATCACATAATTAATATATAACTCATATATTCTTCAAAGAATATCAGATTTCTTTTTATTTCTTCCTAATGGAAGTTGAAATTCCTTGACACACACACAAGATGGGAAGTGAGGTACCTGAAGTAATTACACTGATAGCATCTTCTATATTATTGTTCTTGAGTTGGATGATATTGCACGAGATTTACGGTACTTATCCTGCTGAGTATGAACATAGTCTTCTGAAAATATATACAGACGCACAAGATGAGAAGCTCCATGGATATAAGCCTTCCTGAGAAGGGAAGCTCAAATGATAGGAATACCTCAAAGAATAATCTTCAATGGCATGAAACCTCAGGCTCTCTTTCCCATTCCATTGCTGTTTGCAGGCAGGGAAAACCAAACTGGAAAATGGGAAAAGAGTTTGAAGGTACTAACACCCTTCCTGTGTTGGGTAGTCCCTCGTGAATTTGTACCCGGCAGACTGGCAGGGGAAATAAATATGGGAAAGAGACCTATATCAGGCAACAAACAACTGACCATAGAGTTAGACATTGATTAGTTGACTTTGTGTACATGTAGATAGATGAACCCCACCATTCAAGACGACCTTAAACTATAGATGAGGACAACGTTTCTTCAAAAGATTCAAAAGCTTCATTAACCCTTTTTGTATAGTGTTGTAGCATTCTAGCATTGTAGCATTGTAGCATTCTAGCATTCTAGATGGATCATCATATTAATTAAGATAATGATTTAAATTTTGAGAAAATAATTTTTTTTAGTCTTTTTGTCAAATTATCTGCTATTCATTAATTATATATCCATAAAGCCCAAAATAACAGCCTTTCACCAGTGTGGAAGGAGATTGTGAAATGTTTTAATAAGGATTCCAACTGCTGTCAATCTATCAGGAGAAATTTTAGATGGAAAGTCGGGGAAGGCAATGTTATCAGGTTTTGGCATGACTTGTGGTGTGGAGACTTTTCTTTGCAATCTTGCTTTCCTAAACTATATACCTTGTCTTTAAACAAGCAAGGTAATTTGCAGCAGATGGGAATAAGGGTAAATGAGGCTTGGACACGACAACTTTAGTAGAGAAGAAATTTGTTTGCATGCATGGGAGGAACAACAAAGCTTGCGTCTAACTGATATTATTTCTAGAATTTCTCTCAGAATGGACTGCGGTGACTTAATGGTGTGGGGTACGCAGGAAGAGGAGTTCTCTGTTAGGTTGGGGAAAGGAGCTTTTTTAAAAAAACTCGACTTTTCATGTGCATAAGACATATAGAGAGGTTTGTGACGATCTCTCTGAGTGTATATCCCAAATGTTTGGAGAGAAAAAGCACCACCGAAATTACAAACTTTTTTTATTTTTTTGGTAAGAAAGCACATGATTAAACGCCTGGACGCATAAAGGACAAGCCAAACTTCTCAAGTTCAACAAAGTCATACATAAAGTAGGGCTGAACCTGAAAATCATGTAAGCCAATGTTACAAGTTAGGTCAAATCTAGCTAAATGATCAGCAGATTGATTGGATTCGCGGTAGACATGAGAGAGATGAGCTTGAGAGAGGAGTTATAAGAGTTGACTCCCTTGTATGAATAACAGGTGTTGGAACCTGTTTGGATCTCATGAGGCTTTCCACAATGGAATAGGGTTACTCACCAGAATATATTAAATTTTTGATCGAAACTATCACTTATTATTTTTCTTTTATAAAAAAAAATTCTCTTATCAATTCAGTTAAATTATAATTAATTACTTTAATAATTTGTGCATCAAATATATATCTGCTCAACTAGACTTTTGATATTAGATGAAAAAGACATTATAAGATTGAATATGCTTCGGTGAGGCAAAATGTAGGTGAAATTCTGATTCTGATTCTGTATTTGGTACAGAACTTGCTGCAGGTACAATCAGCTTTTTGTCATATTTCCATATAGACATGTCCTGCACCAGAAGCAGGAGTAACAATGAACAATGGGTAAATGGATAAATGAACAATGAGCCTGGGCCAGACTGGATGGGCTTGATCAAAATAATGCATCGTGGGCCCTGAACTAATTCAAATGAACGAGAAACACGACGGAATCTAGAAGCTATCATAGCCGAAGGAAAGAAGCATTTCCATGATACGCTTGGAACCTGTTTTTGTAAACAATCACCAAGCTTTATGCGTTTCTTCCATTGCTTCCATTGCTAACCCAATTATATTCTTCAAGACCCAAGTCTTTATAAACTCATAAGCAAGGCTTTCTGGTACATGCACTCAAAATCTCTCATCATCACCCCTTTCTTTTTTGCCATATTCATCATCACCAGCTGTGTCAGCAATGGAATTTGTCTCTTTAATTGCCCAGAAAACCCTGGATTGCTTATATGATGCAATCGTGCTCCAGCTGCGCTACTTGGTCGAGGTTAATGAGAACGTTGACAAGTTACGTAAGCAAACTGAAAGGCTCTCTGACATGAAAGCCGAGATAGAGAGAAAGGTGGATGCCGCAACAAGGAATGCTGAAGAGATCAAAATTTCAGTTGACAAGTGGATGAAAAGAGTGGATGATGCGGTGAAGGAGGCAAAGAATTTCTTGGAAGACGAAGGGAAAGCAGACAAGAAGTGCCTCCATGGGTGGTGTGTCAATCTGAGTTTGCGTTACCGGTTAAGTAAGGAAGCATATAACAAGAGTGTGGGTATCGCGGAGCTTCAAAAAGAGGTGGAATTGGAGAGTGTGTCACTCAAAGCTCCGCCTCCAGGGCTGATACCCTTTTCATCAGGATTGATTGAAACTTTCTTGTCCAGGCGTACTACTACAGAGGAAATAATGGGCATTCTGAGTAGTGAGAATATCAGCTTGATCGGAATATGTGGCATGGGTGTGGTGTGGGCAAGACCACCATGGTGACTACAATAGGTGTCACGGCAAAAGAGAAAAAGTTGTTCGAAGAAGTGGTGATGGCGACGGTATCCCAGAATCCCAGCATCGACAAGATTCAGGAGGAGATTGCTAAGATGCTGGGATTGACTTTCGAGAGTGGCGGCGGTGAGTCTGAAAGAGCGCGCCGGTTGTGGGCAAGGATGGAGAAACAGAAACGGATTCTGGTCATCTTGGATGATGTTTGGAACAGACTTGAACTTTCTCAAGTCGGTATTCCTTGTGGGGATATGTACAAAGGAATCAAGGTAATCTTTACTTCTCGAAGTGAAGAAGTCTGTAGGGAAATGGATGCTCAACGTATTGTCAAAGTTGAAGTTGTATCAAAAGAAGAATCATGGAATCTTTTCAGGGTGACTGCCGGTGATGTTGTGGACTCTCAAGATATAAACCCCATCGCCAGAGAGATTGCTGCTAAGTGTGGAGGCCTGCCAATTGCACTGAGCAAGTATGTGTGGGTTGATGCAGCTGGGCAATTGAAGAAATCGGCCCCAACCAACATTGGAGGAGTTGAAGCAAAATTATTTTCACCATTGGAGTTAAGCTATAACTCTTTGGTAACCGAGGAGGCCAAATCATGTTTCTTGTTATGCTGCTTATTTCCAGAAGATTTCGATATTCCTATCGAGAGATTGCTAAGATATGGAATATCTTTAAGGACATTTCAGAATGTTGATACAGTGGTAGGAGCTAGAAGCAGACTACACACAATTGTAAGTACCCTTATTGACTCGCACTTATTATTGAAAGGTACAGGGGAAAAGCATGTGAGAATGCATGATGTTATTCGTGATGTTGCAATATACATCTCATCCACGAAGAAAAATGTATTTTTGGTAAAATCTGACATTGGATTGCGAGATTGGCCAAACTACGATTCCTATGAACATATCTCGGGAATATCTTTGATGTCAAATCACATTCAAAACCTTCCTGATGGGCTCAAATGTCCAAAGCTGGAGATTTTACTGCTTCCAAAATGTTTGACAATGCCAGAAAATTTCTTCCAAGGAATGATAGAATTGAAGCTTCTAGACATGCGAATGCATCATTGGAAACATTACTTGACGTTGCCTTCCTCCCTAGGAGACCTTGGAAATCTGCGTACACTCTGCATTGAAAGTCTCAGTTTGAGAAACATCTCAGTGATTGGAAGATTGGCTAAGCTTGAAGTTCTTAGCATTTCAAGTTATCGCATGGAGGATATCCCCAAGGAATTTGGCAAGTTGACTTCTCTAAAGATATTTGAATTGGAAATGCGTTTCATTCTCCGGCGAGTATCTCCAGGTATTTTTTCAAATCTACGAAAATTAGAGGAGTTTAGCATGAGCCGTAACTATAAGAATTGGGATTCACCAATGAATGCTAGCATTTCTGAGCTACAGTTTTTGACTCGATTGACCAGCTTGGACATCAATATACCTCATGCTAGTGCCTTGACTGATGACATGCCTTTCCAAAACTTTGTCAGTTATAATATATCAGTAGGTGGCGATGCCAATGTCCCCTATGCCAAGTCTGACTTATTTTCTAGAACCTTGACGCTCAGCCTTGATACTAAATTTTCACTGCCTCGTTGTATTAAGGTTTTAGTTCCAAGAAGTGAGAGTCTCTGTTTCGTTAAATACCATGGGTTGAGGGATATCCTGCATGACTTCCTCAACGATGAATTCAATGAGCTAAAGTCTATAGAAGTTTCTGGTTGCAATGAGTTCAAGTACTTACTTGACACATCAGATCTGGCAGTTAAGGTAGTTTTCCGAAACTTGGAACAACTCGAATTCAGTGAAACTGGTGAGGTCACTGAAATATGCCATGGCCATCTTCCAGATGAGTCCCTGAATAAATTAAAACAGCTGACAATGATGAGATGTCACAAGATGGGTTGCCTCTTATCATCACATTTGATGCAAAGGTTTCAAATTCTTGAAAGTGTTTCTGCTTTACATTCTCATTCCATGTTCAGCGTCTTCGAAATTGAAGGTTCAATGACAAATGAACACCAAGACGTCAAGCTACTGTCAAAGTTGAAGGACCTATTCCTGCATGGCTTGCCAGAAATGACATGCATATGGAAGGGCCAAATCCAGTTTATTAACCTCTGCAGCCTCGAATTCTTATACATGTCCGATTGTAGTAAACTGAAATGGATATTTCCCCCAATCCTCTCACAAACTTTAACCAGCCTTAAAAGCATTTGGATTTCAAGCTGCCATAAAATGGAAGAAATTTTCAGGATGAAGGAAGAGAAGGAAGCAGAGGAAGAAATAATGGTATGGAACAGAAATAACAATTTGGTTTCTGCAAGTCTGCAAAACCTGAGACGGCTAGACATATTTGACTGCCCAAATTTAACAACCGTCTTCCCCCTCTCGCTAATCAAACTAGGCCTGGTTCAACTGGAATCATTCAAGTTACGTGAATGTTTCAACATAAAAACAATAATATCAATAGACCTCAAGGAAGCAGAAACTATAGAAAGAATCGGTTTTCCTCGTATGAGTCATTTGATACTTGAATCTCTGGACAGCCTCGCATGTTTCTGCCCTGCTCATTGCACCATAGAGTGGGCAGTGCTAAAAGACCTGAAAATTGAAGGATGCCCTGAAATGGAGACATTTGGTTATGGAGACCAAATAACACCAAATCTGCAAGACGTCCAAGTCGAGAGCAAGGAACGACTATGGAGGGGGGATCTCAATTCCACTGTGCAGTACGCCTTTAAAGAAGGCTCCTCTCAAAGGCAAGGTCGCGGAGTTCAAAGGCCACATCCTAATCCACTCAAGGTACCCATTTCTTATTCTACCTCGTTAATTCTTTCATTCTTTCTTCACCATTGTTAATGGAAAGAAAACTCATATTGGTTGCTCAAACTTTGGACTTCATAACAACGCAATGAGGTGGTAGCATTTTATATATGCTAATCTAAATAATAATTATCCAAGTATTTTGAGAGTAAAACATTTATTTTATATATTTTTTCGTAATTTAATCTTGAGATGTGAATTTGTATTATATGCAGGAGAGATTGAGAAAGATATTTTTGGAGTTGAATGGCTGAGGTCATGAAGATATTTTCGTGAGGTTCGAGACTTGTGGACTTTATCAAGAGACCCAAAAATTTAGAAAATGATACAGTATAGATATTTGGTTAGTAGGTTAGGATATTATCCATATTTTCCTATAAATACAAGGCATTAATATGAGGGATATTGAGGTTCGCCATATGAGCTCCCCAAGCTCCAAAAGTACAATATCTTTACTCTCGAGTTCAAATACTTTTACACAGTTTTTTCGTATAACTCATATACTCCTCCTCCTACAACCCAACACCTGTATGATCTATATTCAGGTATATAAGTCATGGACCGCATGTGGTTTGACAACATTTTACATTCTAGCTTTGTTAGCATTCTTTAAAACTTTTCCTACTACAACCCAACACCTGCATGATCTATATTCAGGTATATAAGTCATGGATCGCATGTGGTTTGACATCATTTTACATTCTAGCTCTATTAGCATTCTTTACAACTTTTGCAATGTATTTTGAAAACATGTCTAGCAAGAAACTTTAATCTAGTTCCAAAAGTTGAATTTCGAATTGATTTTCAGTAATCTTTTATCTATGTCTTCTGTGAAGCTTTATAGATTCTTAACCTATAGTTTCTAATTAATTTGATAGGTTAGCTTCTTATTATCAAAACCGATTGGTCTTTGAGTGGGAGATCGAACCAAAAACATAAGAATTATTGGTTCCCAGTACATAGTTCATTATGGTCTTCCTACTCTAGGAGGTTCTGTAAGGACCCGAACATAGAATTTGGACCTCTCACTGTCATGCAATCTTAATTGGTTTAATTCATGGCATAATCGGAATCACACAAGTTTAAACTCAAAATTTCATTTCCCAAAACATGTAAAAATACTGATAAATTTAAAAGTTAAAATTTTCTTTTAAAAATAGAATCTATTTAAATAGAAATCTCGATACAATATAACATATCACGAAGTACAATCACATACGATGAAGTATTTAATCAACAAACAACAGACCATATGGCTCCACTCATGCAACATCATAATCAATCCATCATTCACAAACCCAAGAATAACAAAATATGCCTAACCACCATGCTCATCTCATATATAAATCCAAAAAAGCCCGATCACATTAATCAATGAGCAAGCATGGAATAAAAAAAAAAATATGCCTATCAATGTACAAAATACAAAAGAGAATATTGAGATTTCAAATATGTGATATGTAATAGTCTAGCCTTAGAAACCTCGACCTCAAAAGAAACCTGCAACTCTGAAAAGAAAAAAAAAGAGAGTGGTGACAAGTTTTTGAGAATCTTAATTAGAATAACCACGTAATAAATGCAAAATTAGTCCATGCCTACCACTTGTGCATCCAATCCATTTACTGAAGCTAATCCTCTTGAGGACCTTAGATAGAATTACTGTGCCATAAGCAATAACTAAGAATATAGATAACTAGCATAGTAATTTTTATTCTCAGGATATGGGGCGTGACAAAGAACGTCTTTCCTCTATTCGATTAAATGAAATTAGTCTGTGCATGAGAGCAAACGGAGAATCTGGATTGCTCAGTTGCTGAACAACTATTTTAGCAGCTCATGGACTATTATTGCCTTTGTGGGTGCTATGATTGCACTTGTTTTAACATCTATCCAGACTTGGTATGACATAATCCAAAAAAGTAGTATACTATCATGTTAGAAATATCCCAGAAAAATATTTCTAAACAATAATTTTTATAGTGTTTTTGTAATGTAAAAGTCTGTAATTAATGAAGCAATGCAAGAATATCGAATACTGTCTTTCTTTACTCTCTAAGAATTATTATAAAAATGTTGTTCTTTTATAAATTATGTGTGATGAAATGTAATCGTTTTTAAAAAACTCAATTGTGTGTTCATAATCAATAAAAAGAATAACATTTATAATATAACAAGTTCGGATGTTTGAATCACAAGGCACTAATATGGCTCATGCTTCACAAATAATCGAATTCTACATGATTTGACTTATTTGAGTTAAAATTACTATTCTCTTCTTCATTCCAACATTGAATAACTCATTTACATTTATCTACATAAGATACCGTATCTTTGCTGGTCTGGATATCCAAACTAAAATATATTTAAACACAATCAGATATTAAAGCACCTGTTCTTGTCTACTACGAACAAATCATAATTTTTGCACAGAATAACTTAACACGTACAACGTTTCTGGTGGATTCCGAAGTGTGATGGGACCCAATGATACGTTACTTGAGAACGTTTGTTGTTGTTGTTGTTGCTTTGAAAACCAATTTCCATACCAGTTGTTGTTGCTCATATGCTGGGCTACCTCTATTGGAGAGAGTTTGATTCATACTATCAAATCTCTAGTAGCAGAACGTGCTAAAGCAGACCAACCACCAAGTGAAGAACATATCAAAGGAGAACCTTCTCACCTTCTCGATCTTTTGCGGGATTTTCTTATAGTGAAACCCTGGAAATTTCATGAAAACTTTTGTTAGGTTGTGGAGCCTGATATTTAAGTTTACTTATGGGTCTGATATTTAAGTTTACTTATGGGCCTGATAGTTAAGTTTTCTTAATGGTTAAGTGTAACACCTATATAAATACTCTCCTATGTAATTGTTTAGGGTGTGTGAAAGACAATTCTCTATATAAGCCTGAAATAATCAATAAAAGAGCCTAGCCGCCGTGGAGGTTACCATTCTGGTGTTACCACGTATCTTTCTCTTATTCTTCATATTTCTTCATCTAGATTGAGTGTGTGAGTCGTGATCCAAACAATTGGTAGCGGAGCTAGGAGTGATTTATCACAATCTGAAAGATGGACAGTTCGAAGATTGCAATTGAGAAGTTTGATGGATCCAATTTTTGTTTCTAGAAGATGCAGATTGAAGATTATCTGTACCAGAAAGATCTTCACGAACCCTTGACCGGAGTGAAGCCGGATTCATTGATGGAGGAGCAGTGGAAGGTCAAAGATCGTCAGACTATTGGGTTGATTCGATTGAATTTGTCGAGAAAGGTGGCTTTTAACATCGTCAAGGAGAAGACTAAGTCCGATCTCCTAAACGCGCTATCAAATATGTACGAAAAACCATCGGCAATGAACAAGGTATATTTGATGCGTAGATTGTTCAATTTACAGATGTCTGAAAGTGGATCTGTTGCAGATCATATAAACGATTTCAACAAGATCGTTAGTCAACTCTATTATGTGCAAATTAATTTCGAAGATGAAATTAAAGCTTTGATTTTGATGTCATCTCTACCTGAGTCTTGGGATACTGTTGTTGCTGCGATCAGCAGTTCCCGTGGATCTGAGAAACTGAAGTTTGTTGAAGTCCGAGATGTTGTTCTCAGCAAACGTATTCGCAATGAGAAATTAGGGATTCATCGGGCAGTGCTCTTAGTGTTGACCGAAGGGGTAGAGGTAGATCGAGGGGTCAAAACCAACGTAGCAGATCAAAATCACAGAATCGAGGAAAATCTCCAAACAGGCCACACATAACCTGCTGGAATTGTGGAGAAAAAGGACACTATCGGAGGAAGTGTCCCAAACCAAAGAAGAAGTAGCATCAGAAATCTGGAGATGATAATGATTCTGTAAATTCAACAGAAGACACTAGGGATGCTCTAATCCTTAGTGTGGACAGCCTAGTTGAATCCTGGATTTTGGATTCCGGTGCATCTTTTCATTCATCTCCTAGCAAAGAATTATTCCAAAATTTTCAATATGGAAACTTTGGAAAAGTGTTTCTTGCTGACAACAAAGCCTTGAAGATTGAAGGAAAGGGGGATGTCTGCATAAAGACTCCAGCAGGAAATCAGTGAACATTGCAGGATGTCAGATATATTCCTGGCCTCAAGAAGAATCTGATCTCTGTTGGTCAGTTGGATAGCATAGGCTACGTAACAGAGTTTGGGAAAAGTTCGTGGAAGATTGTGAAGGATGCTATGGTGGTAGCACGTGGCACAAAAGTTGGAACTTTGTACACCACTGTAGGGTGTATTAACATGGCTGTTGTTGCTGAGGGTGCTACAAGTCTGTGGCACAATAGACTTGGACACATGAGTGCTAAAGGAATGAAGATGTTGGCTGCAAAGGGAGTTTTGGAGGGTTTGAAATCTGTTGATATAGGTCTTTGTGAGAGTTGTGTTATGGGAAAACATAAACGAGTTAGCTTCACAAAGACTACTAGAGAGCCGAAGAAAGTACGGTTGGAAATGGTCCATATAGATGTTTGGGGGCCATCTCCTGTATCATCACTTAGTGGATCCAGGTTCTATGTCACCTTCATTGATGATTTCAGCAAGAAGGTATGGGTTTACTTCTTGAAGCACAAATCAGATGTTTTTGCAACCTTCAAGAAGTGGAAAGCTGAAGTGGAAAATCAGACTGGGTTGAAAATCAAATGCCTGAGGTCTGACAATAGAGGGGAGTACGAGAAGTCAGAATTCAAAGCATTCTGTGCAGCTAAGGGAATTAGACTAATGGGAATTGTTCCTGGGAAGACAAAGCAGAATGGAGTTGTTGAGAGGATGAACAGAACGTTGAATGAGCATGCAAGGAGCATGAGGATACATTGTGGGCTGCCTAAGATGTTCTGGGCAGATGCTGTAAGCACAGCTACATACTTGATCAATAGGGGGTCATCTGTTCCCTTGGGGTTCAAGATTCCAGAAGAGGTATGGGCAGAAAATGAACTCAAATACTCACACTTGAGAACTTTTGGTTGCACTGCTTATGTTCATGTTGATCCAAAGAAAAGAGATAAGCTTGATGCTAAGGCTACAAAGTGCTACTTCATAGGCTATGGTTCTGACTTGTTTGGTTATAGGTTTTGGGATGATAAGAACAGAAAGATCTTGAAACATTGTGATGTGACTTTTGATGAGAATGTCCTATACAAGGACAGAGAGTAGAAGGTTTCAGAGACTGCAAAGCAAGTGGGAGTTGAGGTTGAGTTGCATAAGAGTACACCAAGAGACGTTGCAACAGAAACTCAACTAATCTCAGACACTGTTGCTGAAGAACCAGAGGAGGAGCAAGTAACACCTGAGCAGGTGTTAAGAAGATCTTCCAGGACCATCAGAGCACCAGATAGATATTCACCTTCATTACACTATTTGTTGCTGACTGATGAAGGGAAACCAGAGTCTTTTGATAAGGCCCTACACGTGGAGGATTCAATCAAGTGGGAGCAAGCCATGGATGATGAGATAAGTTCACTTGAGAAGAATAACACGTGGGTGTTGACTGAGTTACCTGCAAGGAAGAGAGCCTTGTTGAACAAGTGGGTGTTCAGAATAAAAAATGAACCCGATTGCAAAAGAAGGTTCAAGGCTCGGTTAGTGGTTAAAGGTTATTCACAAAGAAAAAGTATTGATTATGCTGAAATATTTTCTCCTGTTGTGAAATTAACTACTATCCGAATTCTGTTGAGTATTGTTGCATCAGAGAATTTACATCTGGAGCAAATGGATGTCAAAACAACATTTTTACATGGAGATCTAGACAAAGAGATTTATATGCAACAATCAGAAGGATTTGTAGCTCCGGGAAAAGAACACATGGTGTGCAAGCTGAATAGGAGCTTGTATGGACTGAAGCAAGCACCAAGACAGTGGTACAAAAAGTTTGACTCTTTTATGAGCAAAAGTGGTTTCAAGAGGAGTGAAAAGGATCAGTGTTCTTACTTCAAGAATACACTGATTCTTATGTCTTTCTACTATTGTATGTGGATGATATGTTGATTGCAGGATCCAGTATGAAGGAGATAAACAGTCTGAAGGCAAGTCTGTCTTCAGTGTTTGAGATGAAAGATTTGGGTACAACAAAGCAGATTCTTGGGATGAGGATTTCTCGGGATAGATTTGTCGGCATTTTAAATCTATCCCAAGAGTAGTACATTGAGAAGGTATTGTCCAGATTCAGGATGAATAATGCTACACCCAGGACTACTCCGTTGGCAAATCACATAAAATTTTCAAAGGAGCAGTCACCCAAGACAAATGAGGAGCGGGCGCACATGACACTTTTTCCATATGCTTCTGCAGTTGGAAGTCTTATGTATGCTATGGTCTGCACTAGACCTGACATAGCACATGCAGTGGGAGTTGTTAGCAGGTACATGGCAAACCCAGGGAAAGAGCACTGGGAAGCTGTTAAGTGGCTTCTGAGATATCTGAGAGGTACATCCAGCACTTCACTTTGTTATGGAAATGAAAAAATGACTCTACAGGGTTTTGTGGATGCTGATCTTAGTGGAGATGTAGACTCGAGCAAGAGCACATCCGGTTATATCTACACTTTAGGCAGAACAACAGTGAGTTGGATGTCTGAACTTCAGAAGTGTGTTGCTCTTTCATCTACTGAGGCTGAGTATGTGGCAATAGCTGAAGTTGGAAAAGAGATGATATGGCTGGCAGATTATCTGGACGAATTGGGCAAGAAACAACGCCAGAAGATTCTTTACACAGATAGCCAGAGTGTCATACAATTAGTGAAGAACCCAATCTATCATTCAAAGACAAAGCATATCAGGAGACGATATCATTTCACTCGCAAGGCAGTGGAAGAAGGGGATATGTGCTTGGAGAAGATAGAGGGTGCAAAGAATCCAGCAGACATGTTGACAAAATGTGTTGATATTGGAAAACTGAGGTTGTGCAAAACCTTGGTTGGTTTTCTGTAGTTGTGTTTCTACAGATGATGCGGTGCAGTGCGGTGAAGATATTGATGATGAATGGATCAATGTTTGAGAATGCAATTTTTTGGGAGACTAGATCAGTCTCCAAGTGGGAGAATTGTTAGGTTGTGGAACCTGATATTTAAGTTTACTTATGGGTCTGATAGTTAAGTTTTCTTAATGGTTAAGTGTAACACCTATATAAATACTCTCCTATGTAATTATTTAGGGTGTGTAAAAGGAAATTCTCTATATAAGCTTGAAATAATCAATAAAAAAGCCTAGCCGCCGTGGAGGTTACCATTCTGGTGTTATCATGTATTTTTCTCTTATTCTTCATATTTCTTCATTTAGATTGAGTGTGTGAGTCATGATCCTAACAACTTTCAGTCCCCTGACATAAAGAAGCCAAAGATGACGTGCACTTGGGGTAGCCTTAAATTCTGTCATCGTCGTCGTCGTAGTCATCGTTTTTATTTGGAGGAACAAGCCGCACATTTGCCTGTACCTTACTCTGCTGCTTTGCCTAACTTGGGAAATACAGGCACGAACAAGAAGGAAGCTAGCCAATATGACCGACCAACATACATTTCGAAACGTCACAGTGACACGACCAACATACCTTACCTGCGTCCCCTACTATGTACTCCCCCCGTTCTGTGCCTTCCTCAAGCTCAACAACTGGCTTCCTGTTCATCCTTTTCCCTTGTTCAGAAAGTTTGAAGAAATTTGAGTTCTGGAGCACAGCAGCATCAGTTAAACTACCGGGGTATCCGACAATCACATCACGGAATCTCATGTCGGGATCAACTATTGCCTGCAAGACCATGCTGTGGTTCTTCTCATGATCAATCCATACTTTATTGGATTGGTCTACAGAAGGCAGAGTCATGACTATATGAGTTGTATCAATAGCTCCACAACAATTAATAAGGCCACCAATTCTCTCAAACTTGGATTTTATCTCTTTGATCTCGGCTTCCGATGACGGCCAACGGAGATGGTGCAGAGCTACCTTTCACTCCCTGAGATACCAATCCTGAGTGGATTTTACCTTACTGTACCAGCTAAAAAGGCTGTTGCACTTGTTGGCAGAAATGGTTCTGGGAAAAGCAGTGAAATTACCATTATAATTGTAGTAAATGGTGAATATGTAATGTATTTGTTCTAAAAATATTCGTTATATGATCTATATGCAGGATGCTATTGAGAAATTACAATGAGACTAACACTTTCCAAATTGAAAAGGATTCTTCTGCAGGCCAAGTACTGGTTTTGAATAGGGCACCCTTGATTGGCAAGTACTGGTGGGTTAGGTTGAGGTGTAGTGAGGGGATTGGGTCGGGAATTGTCTGTGGATGAAGTGATTAGGTTTAGGGTGTGCGGGATGTGGAAGGAGGTTCTTGAGCGCCCCATTCCTCTGAAACGTTTTTTTTGATCTCTACCTATTTCAGTTGTTATCACTAATTTATATATGCTTCATTCCATGGTTTTAAAGCTTACAGCCAAACATGCTGACCTTCCATCTACCCTGTCTATCTTCAGCAACTTCTTGCTCGGTGAAATATTTTCACAGGTACTGAAAGCTTCAAGCTGGTGTTCTTGTGTGCTTATGGAATCTTTCAAAATTCATACGTTGGGTGCTAACCTTCTTAGTTCTGTCCAAACAGGATCCTTTCAAAAAAAAAAAACCATTTAACTACTATCCTATTATATAAATTCACAAGACTAAATCAGGAAAATATCCACTAAGGTGTCTATAGGTTAAAATATAATTTAGTATGACCTTATTAAAATTAGATATATATATTCTTCAAATTTAATCACATAATTATTATATGACTCATATATTCTTCAAAGAATATCAGATTTCTTTTTATTTCTTCCTAATGGAAGTTGAAATTCCTTGACACACACACACAAGATGGGAAGTGAGGTACCTGAAGTAATTACACTGATAGCATCTTATATATTATTGTTCTTGAGTTGGATGATATTGCACGAGATGTATGGTACGTATCCTGCTGAGTATGAACATAGTCTTCTGAAAATATATACAGACGCACAAGATGAGAAGCTCCATGGATATAAGCCTTCCTGAGAAGGGAAGCTCAAATGATAGGAATACCTCAAAGAATAATCTTCAATGGCATGAAACCTCAGGCTCTCCTTCCCATTCCATTGCTGTTTGCACGCAGGGAAAACCAGACTGGAAAATGGGAAAAGAGTTTGAAGGTACTAACACCCTTCCTGTGTTGGGTAGTCCCTCGTGAATTTGTACCAGGAAGACTGGCAGGGGAAATAAATATGGGAAGGAGACCTATATCAGGCAACAAATAACACACCGCCGCCACTCTCGAACGTCAAACAAATGAATAGATAAGAAGCGATGCCAATAGGCTGGGAGCCTGGGCCAGACTGGATGGGCTTGATCAAAAGAATGCATCGTGGGCCCTGAACTAATTCAAATGAACGAGAAACACGACGGAATCTAGAAGCTATCATAGCCGAAGAAAAGAAGCACCAAGCTTTATGCGTTTCTTAACTTTATTAATCTAGAAGCTATCATAGCCGAAGGAAAGAAGCATTTCCATGATACGTTTGGAACCTGTTTTTGTAAAGAATCACCAAGCTTTATGCGTTTCTTCCATTGCTTCCATTGCTAATCCAATTATATTCTTCAAGACCCAAGTCTTTATAAACTTATAAGCAAGGCTTTCTGGTACATGCACTCAAAATCTCTCATCATCACCCCTTTCTTTTTTTCCATATTCATCATCACCAGCTGTGTAAGCAATGGAATTTGTCTCTTTAGTTGCCGATAAAACCGTGGATTACTTTTATGATGCAATCGTGCTCCAGCTGCGCTACTTGGTCGAGGTTAATGAGAACGTTGACAAGTTACGTAAGCAAGCTGAAAGGCTCTCTGACATGAAAGCCGAGATAGAGAGAAAGGTGGATGCCGCAACAAAGAATGCTGAGGAGATCAAAATTTCCGTTGACAAGTGGATGAAAAGAGTCGATGATGCGGTGAAGGAGGCAAAGAATTTCTTGGAAGACGAAGGGAAAGCAGACAAGAAGTGCCTCCATGGGTGGTGTGTCAATCTGAGCTTGCGTTACCGGTTAAGTAAGGAAGCATATAACAAGAGTGTGGGTATCGCGGAGCTTCAAAAGGAGGTGGAATTGGAGAGTGTGTCACTCAAAGCTCCGCCTCCAGGGCTGATACCTTTTTCATCAGGATTGATTGAAACTTTCTTGTCCAGGCGTACTACTACAGAGGAAATAATGGGCATTCTGAGTAGTGAGAATATCAGCTTGATCGGAGTATGTGGCATGGGTGGTGTGGGCAAGACCACCATGGTGACTAAAATAGGTGTCACGGCAAAAGAGAAAAAGTTGTTCGAAGAAGTGGTTATGGCGACCGTATCCCAGAATCCCAGCATCGACAAGATTCAGGAGGAGATTGCTAAGATGCTGGGATTGACGTTCGAGAGTGGCGGCGGTGAGTCTGAAAGAGCGCGCCGGTTGTGGGCAAGGATGGAGAAACATGAGCGGATTCTGGTCATCTTGGATGATGTTTGGAAGAGGCTTGAACTTTCTCAAGTCGGTATTCCTTGTGGGGATATGTACAAAGGAATCAAGGTAATCTTTACTTCTCGAAGCGAAGAAGTCTGTAGGGAAATGGATGCTCAACGTATTGTTAAAGTTCCAGTTCTATCAAAAGAAGAATCTTGGAATCTTTTCAGGGTGACTGCCGGTGATGTTGTGGACTCTCAAGATATAAACCCCATCGCCAGAGAGATTGCTGCTAAGTGTGGAGGCCTGCCAATTGCACTGGTGACTGTAGGCAGAGCTTTGAAGGGTAAGAGTAAGTATGTGTGGGTTGATGCAGCTGGGCAATTGAAGAAGTCAGCCCCAACCAACATTGGAGGAGTTGAGGCAAAATTATTTTTACCATTGGAGTTAAGCTATAACTCTTTGGTAACCGAGGAGGCCAAATCATGTTTCTTGTTATGCTGCTTATTTCCAGAAGATTTCGAAATTCCTATCGAGAGATTGCTAAGATTTGGAATATCTTTAAGAACATTTCAGAATGTTGATACAGTGGAAGAAGCTAGAAACAGAGTACACACAATTGTAAGTACCCTTATTGACTCGCACTTATTATTGAAAGGTACAGGGGAAAAGCATGTGAGAATGCATGATGTTATTCGTGATGTTGCAATATACATCTCATCCAAGAAGAAAAATGTATTTTTGGTAAAATCTGACATTGGATTGCGAGATTGGCCAAACTACGATTCCTATGAACATATCTCGGGGATATCTTTGATGTCAAATCACATTAAAAACCTTCCTGATGGGCTCAAATGTCCAAAGCTGGAGATTTTACTGCTTCCAACATGTTTGACAATGCCAGAAAATTTCTTCCAAGGAATGAAAGAATTGAAGCATCTAGAAATGGTAATGGGTGGTTGGAGGAATTACTTAACGTTGCCTTCCTCCCTAGGAGACCTTGGAAATCTGCGCACACTCTACATTAAAATTATGGATTGGGAAAACATCTCAGTGATTGGAAGATTGGCTAAACTTGAAGTTCTTAGCATTTCAGGTTTTGGCATGGAGGAGATCCCCAAGGAATTTGGCAAGTTGACTTCTCTAAAGATATTTGAATTGAGAAATGCCTTTGCTCTCCAGCTAGTATCTCCAGGTATTATTTCAAATCTCCGAAAATTAGAGGAGTTTAGCATGAGCCGTAACTATATGAATTGGGATTCACCAATGAATGCTAGCATTTCTGAGCTACAGTTTTTGACTAGATTGACCAGCTTGGACATCGATATACCTCATGCTAGTGCCTTGACTGATGACATGCCTTTTCAAAACTTAGTCAGTTATAATATATCAGTAGGTGGCGATGCCAATGTCAATTACGCCAAGTCTGACTTATTTTCTAGAACCTTGACGCTCAGCCTTGACACAAAATTTTCACTGCCTCGTTGTATTAAGGTTTTAGTTCCAAGAAGTGAGAGTCTCTGTTTCGTTGAATACGATGGGTTGAGGGATATCTTGCATGACTTCCTCGACGACGAATTCAATGAGCTCAAGTCTATACTGGTTGCTGGTTGCAATGAGTTCAAGTACTTACTTGATACATCAGATCTGGCAGATAAGGTAGTTTTCCGAAACTTAGAACAACTCCGATTCCGTAAAACTGGTGAGTTCACAGAAATATGCCATGGCCATCTTCCAGATGAGTCCCTGAATAAATTAAAACAGCTGACAATAGAGAAATGTCACAAGATGGGTTGCCTCTTACCATCACATTTGATGCAAAGGTTTCAAATTCTTGAAAATATTTCTGCTTTAGATTGTGATTCCATGCTCAGCATTTTCGAAATTGAAGGTTCGATGACAAATGAACACCAAGACGTCAAGCTACTGTCAAAGTTGAAGGAACTATCCCTGCGTGGCTTGCCAGAAATGACGTGCATATGGAAGGGCCAAATCCAGTTTATTAACCTCTGCAGCCTCAAATCCTTATCCATGTACAAGTGTAGTCAACTGAAATCGATATTTCCCCCAATCCTCTCACAAACTTTAACCAGCCTTGAAAGCATTAAGATTTTGAACTGCGAAAAAATGGAAGAAATTTTCAGGATGAAGGAAGAGAAGGAAGCAGAGGAAGAAATAGTGGTATGGAACAGAAATAACCATTTGGTTTCTCCAAGTCTGCAAAACCTGAGAAGGCTACACATATCTCTCTGCCCAAATTTCACAAACGTCTTCTCCCTCTCGCTAATCAAAGGAGGCCTGGTTCAACTGGAATCACTCGAATTATATTTATGTTCCAAGATAAAAGAAATAGTTTCGATAGACCTCGAGGAATCAGAAACTACAGAAAGAATCGTTTTTCCGCGTATGAGTCGTTTGATACTTGAATCTCTGCCCAGCCTTGCATGTTTCTGCCCTGCTCATTGCACCATAGAGTGGCCAGTGCTAAAAGACTTGAAAATTGAAAGATGCCCTGAAATGGAGACATTTGGTTTTGGAGACCAAATAACACCAAATCTGCAAGACGTCCAAGTCGGGGTCCAGCAACGACTATGGAGGGGGGATCTTAATTCCATCGTGCAGTACGCCTTTAAAGAAGGCTACTCTCAAAGGCAAATGTCGCTAATTTCAGAGCCCACATCCTAAACCAATCAAGGTACCCCTTTCTTATTCTACCTAGTTAATTCTGTCATTCCTTTTTCACAATTGCTAATATAAAGAAAACTGTGGACTTCAGAACAATGCAATGAGGTGACATCACATTATATATGCTAATTTCAATAATAATTATCAAGTATTTGTTAGAGCAAAAGATTCTATTTTATAGTATTTTATTTATTTTTTCATAATTTAATCTTGAGATGTGAATTTGAATTATATGCAGGGAAAGGATCATGTTATGTCATGAAGATATTTTCGTGAGCTTTGAGAATTGCAGACTTTATCAAGAGACCCTAAAAATTCAGAAAATGATACAGTATAGATCTTGGATAGTTGTAATTATTTTTTAGTTATGGCTATTAAATAAATTGTGCCGTTAGGATATACCGTTGGTATTTGATTATATGATTATAATTATTATGAAGACCTGAACCCGGTAATTGGGCTCCTCACCGCCGTGCAATCCCAATTGGCCCAGCCTAGTGACCCAATCAAAACCACATAAGGCTTACCCTCAAAACAAATTCAGAAATTATATAAAAATACATGTAAATTTGAAAATTTTCAATTTCTTTTAAAAAAGGAGAGCATGTATTTAAACAAACACATCGACACCACAAAATCAATCACGGAGTATAATTACAAACAACAGAAGTCTTAATCTCATACACAATAGGCCACACGGCCCCAAACATGCTTTATCATGTCCAATCAACTCAAAACCCAAGAACAACAAAACATGCTCAAGACATCATGCTTATCTCATATATCATAAACTCAAAAGAATACATCAATATCCAATAACATGCATGAATTCCAGCCCACAAAGGGGTCACAATGTAAATAAGCAAGCATAACCAAACCCAATATACAAAATAGCGTGTCGAGTTTTCAAACGTGTCATATGCAGTAGTCCAGCCCTTTGACAAACCAGAAACCTAAACCTCAAAAATAGATGGCTACACAGGCGCTCGACCTTGTCCTGAAAACAACAACAAGAGGGAGGTGAGATCTCGAGGACCTCAGTGAGAGTCACGGCGTCATAAACAATTCCGGTGGAATAAAGGCACATACAAAAACCAATATAAATATTTTATAATAAAAATCACAGTAAGTCCATGATACTAATCGTGTAAACAATATCACATTTAAATATGATCAAATGCATATGCATGTGTTTGATAATATCAACATGTATCTCAGGCCCATGCCCAATAAGTATATAAATCCCAAAATCTCATTCTCATGGGCTACTATGTCAAAAAACTATCGGGGTGGACCTCTAAAATAATTTCACTGATAACCATGACTAAAGAGAAATCGGAAACCCACTGGTGGTTAATTAAAAGCACCTTTCCAAAATAATAATAAATCCCCTACCACCAGTGTTGTCCTAGGAAAAAGTGGAGAAAATAATTATCACACGATTCCCAACTCACACACAACTCAAAAAGCCTGAAGGCACATGTAGCCTATCCCATCACCTACTCCTATAAAGCATAAATAACCCATACATACTCCTAGGCAAGGGACTATCCTTCGATCTAAGGATACTCATTCACTTACCTTCGTATTGGCCAAGCGTAATTCGTCAATTCCAAGTCATACCTAGAAATTATTTGTATACGTATTCTTGGAAAATATGTAGAACAAATCCCAAATCATGTTATAATTTAAATAAAGTGTAGTGCACTCAAATCAACTCAAAGGCTCCCTAAGAGCCCCAACAACTCAAGAATTCAATAAAATTAAATATTCTCAAATGCATTTTAATCACATCAGAAACATGTATATAGGTTCAAAATAAACATTTTATGCATCATAAATATGCTTCGCACATAATGAACCTAGTATGCCAAGTCATTCATCAATGTATGTATTGCCTCTATTCAAAAACAAGCATTTACCAATTTTAACTAATAAAACAAAATATTTCCGTGCCTATAAATGAAACATAGTTTCCCACCTATTGATGCGCCGACGACTCAATGGCTAAGCCCTTGCCTTTATCGGTCGCCGAAGCACCACCTAAACAATCATGCACACAAAACCACACTAAGAACAAGCCAAAAATAATAAACTCGAAAAATGACCAAAATTAAAAACAACCTAATAGACCCCTTAAACACTCACTCTAAGTCCCAAATCACTCAATACAACCTCTAGAAACTCAAACCACTCAATTCCTTAAGAAAAACAACGAACCTCTTCACACACTCAATCGATCCTAAGCTCAAATCCCAATTCCAAGTTCCGCTAACATCAAAATTGGTTTTCTCAATCGACAAACCTTCTCTACAACACACAAATAATTTAACTCAAGCAATGGCATCAACCAATTTCATCTAATTCATCAAAACACAAAAATCCCAAATTTACCAAAATGCCATCGAATACTCAAAATGATCAATCAAGGATCAAATGATGTTTTTAAGCAAACTAAGGTATCAAACAAAGGAGGGGCGGCGGCATTTTAGAGAATATGTCCCTTTTTTACTGTTGACTTTGATTTTTTAAAATAAAATTCTCAAAATTTTAAAATAAATATAAAATGACTCACAAATGCCTCAAGTGGGCAAAAATAAAATTTAAAAGCTCAAAATATAAAAATCAAACTTTTAAAACGTAATTGGGCTCCAGAACTGAAATCGGGCCCACCAAAGGTAAGTCGGCCCAAAGACCTACGACCACCCAAAACGGACCTCCAAAAACTTATATGCGCGTCAAAAGAATAAAATGTGGTATATCCTCTGGACTCAAGCCTCGAACAACACATCAATCGATTAATTAATCTAGTGTACGTTAAAACTCTGAAACAACATGTCGTGCAAATTATCGACACACCACCAACTATATGACATTCTATATATCCTAAACTTGACACTTCAGCTCTATGACTATGTGTAGGTCACTCGGTCAAAAGGTCAACTCTAACAATCAATTGGTTAACTCACTCAATTTGACTAATCCGAACAATCTGACAGAATACGAGTGCTGACAAGACTCTCAAAAGGATGGGGTCTCACATCCTCCCCTCCTTATAAGAATTTTGTCCCTGAAATTCACTTACCGGAATCCTCAAACAAATGCGGATACTGTTGCCTGATCAACTGCTCTAGTTCCCAAGTCCTCTCCTCCATACGGTCACTACGCCAAAAAATATAAACCATAGGCACATTGCGGCTGCGTAACTGTCTCATCACTCCATCCACTATGGCCACTGGCTGAGTCGAACAAGATAAATCATTAGCAATCTCGATTGGTGGTGTCTTCAAGATATGAGATGGATCCGACACATACTTCCTCAATATGGACGCATAAAAGACGTTATGGATCCTCTCTAACTCTGGTGGTAACTCCAATCTGTATGCCACTAGGCCAACTCTGTCAACAATATGGTATCTCGGAGCTAGCTTGCCCCGCTGCTAAAATCTGATCATTCCCTTCCAAGGCACGAATTTTATGAAAACCCTATCATCCACTGCAAACTCCAAGTCTCGTCTATGGTGATCTGCATAACTCTTTTGTCAGCTCTGAGCTACTCTCAACCGTTCTCTAAATAGAGCAACCTGCTGAGTAGCATGGTCCACTAACTCTGGACTATCAAGATGCCTATCAGCAACCTCATCCCAACACAATAAAGTACGACACCTACGCCCATACAGTGCTTCATACGGTGCCATACCAATACTCCTCTGAAAGTTGTTGTTGTAGGCAAACTCCACTAAGGGTAACCATCGATCCCAAGTGGTTTGCCTGTCCAATACACAAGCTCTGAGCATATCCCCCATTATCTGAATAGTCCGCTCTGACTAACCATCTATCTGTGGATGGAATGATGTACTGAACCTCAGCTCTGTACCCAATGCAGTGTGAAACTTCTCCAAAAATCGAGAAGTGAACCTCGGATCTCGATCCGACACTATAGTCACTGGCACACCATGAAATCTCACAATCTCATCCATGTACCTCGACGCTAGCCTCTCTGATGTGTATGTCACTCTGATGGGGAGGAAGTGCGCATTTTTGAGAATATGTCCCTTTGTTACTACTGACTTTGACCGTTGATTTTGACCTTTTTAAAAATAAAATTCTCAAAATCTTAAAATAAATATAAAATAACTCACATATGCCCCAAGTGGGTCAAAATAAAATTTAAAAGCTCAAAATATAAAAATCAGGCTTTTAAAATGTAATTGGGCTCGAGAACTGAAATCGGGCCCACGAAAGGTAAGTCGGTCCAAAGACCTACGACCACCCAAAACGGACCTCTAAAAAATTATATGCGCGTCAAAAGAATAAAATATAGTATATCCTCTGGACTTAAGCCTCAAACAACACACACTAATCAACTAATTGATCTAGTGTACATTAAAACTCCGAAACAACACGTCGTGCAAATTATCGACACACCACCAACTATATGACGTTCTAGACATCCTAAACTTGATAGTTAGGCTCTATGACTATGTCTAGGTCACTCGGTCAAAGGTCAACTCTGACAATCAATTGGTTAGCTCACTCAATCTGACCAATCCGAACAATCTGACTGAATACGAGTGCTGATTAGACTCTCAAAAGGATGGGGTCTCACATCCTCCCCTCTTTATAAGAATTTCGTCTATGAAATTCACTTACAGGAATCCTCAAATAAATGCGGATATTGTTGTCTGATCAACTGCTCTAGTTCCCAAGTCCGCTCCTCTATACGGTCACTACGCCACAAAATATAAACCATAGGCACATTGTGGCTGCGCAACTGTCTCACCGCTCCATTCACTATGGCCACTGGCTGAGTCGAATAAGATAAATCATTGACAATCTCAATTGGTGTTGTCTCCAAGATATGAGATGGATCCGGCATGTACTTCCTCAACATGGACGCATAAAAGACGTTATGGATCCTCTCTAACTCTGGTGGTAACTCTAATCTGTATGCCACTGGGCTAACTCTGTCAACAATAGGGTAGGGACTAATATAACTCGGAGCTAGCTTGCCCCGTTGCTAAAATTTGATCATTCCCTTCCAAGGCGTGACTTTCAAGAATACCCTATCATCCACTGCAAACTCCAAGTCTCGTCTATGGTAATCTATATAACTTGTTTGTCCGCTCTGAGCTACTCTCAACCGCTCTCTAATTATAGCAACCTGCTGAGTAACCTGGTCCACTAATTCTGTATTGTTAAGACGCCTATCACTAACCTCATCCCAACAAAATAAAGTACGACACCTGCGCCCATACAGTGCTTCATACGGTGCCATACCAATACTCCTCTGAAAGTTATTGTTGTAGGCAAATTTCACTAAGGGTAAGCATCGATCCCAAGTGGTTTGTCTGTCCAACACACAAGTTCTGAGCATATCCTCCAGGATCTGAATAGTCCGGTCTGACTAACCATCTGTCTGTGGATGGAAGGCTGTACTTAACTTCAGCTCTGTACCCAATGCACTATGAAACTTCTCCCAAAATCGAGAAGTGAACCTCGAATCCCTAGCCGACACTATAGTCACTGGCACACCATGAAATCTAACAATCTCATCCATGTACCTCGACTCTAGCCTCTCTGGTGCGTCTGTCACTCTGATGGGAAGGAAGTGCGTATTTTTGAGAATATGTCCCTTTTTTATTGTTGACTTTGACCATTGACTTTGACTTTTTTTAAAATAAAATTCTCAAAATCTTAAAATAAATATAAAATGACTCACATATGCCCCAAGTGGGTCAAAATAAAATTTAAAAGCTCAAAATATAAAAATTAGGCTTTTTAAAAAGTAATTAGGCTCGAGAACCGAAATCGATTCCACAAAAGGTAAAGCGGCCCAAAGACCTACGACCACTCAAAACGGACCTCTAAAAACTTATATATGCGTCAAAAGAATAAAATGTTGTATATCCTCTGGACTCAAGCCTCGAACAACACACCAATCGACTAATTAATCTAGTGTACGTTAAAACTCCTTTACTGTTCTAATTCCCAAGTCCGCTCCTCTATACCGTCATTACGCCACAAAATATAAACCATAAGCACATTGCGGCTGCGCAACTGTCTCATCGCTCCATCCACTATGGCCACTGGCTGAGTCGAACAAGATAAATCATTAGCAATCTCGATTGGTGGTCTGTCCAAGATATGAGATGGATCTGACACGTACTTCCTCAACATAGACGCATAAAAGACGTTATGGATCCTCTCTAACTCTGGTGGTAACTCCAATCTATATGCCACTGGGCCAACTCTGCCAACAATACGGTAGGGACCAATATACCTCAGAGCTAGCTTGCCCCGCTGCTAAAATCTGATCATTCCTTTCCAAGACGCGACTTTCAAGAATACCTTATCATCCACTGCAAACTCCAAGTCTCGTCTACGGTGATCTGCATAACTCTTTTGTCGGCTCTGAGCTACTCTCAACCGTTCTCTAATTAGAGCACCCTGCTGAGCAGCCTAGTCCACTAACTCTGGACTGTCAAGATGCCTATCACCAACCTTATCCCAACACAATAAAGTACGACACCTGCTCCCATACAGTACTTCATATGGTGCCATACCAATACTCTTCTAAAAGTTGCTGTTATAGGCAAACTCCACTAAGGATAAGCATCGATCCCAAGTGGTTTGCCTGTCCAACACACAAGCTCTGAGCATATTCTCCATGATCTGAATAGTCCGCTGTGACTGACCATCTGTCTGTGGATGGAAGGCTGTACTGAACCTCAACTCTGTACCCAATGCACTGTGAAACTTCTCCCAAAATCGAGATGTAAACCTCAGATCCCGATCCGACACTATAGTCACTGGCACACCATGAAATCTCACAATCTCATCCATGTACCTCGACGTTAGCCTCTCTGATGTGTCTGTCACTCTGATGGGGAGGAAGTGCGCATTTTTGAGAATATGTCCCTTTGTTACTACTGACTTTGACCGTTGACTTTGACCTTTTTAAAAATAAAATTCTCAAAATCTTAAAATAAATATAAAATGACTCACATATGTCCCAAATAGGAAAAAGTAAAATTTAAAATCTCAAAATGTAAAAATCTGGCTTTTAAAATGTAAATGGACTCGAGAACCGAAATCGGGCCCATAAAAGGTAAGTCGGCCCAAAGACCTACGACCACTCAAAATGGACCTCTAAAAACTTTTATGCGCGTCAAAAGAATAAAATGTGGTATATTCTTTGGACTCAAGCCTTGAACAACACACTAATCGACTAATTAATCTAGTGTACGTTAAAACTCCGAAACAATATGCCGTGCAAATTATCGACACACCACCAACTATATGACGTTCTAGACATCCTAAACTTGACACTTAGGCTCTATAACTATGTCTTGTTCACTCGGTCAAAAGGTCAACTCTGACAATCAATTGGTCAACTCACTCAATCTGACCAATCCGAACAATCTGACTGAATACGAGTGCTGACTAGACTCTCAAAAGGATGGGGTCTCACATCCTCCCCTCCTTATAAGAATTTCGTCCCTGAAATTCACTTAACGGAATCCTCAAACAAATTGGGATACTGTTGTCTGATCAACTACTCTAGTTCCCAAGTCCGTTCCTCCATACGGTCACTACGCCACAAAATATAAACCATAGACACATTGCGGCTGCGCAACTGTCTCACCGCTCCATCCACTATGGCCACTGGCTGAGTCGAACAAGATAAATCATTAAGAATCTCGATTGGTTGTGTCTCTAAGATATGAGATGGATTCGACACGTACTTCCTCAACATGGACGCATAAATGACGTGATGGATCCTCTCTAACTCTGGTGGTAACTCCAATCTATATGCCACTGGGCCAACTCTGCCAACAATACAGTAGAGACCAATATACCCGGAGCTAGCCTGCCCCGCTACAAAAATCTGATCATTCCCTTCCAAAATGCGACTTTCAAGAATACCCTATCATCCACTGCAAACTCCAAGTCTCATCTATGATGATCTGCATAACTCCTTTGTTGGCTCTGAGCTACTCTCAATCGCTCTGTAATTAAAGCAACCTGCTGAGTATCCTGGTTCACTAACTCTAGACTGTCAAGACACCTATCACCAACCTCATCCCAACACAATAAAGTATGACACCTTCGCCCATACAGTGCCTCATACGGTACCATACCAATACTCCTCTGAAAGTTGTTGTTGTAGGCAAACTCCACTAAGGGTAACCATCGATCCCAAGTGGTTTGCCTGTCCAACACACAAGCTCTGAGGATATCCTCTAGGATCTGAATAGTCTGCTCTGACTAACCATCTATCTGTGGATGGGAAGGTTGTACTGAACCTTAGCTCTGTACCCAATGCAGTGTGAAACTTCTCCCAAAATCGAGAAGTGAACCTCGGATCCCGATCCGACACTATAGTCATTGGCACACCATGAAATTTGAAAATCTCATCCATGTACCTCAACGCTAGTCTCTCTGGTGTGTCTGTCACTCTGATGGGGAGGAAGTGCACAGACTTGATGAGTCTGTCCACTATCACCCATATGGCATCGTTTCCCCATTGCGTATGTGTCAAACCTACCACAAAGTCCATGGTGACATGCTCCCACTTCCACTTTAGAATGGGAAGCGGCTATAACATGCCTGCTGGTCTCTGATGCTCGGCCTTCACCTACTGAGAAACTAAGCATCGAGCAACAAACTCTGCTATGTGCCTCTTCATGCCTGACCACCAATACGACTATCTCAAATCTCTATATATCTTGGTGTTACCCTGATGTACAGAGAATGATGAATTGTAAGCCTCTTTCAGAATCCTCTGTCTCAAATCCTCGTCATGTGGTACACACATACGACCGGAAAGTTAGAATACCGTCATCTCTAACTCTGTACTCACTGATGGAACTCTCTGTACTATCACTGCTGTCCAAACTCTGTCTCACTCTGAGCAAAGCTGGATCCTCAAACTTACCGCCTCGAATCTCATCGATCAATGTTGGTCTCACCACCATTTGTGCAACTAGTGCTCTGGTCTTATCACTATCTAGCTGACCTCTAGAGTCCCTTAAACTCATCAACAAAGGCATATACTCGGCTCTTATATAAGCCATGGAAGAAGAGGTCTTCCTACTCAAAGCATCTACAACTATGTTGGCTTTGCCCTCGTGCTCCTTCTGGGTCCTCAAATACACCAATATGTCATCAATGAAGACGATGACAAATCAATCTAAAAACTATTGGAATACCCTATTCATGAGGTCCATGAACACTGCCGGAACGTTCGTCAACCCGAACGGCATAACAACAAACTTATAGTGTCCATACCTCGATCTGAATGTTGTCTTCAGGATGTCGGATTCCCGAACTCTCAACTGATGGTATCCCGATCTCAATTCTATCTTCAAGAACACCGAGGCACCCTGAAACTGATCAAACAAGTCATCTATCCTCGAAAACGGATACCGGTTCTTCACAGTGGCCAAGTTCAGCTTTCTGTAGTCAATGCAAAGCTAAAGGGTACCGTCCTTCTTTTTTACAAAAAGGAGAGGCGCACCCAACGGAGAAACACTCGGTCGGATGAAAATTTGATCCAAAAGATCCTCCAATTAAGTTTTTAGCTATCTCAACTTAGCTAGTGCCGTCCGATATGGCGGAATAGAAATCGGTGCAGTCCCTGGCAACAACTCAATCTCTCGGACTGGAGGTGTCACAACCCAACCCCCGGACTCTCGGCCCAGCAGGCCCGGACGTGTATGTGCGTGTGATGGATGACAACTGCAATGCTCAGTTAAGTTTTTAACCACAGGGCCCAAAAGATGCATCTTGTTACAAATGATCCACTCACACGACACATATAAGCCCAAGACCTCCCCCGCTCCTTTCCGATGCGGGATTGGGTAATCTGACCCCCCCTACCGGTTGGGTCTCACAATGATTGGTAAAGCATAGCCATCTTAAGCTCTGATAAGGCAGGGGAAAAGGTTTATGAAATGTCATTACTGGTAATAGTCTATCAAGTGGCAAAAAACAATTTGATTGTGATGGCAGGAAGCTTACCATTAACAATAGCTATATTTCCAAAGGAAACACTTGCATAGTTTGGAGATGTAAGGTTGTATTCGAATAAGTAATGGCTTTTCCCATCTATAGTTTTCTGCATCTAGTTGACAACCACAGAAGGAAATATGAGTGGCATATTTCTTTTGGAGTTACACCTAAATATATGTTCTTCTTTTCTTCCACATGAAAATTCAACACTAAAGAAATTATATAAAGTTTGTCATTTTCCAACCCTATCGATGTTGAAAAAAACAGATGTACAATGTTCATCAGGGAGTAGAGAGACAGTGTGGAAAATGATTTCATCAGGTAAACTACTAATCAGATCCTGTGAGATCCCATCCATTGTAGTGCTAGTTAGTGGCAGCGTCAACGGTAGCGTTAGTGCCAGCGGCAACGCACCGATGCTAAACTGTTGGTTTGAGAACACAGCCGTAGGAAGCCGTTAAGGAACCTATAGTGAATCTGAGAGTGTTTACGTATGAGTGTGAGTGAGATAGGTTAGACGATCGAGGTTGAGTCAGTGGGAAACAAACCAGGTTGATTTTGGTCCGTTTTGGGCGATCGCGGGCCGTTTGGGCCAAATATGAGCCCATTGGGCTTATTTGTGACGAAACGGGTTGTCGATTGGCCAGTCCAGCATTGTTGAACTTTTGAGCCAAAACCTAACAGCCCTTGGGCCTGAAACCCATCAGCCTAAGTTCACTACATCCTTTACCCATCAGCCCAAGTTTACACTTCACCCTTTAAACATTCCTCTTGCATAAGTGACCAGCAGAATACAAACACACACCACCAGCCTTAACTCGTTTTTCTCCTTCCTTCACCCTTCCAACCTACCAAAATCCACACTTTGCTCCATTTGACCCCAAAAACTTGTGGGGGATTGTCCCAAAATACTTTCCCATCAATTTTCTACACTTTTCCACTGTTAGTTTGATGTCTAAGGCCTGATTTTGAGGTGTTCTTCATTCTGGACGAAAATTCCAGAGTTGTTGGTAAGTGCTTAATCTTTGGTTTTCTTTTGGATTGGTTGGTTTATTCAGGTTGCTAGTGATGTGATTGAGTGTTTTTGATGGATGGAAATGCATGGAAACAACCTCTGATTCTTGTATGAATTTCGGATGAACAGTATCAGAGGGTTGTTTCTTCATGTTCTTGATCATGTTGGTGTGGTTATTCATGTTAATTGAGTGGTTGTGGTTAGTACTGATAGGAAGTGTGTAGAGGCAAGGATATCGTTGGCGAACCATCGACGCAACGAGAGGTGGGAGTTTATGTTTCATTTTCATATGCGTAACGTTTTGTTTTCAGAGTTCATATATGATCTAATGTTTTGGTTTGAATGGAGGCATGACTTGAATTGTGTTTAACAATTGTGTTAAAATGATAGTTTTCTGGCCATGTTTAAATGCTGGATATTCAAAAGCTGAAACATGCTGATTTGTTTGGTGTACATGAAATTTCATACGGGTTTTGCAACCTTCCATACGATATGATTTTTCGGCTTCTTAGACATTTTGTATGAATTTCGGATGAACAGTATCAGGGGGTTGTTTCTTCATGTTCTTGATCATGTTGGTGTGGTTATTCATGTTAATTGAGTGGTTGTGGTTAGTACTGATAGGAAGTGTGTTGATTATATGCGGAAGTGATGTTGGGCTGGTAATGAGAGTATCTGAAGTACTGTGATTTGGTTGTTTAGATTGGATATGATTTGAGTGTTTAAATTGGATAGGGGAATGTAGATGTGTGTGCAGCGTGAGAGGGTCCATAGGATTGCTTTCAATTATTTTGCATTTTTGATTCCTGGATTGGTTATGCTTAGTATGGCTGTATGGTTTGTGCTTGTTTAGGAGGTACTGGATCGATCAGTAGAGGCAAGGATATCGTTGGCGAACCATCGACGCAACGAGAGGTGGGAGTTTATGTTTCATTTGCATATGCGTAACGTTTTGTTTTCAGAGTTCATATATGATCTAATGTTTTGGTTTGAATGGAGGCATGACTTGAATTGTGTTTAACAATTGTGTTCAAATGATAGTTTTCTGGCCATGTTTAAATGCTGGATATTCAAAAGCTGAAACATGCTGATTTGTTTGGTGTACATGAAATTTCATACGGGTTTTGCAACCTTCCATACGATATGATTTTTCGGCTTCTTAGACATTTTTTCTATTGTGGCTGAATACTTCGAATATTATTTTGAGATGTTTGGCACCTGATTCTAAGACGGCAATGTTTAAATGCATGCATGGAATATCTTATGAATTTTTAGTTTTAATGACCCATACTGGATAAATTCGTTTTTGGTCACTGTACCGATTGGAGTTGACGGTTAATGCTTGATCAAGTTAGGTAAGTATATGGAGTCCTATAGAGAGGACAGTTGCTTACCTTGGAGAGGTATGGGTGGCTATGTGATTGAGTGCTGTGTGCACTATGAAGGGAAAGGCCTGATACATGCTTCATATATATCTTACGACATTATATACGTGTGCAAAATTGAATGTGACAGATTGTGTTTTCTCCATTCAATTTTGGGACAATGCTGATGGTGGGGTTTTGTTTATAGATATATGCGACAATTGAAAACCATCAGTAGGCTTTTATTTAGCCCTTTAGCGGGGGTTACGTGGAAGTGGTTTGTGTCCACCCCATTATGTTGGGCATAGTAGCCAAGTATCAAAACTGTTTTTACTTCCTTTTGCATTTTGGTGTGTGCACGTATGATGTCTACATTGAAGAGTATGGATTGTACTGGTTTGAATAAATGTTTGATACTATGCTTTGGTTTTGTCTCCATTCCACCGTTTATGCTTATGACGCGGTAACTTCCACTAAGGTCTTTGATCTCACCCCCTCCCTTTTTGTTTCAGGACTAAGGCGTGAGAGCTAGCTATTCAACTTTGAGGTTGCTATCCCGGTATTGGTCATAGGGCTGGACAAATGCACATGCACATTTTTGGACTCAGCGTCCTTCACATCTTCATGTATATTTGTGCATTTTTGCTGGTGCATATGTATACAATACATGCTTGCATATTCTGATGTTTTGATATATATGAAGTAGTGTTGTTGTGAATTTCTGGGAATCTGTGAGTGTGGACTCACGGTGTTGTATGGTTGAGGCCGAATGGCCCGTTGTATCTGATCTGATATTTCCGCTGCAGGTGTTTGCTACTCCGTTGTTTGTAAGTTATGTTGAGTACCAATTGATGCATGCCATGTTTTAAACAAAAAGATTCAAATGTTGAGTATTTCTACAAATTCAGATGTTGTGTTTTTTTTTCGGATAAGCCTTGTGTAGTTCCGCTTGGTCCACCAGTTGGGACAATCGGAGCTGCACGGCGGTGAGGCTTCCGTTTACCGGGAACGGGTCCTCACAGATCCATTGTTTCTTCCATTTTCAGGTTCTTGTTAAGATGAGCACAACCAAAAACTATTTAACTACTTTCCTATGATATAAATTCACAAGACTAAATCAGGAAAATATCCATTAGCGTGTCTATAGCTTAAAATATAAAGCTTTTCAGATAAAATATCCACTAGCGTGTCTATAGCTTAAAATATAAATCTTTTCAGATAAAATATCGTCTAGTAGATTGACCATCTTCATCCATTTTCAGGTTTATAATATCCATATTTGGCAAAACCCAAAATCTATCTATAACTATGTATCCATCTACCTAATACTAACAGTATACTAAATCTAGTATCCAAATCACGAGAAAGTAAATAGAGCTTGTTTTTGTTGATAAGATGTCTATCTTAACAAATATCAATCGAAACCCCTGATAAGAAATTAGTGTGATACTCTCTTTTATTGTAAAATAATTACTAACAGTATGCCATATTAGGTTTTGTGAAGTCAAAAGAAGGCATCTGTAATTGCCAATATATGACCTTATTAATTTAGATATATATATATTCTTCAAATTTCATCATATAATTAATATATGACTCATATATTCTTTAAAGAATATCAGATTTGTTTTTATTTCTTCCTAATGGAAGTTGAAATTCCTTGACACACACACAAGATGGGAAGTGAGATACCTGAAGTAATTACACAGATAACATCTTCTATATTATTGTTCTTGAGTTGGATGATATTGCATGAGATTCAACTAAGCAAAATTGTAAGCATTGTACAATTAATACGCATCAAAATTATTGTTCAATGTCTCTCTCTAGAAGGAAAACCTCTCACCGCTCTCTAACCCAAACCCAAACACTACTACTAACCAAGTTTACCCTTAGATTCCTATCTCGCCTCCTGGAGAACCATATCTACACCTTCAACCAGCTTGAAAGTCAGTTGATATAGATTCTACCGCCCAGGCCAGGGTCGCAGGCCAAGTTCTTGCAGGTGTAAAAAGGGATAAAGTGTAGGGGTTATGGAATCCGAAGGAGCTATCCTCTACAGAAAAAGTTATTACGTACTTTGTGGAATTCATTCCAGAGGAGTGGACACTGAATGAACTGGTTATGGCAGTGAGGAAATGGGAGCCAGTTGTTGATGTCTTTATCCCTCTAAAATGCAGCGTGACGTATTTGAGATACAGTTTCATTCATTTTGTTTAAATGGTTGATTATGAGAGCAAACAAATGGAGAAGATGAACACTGTATAGTTCGAAGCACGTCGCCTTTCCTTTAGTGTAGCAAAGTATATAGTGAGAGGGATGTTTTCTGAGGTGTCTAGAGAAATGGTGGAGTGGGTTCATCATAAAACACAAATGGGAGTCATTGACAAGAATCTCAGCAAGCTGTCGATGAACAGTAACGGGAAACATACATACGTAGAGGTTATATTTGCAAGATAGGGGGGTGGGTAAGGAAACACAAATGATCTATGAAGTGCAGGCAGAAATCCCTGAGGGGAACAGGGAATGGTTGAATCATAGTATTGTTGCTATTACTAGGAATAGAGTCTTTAAAAGACATAAAGTTCCGACAGGTATTACGTCAAGATGAATGGTGGAGGATGTATTCCTGATTACATTTTAATCACATGTATCTGTGGCTCGAGAGTTATCGAAGAACCCAAATTTGTGGCATGATATTTTTTGTGGAGTTCCACCGGTGGCGGACGGAGGACACAAGAGGGGCAAGAACATGCTGGTTGAAATTGAAGGACTTTCTATTGTATGCATGGATATAGTCGATTTTCCAAAATGTTGCTGAACTATTTAGTGATGTGATACAAATCCACTCAAACACACTAAACAAGACCCGTTTGGATGTGGCATTAGTGAGTATAAGGACTAGGCATGTGAGACCCCCAATTTTGAGTCCTAGAAGTCCAGAAGTCAGTGCAGGTGAAAAGACAATCTTGCCCTTGAAGGAAAGGATGTGTGATGGCCGAAATTGGTAAGAGTGTTATGGTAGTTAATTCTAGTATAAATTCTCTTTAATCTAAGTCCTTATAGATAGATAATTGCCTTAGAGATTAAAATTCCTAAGAATAGAGGAAGATAATTAAAGAATTTAATTATCTGGTAATTATCTTATTTTTAATTATCTTAAAAGTAGTAATCGTAATTCTATACTCATTCATTACAAATAGTAAGCCAACCTCACAAAAATCATTCAGGGAAAACATACAAAATTCGTATAAGCCTAAAACCCTACACCTCCCTATCGCCGCCAAAATTTGTTGAAACTTTAAAGTAGCATAATTCTCTTATCGTTCATCGGATCCCTAAAAATAATAGCTTGTTGGAAAGATATCTTCATTCTATTTCCAATAATCTTTTAGTTTTTATCAGGGGGTTAGTATTTCTTTCTCTTAAGATAAGTTGAAAATCGACGGCAGAATTAGGTTTTCGCCAAATCTTCTTGAACTTCAATGTAGCATAACTCTCTTATCGTTTGTTGGATCGTTGAAAATAATAGCTTGTTGGAAAATTATTTTCATCTTCTTTCCAAAAATATATGTTTCGTTATTTGGACGTAAATATTTCCTTGTCTAAGGTTAAGTTTAAAATCTGTGTCGGAATTAGGTTTTTAGATTTCTATAGTTTTTGTCTTCAAATGATTTCTGTTGTCGTTTCGCATGTTCTTATGATTTCTTAGCATCTATTCATGATGTATGATCATGAATTTCCTTATTTTAAACTTCTCTATACTTAAAGTCGAAATTGTCCTATGCCCTACTTTTAGCGACGAAATTTGCATAGTTAATTGGAATGGAAATTCAGGTTGAATCTTGTTAAGTACCTGGCTATCACATCACACATCCAAGAGAGAGGCACCTGCAGCATCTGATCACTGGTTTCTGATAGGTTTAGTGAGTGGAATTGGTAAGGAAATAGGGTATTCAATTGATTATTGAATATGCATGCTTAGTTTATTTTCGTCTTTGCCTGGTGATAATATAGGTTGTTCAGAACTACCTAATAAAGGCAAAGGAGTAGCTTCTTATTCAGAGACAAGAGAGGTAGGATCTATGCCTCATTGGTTTCTCCAAAGACCCCTGTTACCTTCTTGATATTTTTTATACCTGTTATTGTTGTATTGCATGCGAATTGATTATAGGGTGAAAGTATGAATTTCGGTTTGAGATGTGAATCTCATAGGCTATATCGAACCCCTGAGTTAGGTTTTGAATGCCTGAGTTGCATATGTTATGTGAATCGAATATGCTGATTGTGTTCTAACATGATTGAGGATACCTTGCTATGGTATTATGTTTTGTACTTTCATGTGTATGCTTGTACGTGTTTGTGTATCAGGCTCCTTTTCCGGTGGCCATTCAGGGTAAGCACTGATTCTCCTAGGGAGAGGAGAGGTTCTTACTGGTATGGGAGTTATATGGGTGACGAAACCCTAGCAAGAGCTTGCTGGATGTCTGGTTCTTGTGTGGCAGGAAACCCTTATCCTTGTGTGGTTTTGGATGCTTAAGTTCGTGTGTCGCTTGGGAAGACTTATCCATGCGTGACAAGACAACTTACTAGGCTTACTAAATAGCTTGTGTGTTAACCATTTATCCTTTGTGCTGTAAGCCTTGAACAACGAAGGTGGAAGGGGATAGCCTTTCTTCTTCATTGCTGAGAGCGATCTGATGAGTTCCACCTACCTGCGTACTTCTGATACTTTCGGAAGTGTTTGTAGTCCTCCCTCAACCATAGATTCGGCCCTAACCCTTTTCTGATTGATTCTTGAATTGCATGATCCCCTTTAGATGTCTAGGAATGATCTAATATGAATTGGGAGATTTGTGTTTAGAGTTTATGCAGATCTTATGATACTGCAACCCTACTGAGATTCTTGTAATATCATACCGTTATTTTTACTATTTTTCAGGTTTAGGTACATCCACTACCCATGGTACCAGTGTGTGAGATCAAGGCTACATGACAGGGCGATATCGCATCACATTTGCGTACTAGATCCTTTTTACTTGTGCATATAACATTAATGATTGTGCTACTTTCTGGTTTATTTTCAGATCCTTCCTTTTCTTGCTATTTTCGAAATATATTTGAAGGATTTCTTGCTGGTTGTTTGGATCCTTATGGGACTTGTGTGTTGTGAACCCAACAATTTAATCTAAAGACTTTCGCTGATGTTTTATTCACTCCGTATATTACCAGAATAATTATCCAATATCATGCTTCAATCGTTGTTAAAAAAAAATTAGAAATAAACATGCTAAAAATTAAAAATTAATGGTAAGCCTGGTGAGATTCAGATAGTTCCTAGATGTCATTTGGGCTATTTGGGTTTCATGGCGGTGACGACCTTAATCAGAGAAAATAGTAATAGTTAGGAATTGGGGTTGTCACAAGGCAGGAGGTAGAAGTCAGAGAAAAAATGAAGCTGATACTAGGTGAAAATAGCTTCATGGTATCGGTTGAAGAGAATATACACACAAAAGGAAAAATGGCAGAGGAAAAAGATCGTATATGTCTATGTAGCTATTGCAGTACTGAATGAAATAGCCAAATAAAAAAATGTCCTTTGAAATGGACAAGGTCATAGACGAGATGACGCATTTAATGGAGAAAGAGGTAAGGAGGGGTGAGAATTCATAGGATGGAACAGATGTGGGCCTTGGAACCTTGAAAGCCGATCTAGAAACACCAGGGCCCAAGGTGGACATGGGCCGAGGAAGAAGGCGCAAAACTCAGAGAGTAGGAAGGACAGAACTAGGGGGACTTGAAAAATGGAGACATGACCCAATTGAGGTTGATGGGCAACCCAAATTGTATAGCCCAGAGATGTCTGATTGCATGGAGCCATGGTCACTGGATAAAAAGGAACTAGGGGATGAGTGTGAGGTAGGAGAAAGAGGAGTCCAAAAGAGGACGACGGGGCTCTTGAAGGCTCCCCGTTCTATTAAACAAAAAAGTAGAATCCATCAGGGGAGGAAGGCATAGGGACCGAAGATGCAACTGTTCCAAGACCCAACTGTTGGAAAATCCTTCAACAAAACTCAAGTGGAGCTGGCAGTGGATGGGACGCAAGGAAGCAGTAGTATTGATTTCGAGGCTGTTCTGATTAAAGTATATAACAAGATAACGGCAGCACGTGGGAAGACGAAGGGATACGATAGCTCGAAAAGAACGGATGAGAAGGGGGAAGGAACTTTGCAAGAAGAAGGGACTCTCGATTCGCTGCTAGCAATAGTGACATCGGATTCAGGAGAATCCATGCACACTATCCCAGAGATTAGATATTTAGCAAAGGGAGAGGGCGAAGAAGAAGGTACTGATGACCAAATGGAAGGCAAGGGAGACGTGGAAAGGGAAGTTAAGGCCACAGTTGAGGTGATGCATACACTAGACTTGGGCACTGGGGTAAACCAGAAGAACCTAAGATCTTAGATTCTGGAGCTTGTTGAAGACGAGATAGAAGAGTGGGATCTACACAGAGGTCAATAGGTGAGACCCTCGGCAACCAAGTATAGGTAAGTCTCTTTGTTATTATGTTAAATGTGGTCTTTTAGAACTGTAGAGGGTTAAGAAATAGACTCAAATGCATGAGTATTAGAAGTTTCATGCGAGACAACTTCATATCATTATGCTTCGTAGACGAGACGAAGGTGGAGGGGATAAAGGAAGGGTGGATTGATAAAATTTAAGGTGGTAGAGAGGTGGAATGGTGTTCTAGTGATGCGAGGGGTAGGGTAGGGAATCTCCTAGCAGCATGGGTTCCAAGCTGTTTGAGAGTGATGAGGAAAGACTATTTGAAACAGTGGATTGCTTTAGAGGTTATTGTCATATCGTCAGGGTACAGAGTGATGTGTATGGGTCTTCACGTTCCAAGTGCAATAGGAGAAAGAGTTATGTTCTGGGAGGAGGTGTTGATGATACGAGGAAATAGTGCCTTGCCATGGATCATTATTGGAGATTTCAATGAGATTCTATGTTCAGGAGGAGAGATTGGGGGTTACTTTTGAGGAAAAAGTAGCGGAAAACTTGAAGTTACTTATGGATAAAGGAGGGCTTGTAGATATGCCAATAAACGGGAAACAATTCACATCGGTTCTCGCGGAGGAGGCATCCAGAATTGATCGTGCCCTGGTAAGTGTTGATTGGGCAGCAGATCATAAGCGACCTCAAGTTCGTGGCAGGTAACAAAGGTTTGTCTGATCACACACCTATAGTGCTTAAGGAAGGAAGAGTTTTCATGGGGACCAAGACCTTTCAGATCTTGGGATCACTAGTAGGAGGAGGAGTGTTTTGAGGAGACAATACACAATTTCTGGGTTGAGGCGAATGCTGAATTTCCAGGACGATTTCCTGATTTTAAGGAAATTTTCTTTTTTTCAGGAAGAAATTGAGAGAATGGAAATGAAAGGAGTGTCGAGAATAATAAGGAGAAACTCCAAAGGATATTGACAGAGATAGACAAAATGGACTCTAGGAGAGGGGACGACTGAAAACTATCAGTGAGGAAGAGGTGGTTCAGCTGCAAAACCTTCAAATACAGAAGTGGAAACTTAAGCAGCACACAGAATCGGTTTGGAGACAGAATTCTAGGCTACACTGGCTGCAATTAGGGGATAGGAACACTAGATACTTCTAACTATGTGCGAGTGCTACGAGTAGGAGAAATCATATAGGATTACTAAAGGTGGAGAGACAGATCCTGTGTTGACCGAATGATATTAAAGATGTAGTGGTCAAATACTTTCAGGAAATTTTTAAGGATTCTAAAGGGGGTGGCATTATGTTGGGCAGTATAGTGATGAATAGATTATCAGAGCAAGAGGTGATGAATTTGATCCGGCTGTTTGATGAGGAGGAGATCAAGGCTGCGGTGTGGGACTGCGAGAGTAGAAAAGCCCCAAGACCTGATGGTTTTAATTTTCTGTTTAAAAAAAAGGATGTGGGAAGTGATAAAGGAAGATCTGATGGAGATGGTTAGGGAGTTTAATTATTCAGGGCAATTACCGAAAGGAGTTAATAATTCCTTCACGGTGTTAATTCCCAAGACGGTAAGGGTTGTTTCCCTGAATGAATATAGACCCATTAGCTTAATTAATGGGCTGTATAAGGTCATGGCCAAGGCACTTACTAGTAGGCTCAGAGTGGTGGTGGGATACTTGGTCTCACATTTTCAGTCAGGTTTCATAAAAGGGCGATGCATTTCAGATTTGGTGTTATTGGCATTAGAAGTAATTCACAAGTTGAGATTGACTAAGTCTAAAGGGCGGTGTTTCAAATTAAACTTCTGAAAGGCTTACGACACAATTAGGTGGGAATCCATTTTGGAAGTTATGAAGGTAATGGGATTTCTGGATAAATGGGTACAATGGATTAACCAATGCATCAGTCGAGCACATATGATGGTGTTGGTAAATGGTGTATACACCAACGAATTCACCATGGGGAGAGGTATACTTCAAGGAGACCCATTGTCTCCACTTTTATTTGATTTAGTGGCAGAAGTCCTATCCAGATGTTGTGTAGAGCGGAGAAGGAAGGATTGATACAAGGGATTAAACTAGGATCAACTTCAATTTCCCACCTACAATATGCAGACGACATTCTACTGTTTAGTGCCGATTCCGAGGAGAGCCTTCACAATATGAAGAGTGTACTAAGGTGATTCACCTTATTTTCAGGGCTGAAGGTAAACTTTTGGAAGAGCGCCATTATAGGTATCAATGTGTCTAAAGAAGGAATTCAGGAGATGGCTGTGAAGTTACATTGTAAGGCGGAGAATTTCCCAATCTGTTACTTGGGACTGCCTTTGGTAGCAAGTCCAAGGAGATATCAGACATGGAAAACGGTTTTAAGGAACTTTCGAAGGAAGTTAACAATGTGGAAAGGGAAGTTTCTTTCTATTGGAGGGCGGTTGGTTCTCATTAAAGCAATGCTTAACAACGTTCCGATTTTCTGGATGTCAATCTTTAGAATGCCAAAGAAGGTTCAGTCAGAAATGGAGAGGATGACTAGGCGAGTCCTACGGAAAGGGGATGTTGATGGTCGATGTATTAGCAAAGTGAAATGGAATAAGGTTTGTCGTAGCTAGGAGAAAAAGGCCACAGGCGCTGGCAATGTGTCCCTAAGGAACACTTCATTACTTGCAAAATGGTGCTGGAGGATCTTTGAACAGCCTGAAGGACTGATGGTAAGGTTTTCAAAGAAATGTATAACCCTAGAGTTAGCTCGGAAGGTATTAGGGTGGGAAGCAAAGGAGTGTCAGTCATATGGGAGGATATCCTGAAGTGTGTAATTGAGGACTCAGTTTCAGCACGAGAATTATTAAAGAAACTGCAGTGGAGATTGGGGAATGGGAAGATAGTACGATTTTGGTTAGATGTGTGGAGAGGGAGTGAGTCTTTTGGTGAAAAGTATCCAAGACTTTTTGATTTGTCTTTGCAGAAATTGAATTCAGTGGAGCAGATGGGATGCTGGTATCCGGAAGGTTGGAGGTGGAACATGCAGTGAAGAAGATGACTTTTTGTGTGGGAGGAAGAATTAGTCATGCAGTTATTAAAGGGACTGGAGAATAGCTATATTGGTTTGGGTAGGGAGGACAGAATATCATGGGGAGGAGTAGATCAAGTATATTCAGTTAAAGTATGTTATGCTATATTGGAAGATCTGCAGGATATCGAATCTGATATCTCCTTAGCTGCTATATGGGCAAGGTTGGAACGCTTAAAAGCAAGGTATTAGCTTGGCTTGCATATCAAGACCGTATCTTGACCAAGGGACGATTGGTAAAACTGCAGATGTTGGACTCGAATGAGGTGGATTGTCTGGGATGCAATGGAATGGAGTTGAACGCAAATCACATATTCGTCAGGTGCAGGCGGGCTTAGCTATGCTGGTCGGAGGTGATGTATAGATGGGATAATCACGCAAATTATCCTGCTGAATATGAACATAGTCTTCTGAAAATATATACAGACGCACAAGATGAGAAGCTCCATGGATATAAGCCTTCCTGAGAAGGGAAGCTCAAATGATAGGAATACCTCAAAGAATAATCTTCAATGGCATGAAACCTCAGGCTCTCCTTCCCATTCCATTGTTGTTTGCACGCAGGGAAAACCAAACTGGAAAATGGGAAAAGAGTTTGAAGGTACTAACACCCTTCCTTATTGGGTAGTCCCTCGTGAATTTGTACCCGGCAGACTGGCAGGGGAAATAAATATGGGAAAGAGACCTATATTAGGCAACAAACAACTTACCATAGAACTTGCTGCAGGTACAATCAAATGAATAGATAAGAAGCGATGCCAATAGGCTGGGAGCCTGGGCCAGACTGGATGGGCTTGATCAAAAGAATGCATCGTGGGCCCTGACTTAGTGTGATACTCTCTTTTATTGTAAAATAACAGTATGCCATACTAGGTTTTGTGAAGTCAAAAAAGGTATCTGTAATGTATGACTTTATTAAAATTAGATATATATATTCTTCAAATTTAATCATATAATTAATATATGACTCATATATTCTTCAAAGAATATCAGATTTCTTTTAATTTCTTCCTAATGGAAGTTGAAATTCCTTGACACACACACAAGATGAGGAAATGAGGTACCTGAAGTAATTACACTGATAGCATCTTCTATATTATTGTTCTTGAGTTGGATGATATTGCACGAGATTTACGGTACTTATCCTGCTGAGTATAAATATAGTCTTCTGAAAATATATACAGACGCACAAGATGAGAATCTCCATGGATATAAGCCTTCCTGAGAAGGGAAGCTCAAATGATAGGAATACCTAAAAGAATAATCTTCAATGGCATGAAACCTCAGGCTCTCCTTCCCATTCCATTGCTGTTTGCAGGCAGGGAAAACCAGACTCAAAAATGGGAAAAGAGTTTGAAGGTACTAACACCCTTCCTGTGTTGGGTAGTCCCTCGTGAATTTGTACTCGGCAAACTGGCAGGGGAAATAAATATGGGAAAGAGACCTATATGAGGCAACAAACAACTTACCATAGACTTAGACATTGATTAGTTGACTTTGTGTAAATGCAGATAGATGAACCCCACCATTCAAGACGACCTTAAACTATAGATGAGGACAAGGTTTCTTCAAAAGATTCAAAAGCTTCATTAACCCTTTTGTATAGTGTTGTAGCATTCTAGCATTCTAGCATTCTAGATGGATCATTATATTAATTAAGATAATGATTTAATTTTCGAGAAAATAATTTTTTTACTCTTTTTGTTAAATTAACTGCTATTCATTAATTATATATCCATAAAGCCCAAAATAACAACCTTTCACCAGTGTGGAAGGAGATTGTGAAATGTTTTAATAAGGATTCCAACTGCTGTCAATCTATCAGGAGAAATTTTAGATGGAAAGTCGGGGAAGGCAATGTTATCAGGTTTTGGCATGACTTGTGGTGTGGAGACTTTTCTTTGCAATATTGCTTTCCTAAACTATATACCTTGTCTTTAAACAAGCAAGGTAATTTGCAGCAGATGGGAATAAGGGTAAATGGGGCTTGGACATGACAACTTTAGTAGAGAAGAAATTTGTTTGCATGCATGGGAGGAACAACAAAGCTTGCGTCTAATTGATATTATTTCTAGAATTTCTCTCAGAATGGACTGCAGTGACTTAATGGTGTGGGGTACGCAGGAAGGTGTTCTCAAAGATTGATTTGAGGTCAGGTTATCATCATTTGCGAGTTCATGAGTAAGATATCCCGAAGACAGCTTTTAGGTCCCTGTATGGACATTATGAGTTCTTGTTGATGCCGTTTGGGTTGGCAAACGCGCCGATAGTGTTTATGGATTGATGAACCGAGTATTCCGGGAGTACCTTTATCGGTTCGTGATTGTCTTCATTGATGACATCCTCATTTATTCAAAATCGGAGGAGGAGCATTCTGAGCATTTGAGGATAGTATTGGAGACACTTAGAGCTCGGCAGTTATATGCCAAGTTCTCTAAGTGTGAATTCTGGTTACGAGAAGTCGGTTTCTTGGGACACCTTGTGTTGGCCAGAGGAGTACTGGTGGATCCCAGGAAGATTGAGATTGTTGTATCATGGGAATCTCCTCGTAGTGTTCGCGAGATACGAAATTTTCTGGGTTTAGCCGGTTATTATCGACGATTTGTGGGGAACTTTTCGACGTTAGCAGGACCGTTGACTCGGTTGACACGCAAGGGCGAACCGTTTGTGTGGCCCGAGAAGTGTCAACAGAGTTTTGAGGAGTTGAATTCTAGATTGGTTTCCGCTCCTATTCTTACCTTACCAGTCAGCGGTAAGGAGTATGTGGTGTACAGTGATGCATCAAAGCATGGTTTGGGTTGTGTGTTGATGTAGGATGGGAAGGTAGTCGCCTATGCCTTGTGACAGTTGAGGCCATACAAGTGCAATTACCCGACCCACAATTTGGAGTTAGCAGCTGTGGTGTTCGCACTGATGATTTGGCACCACTATCTCTATGGTGAGACTTGCAGAGTCTTCTTAGACCATAAGAGTCTCAAGTACCTTCTGACCCAAAAAGAGCTTAACTTGAGACAGAGGAGATGGCTTCAGTTGATAAAGGATTACGACCTTGTGATCGATTATCATCCCGAAAAAGCCAATGTGGTTGCCGACGCTTTGAGTAGGAAGACTTCATCTTCCTTGGCTTATATCTGAGAGGAGTATATGCCAATGTTGATGTATTTGAGGGCAATCTGAGTCCAGCTTGGCAGTGATAGTTCAGAGGCATTGTTAGCACAGATTTTCGTTAGGCCGTCATTACATGAGGAGATTTGAGCCAAACAGTTAGAGGATCCGAATTTAACCCAGTTGAGGCAGCAGTTGGAAAACAGTGTTGGAGCGGATACAGTCAGTGAGTATAGAGTCCGAGATGATGGAATTCTGACCTTCTGAAGCAGAGTTTGTGTTCCCCGGGATGAGGAGTTACGTCATTTGATTTTGACCGAGGCGCATAGTTCTACGTTCTCGATTCATCCTGGTAGTACTAAGATGTATCGTGATTTGAGGGAGCAGTATTGGTGGTCGGGGATGAAGAGACATACTGCAGAGTTTGTTGCTTGTTGCCTCGTATGCCAGCAGGTCAAGGCTGAGTACTAGAAACCCGCAGGTATGCTGCAGTCGCTTCCAATTCCCGAGTGGAAGTGGGAGCATATCACGATGGATTTTGTCGTGGGTTTGCCGATGGCTCAACGTGGTTTCAATGCAATGTGGGTGATTGTGGACAGGTTGACCAAGTCTGCCCATTTCATTCCCATTCGAGTTTTTGATACACCGGAGAAGTTAGCTTCTCGATATATGGATGAGATTTTGAGGTTACACGGAGTTTCAGTATCAATAGTATCCGACCGAGACCCAAGATTTACTTCCCAATTTTTGGGGAAGCTCCATAGTGCCTTAGGTTCTTAATTGAACTTCAGTACTACCTTTCACCCCCAGACAGATGGTCAGTCCGAGAGGACAATACAGACATTGGAGGATATGCTACAAGCGTGTGCGCTCGATAGACAGACTACGTGGGATAGATGTCTACCATTGGCAGAGTTCACCTACAATAACAGCTTCCAGGTCAGTATTGGGATAGCACCGTATGAGGCATTGTATGGTAGATGTTGCCGGACACCGTTATGCTGGGACTAGGTAGGCGAGAGGCTCCTAGATAGTCCTGAGATGATTGATCAGGAAACAGAGCAATTAGCACTGATCAGACAAAGGTTGAGGATGACTCAGGATAGACAGAAAAATTACGCAGATAATCATCGTCGTGAACTTGAATTTGAGGTCAGTGTCATGGTTTTCGTAAAAGTCGCACCGTGGAAGGGCTTACTTCGGTTTCAGCAGCGGGGCAAGTTAGCATCGCCTTATATCGGCCTGTATGAGATTACCCAACGCATCAGGCCAGTGGCATACCGATTGGCATTGCCACCATCTTTAGAGAGAATCCTTGGTGTTTTCACGTCTCGATGTTGCGGAAGTATATTCGGGATCCGTCTCATGTGTTAGAGATACCGCCAGTTGAGATTGCCAGTGATTTTTCGTATCCCGCGTAACCAGTGGCTATTGTTGACCGAGCCATCAGACAGCTGCGTACACGCAATATTCTGATGGTCTGAGTATCATGGCACAGTGGTCGAACCGAGGAGTTTTCATGGGAGACTGATGAGTCGATGCGGGAGCGATATCCACACCTTTTCGAGTAGCATGGTACGTAAATTTCGAGGACGAAATTTACGTAAGGAGGGAAGGATGTGAAACCCCATCCTAGTTGTATGTCCAGTCAGCTTTATTCTAGTAGTCCACGTATACGTTTGACACTTTGACTGAGACGAAAATCGATACATTGGAAAATTACTGTTTTGCCCCTATCAGATCCAAACTTATTTTTGGGCTCGTTTATACCATAAGACCTTATTCGTACCTTTTAAGCCCAATCAAGTATATTTGGGCCGAGTTTGTTAATCCGAGCCCACTAGGGTTTTGGGGTAAGGTTATATTTAAGCCCATCTAATAAACCCTACCCACCTCCGTTGCTTTTGTTTCAGACAAAAACCTGTGTCCTTCCTCCTCTATTTTATCACGCTAGTCTTGATTGCCGCCATCAATCTTTCTTGACTGGTGCGCACTCCTTCTCCCAACCCAACACTCGCATTAAGCTCCTCTCTTTTCCACTGCTCGATTGTTAGTGTAAAGCTTAGTGGTTTTGTTGGTTTTATACATCGGTGAGGGAATGATAGGATTCCTTTCTTTCATATATTAATTCTGATTTGCAATTGTAGATTCTAATATTGGTTTGATTCAGGTGGTTCTGAATCTGGATCACGCAATAAAGGCAAAGGAATTGCCACAAATTCTTCTGCACATAAGGTAGGAGACTATGCCTTATAAGTTTGATCGAAAAATTCTCTTATTTCTAAATCACCTGGTTATTTAGAGGTATATTATATTGTTCTTTTAATTGATGCTTATTGCTTTGATTGCGCTACAGTTACGTTGTCCTTCTTCGTGTAAGGGCAGCTTTAAGTCTTGCATAAGTTACCATGTATTTTTTTTTCTTTTCGTCATCTTCCCGTTTTGTCTTCTTCCCGTTTTATCTTTTTTCATTTTTGTCTTTTCCTAGTTTTGTCATTTTCTGGTTTTGTCTTCTTCCGATTTTGTCTTTTTCCGGTTTTATCTTTTTGCCGATTTTATCTTTTTCTGATTCTGTCTTTTTACGGTTTCGTCTTTGTCCGGTTTTGTTTTTTTCCCCGTTTTGTCTTTTTTCCGTTTCCTCTGCTTCCCGCTTCGTTTTACAAACTCTTTCTTTGTTCATTTGGCTTTTAGTTTATTCCTTTAGAATCCCAATGAATGTTCTTGTGAATTTTATGCTCACTATGCGATTTTCTTGTCCTCTAAACATGTTATATTGTGAGCCTTAGTTTGGGTAAGCCAGGATCATATGAGTATATTTGAGGTTGTGTGATGCATGTGCATGTTTTACACTCAGTTATAAAAGTATGGTATTGCACTACTGTTTTAGTCAAGCATATTTGTTTATAAGACTATTGTTTTGGTATTATAGTTTTTGTCAAGTATATTGAATTGTAAACGTAGTATTTGTTTGGAACTATGACGTTTGACAAGTACATTGTTCTATAAACATTTTATATGCATCAGTTTGGGAATCTACAGTTATTAAACGTTCGCTTGGCCAATGCGAGGTGAGTATTCGGAATCCCCGTGATAGGGGAGAGTTGCTTACCTGTTCGGGAGTTGTATAGGGGTTGTCTTCATTTGCCTGCCACGTCTTCGCAGGTTGGTTTGTATTGAGTATTGAGACGAATATGATACGTGCAGTCTTCTCTGCCTAGTCTCGGACAACACTGGCATTAGGGGTTACGTGTATATTATTATTTTCTTAAAAATATAATTTAACACTGCCAGTGGGCTTCCAGTTTTCCTTTAGCGGGGGAGGAGTGATTTATTATGTCCATCCCGATGGCTTTTGGTAAGCATTGTTAGCCGTGACGTATTATGAGTTTTTTAGTTATAACCTATTGGGCTGGAACTACGTTTTACATTATAAAATCAAATGCATAAATTCTATATTCTTTGAGTTACATCATTCACATCCTCGTTCTTATAATAAATCGTTCCTTCTCCTCTTAGTATGTGCCTCTGATTCCCCGTAGGACATATGATGCGGTGACTCCTACTGAGATTATTATCTCACTTGTTGTTATTTCCCCCTTTCAGGAGTAGTTCGTGAGCCATAGACAGTGTTTTGAGCTGTGAGAGCTTCTTACGACTTGGTTGGACTATCGCACTTGCACATTTTACATGGTTTTCTTTTCTGGCATTTTCTTTTTGACTCATTTTGATGTTTTGATTATTATTATATCCTTATGCATTTACTACGTTTCTGGCTACGATTTTATGTACCAGGCTTTAAGCCCAGTTTGTGATTTTAGGCTTATGACTGTATGGGCCTGTCTTTTGTTTTAGATATTTTGTTTATTTAAATAAAGTCTTCTGCTGTGGTATTTTGTTCACTCTAATGATATGTCAGATGTCTGTTTCTTATTTTGCATGCTCCAATTCTTGAAATATTAAATACGTTTGTTTTGGGAATCGTGTTTGAAAAATCTTCTAAGCCTTGTGGGATTCAGATTGGTCCACGTATTGGACTTGTCCGGGTTTCACGGCAATAAGGGCCTAGTTTTCGGGTTTGGGTCCTTACACCTGAGGCTTCTTGTTAGACACTCTGTGCTTGCTTGCTCTCTTGACTCATCTGATGCCAAAGGGATCCAGACCAGAGTCTACTCTTTGCTTCCTGCCTCCAAATTTTTTATGCGCAATGAGGATGGAGTTTCCCTGGGGCCAATGATGATTCTGGCTCAAGATAAAATCAGTTTGGAGAGCTGGTTATCACCAAATCTCTTAACTGTCTGAATTCTAACTTAATATCTCAAATTTACATTCTGAACCATAGGGTTTGAGGTTTGAAGATTTTTGTTTTTACATTTATAGTTGCACTACGGTGAAAACTGCAGGACTGAACTCAAACAACCTATCCTTGAAGGAGGGATTGCTTTCAATAGAGTCCATGGGATGCATGTGTACGACTATACTAGCACTGACCTCAGATTCGACAGAGTTTTCAGAACAGGAATGATCAGTTACAGTAAAATAGTAATGAAAAAAGTCATGGAAACATACAAGGGCTTTGAGCAGATAAAGCAGCTGGTTGATGTTGGTGGCAGAAGTTACAAGGGCCGCTCAAGAACTATTACAAAGTTCCTCCACACGATGGGAAGTTAATTGTCATGGAAGCAGTCGTTCCAATAATGCCTGGCAGTAGCGCAACAGATAGGGACACTGCTTAGTTAGATGTGCTAATGCTGGCCCGAGACCATGAAGGAAAGGAGCGAACACAATTGGCTATTGAAGCAGGATTCGGTGGCATCAAATTCGTTTGCAATGTCTGTAAGTTTTGGATTCTGGAGTTTTATAAGTAATTTATGCGCATCCATCTGCTAAAATCTTTCAACATCCATATCATGGCTTGTGGGTGGCAGTATTATAATATAAAGTTAGGTTTTGCAATGGAAACAAAGGGTAACAAACAATGACGATTCTAAATGTATATATTAAGGTAAATAAAACTACGTGTATGCTTAGTAGGATGTGAACTCTATGACTTTTTTATAAAGAATTATTTGGCGCTACCAAATGGCTTCTCTCACCTCACAAAACCTCCCACCTCTCTCTAACCCAAACCCAAACATTGCTTCCAAACACATTCCCAACTCTACCAACCAATTCAAGAGTGACTGCTGCAGAGATTTCAGGATATCACCAACAACTCAGTTGCCTCATCCGAATGTGCATAGTTTGTCAAGGCATGCATCACTCCACTGGGAACCAGCAAAGGTGTTTTGTGCGGACAGATATATATCATATTTCATAGAAGGTATACCAGAGGGTTGGCAATCCAGCAGACTTTTCAAAGAGATTGCTGCTATAGAGCCTGTAGTAGATGTGTTTATTCCAATGCGTAAATCCAGGAGGGGATTACAGTTTGGTTTTGCTAAGTTTGTTAGATGTGGGGTTCAAGAGGCTACCCGACAAAGGAGGCTCAACTCCCTGCTAGGAAGCCCCACCCGGATGAGATTTAATGTGGCTCGTTATGCAGATAGTTCAGGTCAACGCAGAACAATGTTTAAGGGGAATGTCTGAACGAAAGAGACAGTTGAACTGAGATTAAACCAGCCGGCTGTGCCCAATATGTCAATGATGGAGCGTGATAGACGAAATTATGCAGAGGTCACAGCGACACCAATCAATCCTCCCTGAGTAGAAGCACCAGTGGAGATTCATCCTAATGAAGGAGCCCAGGTAAGGCTTCAGCGGAGTGTTGTGGGAACTATACGTGGAGGATACCTAAATAAGACTTGTCTACCCACGGGTGTGGGGTGCACAGTTATGGGGGGACACCAGAGACTTATTACCTTTGAAACCGTTGAGATAATGAGAAGCGAACTTACGACTAACATCAGTTTCTGGAATGGTCTGTTCTATGGAATTCATCCTTGGCATCTGGAGGATACTGGTAACAGAAGGCTCTGTTGGGTGAAGCTTGTGGGAGTACCTCAGAATGTGTGGTGTGAAGAAGCCTTTAGGAAAATCATCCAGTCCATTGGGTTGTTGGTCCAGGTACACAACAAAATAGTTAGCTGGGATTGTCTTGATGCGGCTGTGTTGCAAGTGGATACAGGAATTCAGTCGGACATACAGCAGTGTGTGAAGTTACGGGTAGATGGTAAACTGTTCATGGTGCATATTCTGGAAGTCCAGGAAAGAGATGATGAGGGGCCCGAGGTAGGAAAAAAGGTAACAATGTCGAGTGACTGCAACAGGTTTTCCGCTACTATCAATCATAATTTATCAGTTGGGTGGAAGGGTAGGGATGGAGAGGAGAGGGGCAGCACGTCCCATGCAGGAAAAAGGGGCTCTTGTCACAAGGTTGTGAGGGAAGAGAAAAGTGTGGGAGAATGCAGCATGGAAAAAGACCAAGTGGGAGATGTGGACCGTATTGGGAAGTCCCAGATATTTGTCAAGGAGCAGCTGGCACACGTGGGTATTCATCCTCCAGTGCTACAGTTTAATGAAGGGCTCTCTAGTAATTCTACACAAAGTGGAGGAACTTTAACTAATTTCACTGCTCCCGAATTGCTTCAGGGGAGAGGGGGGATGAGTGAAGGGGGACAGTTCAAGGATACTCGCAAGACAGTATCTGAGTTTCTGCCAAATGATTCTGGAGCGGAGTCTATTAATTTTACGTTGTTGCAGGAAGATATGGCTTTTACACGAATGAGGAAGGAAGGTAACAAAGCCTCGCGCATGGGATCAAAAGGAAGGGCAGCTGATAGCAGGATTGGAAAGCAGAAAAAGCTCAAACACCTCAAACCCACAGGCAGTTTATCTTCTGGAAGAACTAGTCAGCCGGTGTTGTGCAATGCGTCACAAGTGGTTGAAGATCCTTCTTTTTTGGTTGATACTCAAGACAGGACAGCAAGATTAGAGGAGAGGATCTACTCAAGGAGCTCAGCTTCTGATTGCCCAATGGAAGTGGAGGCCCAACAGACGATGGAAGTCATGGACACATTGGGTCTTAGTCGAAAACAAACGAAAGCAGCAATTCGACAGAAGCTTAAGGCCTGGATTGTTGAGGAAGGCAAGGAGTGGCAAACCCACTGCACTCGCTAGTGTAGTGTAGGCGACAGTTTGCACAGGGGCTTATATTTGTGGATGATCAATTTTGCAATGTGGAATATCAGAGGTTGTTATAGCAAGATGAAACAGGATCAGATTCGTAATCTTGTCAATAAGGAGCAGCTCAGTGTGTTGATCATATGTGAGACGAAAAGGGAGAGCTTTTCTGATAGATTGGCAGGCAGATTATGGCCTGGAAATACTATTAAATGGGAAGCTATTGATGCACACGGGAGGGCTGGTGGCATTGCATGTCTTTGGGATGATACGCACGTACAAAATATTGGAGTAGAAAAATTTGAGAGGTGGATGTTATTGGAGATGAGGATAAGGGATTCAGGTTTCAGATTCGATTGTGTCGGATTACATGCTCCAAACCTAGCGGCTGAGCGCAGTGTAGTATGGGAAGAGATGCAACAAAGGAAGTCTATGAATATTGTTCCATGGGTTGTCCTAGGTGATTTTAATGAGTCAGTTAATCAAGAAGAGCGGATTGACAGTTCTTTTAACAGAGCTGCGGAGCGTCGCTTCCTACATTTCGTCAATGGGAGTGGTTTGATCGATATGCCACTCCTTGGCAAGGATTTTACTTGGTTTAATTCCCAAAGTGCTTCCAGAATTGATCGGGTTTTGGCATCACCCACTTGGTGTCTGCATTTCAGTCATCATAGGGTATACGCTGGCGATAAGGGCTTTTCGGATCACGTCCCATTAATTCTGAAAGCTGATTCTTTCTTCTGGGGCTTGAGACCGTTTCGTTCGTGGGATTTCTGGTGGGAGGACAAACATTTCATTGACACGGTCGAGAATTATTGGCAGGAGGCAGGACAGTATGTCCCAGGCGCTTTTGGTGTAGTTAAGAAGCTGGCCTTCTTAAAGAAGAAGCTCAAAGTCTGGCATACTGACACTTTCGGCGCATTGGAAAATAGGCTGCAGACCATTTTGGATGAACTTGATTCTTTAGATCAGAATAGACGGGGTTTGGGGGCAGATTCGTCAGCGAGATATGACATATTACAAGTTCAGAAGTGGGATTTGAAGAAGAAGCTTGAGGCTATGTGGAGGCAGAAGTCAAGACAACAATGGCTCAAGCTTGGGGATAAAAACAGCAAGTTTTTTCATTCATGTGCTTCCCTGCGGCGCTGCAATAACTTCATTGGGTCAGTGAAAGTCAATGGTATGGATAGGATTAAGCCAGTCGAGATCAAGGCTGAAGCGGTTACATATTTTCAGAAGAGTTTTGCGGGTGAGAATACCAGGTGGATAGGATTGGGCAGGCTCAATTTACCAAAGTTATCATCCGCTGCAGCAGCCAATCTTGAAGGCCCATTCCTTGATGAGGAAATAAAGAGCGCTGTCTTGGAGTGTGGCAGCCACAAGGCTCCAGGACCGGATGGTTTTAATTTCTATTTCATTAAGAAAGCGTGGACAGTGATTGGCGAGGACATCACAACGATGGTGAAGGAATTTCACTCCAGTGGAGCTTTGCCTCACGGGATAAACAACAGTTTCATTACTTTGATCCCCAAGATACCAGGTGCAGCAGATTTCAATTCATATAGGCCTATCAGTCTCATAAATAGTTTGTACAAGATCATCGCCAAGATATTTTCCAGACGGCTTAAGCGAGTAATGGATAAGTTAATTTCTCCTTTTCAAACTAGATTTATGGAAGGACGGTATATAGCTGATTCGATCATGGTTGCCAACGAACTCATACACACCATGAAGAAGTCAAAACAAAGAGGCTGGTGCTTCAAATTAGATTTCCATAAGGCGTACGACTCGGTAGATTGGGCTTTTCTACTTGAGGTGATGGAACAAATGGGTTTCGGTAGCCATTGGAGGAGGTGGATCATGACGTGTATTTCCACAGCTCGTTGTGCAGTTCTTATCAATGGTATACCGACAGCGGAATTTGATATGGGGAGAGGCTTGCGACAAGGCGATCCGCTATCGCCGTTATTGTTTAATTTAGTGGCGGAGGTTTTGTCAAGGTTGATTGTTAGAGCGGCTGACTGTCAAATGTTTCAGGGTATAAATGTCGGGAGTTTGCAGCTAACGCATCTCTAGTATGCTGATGATGTTATCCTTTTTAGCCATGGAACCAGCAGGGGATAGTCAGCCTAAAGAGAATTTTGAGATGTTATGAGTTGCTATCCGGCTTAAAGATCAATTTCTTCAAATCAGGATTAGTAGGGATCAATGTGTCTAATGGGGAGGTTGCGCACATGGCGTCTATGCTTCAGTGCAGGCTGCAGGCTTTACCGTTTCAGTATCTTGGGGTGCCTCTTGGGGCAAATCCTCGGCGACACAGTACTTGGACTACGATGACCACAAGGTTTAAAGGTAAGCTGGCGTCATGGAAAGGCTTCATGCTGTCATTGGGGGGGCGAATCACATTGCTGAAATCGGTGTTGAATAGCTTACCAATCTATTACATGACTTTTTTTCAAATGCCATTGGGTGTGAGGAGGGACTTTGAGAAATGGATGAGGCGCTTTCTATGGGCTGGGAAAATAGATAAGCGTTGTATGTGCAAAGTGAGCTGGTCTGTGGCAGTAAGAGCGAAAGACAAAGGGGGTGCAGGGCTGGGATGTCTGAAGTTGCGAAATGATGCGTTGCTCACTAAGTGGAGCTATAGAATTACAAGTGATACATGTTCGTTGTGGAAACAAGTAATGGCACAGAAATACAGTCCCACATTGCGCTCTGATGGCATAGAGAGTAATGTTAGTCATGGTTCAGCCATATGGAAAGGAATTGTGCAGACGAGCAGGTCACTAATGCCAAGTGGAAAATATATTTCTGCATTCTATCGATGGAAATTGGGCAAAGGTGATTCCATTGCTTTTTGGCAAGATGTCTGGTGCAGTACGTCTCCCTTGAGGGTCACATTTCCCAGACTTTACGAGATATCTTTGGATAAGGAGGGGCCAGTCTTGCGGTTTGGGTTGATGGTTGGAGACGAATGGCAGTGGAATCTCACTTGGAGGAGAAGGTTTTTTGTATGGGAGGCCGACGAAGCTGATCGTTTACTGTCCATGCTTGGACGTTTCAAACCAAATTCACTGGATGAAGATTTGCTACTGTGGGGAGATCAGCTGAGACCCTTCTCGGCTCTAATCTGTTACCAATCGCTGGAAGAAAGTTTTGTTATACTCGATGTGCGGACGATCCCAAACGTTTGGCGCAAGCAGGGAGCTCCCAAATGGCAAGCGTTCATGTGGTTGGCGTGCAGGGAGAAGATTTCTACCAAAGGACACCTAATATGACTTGGCATCCTACCTGATACTGAAGGAGACTGTGAGGCCTGTGGACTTGTCGAAAGAGATTCTAATCATATTCTGCTCTCCTGCAGGAAGGCTTGGGAAAGTTGGTCGTTATTATTCAAGCACTGGGGATTAAGTTGGGTACAACCGCGCTCCATGGTAGATCTATTCACACAGTGGGCTGGTTTTTCAATTCCGAATCGATGGCAGGGGCTGTGGTACGCTCTGTTATTCTTTTTTGCATGGAGTATATGGTTGGGAAGGAACAACAGAATTTTCAGGAGAGAAAACAGCAGTGCGGCTGATATGTTTTATAATGGCATGCGGCATGGTTTTTGTTGGGCCAAGACAAATCTTCAGGATGTTTGTCTAGATAGTTTGTGTAAGACCCCGAATTTTGAGTCCTAGAAGTCCAGAAGCCAGTGCAGGTAAAAAGACGATTTTGCTCCTGAAGAGAAGGATGTGTGATAGCCGAAATTGGTAAGATTGTTCAGTAAATTAATTTGCTTCTAATTCCTTTTGATTTAGGTTCTTGTAGATGGGTAATCGTTTTAGGAAACATCCTTTAAGGTAGATAGTTACCTTAAAAATTAAGGAAGGTAATTTAAGAGTTTTGATTATTTGGTAAATTGTATTGAATTGATAGATTGATTAAAAGTAGTAGACCTAATTCTACACTCATTCAATATAAATAGGAAGCCAACCCCACAAAAGTTTCCCCTAAAACCTTACAAAATTCGTATAGGCTTAAAACCCTATACCTCCCATTAGCCGTCAGAATTTGCAGAAACTTTGAATTAGCATAACTCCTTCATCGTTCATTGGATCTCTGTGAATAATAGCTTGTTGGAAAGATATCTTCATCCTCTTTCCAACAATCTTTGTGTTTTTTTTGGGAGGTTAGTATTTCGTTGTCTAACATTACTTTGAAAATCGGCGGCCGAGTTAGGTTTCCGTTAAATCTTCTTGAATTTCAAAATAGCATAACTTTTTACTCGTTTGTTGGAATCTTGTAAATAATATGTCGTTGGAAAGCTCTTTTCGTTCTCTTTCCAAAAATATGTTAATCGAAGCTTGGATGTAAATACTTCGTTGTTTTTAGGTTAAGACAAAATCGTCCTATGCCCTACTTTTAGCGACAGGTTTTGCATAGTTAATTGAAACGATAAATTCAGGTTGAATCTTGTTAAATTTCCGGCTATCACATCACACATCCAAGGGGGAGGCACCTGCAACATCTGATCACTGGTTTTCTGATAGGTTTGGTGAGTGGTACTGGTAAGGAATAGAGTATGCAATTGATTTTTGGATATGCATGCTTAGTTGGTTTTATCTTTGTGTGGTGATGATTTAGGTGGTTCAGATTTACTTAATAAAGGCAAAGGAGTAGCTTCTTGTTCAGAGACAAGGGAGGTAGGATCTATGCCTCATCGATTTCTCCAGAAACCCCCGCTCTTATCTAATATTTTTGTTACCTGCCTTTGTTGTATTGTTTGTGATTGGATTATATGGAGAGAATATGAAATCCGGAATGAGATATGAATCTCCTAGGCTGTATAGAACCCTTGAGTTAGGAATTGAGTGCCTGGGATGCTATTGTTATATGAATTGGATGTGTTGATTATTTCCTGACGAGATTGAGAATACCCTGTTATGGTATTATGCTTTGTACTTGCCTGTGTGTGCTTGTACGTGTTTGTGTGTCAGGATCCTATTCCGGTGGCCACGCAGGGTAAGAACTGATGCTCCTAGGGAGAGGAGAGGTTCTTATCGATTTATGGGAGGTGTATGGGTGATGAACCAGCAAGTGCACGCTGGATATCTGTCCTTGCGAGGCCGGATCCCTGTCTTGCAAGACAGGAAGCCCATATCTTGCGAGATTTGGGGATGCCCTGGTTGCGACTAAGGGAAGACTTGTCCATGTGGGGCTAGTCGACTTATCCTTGCGAGGATAAGGTGAAAGGCTTACTGATTAGTTTGTGTGTTAACCATCTACCCTTTGTGCAGTAAGTCTTGGACAACACAGGTGGAAGGGGATGGCCTTTCTTCATCATTGAGTGTGATTTTGTTGTATTTCACCTGCATGTGTACTTCTGAACTTTCGGAAGTGTGGTCCTCCCTCAGCCATGATCTCGGCCTTAACCTCTTTATGTTTATTGTTGAATTGCGTGATCCCTTTAGTTGTTTAGGGAATGATCTTATGTGAATTTGGGAGATTTGTGTTTAGGGATTCTGTAGATCTTATGATGCTGCGACCCTAATGAGATATACTGTTGTTTTTACCATTTTTCAGGCTTAGGTACACCCTCTGTTCGTGGTACCAGTGTGTGAGATCAAGGCTGCATGGCGGGGCGATATCGCATCATAAACACTTACCTGTTACATGCGCAAATAACTTGAAAGATTGGATGATGTTCTGGTTTATTTTTGAGCATTCGTTTGGCTTGCTATTTCCGGAAATTGTTGATGAATTGCTTGCTGGTTATTTGGATCCCTATGGGACTTGTGTGTTATGAACCCAATGGATTGATTTAAGACTTCCGCTGATGATTTTATTTACTCCGTATGTTACCAGAATATGTGTCCAATAGCATGCTCCAATTGATTGATAAGCAACAAAATAAATAAGCTTAAAATCGGTATCATATGAGTAGCCTTGTGAAATTCTAATAGATCTTAGGTGTCGCTGAGACTTATTTGGGTTTCACGGCGGTAATGACCTTAATAGGAGCAATTAACAATGAGTTAGGAATTAGGGTCGTTACAGTTTGGATGTGTTACCCGCAGGAGATTTTGCTTCTTTGTTGACAACATAGATTGTATAGCTTGTGATAGTCCCTGATACCATAATTCAATTATGGAATCTGACAGTCTCTTTTGCCTATTGAGTGGGCACAATGTTTCATTGTCCTACTCTCTTGTATTGATGATCTTCATCTTAATACATTCGATGCATATTCAAAAAAAAAAAATTCTATGACTTTTTGGCTTCCGGAGATTGTTTTGGATTTTATATAAAATTAAGAAAGTCATTTTATCACAAAATAAATAATTTTTGTGTGGCTTTTTGTCGGTATTATGCTATTCTTTTCATTGAGCTCAACTCTTTATCGCTGCCTTTTGTCTTTTTTTTTTGCACTATTCTTTTCTTGTCGTTTTGTTTCCTTTTGATGCAGTACCCTTTGTTTCTCTTTTCACTACATTCTGGTTTTCGTTTCCTTGCTGATGTGCTATTATTAATTTTTTTTCCTTTCCGCTGCCTTCTTACTCCCTTTTTGATACTCCTCACTTGTCCACTTAGTCAATTGTTTTCTTAGTTACTCACTCTACCCACTAGCTCCAATGTATTAGTATTTTATTTTGAGTATCTATTTTGTCTTGTAGCATATCCTCTTAAACTATTTGTCTTGTAATGCCTCCTTTTAGTTTCTTTGTCTTATAGTACATCACACCTTTAATTTGATTCAGCTTCAATCGTATTCCTCCATGCACATGGTATTCCTTTTCCTTTAGCATAGTTCTTTTACTTGTCTATTTATTTATTTCTTTACTTTACTTTTTTTATGAAATAAAAATTAATTAGAATCATCCTTAGATATACACGTAACATTTTATTAATATTTAGCCTAGCATTTTTATTAATATTACTATTAAATATTAATTTAATGGACTTAGTATAAATACAAGGTTAGTTTTCAATAAAAAAATAATATCTTAATATATGATCTATAATAAGCATATTGCTTAATAAATGTTTTGTATTCAGTATAGTATCTATATCGATAAACGTTCGCTTGGCCAATGCGAGGTGATTATACGGAATCTCAGTGATAGGGAAGAGTTATTTTCCTGTTCGGGAGTTGTATGAGTGTTGTCTTTATTTGTCAGTCACTTTCTTCGTAGGTTGGTTCGTATTGAATATTGAGATGGGTATGATACGTGTAGTTTTTCTTTGTCTAGTCTGGAACAACACTGGCAGTAGGGGTTATATGTATATATATTATTTTCTTAAAAATCTAAATTAACACTGTCAGTGGGCTTCCAGTTTTCCAATAGCAGAGTTACTCGGAGAGTGATTTATTATGTCCTTCCTAATAGGTTTTGTTAAGCATTATTAGTCTGCTATTTATTGCACATTTTGAGTTATAACCTATTGGGCTAGAACTACGTTTTACTTTACAAAATCAAATGCATGAATTCTATGTTCTTTGAGTTGCATCAGTTACGTGCTCGTTCTTATAGTAAATTATTTTTTCTCTTCTTAGTATGTGCCTTTGTTTCCCGTAGGACATATGATGCTTTGACTCATACTGAAATTATTATCTCATCCGTTGTTATTTCATCCTTTTAGGAGTGGTAGTTCGTGAGCCATAGTCAGTGTTTTGAGGTGTGTAAGCTTCGTACGACTTGGCTGGACTATCGCACCTGCACATTTTACATGGTTTTCTTTTCTGGCATATTATTATATCTTATACATTTACTACATTACTAGTTACGGTTTTATATACTGGCTTTAAGTCCAGTTTGTGATTAAAAGCTCAGTTTGTGATTATTTTGGGATTGTGACTCTTTTGTTTTGGGCAGTTTTTGTTTATTTAATAAAGTCTCTCGCTTCGGATGTTTGTATTTGACATGTTCTATTTTTTAAAATATTAAATAGGTTTGTTTTGTGATTTAAAGTGGGCTTGCCCGGGTTTCAAGGCGGTAAAGGCCTGGTTTTCGGGTTTTGGTCCTTACAGTGTAAGAACAACATTTATATTATAACAAGTTTGGATGTTTGAATCATGAGGCAATAATATGGCTCATGCTTCATCATAGTTGGGCAAGATTTTTTTTGTTGCAAGTGATCTTTTGGAAGATAATTATTGAAGAATTAAAAAAATGACGAAGGTTTATCTGGTATTCAATTCAAAAATATAAAAGAAGATATTCTGAAACAAAATATAATATTTGTGTCAGTAAAATAATCATATAAAACTTTCCACCATCGCAAAGACTTTTCTAGTCTTCCCCACATGTGTCCATTGGCATTCCTAATAAACAATTTGAAACAAATATATATTACTGTAAGTAGTGCCCGCACTCAAACTACTCGAAATGATTAAAAATTAAATCAAAATTATTTAAATTTAATTCTTAATTAAATTTCATTTAGGTTTGGATGAAATATTTTTTTGAATTTTGTTAATAAATATAAAATAAACTGAATTTATTAATAGAATACTTTTTAAAGTAAAAACTCTTTCTTTTATTTTTGTTCGACCTTGTAAACTGCATAGAATTGTTCGACCTTGTAGACTGCATAGAATTATTTTTAAATATTGTGATGGATTGTATATATAATAGAATTGTTTTGAAATATTGTGATGGATTGTATATATGGTTAGTTTTTGTTGCTTATACTATCAGATATATAAAACTGGTATATGTGAAATTTTGTTATACAAGAATTGTGTAATTTCTGATTTAGTCCAGATTAAGAACCCATATAGCAAAAAAATTTTAAAATATTATTTATGATTCTGAACTTATCCTATAATTTTATTTTCGCTGTTTATTTAATGATTTTATTTTTAAAGCCTTATGAGATTTGGGGATAGAACAATAATTTTTATTCTCAGGGTCTCGTCAGTAGGGTATGGGGCGTGACAAATAACATCTTTCATCTATTCGATTAAATGAAATTAGTCTCGTGCATGAGAGCAAAAGGAGAATCTGGATTGCTCAGTTGCTGAACAACTATTTTAGCAGCCCACGGACTATTATTGCCTTTGTGGGTGCTATGACCAAGGCAGAAATACCATGGGATCTTTTGAAAGATAATTATTGAAGAATTCAAAAAACAAATGACCAAGGTTTATCTAGTATTCAATTCAAAAATATAAAAGAAGATATTCTGAAACAAAATATAATATTTATGGCAATAAAATAATCATATGAAGTTATGTTGATGTTGGTTCAAAAGGCATTGAGATATTTAACTATATATTTTTTTTCTAAAAAATGAATTATATATTTGTAAGGTCTTTGGCTGGGAACAAATAATCGAATTCTACATGATTTGACTTATTTGAGTTAAAATTACTATTCTCTTCTTCATTCCAACATTGAATAACTCATTTACATTTATCTACATAAGATACCGCATCTTTGCTGGTCTGGATATCCAAACTAAAATATATTTAAACGCAATTAGATATTAAAGCTGTCTACTACGAACAAATCATAATTTTCGCACAGAATAACTTAACACGTACAACGTTTCGAAGACGTACCCGTAGAAGTTCCCAGTTCGAATAAGGAACAAATTAAGCCTCACAGATCGATGGGTTCTCTCTTTGCCTCTAACCACAAGCCAGAGAAGCAAGTGAGGGAATTCGAATATACAAAGATAGACAATTGGAGGGAATTGGAATATTTAAGGAAGGAAGGAAGATGAGAACCGTAGCCTGGAGGAAACGCGTGTCACATGCTACGACTGTGATTGGTGGATTCCGAAGTGTGATGGGACCCAATGATGCGTTACTTAGAGAACGTTTGTTGTTGTTGTTGCTTTGAAAACCAACTGCCATACCAGTGGTTGTTGCTCATATGCTGGGCTACCTCTATTGGAGAGAGTTTTGATTCGTACTATCAAATCTCTAGTAGCAGAACGTGCTACAGCAGACCAACCACCAAGTGAAGAACATATCAAAGGAGAACCTTCTCACCTTCTCGATCTTTTTTTCGGGATTTTCTTATAGTGAAACCCTGGAAATTTCATGAAAACTTTCAGTCCCCTGACATAAAGAAGCCAAAGATGACGGGCACTTGGGGTTATTTGGAGGAACAAGCCGCACATTTGCCTGTACCTTACTCTGCTGCTTTGCCTAACTTGGGAAATACAGGCACGAACAAGAAGGAAGCTAACCAATATGACCGACCAACATACATTTCGAAACGTCACAGAACTGAAAGCATCAGGTGTTGGGTTCAAAAGAAGCGAAACAAATTCGTTAAAAGCCATTGATTTCCAACCAGGTTGGTTTCTAGGAGATATTAGGCTTCCCCTCCTCACAATAAGCGATGATTCAGCGCCAATCTTCTTGAATTTGGAAGCCTATGAAATGTGTCCAGATTTTAAGAACCAGTACGAGGTCACCTCCTATCTATGCTTCATGGATTCACTCATCGACCGACCAGAAGACGTTGCGGAGCTCAGAAAGCAAAAAATTCTTCGCAATCACTTTGGCAGTGATGAAGAAGTGGCAAAACTCTTAATTCTCCCTAACAACACAGGCAACGATCAAATTTCTAATCAAGTGCACAAGGTATAAAAAAAATAAAAATGTCTCTCTCTAAACCAACAAACCTCCCCCCGCTCTCTACCCCCATCATATACCTTTCTACTAACCACTCCCACCCAGCGCACTCTATCTAGTCTTCGGGGCCATCACCTCTACCTCATCATGTCGACGTGAGGTCCGATTATCCGGTCTACATTGTCCGGGCCATGGCCGAGGAGCACGTTCGGATGGATACAATAACGCCGAAAGCAAAGGAGCTGTGGAATCCGAAGGAGTTATTTTCTGCAGGAAAGTTTATCACGTATTTCGTGGACTACATTCCGGAAGTATGGACACCGAATCAACAGGTTGCGGAAGTGAGGAAATGGGAGCCTGCTGTAGACGTTTTCATTCCTTTAAAGCGTAGCGTGAGGAATTCGCGATATGGTTTCATTCGTTTTGTTAAACAGGAAGCTTATGAGCGTAAACGGATGGAGAAGTTGAATAACGTTAAGTTTGATGGGTGTCGCCTTACATTCAGTGTTGCTAAATATGCAGTGAGGGGCATGTTTCTCGGAATATCCAGAGAACTGGTGGACTGGATTCACAACAAACCACAGCCGGGAGCAGTTGCTCAGCACGTTCGCAAGACTACTTCGGTCGGTAATGGTAAGCATACGTATGCAGAGGTTGTCAGGCAAGATAGGGGTTTGGGCTCGATTGCGCCACCCATCTATGAAGTGCGGGCCGACATTCCTGAGGCGAACGTGGAATGGTTGAGTCGCAGTATTGTTGGTACCCTCAGGGATGGCGTCCTTCTCAAACACAAAGCTTCGACAGGGATTACGTTTCGTCGAATGGCGGCAAACATTTTCTTGACTACATTTCAATCGCAGGGGGAAATGGCTTGGGAGTTAACAGAGAACTCTGGTTTGTGGAATGATATTTTTGTGGAGCTACATCCATGGCGGCTGGAGGATACGGGGCGGGGACGGGCATGATGGCTGAAGCTGAAGGACTTCCCGCTGCATGCATGGATTGTAACGACCCTAATTCCTAAACCATTATCAAATGCTCCTATTAAGGTCATTACCGCCGTGAAACCCAAATAAGTCTCAGGTTCAGCTAAGATCTATTAGAATTTCACAAGGCTACATACCGATTTTAAGCTTATTTATTTTATTGCTTATCAATCAATTGGAGCATGCTATTGGACACATATTCTGGTAACATACGGAGTAAATAAAATCATCAGCGGAAGTCTTAAATCAATCCATTGGGTTCATAACACACAAGTCCCATAGGGATCCAAATAACCAGCAAGCAATTCATCAACAATTTCCGGAAATAGCAAGCCAAATGAATGCTCAAAAATAAACCAGAACATCATCCAATCTTTCAAGTTATTTGCGCATGTAACAGGTAAGTGTTTATGATGCGATATCGCCCCGCCATGCAGCCTTGATCTCACACACCGGTACCACGAACAGAGGGTGTACCTAAGCCTGAAAAATGGTAAAAACAACAGGATGAGATTACAAGAATCTCAGTAGGGTCGCAGCATCATAAGATCTACAGAATCCCTAATCACAAATCTCCCGAATTCACATAAGATCATTCCTTAAACAACTAAAGGGATCACGCAATTCAACAATAAGCATAAGGAGGTTAAGGCCGAGATCATGGCTGAGGGAGGACCACACTTCCGAAAGTTCAGAAGTACACAGGCAGGTGAAATACAACAAAATTACACTCAATGATGAAGAAAGGCCATCCCCTTCCACCTGTGTTGTCCAAGACTTACTGCACAAAGGGTAGATGGTTAACACACAAACTAATCAGTAAGCCTTTCACCTTATCCTCACAAGGATAAGTCGACTAGCCCACATGGACAAGTCTTCCCATAGCCGCAACTAGGGCATCCCCAAATCACACAGAAGTGGGCTTCCTATCCCGCAAGATAGGGATTCGGCCACCATGGACAGATATCCAGCGTGCACTTGCTGGTTCAACACCCATACACCTCCCACAAATCGATAAGAACCTCTCCTCTCCCTAGGAGCATCAGTTCTTACCCTGCCTGGCCAGCGGAACAGGATCCTGACAAACAAACACGTACAAGCACACACAGGCAAGTACAAAACATAATACCACAACAAGGTATTCTCAATCATGTCAGGAAATAATCAGCACATCCAATACATATAACAATAGTATCCCAGGCACTCAATCCCTAACTCAGGGGGGTTCTACACAGCCTAGGAGATTCATATCTCATTCCGGATTTCATATTCTCACCATATAATCCAATCGTAAACAATACAACAAAGACAGGTAACAAAAACATCAGATAAGAGCGGGGGTTTTTGGAGAAACCGATGAGGCATAGATCCTACCTCTCTTGTCTCTGAACAAGAAGCTACTCCTTTTCCTTTATTAAGTAAATCTGAACCACCTAAATCATCACCACACAAAGATAAAACCAACTAAGCATGCATATCCAAAAATCAAATGCATACGCTATTCCTTACCAGTACCACTCACCCAACCTATCAGAAAACCAGTGATCAGATGTTGCAGGTGCCTCCCCCTTGGATGTGTGATGTGATAGCCAGGAACTTATCAAAATTCAACCTGAATTTACCATTCCAATTAACTATGCAAAACCTATTGCTAAAAGTAGGGCATAAGACGATTTCGTCTTAACCTAAACAAAAACAACGAAATATTTACATCTAAGCTGCGATTAACATAGTTTTGGAAATAGAATGAAAAGAGCTTTCCAACGACATATTATTTGCAAGATTCCAACAAACGAGTAAAAAGTTATGCTATTTTGAAATTCAAGAAGATTTGGCCGAAACCTAACGCGGCCGCCGATTTTCAAAGTAACACTAAACACAGCAATACTAATCTCCTGACGAAAAACAAAAGATGGGTGGAAAGAGGATGAAGAGAGCTTTCCAACAAGCTATTATTCGCAGAGATCCAATGAACTATGAGGGAGTTATGCTAGTTTAAAGTTTCTGCAAATTCTGACGGCTAATGGGAGGTATAGGGTTTTAAGCCTATACGAATTTTGTAAGGTTTTAGGGGAAACTTTTGTGGGGTTGGCTTCCTATTTATATTGAATGAGTGTAGAATTAGGTTTACTACTTTTAATCAATTTATAAATTCAATACAACTTACCAAATAATCAAAACTCTTAAATTACCTTCCTTAATCAAATAAGGTAACTATCTACCTTAAAGGATGTTTCCTAAAACAATTACCCATCTATAAGATCCTAAATCAAAAGGAATCAGAAGCAAATTAATTTACTGAACAATCTTACCAAATTCCGGCTATCACACATCCTTCTCTTCAGGGGAAAAATCATCTTTTCACCTGCACTGGCTTCTGGACTTCTAGGACTCAAAATTCGGGGTCTTACATGGATAGCCGAAACTTTTCAAAAAGTTGCTGGTTTGTTTGGGGATGTGATCCAAATACACCCTGACACAATCAGCAAGAACAATCTGGAGGTGGCTTTTGTACGAATATGGACTCGACAGGAGGCGGGAGTCAGAGGGAAAGTGAAGTTGTTACTCGGGGATAATAGCTTCGTGGTTTCAGTTGAAGAGGGTGGTCAGGGAAACTGGGATATGGAAGAAGGCAAAGATAGTATATGCTCCTCTAGTCAGTGTAGCACTGGTTTTTACCTCGTACGGAAGATCACCTCGCCACCAAGGAAGTTATCATTTGATATGGACCGGTGTACAAATGAGACGACGCATTTAATGGAGGAAGAGGCTAGGCGCAAAGAGCAATCAGACCACGACGATGATGTGGGTCTGGCGTTACGGCCGGTCGATCCAGCAATTTCAGGGCCCAAGGTGGTCTTGGACCGTGTTCTGTGGGGCTAGATTCCGTGTAACGACCCTAATTCCTAAACCATTATTCATTGCTCCTATTAAGGTCATTACCACCGTGAAACCCAAATAAGTATCAGCGACACCTAAGATCTATTAGAATTTCACAAGGCTACTCATATGATACCGATTTTAAGTTTATTTATTTTGTTGCTTATCAATCAATTGGAGCATGCTATTGGACAAATATTCTGGTAACATACGGAGTAAATAAAATCATCAGCGGAAGTCTTAAATCAATCCATTGGGTTCATAACACACAAGTCCCATAGGGATCCAAATAACCAGCAAGCAATTCATCAACAATTTCCGGAAATAGCAAGCCAAACGAATGCTCAAAAATAAACCAGAACATCATCCAATCTTTCAAGTTATTTGCGCATGTAACAGGTAAGTGTTTATGATACGATATCGCCCCGCCATGCAGCCTTGATCTCACACACTGGTACCACGAACAGAGGGTGTACCTAAGCCTGAAAAATGGTAAAAACAACAGTATGAGATTACAAGAATCTCAGTAGGGTCGCAGCATCATAAGATCTACAGAATCCCTAAACACAAATCTCCCAAATTCACATAAGATCATTCCCTAAATAACTAAAGGGATCACGCAATTCAACAATAAACATAAAGAGGTTAAGGCCGAGATCATGGCTGAGGGAGGACCACACTTCCGAAAGTTCAGAAGTACACAGGCAGGTGAAATACAACAAAATCACACTCAATGATGAAGAAAGGCCATCCCCTTCCACCTGTGTTGTCCAAGACTTACTGCACAAAGGGTAGATGGTTAACACACAAACTAATCAGTAAGCCTTTCACCTTATCCTCGCAAGGATAAGTCGACTAGCCCCACATAGACAAGTCTTCCCTTAGTCGCAACCAGGGCATCCCCAAATCTCGCGAAATATGGGCTTCCTGTCTCGCAAGACAGGGATCCGGCCTCGCAAGGACAGATATCCAGCGTGCACTTGCTGGTTCATCACCCATACACCTCCCATAAATCGATAAGAACCTCTCCTCTCCCTAGGGGCATCAGTTCTTACCCTGCGTGGCCACCGGAACAGGATCCTGACACACAAACACGTACAATCACACACAGGCAAGTACAAAGCATAATACCATAACAGGGTATTCTCAATCTCGTCAGGAAATAATCAACACATCCAATTCATATAACAATAGCATCCCAGGCACTCAATTCCTAACTCAGGGGTTCTATACAGCCTAGGAGATTCATATCTCATTCCGGATTTCATATTCTCTCCATATAATCCAATCACAAACAATACAACAAAGGCAGGTAACAAAAACATTAGATAAGAGCGGGGGTTTCTGGAGAAACCGATGAGGCATAGATCCTACCTCCCTTGTCTTTGAACAAGAAGCTACTCCTTTGCCTTTATTAAGTAAATTTGAACCACCTAAATCATCACCACACAAAGATAAAACCAACTAAGCATGCATATCCAAAAATCAATTGCATACTCTATTCCTTACCAGTACCACTCACCAAACCTATCAGAAAACCAGTGATCAGACGTTACAGGTGCCTTCCCTTTGGATGTGTGATGTGATAGCCGGAAATTTAACAAGATTCAACCTGAATTTATCGTTTCAATTAACTATGCAAAACCTGTCGCTAAAAGTAGGGCATAGGACGATTTCGTCTTAACCTAAAAACAATGAATTATTTACATCCCTGCTGCGATTAACATATTTTTGGAAAGAGAACGAAAAGAGCTTTCCAACGACATATTATTTGCAAGATTCCAACAAACGAGTAAAAAGTTATGCTATTTTGAAATTCAAGAAGATTTGGCGGAAACCTAACGCGGCCGCCGATTTTAAAAGTAATATTAGACAACGAAATACTAACCTCCCGAAGAAAACCCAAAGATGGTTGGAAATAGGATGAAGAGAGCTTTCCAACAAGCTATTATTCGCAGAGATCCAATGAACGATGAGGGAGTTATGTTAGTTTAAAGTTTCTGCAAATTCTGACGGCTAATGGGAGGTATAGGGTTTTAAGCCTATACGAATTTTGTAAGGTTTTAGGGGAAATTTTTGTGGGGTTGGCTTCCTATTTATATTGAATGAGTGTAGAATTAGGTCTACTAATTTTAATCAATCTATCAATTCAATACAATTTACCAAATAATCAAAACTCTTAAATTACCTTCCTTAATTTTTAAGGTAACTATCTACCTTAAAGGATGTTTCCTAAAATGATTACCCATCTACAAGAACCTAAATCAAAAGGAATTAGAAGCAAATTAATTTACTGAACAATCTTACCAATTTCGGCTATCACACATCCTTCTCTTCAGGGGCAAAATCGTCTTTTCACCTGCATTGGCTTCTGGACTTCTAGGACTCAAAATTCGGGGTCTTACATTCTGAATGTTGGACGGGTCGAGCTACGGGGTTCTCCTGAGAGGCGCACTGATCTAACTACGGATGCTGGGCCCTCTGCTTCTTATAAGCCAGTGCCATCTGTCCCCGTGGACAATTCTCCCATGGGCGACCAGGACTTAGAGGATGCTTGCAGGACAGGAGCGCTTGGACTTTAAACGGGGACGACGGGAATTGTGAAGCCGCTACATCTAAACATGCAAAAAGGAGGGTTAAGAAGGGGAGGAAGGTTCAGTGACTACAGTTTCCGCAGGTACAGAAATTAACGGGTGGGGTCTCTTCTGCCGAAACCTAAGGGGAGATGAGAGGGGCTGGGGAGCAAGTTAGTTATAGCTTGGACTTTGGGGTCGTCTTGCTTGACGTTTATAATCAGATAAAGGCAGGCCGTGGGAACTTAAAATGGGACGCTAGTTTACAGAGAACCGCTGAGCAGGGGGAGGGCTTTGCAACTACCGACAGGCGTATCAATTCACCCCCCGGGTTAGTGATCTCGGAGACAGTAGATTACACACAAGTCTTACAGGAGACTGGACAGGAAGTTGTAGAAAGCGAGGCCGACGGGGTAGCAGTTACTGATTTGGTAGTCGAGGGTGACATTGGAAAGGAAGTGGAGGCCATGGTTAAGGTAATGAACACACTAGGCCTGGGTACCAGGTTTTAACAGGAAGGACTTACGAGCTCAGATTTTGGAGCTTGTTGAAGATGAGATCGAGGAGTGGGAGCAAAGAAGTCGTCAATAAGCCAGACGACATTGAGTCCAAGCAAGTTCTTTCTGCTTTTATGTTAAATGTGGGTTTCTGGAACTATAGAGGTTTGCGAAACAGGATTAAATGTATGAGTCTCAGAAGTTTCATACGTGAAAATTAAATTTCACTCTGCTTTCTGGCCGAGACAAAGATGGAAGGTTTAACAGCGGAGTGGATTGATAAACTATGGGGTGGTCGGAAGGTGGAGTGGGTTTCCGTTGATGCAAAGGGTAGGGCCGGGGGTCTCCTAACAGTGTGGGATCCGAGTTGGTTGCAGGTGATGAGCAGAGAATGTGTAGAAAGATGGATAGTTTTGGAGGTGACCATTATATCATCCGGTCATAGGGTGAGGTGCATGGGCTTGCACGCACCAAGTATGCTGGGAGAAAGAGCTATGTTATAGGAGGAGGTGTTGAGGAAAAGGAGGGATAGTGAATTGCCTTGGATTATTATAGGCGATTTCAATGAAATCTTATGCCAGGAGGAGAGGCTGGGGGTCACGTTCGAGGAACGCAGGGCAGAAAACTTGAAGCTTCTTATGGAGGAGGGCGATCTTGTCGATTTGTCCCTGATTGGCAAACAATTCACATGGTTTTCGGGGAGGCGGGCGTCTAGAATTGATCGGGTTCTAGTTAGTGCAGCTTGGGTAGCTGATCACAGAACTTTAAAGTTGGTGGCGGGTAATAAAGGCTTGTCTGATCACACGTCGATCGTTCTTAAGGAGGAGGACTTGTTTTGGGGACCGCGACCGTTTAGATCGTGGGATCACTGGTGGGAGGAGGAGGGTTTTGAGGGGACAATGCGACTTTTCTGGGCGGAGGCTTGTTCTACCTTTCCAGGTCGTTTAGCGATTGTTATGAAATTTTCCTTCCTGCGGAGGAAACTGAGAGATTGGAAACGAAGTCATGCTGAGTCTCATAATGAGCAACTTCAACGAATACTGCCTGAGATAGACGAAGTGGATGCGAGGAGAGGGGCGGGTGGTTTGCTTTCGGAGGAGGAGGCTCGCTTGCACGGTCTGCAAATCCAGAAGTGGAAGCTCAAGCAGATCACAGAGTCGGTCTGAAGACAGAATTCTCGGGTCCAATGGCTTCGCTTAGGAGATCGGAACACTCGGTACTTTCACCTATGCGTGAGTGCGAGGAGTAGGCGAAACCAACATGGGGGTATTAAAGGTCGAGGGACAGCTTCTATGTAGACCGCACGACATTAAAGACGTTAGTGGTTCATTATTTTCAGGAACTTTTTCAGGCTCCTGAAAGGGGTGGCATTACACTGGACAGTCTTCAGCTGAATCGACTTACAGAACAAGAGGCGATGCCACTAATAAGGGCATTTGATGAGGTAAAGATCAGGTCGGCAGTGTGGGCCTACGGCAGTCGCAAAGCTCCGGGCCCTGACGGTTTTAATTTCCTTTTTATCAAGAAAATATGGAACGTGGTGAAAGAAGACCTGATGGAGATGGTTAAGGAGTTTCATTCTTCTGGCTATTTACCGAAAGGGATTAACAACTCCTTTACGGTGTTAATCCCTAAGACGGAAGGGGCTGTTTCCCTGGCTGATTATAGACCCATTAGCTTGATTAATGGGTTGTATAAAGTAGTAGCCAAGGCACTCACTAGCAGGTTACAGGCGGTGGTAGGCTCGGTGGTATCTCATTTCCAGACAGGTTTTATTAAAGGGAGGTGCATTTCAGATTCTGTGTTGCTGGCGTCGGAGGTAATACATAGGCTGAAATCGTATAAATCCAAGGGGTGGTGCTTTAAGATTGACTTCCGGAAGGCTTATAATACCATCAGATGGGATTCGATTGTGGAAGTTATACTAGTAATGGGATTTCCGGTTATGTGGGTTCAGTGGATTCACCAATGTATTAGTCGGCCACGTATGACAGTTTTGGTAAATGGTGCTTACACTAAAGAATTCACTATGGGGAGGGGTATATGTCAAGGCGACCCGTTATCGCCACTGCTGTTTGATTTAGTAGCCGAGGTGTTATTTGTAATGTTGTGCAGGGAAGAAAGAGGTGGTTTGATACAAGGGATTAATCTCGGTTCCATACCAATTTCACACTTACAGTACGCCGACGATGTCCTCTTGTTCAGTGCGGATGTCGAGGAGAGTCTCCGCAACTTGAAGCGAGTCCTATAGTTTTTCACACTATTCTCCGGTCTGAAGGTTAATTTCTGGAAGAGTGCTATTATCGGAGTCAACGTCTCTAAAGAAGGTACCGAGGCGATAGCTGCGAAGCTATATTGCCAGGCGGAGAGTTTTCCAATCAGATATTTGGGACTACCTTTGGGAGCTAGCTCATGGAGATACCAAATGTGGGCACCGGTAATAAGGAGTTTCCGCAGGAAACTAGCAACGTGGAAAGGAAAGTACCTCTCCATTGGAGGACGGCTGGTTCTTATTCGAGCAGTGCTCAACAGCGTACCAATTATCTGGTTGTCAATTTTTCGAATGCCAAAAGAAGGTTCAATCAGAAGTGGAGAGGATGACTAGGCGGTTTTTATGGAAAGGGGACGTAGATGGTCGTTGTATTAGTCAAGTGAAATGGAACAAGGTTTGTAGTTGCTAGGCGAAAGGGGGTGCGGGTGTTCGTAAATTGTCTCTGAAAAATACATCTTTACTCGCAAAATGGTGTTAGAGGCTTTTTGCACAGCCTGAAGGATTGATGGTTAGAGTTTTCAAGGAAATGTATAAGCCTAGAGTTAGTAAGGAAGGTATCCGACTGATTAGGGAAGGAGTGTCGGTCATCTGGGAGGATATTCTGAAGTGTGTCAACGAGGAGTCAGAGGTTGCGCGAGAATTGGCACAGAAACTGCAGTGGAGATTGGGGAATGCGAGGACCGTAAGTTTCTGGCTAGATTCATGGAGAGGAATGGAGGCGTTAGGTGACAAGTTACCCCGGTTTTATGCTCTTTCCGCGCAAAAACGAAGCTCAGTGGCGGACATGGGGTGTTGGTCTCCGGACGGGTGGAGATGGCAATTGGAGTGGAGACGAAGGCTTTTTGCTTGGGAGGAGGATTTAGTTCTACGGTTGATAGAGGGTTTGGAGAACAGCTACTTGGGTTTCGATAAGGAGGATTGCATATCTTGGGGGGAGAAGATCAAGGATATTCAGTTAAAGTTTGTTATGATTTTTTGGAAGATTTGCAGGGTGATGACTCAGACATATCCTTAGCCAATATTTGGGCAAGGCCTGGCATGATGAAGAGCAAAGTACTAGCATGGATTGCTCTTCAAGATCGGCTCTTAACTAAAGGGCGGTTGGTACAGCTGCAATTGCTGGCTGCGCATGAGGTCGAGTGCCTGGGCTGTGATGAATTGGAGTTGAATGCGAATCAAGTACTCATCAGGTGCAGAAGGGCATGGTTGTGCTGGTCGACGGTGATGCAGCGGTGGGGTATCCAATGGGTTTCTCCTGGGACCATTAAGGACATGGTTCACCAATGGGATGCTTTGTCTGGTCGAAGAAGACCCCCCAGGATATGGCAGTCTTGGCTACTGCAACTGATCTGGAGTATTTGGCGTGCTCGGAATGAAAAAATCTTCAGAGGATTTGGCTATCACCCAAAAGAGGTAGCGGTCAATGGTCTGTTACATGGTATTAGTTGGGCAAGAGCGAATCTGGATAGCGGCTTAGCTCGCGGAGTTGAGGTTCTCCTAATCGTCAACTGGTTTCAGGTATTCTAGGATTGATGCCCCGCTTAGTTTCCTGGGTCTAACGGAAACTAGTACGGGCATTGGTTCTTGGATAGTTGTAATATAGGGCCATGTAATAATGTTTAATATCGAATAAATCGTCGTTTTACAAAAAAAAAAAGTGGCAAAACTCTTCAATGAGATAGGCAATGACTTGGTGCCCAATCCGATACTCTAAGTGAATGTCACTCAAGAAATTGATGGGGTGTATCGGAACAAATGGAAAGTCTAGTTAGCTCAGTTCCTGAATGACCATTTTAGCAGCCCATGGACTGTTCTTGTCTTTCTGGGAGCTATATTTGGACTTTTGATGACCTTCCTCCAGACTTGGTTTTCCATATTCATTCCAAAAGACTGATAGATCTGGATGGGCCATTACTTCTCTGCATTGTTTTTACCAATAGTTTGTTATGTGTTGAATATGTACGTATGATCCAATTTTTTATGGAATAAGAGTGTCAGGTCAAGTCAATGACCGAAAACGAATAATTTTGTGTACTTTTATGAATAAAGAGTATTTTAAATTTTTAATTGATAAGACTAGTCTTTTCCGACGGGTGATAAATAATTATTATCAATATTTTTTTTTAATTTTAAAAAAATTGCTTTGATTGATACATAGGGCATATTTGGATAACCTTAAGGTATTCTCGGGTGAACCACCTGCTCCCTCACAGCACCTTTAAAACCTTAAAACTACCCGGTGTGAACACGCTCAGCTTGATTGGTCTAAACGAAAAGACACAAGGGAATTATCGAAAAGACACAAGGGAATTATGACAGTCCTGTTTTTTCTCTCGGAGACACCATTTTGTTGTGGGTTATATGGCATTGTAAGTGCAATGCTAAAAAACTCAGCAAATTGGTTAGAAGTATATTCTGTGTCATTATCAGATCTCAAGATTTTGATTCTCCTGCCACTTTGATTCTTCACCATGGCTTTAAACTGATTCAAAACAGAAAAAATTTCACTTTTCTGCTTAAGAACAAATTTCACCACCTGTTGGAACAAAAAGAAGGAAAAGAACTCTGCAGAGAAACAAAGGATAATGGAGCTGGGAGAGTTTTTGAATGTTAACAAGCTCATATTTTTATTTATTAGACGTGAGGTTTATATAGGAAATAAATAACAGTAAAGACAGATTATTCTCCATAAAATCAGAATTAAATCTAACCAATAGATTATAGAAACTAACTAAATCTTCACACCTGCCAATATCGTAACAAGGAACTTCTCTTATCAATTCATGGATTTTGCAGAACCCAAAGCAACTATGTGTAAATCATGTCCATATGAGTTATATATTAATTATATGATTAAATTTGAAGAATATATATATCTAATTTTAATAAGGTCATACATTGGCAATTACAGATGCCTTCTTTTGACTTCAACAAACCTAATATGGCATACTGTTAGTAATTATTTTACAATAAAAGAGAGTATCACACTAATTTCTTGTGGGGGTTTCAATTGATATTTGTTAAGACAAACATCCTATCAACAAAAACAAGCTCTATTTACTTTCTCGTGATTTGGATACTAGATTTAGCATACTGTTAGTATTAGGTAGATGGATGCATAGTTAGAGATAGATTTTGGGCTTTGTCAAATATGGATATTATAAACCTGAAAATGGATGAAGATGGTCAATCAATCTACTAGACTATATTTTATCTGAAAAACTTTATATTTTAAGCTATAGACACCCTAGTGGATATTTTCCTGATTTAGTCTTGTGAATTTATATAATAGGATAGTAGTTAAATGGTTTTTGCTTGTGCTCATCTTAACAGGAACCTGAAAATGGAAGCAACAATGGATCTGATTAGTAGTTTACCTGATGAAATCATTTTCCACATTGTCTCTCTACTCCCTGATGAAAATTGTACATCTGGTTTTTCCAACATCGGTAGGGTTGGAAAATGACAAACTTTATATAACTTCTTTAGTGTTGAATTTTCATGTGGAAGAAAAGAATAACATACATTTAGGCGTAACTCCAAAAGAAATGTGCCACTCATATTTCCTTCTATGGTTGCCAACTAGATGCAGAGAACTATAGATGGGAAAAGCTATTACTTCTTCGAATACAACCTTACATCTCCAAACTATGCAAGTGTTTCCTTTGGAAACATAGCTATTGCCAATGGTAAGCTTCCTGCCATCTCAATCAAATTGTTGTTTGCCACTTGATAGACTACTACCAGTAATGACATTTCATGAACCTTTTCCCCTGCCTTATCAGAGCATAGGATGGCTATGCTTTACTGATTGATATTGTATGCTAATGTCACTGGAAGAAACATGTTGGTAGTGTCATTGCAGCTTCCTTGTATGAGAGAGATGAAAGAAAGCTTTAGCATTGGATAACTGGTGTAATACCTAAAATTAAATGAATGTGCAGACCTTCAGAACAGAAGACAAGCTCGCTCCACCAACTAGAGCATTTCACATAGGATCTGTATAAATATAGACCTTCAGCAACAAGAGCTAATACCAACAATCAGGATGGTTGTTTTATTTCCCATAATCAGTGTATCTAATGCCTCTTGCACCACTCGACTTGATTCAGATTCAATGGATGGATGAGCTAGCTTCATCCAACAACAAAATAGGTGCATTTTGCAACACAACACAGAGCAAATGCAATTCGTTGCTTCTGCCATGGTGTAAGATCCACACCCCTCAGTCCTGCATGTGTGTCATAACCATGAGGCAAACTGCTGATAAAACCATCCAATGTGTCTGCACTATTATCCTCATCATCAAACCATCCAACTTCATTACGCAGCATTGCTGTCACATCAAGAATATCAATAAGGTAAATGCCAATTTATGCCCAATTACAGTAAAAGGAAACAAAACAAGAAGACTATTCACCTGAGAACATCATTCTCCTGATTCCTTCTGTCATTTTCTCCCCCATAATACCAAAATACAAGTGCTGCAAAAAATTGGCAACAACTGTTACTACACCCATGCAGGCAATTATCAAGCACCACTTGTTTACATCCCGAGACATGTGATGTTTTTCTTGTGTGTAATACGCAGTCAGTGTCAGTGCTTCATATAAGCAAGAAGTGGGTGTTAAGTTGTGGAGCCTGATATTTAAGTTTACTTATGGGCCTGATATTTAAGTTTACTTATGGGCCTGATAGTTAAGTTTTCTTAATGTTATATAAATACTCTCCTATGTAATTGTTTAGGGTGGGTGAAAGGCAATTCTCTATATAAGCCTGAAATAATCAATAAAAGAGCCTAGCCGCCGTGGAGGTTACCATTCTGGTGTTACCACGTATCTTTCTCTTATTCTTCATATTTCTTCATCTAGATTGAGTGTGTGAGTTGTGATCCTAACAACTGGTAGTGGAGCTAGGAGTGATTCAGCACAATCTGAAAGATGGACAGTTCGAAGATTGCAATTGAGAAGTTTGATGGATCCGATTTAAGTTTCTGGAAGATGCAGATTGAAGATTATCTGTACCAGAAAGATCTTCACGAAACCTTGACTGGAGTGAAGCCGGATTCATTGATAGAGGAGTAGTGGAAGCTCAAAGATCGTCAGGCTCTTGGGTTGATTCGATTGACTTTGTCGAGAAACGTGGCTTTTAACATCGTCAAGGAGAAGACTACGTCCGATCTCCTAAACGCGCTATCAAATATGTATGAAAAACCATCGGTAAAGAACAAGGTATATTTGATGCGTAGATTGTTCAATTTACAGATGTCTGAAAGTGGATCTGTTGCGGATCTTATAAATGATTTCAACAAGATCGTTAGTCAACTCTGTTCTGTGCAAATTAATTTCGAAAATGAAATTAAAGCTTTGATTTTGATGTCATCTCTGCCTGAGTCTTGGGATACTGTTGTTGCTGCGATCAGCAGTTCCCGTGGATCTGAGAAACTGAAGTTTGATGAAGTCCGAGATGTTGTTCTCAGCGAAAGTATTCGCAAACGAGAAATTGGGGATTCATCAGGCAGTGCTCTCAGTGTTGACCGAAGGGGGAGAGGTAGCTTGAGGGGTCAAAACCAACGTAGCCGATCAAAATCACAGAACCGAGGAAAATCTCCAAGCAGGCCAAACATAACCTGCTGGAATTGTGGAGAAAAAGGACACTATCGGACGAAGTGTCCCAAACCAAAGAAGAAGCAGCATCAGAAATCTGAAGATGATAATGATTCTGTAAATTCAACAGAAGACATTAGGGATGCTCTAATCCTCAGTGTGGACAGCCCAGTTGAATCCTGGATTTTGGATTCTGGTGCATCTTTTCATTCATCTCCTAGCAAGGAATTATTCCAAAACTTTCAATATGGAAACTTTGGAAAGGTGTTTCTTGCTGACAACAAAGCCTTGGAGATTGAAGGAAAGGGGGATGTCTGCATAAAGACTCCAGCAGGAAATCAGTGGACATTGCAGGATGTCAGATATATTCCTGGCCTCAAGAAGAATCTAATCTCTATTGGTCAGTTGGATAGCACAGGCTACGCAACAGAGTTTGGGAAAAGTTCGTGGAAGATTGTGAAGGGTGCTATGGTGGTAGCACGTGGCACAAAAGCTGGAACTTTGTACACCACTGCAGGGTGTATTAACATGACTGTTGCTACTGAGGGTGCTTCAAGTTTGTGGCACAATAGACTTGGACACATGAGTGCTAAAGGAATGAAGATGTTGGCTGCAAAGGGAGTTTTGGAGGGTTTGAAATCTGTTGATATAGGTCTTTGTGAGAGTTGTGTTATGGGAAAACAGAAACGAGTTAGCTTCACAAAGACTACTAGAGAGCCGAAGAAAGTATGGTTAGAAATGATCCATACAGATGTTTGGGGGCCATCTCCTGTATCATCACTTGGTGGATCCAGGTTCTATGTCACCTTCATTGATGATTTCAGCAAGAAGGTATGGGTTTACTTCTTGAAGCACAAATCAGATGTTTTTGCAACCTTCAAGAAGTGGAAAACTGAAGTGAAAAATCATACTGGGTTGAAAATCAAATGCCTGACGTCTGATAATGGAGGGGAGTACGAGAAGTCAGAATTCAAAGCATTCTGTGCAGTTAAGGGAATTAGACTAATGAGAACTGTTCCTGGGAAGGCAAGGCAGAATGGAGTTGCTGAGAGGATGAACAGAACGTTGAATGAGCGTGCAAGGAGCATGAGGATACATTGTGGGCTGCCTAAGATGTTCTGGGCAGATACTGTAAGCACATCTGCATACTTGATCAATAGGGGGCCATCTGTTCCCTTGGGGTTCAAGATTTCAGAAGTGGTATGGGCAGAAAAAGAACTCAAATACTCACACTTGAGAACTTTTGGTTGCATTGCTTATGTTCATGTTGATCCAGAGAAAAGAGATAAGCTTGATGCTAAGGCTACGAAGTGCTACTTCATAGGCTATGGTTCTGACTTGTTTGGCTATAGGTTTTGGGATGATAAGAACAGAAAGATCCTGAGACATTGTGATGTGACTTTTGATGAGAATGTCTTGTACAAGGACAGAGAGCAGAAGGTTTCAGAGACTACAAAGCAAGTGGGAGTTGAGGTTGAATTGCATAAGAGTAAACCAAGAGATGTTGCAACAGAAACTCAACTAATCCCAGACACTGTTGCTGAAGAACCAGAGGAGGAGCAAGTAACACCTGAGCAGGTGTTAAGAAGATCTTCCAGGACCATCAGAGCACCAGATAGATATTCACCTTCATTACACTATTTGTTGCTGACTGATGAAGGGGAACCAGAGTATTTTGATGAGACCCTACACGTGGAGGATTCAATCAAGTGGGAGCAAGCCATGGATGATGAGATGAGTTCACTTGAGAAGAATAACATGTGGGTGTTGACTGAGTTACCTGCAAGGAAGAGAGCCTTGTTGAACAAATGAGTGTTCAGAATCAAAACTGAACCCGATGGCAAAAGAAGGTTCAAGGCTCGGTTAGTGGTTAAAGGTTATTCACAAAGGAAAGGTATTGATTATGCTGAAATATTTTCTCCTGTTGTGAAATTAACTACTATCCGAATTTTGTGTAGTATTGTTGCATCAGAGAATTTGCATCTGGAGCAAATGGATGTCAAAACAGCATTTTTACATGGAGATCTAGACAAAGAGATTTATATGCAACAACCAGAAGGATTTGTAGCTCCGGGAAAGGAACACATGGTGTGCAAGCTGAATAGGAGCTTGTATGGACTGAAGCAAGCACCAAGACAGTGGTACAAAAAGTTTGACTCTTTTATGAGCAAGAGTGGTTTCAAGAGGAGTGAAAAAGATCAGTGTTGTTACTTCAAGAAATACACTGATTCTTATGTCTTTCTACTATTGTATGTGGATGATATGCTGATTGCAGGATCCAGTATGAAGGAGATAAACAGTCTGAAGGCAAGTCTGTCTTCAGTGTTTGAGATGAAAGATTTGGGTACAGCAAAGCAAATTCTTGGGATGAGGATTTCTCGGGATAGATCTGTCGGCACTTTAAATCTATCCCAAGAGCAGTACATTGAGAAGGTATTGTCCAGATTCAGGATGAATAATGCTAAACCCAGGACTACTCTGTTGGCAAATCACATAAAATTGTCAAAGGAGCAGTCACCCAAGACAGATGAGGAGCGGGCGCACATGACACTTGTTCCATATGCTTCTGCAGTTGGAAGTCTTATGTATGCTATGGTCTGCACTAGACCTGACATAGCACATGCAGTGGGAGTTGTTAGCAGGTACATGGCAAACCCAGGGAAAGAGCACTGGGAAGCTGTTAAGTGGCTTCTGAGATATCTGAGAGGTACATCCAGCACTTCACTTTGTTATGGCAATGAAAAAATGACTCTACATGGTTTTGTGGATGCTGATCTTAGTGGAGATGTGGACTCGAGCAAGAGCACATCTGGTTATATCTACACTTTAGGCGGAACAGCAGTGAGTTGGATGTCTAAACTTCAGAAGTGTGTTGCTCTTTCATCTACTGAGGCTGAGTATGTGGCAATAGCTGAAGCTGGAAAAGAGATGATATGGCTAGCAGATTATCTGGACGAATTGGGCAGGAAACAATGCCAGAAGATTCTTTACACAGATAGCCAGAGTGCCATACAATTGGTGAAGAACCCAATCTATCATTCAAAGACAAAGCATATCAGGAGACGATATCATTTCACTTATCAATAAAAGAGCCTAGCCGCCGTGGAGGTTACCATTCTGGTGTTACCACGTATCTTTCTCTTATTCTTCATATTTCTTCATCTAGATTGAGTGTGTGAGTCGTGATCCTAACAGTGGGTTGAAAGACCCAAATATGGCTGCCCCAATACTTCCTAACACACCATAAAGCCACTCTTCAAAACTAAGTTCCATCAACCTCCAAATCGAAGGTGCTTTCCCATGCTTCTTGTCAGCTGTTTCCTTTACTTTTGTTGGAATATCATCAGAATGACTATGTGGTCGACTGAAAGTCTGAGAGTGAGAACGTTCACTTTTAGGATCTGAAGTCAAAAGTGGAGATACAGGAGATTCAGGATCAGAACCATTTGCTGCTTGTTGATGGCCAGACTGTACATCAAGTCTGGGTAACTCAGGAAGCTTCATCTCAAAACTATCCTGCCTAGTCATTGATGGTTCCTTATCATTTCCATCCAATGGGAGGTCATTCTCCATCATTTTCTCTGCTGGTGGGCTGCAAACTTTTAGTGATTCTTGTGAGTTGAATGCACCATCCGGAGGCCGTGATATACCAGGAACTCTCTGAAGCGATGGTGATATAAAAAATTTGGGAGAGGATGGTTCATGGCTTGCAGAAGAATCCTTTTCAATTTGGAAAATGTTAGTCTCATTGTAATTTCTCAATGGCATCCTGCATATAGATCATATAACGAATATTTTTAGAACAAATAAATTACATATTCACCATTTACTACAATTATAATGGTAATTATAATGGTAATTACAATTATAATAAATTACATATTTTAGAACAAATAAATTACATATACCATTTCTGCCAACAAGTGCAACAGCCTTTTTAGCTGGTACAGTAAGGTAAAATCCACTCAGGATCGGTATCTCAGGTTGCATATGAATACTTTGCCAAAGTTTCATTTGTGAATGCGTACAAGGTCCTAACATAAGAGACTGCCTGCATAATTTATGTGCTGAGCTTCTAAAATGTGAAGAAGCTGCAAAACGTCCAAGGAGGTAAATCCTGAGAACGTGTTCTGGCTTGTTAATTAAACTCTATATCTGCTATTTTTGTTAGTGAAATTACCATTATATTCCAATAGAATTGTTATTGTAGTAAATGGTGAATATGTAATTTATTTGTTCAAAAAATATTCGTTATATTTGGTACAATCAGCTTTGACTAGCAATGAACATTGGGTAAATGGATAAATGACCAAAAGGAGCGAAGACAAGAAGCATGAGAAAGGAGGAGGGGAGACCGGAGACACCTGATAAATAGACAAGAAGCGAAGCCAATGGGCTGGGAGCCTGGGCCAGACTGAATGGGCTTGATCAAAAGAATGCATCGTGGGCCCTGAACTAATTCAAATGAACGAGAAACACGACGGAATCTAGCAGCTATCATAGCCGACGGAAAGAAGCATTTCCATGATACGCTTGGAACCTGTTTTTGTAAAGAATCACCAACCTTTATGCGTCTTTATGCGTTTCTTATTATGACCATGGAATAACGTTTTGTTCGTTGCTTCCATTGCTAACCCAATTATCTTCTTCAAGACCCAAGTCTTTATAAACTCATAACCAAGGCTTTCTGGTGCATGCACTCAAAATCTCTCATCATCACCCCTTTCTTTTTTGCCATATTCATCATCACCAGCTGTGTCAGCAATGGAATTTGTCTCTTTAATTGCCCAGAAAACCGTGGATTGTTTATATGATGCAATCGTGCTCCAGCTGCGCTACTTGGTCGAGGTTAATGAGAATGTTGACAAGCTACGTAAGCAAGCTGAAAGGCTCTCTGACATGAAAGCCGATATAGAGAGAAAGGTGGATGCCGCAACAAAGAATGCTGAGGAGATCAAAATTTCCGTTGACAAGTGGATGAAAAGAGTCGATAATGCGGTGAAGGAGGCAAAGAATTTCTTGGAAGACGAAGGGAAAGCAGGCAAGAAGTGCCTCCATGGGTGGTGTGTCAATCTGAGCTTGCGTTACCGGTTAAGTAAGGAAGCATACAACAAGAGTGTGGGTATCGCAGAGCTTCAAAAAGAGGTGGAATTGGAGAGTGTGTCACTCAAAGCTCCGCCTCCAGTTCTGATACCCTTTTCATCAGGATTGATTGAAACTTTCTTGTCCAGGCGTACTACTACAGAGGAAATAATGGGCATTCTCAGTAGTGAGAATATCAGCTTGATCGGAATATGTGGCATGGGTGGTGTGGGCAAGACCACCATGGTGACTAAAATAGGTGTCACGGCAAAAGAGAAAAAGTTGTTCGAAGAAGTGGTGATGGCGACGGTATCCCAGAATCCCAGCATCAACAAGATTCAGGAGGAGATTGCTAAGATGCTGGGATTGACGTTCGAGAGTGGCGGCGGTGAGTCTGAAAGAGCGCGCCAGTTGTGGGCAAGGATGGAGAAACAGAAGCGGATTCTGGTCATCTTGGATGATGTTTGGAACAGACTTGAACTTTCTCAAGTCGGTATTCCTTGTGGGGATATGTACAAAGGAATCAAGGTAATCTTTACTTCTCGAAGTGAAGAAGTCTGTAGGGAACTGGATGCTCAACGTATTGTCAAAGTTGAAGTTCTATCAAAAGAAGAATCATGGAATCTTTTCAGGGTGACTGTCGGTGATGTTGTGGACTCTCAAGATATAAACCCCATCGCCAGAGAGATTGCTGCTAAGTGTGGAGGCCTGCCAATTGCACTGGTGACTGTAGGCAGAGCTTTGAAGGGTAAGAGCAAGTATGTGTGGGTTGATGCGTCTGGGCAATTGAAGAAATCAGCCCCAACCAACATTGGAGGAGTTGAAGCAAAATTATTTTTACCATTGGAGTTAAGCTATAACTCTTTGGTAACCGAGGAGGCCAAATCATGTTTCTTGTTATGCTGCTTATTTCCAGAAGATTTCGATATTCCTATCGAGAGATTGCTAAGATATGGAATATCTTTAAGGACATTTCAGAATGTTGATACAGTGGAAGAAGCTAGAAGCAGACTACACACAATTGTAAGTACCCTTATTGACTCGCACTTATTATTGAAAGGTACAGGGAAAAAGCATGTGAGAATGCATGATGTTATTCGTGATGTTGCAATACACATCTCATCCAAGAAGAAAAATGCATTTTTGGTAAAGTCTGGCATTGGATTGCGAGATTGGCCAAACTACGATTCCAATGAACATATCTCGGGGATATCTTTGATGTCAAATGACATTCAAAACCTGCCTGATGGGCTCAAATGTCCAAAGCTGGAGATTTTACTGCTTCCAAAATGTTTGACAATGCCAGAAAATTTCTTCCAAGGAATGAAAGAATTGAAGCTTCTAGACATGGGAATGGATGATTGGGGGAGTTACTTGACGTTGCCTTCCTCCCTAGGAGACCTTGGAAATCTGCGCACACTCTGCATTGGATATGACATTTTGAGAAACATCTCAGTGATTGGAAGATTGGCTAAGCTTGAAGTTCTTAGCATTTCAAGTTTTCGCATGGAGGAGATCCCCAAGGAATTTGGCAAGTTGACTTCTCTAAAAATATTTGAATTGAAAGCGACCTTGCTTCTCCGGCTAGTATCTCCAGGTATTTTTTCAAATCTCCGAAAATTAGAAGAGTTTAGCATTAACTATAAGAATTGGGATTCACCAATGAATGCTAGCATTTCTGAGCTACAGTTTTTGACTCGATTGACCAGCTTGGACATCAATATACCTCATGCTAGTGCCTTGACTGATGACATGCCTTTCCAAAACTTAGTCAGTTATAATATATCAGTGGGTGGCGTCGAATACGCCAAGTCTGACTTATTTTCTAGAACCTTGACGCTCAGTCCTTGACACTAAATTTTCACTGTCCTCGTTGTATTAAGGAGGTTTTAGTTCCAAGAAGTGAGCGTCTCTCTTTTATTAAATACGATGGGTTGAGGGATATCCTGCATGACTTCCTCAACGACGAATTCAATGAGCTAAAGTCTATGAAATTTTGGGGTTGCAATGAGTTCAAGTACTTACTTGACACATCAGATCTGGCAGTTAAGGTAGTTTTCCGAAACTTGGAACAACTCGAATTCAGTGAATCTGGTGAGTTCACAGAAATATGCCATGGCCATCTTCCAGATGAGTCCCTGAATAAGTTAAAAAAGCTGACAATAGAGGAATGTCACAAGATGGGTTGCCTCTTACCATCACATTTGATGCAAAGGTTTCAAATTCTTGAAAAGGTCCGTACTTCCAATTGTAATTCCATGCTCAGCGTCTTCGAAATTGAAGGTTCGATGACAAATAAACACCAAGACGTCAAGCTACTGTCAAAGTTGGAGGAACTATCCCTGCATGACTTGCCAGAAATGACATGCATATGGAAGGGCCAAATCCAGTTTATTAACCTCTGCAGCCTCAAATCCTTAGCCATGTCCGAGTGTAGTAAACTGAAATGGATATTTCCCCCAATACTCTCACAAACTTTAACCAGCCTTGAAGGCATTGGGATTTCAAGCTGCCATAAAATGGAAGAAATTTTCAGGATGAAGGAACAGAAGGAAGCAGAGGAAGAAATAGTGGTATGGAACAGAAATAACAATTTGGTTTCTCCAAGTCTGCAAAACCTGAGATAGCTATTCATATTTGACTGCCCAAATTTAACAACCGTCTTCCCCCTCTCGCTAATCAAACTAGGCCTGGTTCAACTGGAATCATTCGAGTTACATGAATGTTTCAACATAAAAACAATAGTATCGATAGACCTCAAGGAAGCAGAAACTACAGAAAGAATCGTTTTTCCTAGTATGAGTCGTTTGATACTTAGATCTCTGACCAGCCTCGCATGTTTCTGCCCTGCTCATTGCATCATAGAGTGGCCAGTGCTAAAAGACTTGGAAATTGAAGGATGCCCTGAAATGGAGACATTTGGTTATGGAGACCAAATAACACCAAATCTGCAAGACGTCCAAGTCGAGAGCAAGGAACGACTATGGAGGGGGGATCTCAATTCCACCGTGCAGTACGCCTTTAAAGAAGGCTCCTCTCAAAGGCAAGGTCGCGGACTTCCAGAGGCCACATCCTAAACCAATCAAGGTACCCTTTCTTATTCTACCTAGTTAATTCTGTCATTCTTTTTTCACAATTGTTAATGGAAAGAAAACTCATATTGGTTGCTCAAACTATGGACTTCACATTATATATGCTAATTTAAATAATAATTATCCAAGTATTTGTTAAAGTAAAAGATTCTATTTTATAGTATTTTATCTATTTTTTCATAATTTAATCTTGAGATGTGAATTTGAATTATATGCAGAAAACATTTAGTGAGATATTTGGAGTTGGAAAGGATCATGTCATGTCATGAAGATATTTTCGTGAGCTTTGAGACTTGCAGACTTTATCAAGAGACTCCAAAAATTCAGAAATTGATAGAGTAGAGATCTTGGATAGTTGTAATTATTTTTTAATTATGGATATTAAATAAATTATGCTGTTAGGATATGCCGTGTTTTAATTATTGATAGAGTTGGTTAGAATTATATTATATTTGATATCATTTTATTATATTAAATTTAGTTATATTTTATTATATTAGATTTTGTTAGATTTTGTTATATTAATTGGTTAATAGATTAGGATATTATCCATGTTTTCCTATAAATACAAGACATGAATATGAGGACATTGCGGTTTGTCATATGAGCTCCCAAAGTACAATATTTTTACTCTCCAATTCGCATACTTTTACACAGTTTCTTCGTATAATCCGTATAATCCACACCTCCTTTTATACAGTTTCTTCGTATAACCCACTCCTCCTACAACCCAACACCTGCATGATATATATTCAGGTATATAAGTCTGTTAGCATTCTTTAAAACTTTTGCAATGTATTTTGAAAGTCTGGCAAGAAACTTTAATCTAGTTCCAAAAGTTGAATGTCAAATTGATTTTCAATAATCTTTTATCTATGTCTTTTACGAATCTTTATAGATTCTTAACCTATAGTTTCTAATCAATTTGATAGGTTAGCTTCTTATTATCAAAACCGATTGGTCTTTGAGTGGGAGATCGAACCAAAAACATAAGGATTATTGGTTCCCAGTACATAGTTCATTATGGTCTTCCTATTCTAGGAGGTTCTGTAAGGACCCGAACCTATGTCTTCTACGAAGCTTTATAGATTCTTAACCTATAGTTTCTAATCAATTTGATAGGTTAGCTTCTTATTATCAAAACCGATTGATCTTTGAGTGGGAGATCGAACCAAAAACATAAGGATTATTGGTTCCAAGTACATAGTTCATTATGGTCTTCCTACTCTAGAAGGTGAACCCGAACTTAGAATTTGGGCCTCTCATTGTCATGCAATCCCAATTGGTTCAATTCATAGCATAATCGGAATCACACAAGTTTAAATTCAAAAATTCATTTCCCAAAACATATAAAAATATTGATAAATTTAAAAATTTAAATTTTTTTTTAAAAGGAGAATGTATTTAAATAGAAATCTCGATACAATATAACATCACGAAATACAATCACATATAATGAAGTATTTAATCAACAAACAATAGAACATATGGCCCAAACATCACAATAAATCCATAGTCTCAAACCCAAAAAAGTCCGATTACATTAATGAGCAAGCATGGAATATAAAAAAAATATATGTCTATCAATGTATAAAATACAAAAGAGAATATTGAGATTTAAAAAATATGATATGTAATAGTCTAGCCTTAGAAACCGCAACCTCAAAAGAAACCCGTAACTATGAAAAAAAAAATTTAGAGAGATATTTGGAGTTGAAAATGATCATTATATATGCAAGCATGGAATACAACTATTGTATATATAACTATTGGAAAGGATCATAAACAAATAATAGGAATAGAGATATATAATAAAACTATTGTAGAACAGTTACATATTTGTTATATTTACTATCTATATATCGAATCCAATAGGTGTGATTTTGATTTTGATATCAATATATAATTATATTTTATATAATAACATTATATTTTTTTATGTCAATGTAAATATCAAATTTAAATAATAATTTATATAATTTTGATATTCTATATAAATATTTTTATATTATAAATATGTAAGGTTTGATTTCATAAGGAAATAATTTTAGAATCAATTACAACCGGAGAGACTTGGAAATTGGAAAAGAAGTGTTCAACTGACAAATTGCAAAGTAGAACCCTCAATTAGGGTTTAAGCTTGGAGGCAGCAATGGTGTTATCAAACAAGAAGCTGAAACAGAAGCTGAGAGTAGCAAAGGTAGAATCTTTAACAGCAACGAACACCGAAAACCCTAATTCCGAGCTGCATGAGCTTCTAGAGGCGGCCGCAAAGCAGAGGCCCAGGTTGTCCAAGAGGGAGAAAAGAAGAGAGAATCAACCTTTGGAACGATTAGATGGTGAAGGGAGTGACCCACATGGTGAAAATGATAAAGTGAGGAAGAAGAAGAAAGTTGAGGAGGATGGCGAAAGGGAATTGAAAGCAAGGGATGGTAGTGCCGATGATGTTAAGAAGAAGAGGAATACGAAGAAGAGAAAGAGAGAAGAGAAGAGTGGTGGAGAGAAGGATGAGATAATTGAAGTGAGAACAGGCGATGGCGATGCTGGTGAGGATAAGAAGAGGAAGACAAAGAAGTCAAAGAGAAAGGATGGTGAGGGTGAAGAGAAGAGTGCTGCAGAGGAGGATGAAGCAGTCAAGCAGACTAAGAAGGCAAAGCAGAAGAAGAAACTGAAGAAGAAAAAGAAAAAGAATAAAGAGAAAACCGAGGATGGGAATGTGGGTAATAATGGAGTGCAAGAGAACAACGAAAGGTGATTTCTAGAGCGCGCTATTATCGTCACTATGGTTTATTTAGCAGTGACTGTTCATTGGTGTGAGCATATGCAATTTTTAAGCTTGATCAAGCCGACGAATTTGATTTCTATGTTTTTTTGGATGATTTAGAGGGTGTTTCTTCTTTTTTTTTTTTAAAAAAAACTTCAATTACATCTTTCGGAATGAGTGTGTTTCCTGGTATAGTTTGTTTGATTAATTTTGTTTGGGTGGAATATGAGATGACATAGTGTATATTGGTAGTGATCACTAACATGCTATGTGTTATCCTTTCCTTTTTCAATGTTATCATCTGGCAGATTATCGATTGCGTTACTCTGTTTCCTTTTACCAATATTGTGACTGCTGTTTGATATGGTTCCTGTTATGTCATCATTTTCAGTCAGTTGAATTTGAATGAGGGCATTGTTACAAAAGTTTATGTGGGCGGCATTCCATATTACTCAACTGAGGATGACATCCGAAGTTTCTTTGAAAACTGTGGTACTATAACAGAAGTTGATTGCATGACATTTCCTGACAGTGGGAAGTTCAGAGGAATTGCCATCATCGGTTTCAAGGTAAATGAATACTGCATGGTTTCACAGTATTTTTCTATAAATTACACTGCAATGCTATCTTAAATATTCAAGTTTCATTGAAAAGTGAAAAAATTCCGGTCAGTGGGAATCGGCACCAGAACTTTTTTGAAGCTGCCGTGTGTGGAAATTGAGGATATGTGTGAAAATGTACCTTCTTTAGATAGAGTTCTTGACATAGTAGAATGTTTTTAACTTAATCTGCTAAGCCAACTTTCTGGGTTAGCTATACAGCAATGCCTTCTCCTTTGAAACAAAAGCGGGTGTGAGTATTGTAGGACACTAAGTCTATAGTTCCCTTTATTGAAAACTTATAACTTTAAGTTCATGGTTGAATAAAGTGAGTTTCTTTCTATTAACCTTCTACCATTGTGATCCTCCCTGCAGACTGATACTGCAGTTAAACGGGCCTTGGCACTCGATGGAGCTGACATGTGAGTAATGCATAGATAGTATGTATTCTAGAACAGTGTCATTTCCCTTGTGTTTCTGATCTTTTTAAAAATTGTAATGGTTGTAGGGGTGGATTTTTTCTAAAAATTCAGTCTTACAAAGCACGAGCAAGCAAGGTGTCGGATTTCGCACCCAAAATCATGGCCGGATATAATAGGATATATGTTGGGAATTTGTCATTGGGATATAACAGAGGATGACCTCAAGAAGTTTTTCTCTGATTGTAACATTTCTTCTATACGCTTTGGTATGGACAAGGATACAGGAGAATTTCGAGGGTATGCCCATGTTGATTTTTCTGATAATCTCTCTCTCACAATGGCATTGAAGTTGGATCAGCAGATTGTGTGTGGGAGACCTATCAAGATAAGTTGTGCAGTTCCTTTGAGAAGTGGAAAAGTCCAACCAACTACTGTTCCTACCAGTGAGAATCCTCCTACTATTCATGCCAGTGAGAATCCTACTAATGGTGAATCAAACATTAGCAGTGGTAAGATAAGGAGGAGGACATGCTACGAGTGTGGGGAAAAAGGGTCATCTGTCTTCAGCTTGTCCGAAAAAGCCAGCTGCCGATGCAACGAATTCAAACGCGAGTTAACATGTTCGATTTTTTCCGATTGTCCTTTGATCCTAATTTATCTGAACTTGGCAAAAGACTTTCAGCATACCTTTAGTTGGTATACTCTGATTTGGAAAACAACATCACTTTACATAACTTTTGTTCTACCCATCTGAAATTATTGCTTATTTCAATAGTAGCATTTGTATGAAATCATCTTGGAAATACTCCTCAGGAAGGTGGCTACATGAAGGTAAGAACTTTACTGCCCATCAAATATAGCCGCAGGCCGGAAGAGAGAGTCTGGAAAGGGAAAGCATTACCTGTGCACCACTTTGATGACCATGAACGTATGTTCCCTGGAATTGCAGAAGCATCGCTACATTCTGTGGACAGACTACCTACTACATTAGGTCATCAGCCCCTGACCTTATGGGTAGGGATCATTGAAGCCATTTGGCTCTGTTTTCCTTGCTATTGTCCGGTGATCTTTCTATAAACTATCATTTCTTCCTTTACAATGCATTATTCCCTTCAGACAACGACATCACTTGGAAGCAGACTCGGATTAGTTAAATACGAAAAGAGGCAACCTTAATGACAAATGTCTGGATGAAACCGGCATTGAGGTGGGCCTAATTAACTTTGTTTGAACATAAGTTAAACTCAATCTTGTCTTTTGCATCACCTTCTGCAAGTTGGGATCCAGTTAATCTTCAATTTCAGGTCCATTTGATAGAGACTACCTCTATCTTCCCAGACGGAAAACCCCAACAATTCATATCTTGGTAAAGATTCCAGCTTCTTAACTAGATAGTGTGGACTCTCGGTTATTTGGAGGCTTGAAAAAGAAAAGAAAACTCGACCAACAACGGTTAGCCTAATAATCGATGAGAACATTCATGATAAGGATTCATGAGGCTTCTATATATTCCCCTAATTGCTATCTTTTAGTTGTCTCTATAGAAACTGACAGAGATGGAGGATTGGAGGTGCATAGCTTTATGAATTCCCAAGTCCTTGAAAAAGCATGAATCCTGTCTACCAAGTTGCTCCCTCTATAGGAACAAACTTCTGAGTTTTTTTTTGCTCATCCCAAAATTGTCTATCTTCCAGAGCTCAAGCCCACTGAAACATCAAACACTGTTGAACTTCTGCTCTTGTGTCAGTCTTCCTACATCTCTTAGCGGTGCTGACCTCTGAGATTTCTTTGTTTGCTTCACCTCTGCAATGGCTGCCAAGAACCTCGACAGAGTTACGCTGTCGATGATATACAACAAAAGAGAAGGCACAGAAACTAGTCCTAAAGGAGCAAAATAGTAAGGATGGAACCGAACCCAAATGATAAGCAGCAAAAAGTCGGCGTTGTTTATTATCTCTCACGGAATGGCCAGCTTGAGCATCCTCATTTCATGGAAATCTCTCTTTCTTCTCCTCCAGGACTCTATCTCAGAGGTAACACACATCAACCAACGTTCATATACAACATTCATCTTAATAAGTATCAATCTAAATACAGAAAAAGATCAGAAAATTCCGCTCTTTATAATTCCATCATTAATTTGCTATCTCCTCGTTTTTTTCTTTTTTGCTCTGTTTAGATGTGACAAACACATTAAACCTTCTCCGAGGTCAAGGCATGGCTACTATGTATTCCTGGTCTTCAAAAAGGTAAAAAGAATGATCAAATGGAGCTGTGATTCTGAACTATATCTCAAGATTGGCTGCATATATTAGTTGGCTAGTCTGAAATTTTTACGATGTTTCATATTTGGGCAAAAGATCACACTCTTGATCTTTGATTAAAAATAGATAAATATTACTATTCAATTACACTCTTCGGGTTAAATTTTTGCCTTGTTTATGATATATCTGTACTGTATGCCTCTGCAATGTAATTTGACTGGTTCTTGGAATTCTAGGAGGTACAAAAATGGATTCGTATGGGAAGACTTGTCTGAAAATGACTTCATACACCCTTGTCGTGATGATGAATACGTTCTCAAAGGATCACTGCTCATAGAAATTCCTCAAAGCTTTCGATCCTATCAAACACTATCGTCACTTTCCTACAAAGCCTCCTCCAAGAAGAACAGCTTCAGCTGTGAGGACTCCAGGTCTCAGATCACTACTAGAAGAAAGAACCATCCACCGACCACATTTGATGGGGTTGAACACAAGGTTTACAGGGTGAACACAACAGCAGGATTCGCTGCAGAAGTTGTCAGTGAATCTACACAAACGGACGCCAAATACAACGGAATGGTCGAGGTGAAAGGCAAAGATGTTGAAGCTGAAGGACTTGGCAGAAGGGTATGCAGAGAGGAGGGCACTCCACATTCTTTAGGGTCTAGTTCGAGATACTTTGATAACTTGGAAGAGCTCAGTGAGGGTGATGGGTCATCATCACAGACTAGACACCGGAGGGTTAAAGATGACTATCCGAGTGGGAGATTGAAAGCATCTTTTCTTCTAATGAAGCTGATTGGAAAAAAATTTGATATACCGATTAAAATTAAAATTTAAACAAAAAGGTTCGAATAATTCGATTAAAATTTGGAAAAAAATTTAATCATATATGTTATGTATTTTTAATCAATTAAAATTAATACCGATTTAAATCCTGAATAGTTATTAGTTAAAATGATATACGGTAATATCTCTCAAATTTAATATCATCATTGAGAAAATTATCAGTTAGAGGTTATTAATTAATATATTATTAAATAGTACGTGATCATCATATGATTGGTTTTTTCTTCTACCAACATTTTCGTACATTTTGGACAGTCTCAAAATGTTCAATATTGAAATCATTCTGCTTCCGTTGAATACAACATCCAAAATTTAACCAATGGATGCTAGAATAATTTCATTCTTTAAGTGTCAATATCATCGTTACCAGTTATAAACAACACTTGATATGAAGGAACCAGGTTCCATTGATAATTATATAGTTGATCAACTAACTATCGTGCTATGGAGTAGAGCTACTCAGGAGGAGATCTTTGCAGTTTGTGATTGTAAAATGCTTCAAGCACACTGGGTTTTCCGCAATCAAATTATATAGGAGGATAGAAAATACATGCAGAGGAAAATACGATTAACTAAGATCGTAGAGTAGAAAGCTAGGCACTTATTGTCAGTCATCTAATGTCAATTAAGAATTTCTTGAATTCAATAGAGGAATCGCAAAAAACGCATCAATAACTGATGGATGACGAGTTTATCGTTTTGGTAGCAGGTAGCAATCACAATTAGAAGAAAAGTATGTCAACCAAGATAACACAACTTATAATCTTCGTGATTAGCTGTACATTTTGTATATGGTGGTACAAATACTGGATGTTGATAAAGTGGACTAAAAAAATCCATTGAGAGTTCATTTACAGAATATACTGAAAATTCGATATCGCTGGATACATGGATGAGTAAAAATACGATAATCTCTCAAAATTAATAAATACTTAAAATTTTATTAATTATTAAAAACTTAATAATTTTATTGAATAAAAAAATATTAATTATTTGAGAATATTAATTTTTAGAGTATTAAATTTAAAAGATCTGAGAGTATCATTAAATTTGACTGTATTGGAATGTATTAAGTGAGGAATGTGATCGAATAATATTCGTACAGTACAGTGTTAATTAAAATTCAAGATTGTAATTCTTATATGATATAAAATATTTTAAAATTTCGGATAACTGATTACATCTATATATAATTTGTAATATGAAATATATTTCCTTAGTACAAGCATTTAAATCCCAACTATATATAGAGAGAGACAGAGCGGCACAGAAGAAAATAACGGACAAAATGGAGCTTGTAACTTGTCTTGCAACTCAGGCTTGGAACAGAGAAAATCATATACCGTTGACGTCACTGTAAAAGGAAGCAAGATTGGGTTGGTTAGGTTCTTTCGTCTCCCTTGGAAAAAGCTTCTCGTTAACGTTTATATATATATATATACACACACAAACATTGCTTCACCATCTTTTCCATTGCATGCTTTAGAGCTCTCGTCTGTCTATGGTTTGGACCGACTTTGATTTTTCTTGGTGGTCAGCTTTCCTTTCTTTTTATTCCTGGGTTGTTGTGTGCCATATTTGTTGTGTTGTTGGATAATGGGATGGGACTAAGTCGAGGTTTCTGTTAGGTTGTGGAGCCTGATATTTAAGTTTACTTATGGGCCTGATATTTAAGTTTACTTATGGGCCTGATAGTTAAGTTTTCTTAATGCTATATAAATACTCTCCTATGTAATTGTTTAGGGTGTGTGAAAGGAAATTCTCTATATAAGCCTGAAATAATCAATAAAAGAGCCTAGCCGCCGTGGAGGTTACCATTCTGGTGTTACCACGTATCTTTCTCTTATTCTTCATATTTCTTCATCTAGATTGAGTGTGTGAGTCGTGATCCTAACAATTGGTAGCGGAGCTAGGAGTGATTCAGCACAATCTGATAGATGGACAGTTCGAAGATTGCAATTGAGAAGTTTGATGGATCCGATTTCAGTTTCTGGAAGATGCAGATTGAAGATTATCTGTACCAGAAAGATCTTCACGAACCCTTGACTGGAGTGAAGCCGGATTCATTGACAGAGGAGCAGTGGAAGCTCAAAGATCGTCAGGCTCTTGGGTTGATTCGATTGACTTTGTCGAGAAACGTCAAGGAGAAGACTACGTCCGATCTCCTAAACGCGCTATCAAATATATATGAAAAACCATCGGCAATGAACAAGGTATATTTGATGCGTAGATTGTTCAATTTACAGATGTCTGAAAGTGGATCTATTGCGGATCATATAAACGATTTCAACAAGATCGTAAGTCAACTCTGTTCTGTGCAAATTAATTTCGAAGATGAAATTAAAGCTTTGATTTTGATGTCATCTCTACCTGAGTCTTGGGATACTGTTGTTGCTTGCGATCAGCAGTTCCCGTGGATCTGAGAAATTGAAGTTTGATGAAGTCCGAGATGTTGTTCTCAGCGAAAGTATTCGCAAACGAGAAATTGGGGATTCATCGGGCAGTGCTCTCAGTGTTGACCGAAGGGGGAGAGGTAGCTTGAGGGGTCAAAACCAATGTAGCCGATCAAAATCACATAACCGAGGAAAATCTCCAAGCAGGCCAAACATAACCTGCTAGAATTGTGGAGAAAAAGAACACTATCGGACGAAGTGTCCCAAACCAAAGAAGAAGCAGCATCAGAAATCTGGAGATGATAATGATTCTGTAAATTCAACAGAAGACATTAGGGATGCTCTAATCCTCAGTGTGGACAGCCCAGTTGAATCCAGGATTTTGGATTCCGGTGCATCTTTTCATTCATCTCCTAGCAAGGAATTATTCCAAAACTTTCAATATGGAAACTTTGGAAAGGTGTTTCTTGCTGACAACAAAGCCTTGGAGATTGAAGGAAAGGGGGATGTCTGCATAAATACTCCAGCAGGAAATCAGTGGACATTGCAGGATGTCAGATATATTCCTGGCCTCAAGAAGAATCTAATCTCTATTGGTCAGTTGGATAGCACAGGCTACGCAACAGAGTTTGGGAAAAGTTCGTGGAAGATTGTGAAGGGTGCTATGGTGGTAGCACGTGGCACAAAAGCTGGAACTTTGTACACCACTGCAGGGTGTATTAACATGACTGTTGCTGCTGAGGGTTCTTCAAGTTTGTGGCACAATAGACTTGGACACATGAGTGCTAAAGGAATGAAGATGTTGGCTGCAAAGGGAGTTTTCGAGGGTTTGAAATCTGTTGATATAGGTCTTTGTGAGAGTTGTGTTATGGGCAAACAGAAACGAGTTAGCTTCACAAAGATTGCTAGAAAGCCGAAGAAAGTACGGTTGGAAATGGTCCATACAGATGTTTGAGGTCCATCTCCTGTATCATCACTTGGTGGATCCAGGTTCTATGTCACCTTCATTGATGATTTCAGCAAGAAGGTATGAGTTTATTTCTTGAAGCACAAATCAGATGTTTTTGCAACCTTCAAGAAGTGGAAAGCTGAAGTGGAAAATCATATTGGGTTGAAAATCAAATGCCTGAGGTCTGACAATGGAGGGGAGTACGAGAAGTCAGAATTCAAAGCATTTTGTGCAGCTAAGGGAATTAGACTAATGAGAACTGTTCCTGGGAAGGCAAGGCAGAATGGAGTTGCTGAGAGGATGAACAGAACGTTGAATGAGCGTGCAAGGAGCATGAGGATACATTGTGGGCTGCCTAAGATGTTCTGGGCAGATGCTGTGAGCACAGCTGCATACTTGATCAATAGAGGGCCATCTGTTCCCTTGGGGTTCAAGATTCCAGAAGAGGTATGGGCAGAAAAAGAACTCAAATACTCACACTTGAGAACTTTTGGTTGCACTGCTTATGTTCATGTTGATCCAGAGAAAAGAGATAAGCTTGATGCTAAGGCTACGAAGTGCTACTTCATAGGCTATGGTTCTGACTTGTTTGGCTATAGGTTTTGGGATGATAAGAACAGAAAGATCCTGAGACATTGTGATGTGACTTTTGATGAGAATGTCTTGTACAAGGACAGAGAGCAAAAGGTTTCAGAGACTGCAAAGCAAGTGGGAGTTGAGGTTGAATTGCATAAGAGTACACCAAGAGAAGTTGCAATAGAAACTCAACTAATCCCAGACACTGTTGCTGAAGAACCAGAGGAGGAGCTAGTAACACCTGAGCAGGTGTTAAGAAGATCTTCCAGAACCATCAGAGCACCAAATAGATATTCACCTTCATTACACTATTTGTTGCTGACTGATGAAGGGGAACCAGAGTCTTTTGATGAGGCCCTATTCGTGGAGGATTCAATCAAGTGGGAGCAAGCCATGGATGATGAGATGAGTTCACTTGAGAAGAATAACACATGGGTGTTGATTGAGTTACCTGCAAGGAAGAGAGCCTTGTTGAACAAGTGGGTGTTCAGAATCAAAACTGAACCCGATGGCAAAAGAAGGTTCAAGGCTCGGTTAGTGGTTAAAGGTTATTCACAAAGGAAAGGTATTGATTATGCTGAAATATTTTCTCCTGTTGTGAAATTAACTACTATCCGAATTTTGTTGAGTATTGTTGCATCAGAGAATTTGCATCTGGAGCAAATGGATGTCAAAACAGCATTTTTACATGGAGATCTAGACAAAGAGATTTATATGCAACAACCAGAAGGATTTGTAGCTCCGGGAAAGGAACACATGGTGTGCAAGCTGAATAGGAGCTTGTATGGACTGAAGCAAGCACCAAGACAGTGGTACAAAAAGTTTGACTCTTTTATGAGCAAGAGTGGTTTCAAGAGGAGTGAAAAGGATCAGTGTTGTTACTTCAAGAAATACACTGATTCTTATGTCTTTCTACTATTGTATGTGGATGATATGCTGATTGCAGGATCCAGTATGAAGGAGATAAACAGTCTGAAGACAAGTCTGTCTTCAGTGTTTGAGATGAAAGATTTGGGTACAGCAAAGCAAATTCTTGGGATGAGGATTTCTCGAGATAGATCTGTTGGCACTTTAAATCTATCCCAAGAGCAGTACATTGAGAAGGTATTGTCCAGATTCAGGATGAATAATGCTAAACCCAGGACTACTCCATTGGCAAATCACATAAAATTGTCAAAGGAGCAGTCACCCAAGACAGATAAGGAGCGGGAGCACATGGCACTTGTTCCATATACTTCTGCAGTTGGAAGTCTTATGTATACTATGGTCTGCACTAGACCTGACATAGCACATGCAGTGGGAATTGTTACCAGGTACATGGCAAACCCAGGGAAAGAGCACTGGGAAGCTGTTAAGTGGCTTCTGAGATATCTAAGAGGTACATCCAGCACTTCACTTTGCTATGGCATTGGAAAAATGACTCTACAGGGTTTTGTGGATGCTGATCTTAGTGGAGATGTGGACTCGAGCAAGAGCACATCTGGTTATATCTACACTTTAGGCGGAACAGCAGTGAGTTGGATGTCTAAACTTCAGAAGTGTGTTGCTCTTTCATCTACTGAGGCTGAGTATGTGGCAATAGCTGAAGCTGGAAAAGAGATGATATGGCTGGCAGATTATCTGGACGAATTGGGCAGGAAACAATGCCAGAAGATTCTTTACACAGATAGCCAGAGTGTCATACAGTTGGTGAAGAACCCAATCTATCATTCAAAGACAAAGCATATCAGGAGACGATATCATTTCACTCGCAAGGCAGTGGAAGAAGGGGATATGTGCTTGGAGAAGATAGAGGGTGCAAAGAATCCAGCAGACATGTTGACAAAATGTGTTGATATTGGAAAACTGAGGTTGTGCAAAACCTTGGTTGACTTTCTGTAGTTGTGTTTCTACAGATGATGCGGTGCGGTGAAGATATTGATGATGAAGGGATCAATGTTTGAGAATGCAATTTTTGGAAGACTGGATCAGTCTCCAAGTGGGAGAATTGTTAGGTAGTGGAGCCTGATATTTAAGTTTACTTATGGGCCTGATATTTAAGTTTACTTATGAGCTTGATAGTTAAGTTTTCTTAATGCTATATAAATACTCTCCTATGTAATTGTTTAGGGTGTGTGAAAGACAATTCTCTATATAAGCCTGAAATAATCAATAAAAGAGCCTAGCCGCCGTGGAGGTTACCATTCTGGTGTTACCACGTATCTTTCTCTTATTCTTCATATTTCTTCATCTAGATCGAGTGTGTGATTCGTGATCCTAACAGTTTCAAGAGAAGAAAGAGAGCGGAGAAGAAGGTTGACCAAAATCTCTTGGCTGCTGCTTCTTTGACCAACCTGCAGCCTCACCAACCACAGGATTGGTGGGATAGTTTCTCCAGGAGGATTACTGGTACCCAACAACATTAACTTTCCATGTTTTGCATTCCTGTTTTTGCTTGTTGGGGTTTTTTTTTCTGATTGTGATATAGCTATTTCTTGCTGTGAGGTTTTTTTGCTTGTCTGTGCTACTTTTTGCTGCTCTGAGTTTATGGGTATTCCTGGCTTTGTGTCCTGTAATCAATCTTTGTTCTGTTTCTGCTTGCTACTGAGTTTTTATGCCATGGGTCCGATCGAGTTTACTGAAATTAGGTTCTTATCGGTGTCTGCAACAGATAGCTTTCAGTATTATGCATTCTTACTGATTGATGGTTTGCGTGTTTTGTTTACTCTCTGTTCTTCTGTAGTGTTTTCTACCTTATAATCATTAGACTACTTTTGTGACTTTGACAATTTGTTACTGTCTCACGTCGATGATCTGTGCTTCTGCGAGTTATCTTCAGTTCGTGGTTGTGCTAGCTAGATATTTTCAGCTTTAGGAAGAACTTCAGCTCCAGGTCTCTATTATTATATTAATAGGCTTGCTAGTGAACATTAATTGCTATGAGTATCCTTTTTTGTGTGTTACTTTTGTATCCATGGTTTCTGCATATCTTTCCTGTGTTTTCTATTGACTTTCCGTCGAGTCAATGAGGAAATATCGAATTATCTTAAAATTAGGATTGTCTACAGAGGGTGGGGATCATAAAAAACAGGCAAATGAAATCTTTTGTTCTTTGATTAAGCATAGATGAATCTTTTGATCTTTTTTTTTTATTTTAAGTGTTATCTATTCCTATGGTTCAAAAGCTGTGGCTGGGATTCAAATTGTGAACTTCAGCCAAAGTTTAAGTTAATTTCATAAAAAACAGGCAAGCCATCGTCAGTCAAGCATTCAGTAGCTTGTTTCCTGATTATCAATTTTTCTGCAGCCTCTGAAGCAGTGAAAACTGAGCTGCGTTTGACCTTATTATTGTTATTCTCTGTACGTTTTGAACTTTATACCCATCCTGTTTCCTGAAAGCTTGAACTTGGAGGTATCTTGTTATAACTGAAACCATTCTACCGTATCAAAGGATCAAGGTGCAAAAAAATGTTGAAGTTGGATATTCCAGCCTGACAAAGTATATAGGCTTGAAGTGCTGTAATAGAATCCTAGGTTGGAATGGGGTGATTTTTCTGAGATAGATAGGAAGAGTTCGGGTCTCGGTTGTTTGAGATGCGTTTCGGTCCAAATATCTTGAGTTTCAATGGGATAAAGCAAACAATTTTTTGATGAATAGAATAGGTTTTTCACTGTATTACAGTAATTTTTTTTTTTAAGGTTCTGTACAATGACAGAAATTTTTTGTTATTCCAACCCACTCTTATTGCTCTGGAAAAGTATATCCTTGCCAAGAAATCATAGTGTTCTGTGGAAATCCTGAACGGCTGCAATGAGGCCACCATCCACTGGCTTCTGCATTCATCTTCAAGCAAGCTCTCTTGTCAAAGCTCATTCCAATGTTTCCTTTGAAAACTTGACTGTAATAGAAAAAAACTGAACTCGTATGAACGGAACAACAATGCCGGATTTGTCAAGCTTTCTGGTAAATGCTTACATACCATCTGCAATTCCCATGTGTGTGTGCTTCACCAGAGACAGTGCTATTTACTAGAACTACTTGTTTCTCTATTATTAAGATCACATATCATTTTTCTTTGTTATGCCTTTGTCTAAGTATAGTTTAATCATTTCCTCAATGAGAGAAATTCATGATACAGTGACAAGCCAGGGAAAGTTTACGGATGTTTATGGTCTAGATCAGGAATTCTCTGAAAAGGTCGACTTTTTCGGCTTTGTACGAAAAGGTCGATTTCTTTGGCTTTGTACGAAAAGGTCGACTTTTTCGGCTATGTATGAAAAGTTCTCGAAAACTATAGACATGTCTTCATTCTATTTGCAAATGCCCTTTGCTTATTCTCATCTTGTGAAGAGTTGGTTTACTTTGTAAGTGAGCTATGGACTTTGCTCCTTCTTCATCGTTTTTTTTTTGAATAACGACGAGTGATTTATTCCACGAACTATCTTACAGAAAGTCTTACGACCAACCAACAAAAACACAACCAATAAAACAGTACATCCTAAAACAGAACCTCATCAAGCAAAAACAAAGAAAGCGATCCCAAAAAAAACCTGGAACCAAGCCTGTAATAGGGGCACCTGTGTGCCCCGCAGTACTACCTGAAGCATAACAACACCAAACGAAAACAAATTAGCAAGGCTAAAAAACCTGGAACCAATCCGTGATTGGAAGCACCTGTGTGCCCCGGGGTAAAGCCCTGTCCCTATCAAAGTTTACCCGTGTCCAACTGATACCGTGAACCAGACCAGTAAGAGCAACCTGTTGTGGATGATGAGCAGCCCCCCGAAAGGTTGACTCATTTCGGGCAGTCCACAAACTCCAAAGCACGTGCAGCAACCACCCCTTCCAGACCCTGGGGGGTCTACGTCGGCCACAAAGACCATCCCATTGACTGATCAAATCTTTAAAAGTGGCAGGGGACACCCATTTAACACCCCACCTACACATTACCACCGACCAGCACAACCAAGCCCTTCTGCACCCAATAAAAACGTGATCCGCATCCCATTCCGATTCACTACATCCCGAACACATAGCCTCAGCCTCATCCAACAATCGCATTTTAATCAGGCGGCCCTTGGATAAGACTCGATCTTGGCATGCAAGCCAAGCCAAGACTCTACTCTTCAACGGTCCAGGTCGTGACCAGACAGTAGCCAAACACCGATCTGTCGGATCAGCCTGTAGGTCTTCCAGAAATTCATACCCAACCTTAACCGCATAGTCTTGGTCACCTCCGCCCCAAGAAATTCGATCCTCCCTATCCACACTGAAATGGCTAGGCTCCAAATCCTCCATCAAACGTTGGACCAAATCCTCCTCCCAAGCAAATAGTCTCCTCCGCCACTGCATGTTCCATCCCCATCCTTCCTGCAACGTACATCTCATATCCTCCACCGAACGATTTTGTTGTATAGATAAAGCGAAAAGCCTGGGATATTTTGCGCGTAACTCCTCATCACCTGTCCAACGGTCCAGCCAAAAGCGGATGGTTTTCCCATTCCCCACTTGCCATTGGAGCTGCTGTAATAAACGTCTAGCGCCATCGGTGTCCGCATTAACACACTTCAGGACATCCTCCCAAATAACCGACACTCCATCCCGTCCCAACCGGATACCCTCCCTACTAATGCGGGGTGTGTACAGCTCCAAATCCTCCATCAACCGTTGGACCCAATCCTCCTCCCAAGCAAATAGTCTCCTCCGCCACTGCATGTTCCATCCCCATCCTTCCTGCAACGTACATCTCATATCCTCCACCGAACAATTTTGTTGTACAGATAAAGCAAAAAGCCTGGGATATTTTGCGCGTAACTCCTCATCACCTGTCCAACGGTCCAGCCAAAAGCGGATGGTTTTCCCATTCCCCACTTGCCATTGGAGCTGCTGTAATAAACGTCTAGCGCCATCGGTGTCCGCATTAACACACTTCAGGACATCCTCCCAAATAACCGACACTCCATCCCGTCCCAACCGGATACCCTCCCTACTAATGCGGGGTGTGTACATCTCTTTAAATATCTGAACCATCATTCCTGCCGGCTGCTGAAATATCCGCCAACACCACTTGGCGAGTAAAGCTGTATTTTTCAATGACAAGAGACCAACGCCCGCACCGCCGTGTTTCCAGCTACCACAAACCTTGGACCACTTCACTTTATTAATACAGCGTCCATCTATATCCCTTTTCCATAAGAATCTCTGTGTCATCCGCTCCACTTCAGACTGGACCTTCTTGGGCATTCTAAAAACTGACATCCAAAATATTGGAATATTGTTTATCACCGAACGAATGAGCACCAACCGCCCCCCAATGGACAAATATTTCTGTTTCCACATGGCAAGTTTCCTTCGCGAACTCCTCAAAAGTGGCAGCCACGTTTGGTAACGTCGCGGACTGACTCCCAAAGGTAAACCCAAATAACGGATAGGAAAGTTCCCCGCTTGGCAATATAACCTTGTAGCCATCTCCAACGTGTCCTCCTTAGACACGTTAATCCCTATGAGAGCACTTTTCCAGAAATTCACCTTCAGACCGGAGAACAGTGTGAAGCATCTTAAGACACGCTTCAGGTTGTACAAACTACCCTCAACATCAGCACTAAAAAGTAAGACGTCGTCGGCATACTGTAAGTGTGTTACCGGAGTTGATCCTAACTGGATCCCCTGGATCAAGCCATTCCGCTCCGTTTGGCGCAGCATAGCCGAAAGAACCTCCGCCACTAGGTCGAACAACAACGGAGAGAGCGGGTCCCCCTGTCGAAGACCCCGTCCCATGGTGAATTCCTCTGTATAAGCGCCATTGACGAGCACCGTCATACGAGACCGACTAATACAACTGGCAACCCAATGAACCCAAGTAATCGGAAACCCCATGACCTCCATGATGTCCACAATCGAATCCCAACGAACAGTATCATAGGCCTTCCGGAAATATATTTTAAAACACCAACCCTTGGGCCTTCGCCGGCGCAGGCTGTGAATCACTTCAGCCGCCAAAATTACAGAATCCGATAGACACCTGCCGTGAATAAAACCCGTCTGAAAAGGGGAAACAACCGTGCTCACAACCCCTTTCAGCCTACGTGTAAGAAGCTTGGACACTATCTTGTAAACGCCATTAATCAGACTGATTGGTCTGTAGTCATGCAAGGACAATGCACCAACGGTCTTAGGAATCAGTATCGTAAAGGCAGTATTGACCCCACGTGGCAAGTGTCCCGTAAAATAAAACTCTCGGACCAGCTCCACTACATCAGTTTTAAGCAGATGCCACATCTTCTTGTAGAAAAAGAAATTAAACCCATCAGGCCCTGGAGCCTTCGTACTTCCGCATTCCCACACCGCTGCTCTAATTTCCTCCTCCTCGAAAACCCGGATCAGGGAGGTGGCCTCCATCTCCGTAAGTGTAGTCATCGGAAGACCATCCAAAGTAACGCCATCTGGTGCAGTAGCCGTAAACAATTCCCGGAAATGCGTGACCACTGCCAGCTTGATATCTTGTGGACGAGACAGAATCTGCTCCTCCACCCGCAAAGAGCCCATATAATTCCTCCGACCCCGTACAGTAGCACAAAGGTGGAAATACCTGGTATTCCTGTCTCCCAACTGCAGCCAATTAATCCGCGAATTCTGCCGCCATACTGACTCTATAATCTGCTGTAGTTGCACCTTCTGTACTTGTAGACTCTGTAATTGTATCTCCTCTGTCTCCGTAAATGGTCGGCCTGTCCCTCGTTTCGCGTCCATCTCGTCTATTTGTCGCAAAATTCCCTGGAATTTCTCCTGTGTAGTTACCAACTGATGGCTCTTCCACCCTCGTAAAGACTTCCGCAAGAAAGCTAATTTCCTAACTAGTGCAAACCTGCCAGGACAATATCTGCATGCCTCCTCCCAAAACAATTGGACGGATTGCTCGAACCCCGGAATATCCTACCAGTGATCCCAGGAACGAAAAGGCCTCGGGCCCCAAGATAGGTCGTCTTCCTTCAAAGCTATGGGCGTGTGATCAGATAAATTCTTATCACCCGCCACCAACTTAAGCCCTTGTCGCTCCGCAGCCCAATCAATGCTGACTAGAGCCCTATCAATACGAGAAGCTCTCCTCCCTGAAAACCAGGTGAACCGTTTACCAGTGAGTGCAATATCTGCCAAGGCACCTTCATCCATAAGACGTTTCAGATTTTCGGCTCCACGTTCCGCAAACGTGAGTCCCATTCGCTCTTCCGGGTATAAAATTTCATTAAAATCTCCCATGATTATGCAGGGCAAGTCGCTACCCCGACATAACCGAAGAAGATCCTCCCAAAGCAGCGCTCTATCCCCAAACCACATGGAGCATGCAATCCCACATACCTCAATCGATGTCCTGAAGCCAAGACAGTTACCTCCAAGCTTATCAGACGAAACTCAGTAACTCGAGTATCCACTCGCAGCCAACCCGGATCCCATACAGCTAAGAGACCCCCTGCCCTTCCCCGAGCATCCACTGAACACCAATCCACCTCTCTACCACCCCACAGTTGATCAATCCATTTCTGCACAGATCCCTCCACCTTCGTCTCAACCAAAAAACACAAGATGTAATGGTCACGGAGAAACCGCCTAAAACTCATACATTTAGTCCTATTACGTATACCCCTACAATTCCAAAAACCGACATTCAGCATAATGAACACGGAAACACACCTGACCTCAATCACCGGGCACTAAACCTACTGGCGATTAGTATCCTCCCACTCCTCAATTTCTTCCTCCACTAATTCCAGAATCTGGGCCCTGATATCCTTCTGAGTAGTCCTAGGCCTCAGACCTAACTGCTTCATCACATCAACCGTCGCTGCAACCTCCGTCTCAGCAACACCAGCATCGTCCAGTTCTTCTAATCGTACTCCCGCAGTCCCCACCTCTGGTGCATGAACCTCTGCATCACGGACACCTGGACGAGACGGTGCTAACTCGGGCAGTATCCCCAGGGGAGACGAAGACAAAGGCTGTGTGAGCAAGTCAGGACCACTGCTCGGCAAGTACCGCCGACGAGAGCGAGACCCCCGTTTGGACTTACCCTGGGTGATTCTACGCCTGTTGTATACATCAATCAGCAACGTACCAGAGTTCAAACTGGTACATGACGACCCCCTTTCCCGAATACACGGCGCTCGTACAGCTGGGACAGCCGCCCCCCTCGGCGAGTCTGAACCACGGAGTAACGGCAAGTCCTGTACTTGTCGCCCCTGGTTAGCACTGTAAGGAGGTTCGTTGTCAGTCAGGTCTAGCCCTTTCTCCCTTGCCCACATGCGAGAACCTGGCGCCCCTGTCCGTATATCCTCTTCAATGTCCAGATTAGTTGTGGGCTGAATGTCCACTGGACCGGGCAGAACTGAAGTAGAGGTGGGCTGAATGTCCCTTGGGCCTGGCAGGACTGTACCGGACCGGACAGATCTGAGGTCAGGCCCTCCTGACTTGCAACCTTGAGGTTGCCCAGTGCAGCCCTCATCCCCTGTGGGCCTCGAGCGAACAAAATCGACAACCTGCTCACCCCAGCCCGCCCCATTATGAGCAGTTGTATCCACCGTCTCCTGAACCGCATCCACCAATAAATGCGCCGGCGTAGAAGCGCACTGGTCCACATCAAATGATGGAGACCGAGGAGGCACAGGAAGCAGCCGCATACCAGAAGCACCACCACTTCCACGATTGGAGAAACCTGTACAGGCTACCCTATCGTCCACAACCCATTTAAACTTATCGCACTCTTCCACGACTATCACAAAACGACGATCCCCCACTAGTAACGTCACTTTCCCGCTGACAGCCGCCTCTTGTCGAGTCCGTATGCACACCAAAGCCATATCTAAGTGATTTTTGATCAGAGTATCCGGATGCACGTGGAGCACTGCACCGAACAGCCCTCCAATTTTTTGAAAATTCTCAGCGATCCACACATGCAGCGGGACGTCTCTTAGCGTCAACCAACAGACTCGACCACTACCAGTATCCTCCAACCGCCAGGGGTGGAACTCCACGAATATAGTATCCCAAACTGTCCATTGATCAGATAATGCCCTATTCATGGCCTCTGGCGATGCAAAAGTAATCAAAAATATCCCAGCTGCAAGTCGGCGGGTAGTAACATCAGACGGGAGTCTGTGTGCATGAAGAATGCCATCCCTAGTAGTACCAACAATACTACGTCGCAACCATTCTAAATTATCATCAGAAACATCTGCTCGCACTTCATAATTAGGTTGCCCCTCCGAAGCAAAGCTCCTGTCCTGTCGGACCACCTCTGCATATGTGCGTCGCCCATCACTGTTCCTGGGCTGTCGACTCGAAACCTGATCAGCTAAGTTCGGTGGCGTCACAGAATGCAGCCTATCCACGACGTCCTTAGCAACCCGTGGAAACATACCCCGTACTGCATACTTGGCCACACGAAAGACCAGAGACCTGCCGGCGAACGTAACCTTCTTTAGCTGGGCCAACCTGCAGCACTCATATTCTTCCCGCTTAACGAAACGAACAAAACCATAGCGCGAATTTCTCACACTGCGCTTCCTAGGAATGAAGACATCAACGGCGGGCTCCCACTTCCTGACAGCCGCAACCAAGTCATGCGGTGTCCACTCATCTGGGATAAACTCCACAAAATACGTAATAAACCGTTCAGAAGAAAACAGCGCGGTCGGATTCCACTGGTCCCTCCCTGGCGTCCGTAACGGTTTCGCAAGAGCAGAACCTTTAGCCACGGCCGTAGGAGGAATGTCGGGTGGGTGGAAGTTGTTGTCGACCTGACAATGGGGCATAGATGGCCCTACCAACGATCGGGAAGGTGGAGCCAAAGGTGGGGTGATGGCAGTTGGTGGGGTCGGGGAAGGGGGTAAACGAGGGAGTGGGGGTGCGTTGTCCATTTTGTTCCTAATTGTAATGATTGGGGTGGATTTTCGTTCCTTCTTCATCGTTGAATTCTGCTATTTCTGGTTCTACACATTCCAGGACCCTTGGCTGAATCAAAGGGTGAAAATCAATTGGAATCTCTTTTCAAGATTTCGAGAAAGACATTCAACTACATATGTTCGCTTGTGACGGATGAGAAGAGGGCTAAGCAATCAAACTTCGCTGATTTATATGGGAAGCCATTGTCTCCTAATGACCAAGTAGCTGCTGCTCTTCGTAGGCTTAGCTCAGGTGAATCATTGTCTTACATTGGTGAGTCGTTGGGGATCAACCAATCAACCGTTTCTCAGGTAACTTGGAGATTTGTGGAAGCAATGGAAGACACAGCTCTGCACCATCTCCGTTGGCCGTCATCGGAAGCCGAGATCGAAGAGATAAAATCCAAGTTTGAGAGAATTGGTGGCCTTCCTAATTGCTGTGGAGCTATTAATACAACTCATATAAGATTAATCTTTTTAAATACTTTTTAAGACAAAAATCTACTCTATAAATTAGTAATCTGAAGAATGATCACTAACCATCTGTGTAATAAACTTCATTCATGTTTTCAGGATTTATCTTTTTTCTTTGTTGATTTTCTTGGTCATTTGTATATATAAATCCTATCCTTTAGCCGCATGTGACCTTCTAGATAATTAAACTCTTTGAACCCACTTTTGAAGATGTTGTTTACTGGGCTCTTATCCATGAAAAACGCATTCTTGCTGAGCGCAGTTTTATGAAGTCAAGTTTGGGTCGTCCCACAGGCAATTCCATATTATCCAAAGCCCAACCACAGACCGTTGCTTCTCCCTCTATAAATTAGTAACCTCACGTACGGAATGCGGTAGTACACTCTGCCAACTGTCTTTCGAGATATTTTTTTTCAAAACGTCAACACTGACTTGATCTTCACATCCTATCACATCCTTTCTTTTTGGCCATATTCATCATCACCAGCTGTGTAAGCAATGGAATTTGTCTCTTTAATTGCCCAGAAAACCCTGGATTGCTTATATGATGCAATCGTGCTCCAGCTGCGCTACTTGGTCGAGGTTAATGAGAATGTTGACAAGTTACGTAACCAAGCTGAAAGGCTCTCTGACATGAAAGCCGAGATAGAGAGAAAGGTGGATGCCGCAACAAGGAATGCTGAGGAGATCAAAATTTCCGTTGACAAGTGGATGAAAAGAGTCGATGATGCGGTGAAAGAGGCAAAGAATATCCTGGAAGACGAAGGGAAAGCAGACAAGAAGTGCCTCCATGGGTGGTGTGTCAATCTGAGCTTGCGTTACCGGTTAAGTAAGGAAGCATATAACAAGAGTGTGGGTATCGCGGAGCTTCAAAAAGAGGTGGAATTGGAGAGTGTGTCACTCAAAGCTCCGCCTCCAGGGCTGATACCCTCTTCATCAGGATTGATTGACACTTTCTTGTCCAGGCGTACTACTACAGAGGAAATAATGGGCATTCTGAGTAGTGAGAATATCAGTTTGATCGGAATATGTGGCATGGGTGGTGTGGGCAAGACCACCATGGTGACTAAAATAGGTGTCACGGCAAAAGAGAAAAAGTTGTTCGAAGAAGTGGTGATGGCGACGGTATCCCAGAATCCCAGCATCGACAAGATTCAGGAGGAGATTGCTAAGATGCTGGGATTGACGTTGGAGAGTGGCGGCGGTGAGTCTGAAAGAGCGCGCCGGTTGTGGGCGAGGATGGAGAAACAGAAACGGATTCTGGTCATCTTGGATGATGTTTGGAACAGGCTTGAACTTTCTCAAGTCGGTATTCCTTGTGGGGATATGTACAAAGGAATCAAGGTAATCTTTACTTCTCGAAACGAAGCAATATGTAGGGAAATGGATGCTCAACGTATTGTCAAAGTTGAAGTTCTATCAAAAGAAGAATCATGGAATCTTTTCAGGGTGACTGCCGGTGATGTTGTGGACTCTCAAGATATAAACCCCATCGCCAGAGAGATTGCTGCTAAGTGTGGAGGCCTGCTTATTGCACTGCTAACTGTAGGCAGAGCTTTAAAGGGTAAGAGCAAGTATGTGTGGGTTGATGCAGCTGGACAATTGAAGAAATCAGCCCCGACCAACATTGGAGGAGTTGAAGCAGAAGTTTTTTTACCATTGGAGTTAAGCTATAACTTTTTGAAGAAATCAGCCAAATCATGTTTCTTGTTATGCTGCTTATTTCCAGAAGATTTCGATATTCCTATCGAGAGATTGCTAAGATATGGAATATCTTTAAGGACATTTCAGAATGTTGATACAGTGGAAGAAGCTAGAAGCAGAGTACACACAATTGTAAGTACCCTTATTGACTCGCACTTACTATTGAAAGGTACAAGGGAAAAGCATGTGAGAATGCATGATGTTATTCGTGATGTTGCAATATACATCTCATCCAAGAAGAAAAATGTATTTTTGGTAAAATCTGGCATTGGATTGCGAGATTGGCCAAACTACGATTCCTATGACCATATCTCGGGGATATCTTTGATGTCAAATGACATTCAAAACCTGCCTGTTGGGCTCAAATGTCCAAAGCTGGAGATTTTACTACTTCCAAAATGTTTGACAGTGCCAGAAAATTTCTTCCAAGGAATGAAAGAATTGAAGCTTCTAGACATGGGAATGGATGATTGGGGGAGTTACTTGACGTTGCCTTCCTCCCTAGGAGACCTTGGAAATCTGCGCACACTCTACATTGAAAGTCTCAGTTTGACAAACATGTCAGTGATTGGAAGATTGGCTAAGCTTGAAGTTCTCGCATGGAGGAGATCCCCAAGGAATTTGGCAAATTGACTTCTCTAAAGATATTTGAATTGGAAACGCCCTTATTTCTCCGGCGAGTATCTCCAGGTATTTTTTCAAATCTCCGAAAATTAGAGGAGTTTAGCTTTAACTATAAGAAATGGGATTCACCAATGAATGCTAGCATTTCTGAGCTACAGTTTTTGACTCGATTGACCAGCTTGGACATCAATATACCTCATGCTAGTGCCTTGACTGATGACATGCCTTTCCAAAACTTAGTCAGTTATAATATATCAGTGGGTGGCGTCGAATACGCCAAGTCTGACTTATTTTCTAGAACCTTGTCGCTCAGCCTTGACACTAAATTTTCACTGCCTCGTTGTATTAAGGTTTTAGTTCCAAGAAGTGAGAGTCTCTGTTTCGTTAAATACCATGGGTTGAGGGATATCCTGCATGACTTCCTCAACGATGAATTCAATGAGCTAAAGTCTATAGAAGTTTCTGGTTGCAATGAGTTCAAGTACTTACTTGACACATCAGATCTGGCAGTTAAGGTAGTTTTCCGAAACTTGGAACAACTCGAATTCAGTGAAACTGGTGAGTTCACTGAAATATGCCATGGCCATCTTCCAGATGAGTCCCTGAATAAATTAAAACAGCTGACAATGATGAGATGTCACAAGATGGGTTGCCTCTTATCATCACATTTGATGCAAAGGTTTCAAATTCTTGAAAGTGTTTCTGCTTTAGATTGTGATTCCATGCTCATCGTCTTCGAAATTGAAGGTTCGATGACAAATAAACACCAAGACGTCAAGCTACTGTCAAAGTTGGAGGAACTATCCCTGCATGACTTGCCAGAAATGACATGCATATGGAAGGGCCAAATCCAGTTTATTAACCTCTGCAGCCTCAAATCCTTAACCATGTCCGAGTGTAGTAAACTGAAATGGATATTTCCCCCAATACTCTCACAAACTTTAACCAGCCTTGAAGGCATTGGGATTTTAAGCTGCCATAAAATGGAAGAAATTTTCAGGATGAAGGAAGAGAAGGAAGCAGAGGAAGAAATAGTGGTATGGAACAGAAATAACGATTTGGTTTCTCCAAGTCTGCAAAACCTGAGACAGCTAGACATAATTGACTGCCCAAATTTAACATCCGTCTTCCCCCTCTCGCTAATCAAAGGAGGCCTGGTTCAACTGGAATCACTCAAATTAGGTGAATGTTCCAAGATAAAAGAAATAGTTTTGATAGACCTTGAGGAATCAGAAACTACAGAAAGAATCGTTTTTCCTCGTATGAGTCGTTTGATACTTGAATCTCTGGACAGCCTCGCATGTTTCTGCCCTGCTCATTGCATCATAGAGTGGCCAGTGCTAAAAGACTTGGAAATTAAAGTATGCCCTGAAATGGAGACATTTGGTTATGGAGACCAAATAACACCAAATCTGCAAGACGTCCAAGTCGAGAGCGAGGAACGACTATGGAGGGGGGATCTCAATTCCACTGTGCAGTATGCCTTTAAAGAAGGCTCCTCTCAAAGGCAAGGTCGCTTAGTTAAGAGCCCACATCCTAAACCAATCAAGGTACCCCTTTCTTATTCTATCTAGTTAAATCTGTCAATCTTTTTTCACAATTGTTAATGGAAAGAAAACTCATATTGGTTGCTCAAACTATGGATTTCACAACAATGCAGTGAGGTGATAGCACATTATATATGCTAATTTAAATAATAATTATCCAGGTATTTGTTAGAGTAAAAGATTCTATTTTATAGTATTTTATCTATTTTTTCATAATTTAATCTTGAGATGTGAATTTGAATTATATGCAGAAAACATTTAGTGAGATATTTGGAGTTGGAAAGGATCATGTCATGTCATGAAGATATTTTTGTGAGCTTTGAGACTTGCAGACTTTATTAAGAGATCTAAAAAATTCAGAAAATGATCTTGGATAGTTGAAATTATTTTTTAATTATGGATATTAAATAAATTGTGCTATTAGGATATGTCTATTTGATTATTATTTGATTATGTAGTTAGAATTATATTAGATTTTATTATATTAGATTTAGTTAGATTTTATTATATTAGATTTGTTAGATTTTATTATATTATTTGGTTTATAGATTAGGATATTATCCATGTTTTCCTATAAATACAATATAAATACAAGGCATGAATATGAAGTACATTGGGGTTCGCCATATGAGTTTACAGAGCTCCCAAATTACAATATCTTTACTCTCTAATTCGCATACTTGGTATATAAGTCTGTTAGCATTCTTTTAAAACTTTTGCAATGTATTTTGAAAACATGACAAGAAACTTTAATCTAGTTCCAAAAGTTGAATGTCTAATTGATTTTCAGTAATCTTTTATCTATGTCTTCTACGAAACTTTATAGATCCTTCACCTATAGTTTCTAATCAATTTGATAGGTTAGCTTCTTATTATCAAAACCGATTGGTCGAACAAAAAACATAAGGATTATTGGTTACTGGTATATAGTTCAATATGGTCTTCCTACTCTAGAAGGTTTTGTAAGGACCCGAACTTAGAATTTTGGCCTCTCACTGTCATATGATCCCAATTGGTTCAATTCATGGCATAATCGGAATCACACAAGTTTAAATTCAAAAATTCATTTCCCAAAATATGTAAAAATACTGATAAATTTAAAACTTTAAATTTTCTTTTAAAAGGATAATGTATTTAAATAGAAATCTCGATACAATACAAACATGTTATGTGTTATCCTTTCCTTTTTCAATGTTATTATCTGGCAGATTATCGATTGCGTTACTCTGTTTCCTTTTACCAATATTGTGACTGCTGTTTGATATGGTTCCTGTTATGTCATCATTTTCAGTCAGTTGAATTTGAATGAGGGCATTGTTACAAAAGTTTATGTGGGCGGCATTCCATATTACTCAACTGAGGATGACATCCAAAGTTTCTTTGAAAACTGTGGTACTATAACAGAAGTTGATTGCATGACATTTCCTGACAGTGGGAAGTTCAGAGGAATTGCCATCATCGGTTTCAAGGTAAATGAATACTGCATGGTTTCACAATATTTTTCTATAAATTACTCTGCAATGCTATCTTAAATATTCAAGTTCATTGAAAAGTGAAAAAATTCCGGTCAGTGGGAATCGGCACCAGAAATTTTTTGAAGCTGCCGTGTGTGGAAATTTAGATGGAGTTCTTGACATACTAGAATGTTTTTAACTTAATCTGCTAAGCCAACTTTCTGGGTTAGCTATACAGCAATGCCTTCTCCTTTGAAACAAAAGCGAGTGTGAGTATTGTAGGACACTAAGTCTATAGTTTCCTTTACTGAAAACTTATAACTTTAAGTTCATGGCTGAAGAAAGTGAGTTTCTTTCTATTAACCTTCTACCATTGTGATCCTCCCTGCAGACTGAAGCCGCAGTTAAACGGGCCTTGGCACTCGATGGAGCTGACATGTGAGTAATGCATAGATAGTATGTATTCTAGATCAGTGTCATTTCCCTTGTGTTTCTGATCTTTTTAAAAATTGTAATGGTTGTAGGGGTGGATTTTTTCTAAAAATTCAGTCTTACAAAGCACGAGCAAGCAAAGTGTCGGATTTGTCATGGGATATAACAGAGGATGACCTCAAGAAGTTTTTCTCTGATTGTAACATTTCTTCTATACGCTTTGGTATGGACAAGGACACAGCAGAATTTCGAGGGTATGCCCATGTTGATTTTTCTGATAATCTCTCTCTCACAAGGGCATTGAAGTTGGATCAGCAGATTGTGTGTGGGAGACCTATCAAGATAAGTTGTGCAGTTCCTTTGAGAAGTGGAAAAGTCCAACCAACTACTGTTCCTACCAGTGAGAATCCTCCTACTATTCCTGCCAGTGAGAATCCTACTAATGGTGAATCAAACATTAGCAGTGGTAAGATAAGGAGGAGGACATGCTACGAGTGTGGGGAAAAGGGTCATCTGTCTTCAGCTTGTCCGAAAAAGCCAGCTGCCGATGCAACGAATTCAAACGCGAGTTAACATGTTCGATTTTTTCCGATTGTCCTTTGATCCTAATTTATCTGAACTTGGCAAAAGACTTTCAGCATACCTTTAGTTGGTATACTCTGATTTGGAAAACAACATCACTTTACATAACTTTTGTTCTACCCATCTGAAATTATTGCTTATTTCAATAGTAGCATTTGTATGAAATCATCTTGGAAATACTCCTCAGGAAGGTGGTAGTATACACATGAAGCTCTTGGCTACATGAAGGTTAGAACTTTTAGGTAAGAACTTTACTGCCCATCAAATACAGTCGCAGGCCGGAAGAGAGAGTCTGGAAGGGGAAAGCATTTCCTGTGCACCACTATGTCATCTCAAATTCCACCCAAACAAAATTAATCAAACAAACTATACCAAGAAACATGCTCATTCCGAAAGATGTAATTGAATTATAGCACCTTAATGAGAGAGATTTGTCACAATAATCGACGATGAATACTTTCAATTTTTTTTTTTAAAAAAAGAAGAAACACGCTCTAAATCAGTCGACACTTTCCAATTTGAGGGTTGACACTTAGCGCTAACTTTAAGGCAAAATAAACAACAATCCCATGGTCGTTCCGTCCAGTTGTAATTTATTCTAAAATTAGTTCCTTATAAAATCCAACCTTACATATTTATAATATAAAAATACCTAGATAGTGTTAGAATATTCAGTTAGTATTTGATTATTATATTATATTTGGTTAATAGAATAGGATATTATTTATATTTTCATTTAAATACAACGCATGAAACGAAGGTTCCCAAAAAATGACTTCTCTCACCTCTCAAAACCTCTCACCTCTCTCTATACCAAACCCAACACCCAACCATACCATCAAATCCACCTCTCCACTCAAGAATGCCGATTGTAGAAATTCAGAACTCTCACCAGTGTCCCACTTGCCTCAACCGGACAACCAAATAGGAACCAGCAAAGGTGTTTAGTGAAGACAGATACATCTATTATTTTGTAGAAGGTATACCAGAAGGATGGAACTCCAATAGACTCTTTAAAGAGATTACTGCTATCGAACCCATAGCAGACGTGTTCATTCCAAACCACAAATCCAGGAGGGGCTTACGGTTTGGTTTCGTCAAGTTTGTGCGGTGTGGGGTTCAAGAGGTTGCTCGGCAGAGGCGGCTTAACTCGATAGTTGGTAGTCACACTTGGATGAGATTTAATGTGGCTCGTTTTGCAGCTACTTCAGGGCAACGCAGAACGCTGTTAACTGACACTATACGAAAGGACGAATCAATACAACCGAGAACAATTCCGCCAGGTGTGAGCAATATGAAAATGTGGGAGTGCGATGGTAGAACTTACGCAGAAGCTACAGCAGCAAAGAATAATCATGCTTTTGAGGAAGTGCCAGTGGAGATTCACTCCAATAAAGGAACCCTGGAATGGCTTCATCGGAGTGCTGTTGGATCACTTCGTGATGGAAACACTGATAAGCTTTGTTTTCCTGCCGGTGTAGGGTGGAAAGATATGGGGGGGCACCAGAGACTTCTCACCTTTGCAACCGCAGAGTTGATGAGGATAGAACTTACATCCAATATCAGTTTTTGGACTGGTATGTTCTATGACATTCATCCTTGGCGTCTAGAGGATATTGGAACCAAAAGGCTTTGCTGGGTGGAGGTGACGGGAATTCCCCTGAATGTATGGTTTGAAGACGTTTTTCGAAAAATAGTACAGCCGATCGGATCATTAGTTCAGGTACACAACAAAACAGCCAACTGGGTTTCTCTGCATGTGGCAGTGATGCAAGTAGCTACAACAAGCTTGCAGGAAATACAGAAGAAGGTGAAGCTGATGGTTGATGGTAAACTGCTCATGGCGTGTATAGTGGAAGTCAAGGATAGAGATTTGGGGGAGTCCGAGGTAAGGAAAAAGGGATCTCTGTCAGGTGGGTGCAATAGCCTACCTGCACCTATCAACCATAATTTATCAGGTAGGTGGAAGGGTAGGTCTATGGAGGAGAGGGGTAGCACGTCTCCTGCAGAAAAAGGGGGCTTTTGTCAAAAAGATTTGATGGAAAACAATAATATGGGAGAGGACGGTATAGCTGAAGTCAAAGTGGGAGCGATGGACCCCAATTCCACATCCCACTTACTTATAAGGGAGTAGCCTGCCCACGTGGGGACTAATCTCTTAGTGAATCAGCATAAGGAAGGACTTTCTAGTCATTCTATGAGCAGTAGTAGGTTGTTAAGTAATTTTACTGCACCGGCATGTCTAATGGCAAGAAGGGAGATGAACTAAGGGGGACAGTTCCAGGATAACCGTAAAGCAATATCTGAATGTCTGCCCACTGAATCTGCAGTTGAGCTTACCGATTTTACATTGCCTCCTGAAGACATGGCTTTCACAAGAATGAGGAGGGAAGGTAATAAAGCTTCACGGGTTAGAACAAAGGGGCGGGCAGCTGATACCAGGATTGGCAAGCAGAAAAAGCTCAAACATTTGAAACCCACAGGAAGTCTATCCTCAGGCCGAGCTAGTCATCCAGAGTTGTGTAACTTTTTCCAACTGGTGGAAGATCCTTCTTTTCTTACTGCTAATCAGGATAAGGATGAAGGTTTGTCAGAGAGGTTATGCTCCAGGAGTTCGGATTCAGACCAGTGTTCAACTGAAATGGAGGTACAACAGTCGTTGGACGTAATTGAAACAATAGGGTTGAACCGAAAGCAAACGAAAGCAGCAATTCGGAAAAAGTTGAAGGCACGAATAGTAGAGGAAGGAAAGGAGTGGCAAGCTCACTGCACCTAGTGGTGTAGTGCAGGAGATTCTTTGCACAAGGGTTACACTTTTGATGATTAATTTCGCTATGTGGAATATCCGGGGGTGTCGTGGTAAGGTGAAGGAGACTCAGATTCGTAATCTTATCTCCAAGGAACAACTGAGTATCTTGCTCTTATGTGAGACAAAGAGGGAGAGCTTCCCCGAGAGGCTGGTTGGCAGATTATGGTCTGGAAATAATATTAAATGGGAAGCTATTGATGCACGTGGGAGTGCAGGCAGAATTGTGTGCCTTTGGGATGATTCGAAGGTTCAGAGTCTTGGTGTGGAAAAATTTGACAGGTGGCTGCTATTGGAGATGCGGGTAAGGGCTACAGGTTTCAGTTTTGTCTGCGTAGGGCTACATGCGCCTAATTCAGTGGCTGAGAGACGAGAGCTTTGGGATGAGCTACAAGGAAGGAAGACTATGGATATAACGCCTTGGATTATTCTGGGCGATTTCAATAAAGCCGTGAATGCTGAAGAGCAGCTGGGGAACTCTTTTAATAATGCTGCTGCTTCCCGCTTTCTACATTTCATCAATAGGAATGGACTGATCGATTTGCCACTCCTTGGCAAAGACTATACGTGGTTCAAAGAGTGCCTCCCGAATTGACAGGGTGTTGGCTTCCCCCAATTGGTGTATACAATTTAGTTGTCATAGGTTATATGCTGGAGCCAAGGGATTCTCAGACCATTTCCCATTAATATTGAAGGCAGATTCCTTTTATTGGGGATTTAGGCCAATTCGCTCATGGGATTTATGGTGGGAGGATAAGCATTTCATAGTAACGGTGGCAGAGTTCTGGCGGGAGGCAGGACTTAGTTTTCCAGGTGCATTTAGTGTGGTTAAAAAGATGGCGTTTTTGAAAAAAAAATTGCAGGTTTGGCATACAGAAAATTTCGGACCATTGGAAACCAGAATGAAAGCAATTCTGGTTGAGATTGATTCTCTAGATCAGAATAGACGGGATTTCGGGGCAGCTATGCATAGTAGGTATCAAGAACTACAGGTCCAGAAATGGGATTTAAAGCAGAAGATTGAGGCTATGTGGAGGCAGAAGTCTAGACAACAATGGCTCAAGCTTGGGGATAAGAACAACAAGTTTTTTCACTCCTGCGCTAATATGCGACGCTGTTATAACTTCATTGGTTCAATGCGAGTAAATGGCATGGATTTGTTCAAGCCAGAGGAAATAAAGGCTGAAGCAATAGGACATTTCCAGCGACTCTTTGCGGCTGAGGGTACCAGATGGTTAGGATTGGGTAGTTTAGATTTACCCACTCTATCAACCGCCGAGGCAGACCACCTCAAAGCACCGTTCCTTGAGGAAGAAATCAAGAGCGCTGTATGGGATTGTGGTAGTCACAAGGCCCCAGGACCAGATGGTTTCAACTTCTACTTTATTAAGAAAGCGTGGCAAGTGATCGGAGAGGATATCATCATGTTGGTGCAAGAATTTCATTCTAGCGGCGCCCTACCTCATAGGATAAACAATAGTTTCATCACCTCAATCCCCAAGCTACCAGGTGCCGCTGATTTCAATTCCTACAGGCCTATCAGTCTCATTAACAGCTTATATAAAATCATCGCCAATATTTTTTCCAAACGGCTTAAGCGAGTGATGGACCAGCTAATCTCTCCCATTCAAACTGGCTTTGTGGAAGGAAGGTACATTGCTGATTCAATTATGGTTGCCAATGAAATATTACATACCATGAAAAAATCAAAACAAAAAAGATGGTGCCTTAAATTGGACTTTCAGAAGGCATACGACTTTGTAAATTGGACTTTCCTACTTGAGGTGATGGAACAAATGGGCTTCGGTGCACAATAGAGGAGATGGATTCAGGGGTGTATCTCTTCTGCTCGTTGTGCAATTCTTATCAATGGTGCGTCAACCTCTGAATTTAAGGTGGGGAGAGGTTTGCGACAAGGCGATCCCCTCTCACCACTATTGTTCAATTTAGTGGCGGAGGTTCTGTCACGGATGCTTATTAGAGCGGTAGATTGTCAATTGTTCCAGGGCATTAATGTTGGAGGACTGCATTTAACGCATCTGCAATATGCAGATGACGTTATTCTTTTCAGCCATGGTGATCAGCAGGGAATCCTCCGCTTACAGCGAATACTGCGTTGTTATGAGTTACTATCTGGATTAAAGATTAATTTCTTTAAATCAGGTTTAGTAGGAATCAATGTGTCCAATGGGGAGGCCGCGAACTTGGCGTCTAGGATTCATTGCAGACTGTAGGTTATGACGTTCCTATACCTTGGAGTGCCCCTTGGAGCGAATCCACGCTGCAGAAGTATGTAGAAAACGGTGTTGGATAGATTCAAAAATAGACTAGCGTCTTGGAAGGGTTCTTTACTGTCACTTGGGGGGCGAATTACACTGATCAAATCAGTGTTAAATAGTTTACCAGTGTATTATATGACCTTTTTTCATATGCCAGTGAGTGTACGACAGGATTTTGAGAAATGGATGAAGCAATTCTTATGGGCTGGGAAAGTAAACAAAAGATGTATGTGCAAAGTGAGCTGGTCAGTGGCAGTTAGAGCAAAAGACAAGAGGGGGAGTTACAGGAATTGGTTGTTTGAAGTTGCAGAATAAGGCTCTGTTTACAAAGTGGAGTTACAGAATTGTAAATGATACTTGCTCATCGTGAAAACAAGTGATAGAGCAGAAATACAGGCCCAGATTGAGCTCTGAAGGTATATTGTGTGCAGTGAGCCAAGTTTCTGCTATCTGGAAAGGGATTGTGCAGACAAGCAGATCAACATTGTCAAATGGAAAGTGTCTCTCAGAATTCCATCGCTGGAAACTGGGGAAAGGTGAGTCCATCTCTTTTTGGCAGGATAGATGGTGCAGTAATTGTCCCTTAATGGTTTTATTCCCTAGATTATATGATATATCTCTCGACAAGGAGGGGTCAATATTGAGGTTTGGGTCGGTGGTAGGACATGAATGGGGGTGGAGTATGACCTGGAGGAGACGATTATTTGTGTGGGAGGAGGAGGAAGCTGAACGCTTAATGGTTATACTGAGAGGTTCTGCTCTGAATTCCATGCAAGACGATCTATTATTGTGGGGAGATCAGATGAGACCTTTCTCAGTTTGTAATTGCTATCAATCACTGGAAGAGAACACGGTACCTTCAACTGAGCTGATGATCCCAAATGTGTGGCGCAAGCAGGGTGCCCTTAAATGGCAAGCATTCATGTGGCTTGCATGTAGGGAGAAATTAACTGCCAAAAGCCAACTCATTCGATTTGGCATTCTACCGGATTCTGAAGGAAATTGTGAGGCATGGGGACTTGAGGAAGGTGACTCCAATCATATTTTGCTTGATTTTCGAACGGCCTGGGTTTGCTGGTCGATACTATTCCGCAAATGGGGATTAAGCTGGGTACAACCGCGGTCCATGGCGGACTTATTCATACAGTGGGAGGGTTTCTCAATCCCCTTTTGCTAGCATGGTCTCTGGTATGCTTTACTATTTGTGTTCGCATGGAGTATCTGGTTGGGTCGAAACAACAGAATCTTTCGGAGAGGAGACAGCAACGCGGAAGACCTGTTCTATAATGGCATTCGTCATGGCTTCTGCTGGGCAAAGAGTAACCTTAAGGATGGTTGCCCTGATAGTTTGGATTTGTTACCTTCTAGGGATTTCACTTCCTTACGGGTTGCATAGATTGTATAGATGGTGAAAATTTTAAATACGGTATCTTAGTTATGGTATCTGGATGTTTCACCTTGTCTATTGAGTTATGACAATGTTTCATTGTCCTACTCCTATGTAATATTGCTTTCATTTTAATACACCTCGACGAATTCCTCAAAAAAAAATACAACGAATGAATAAGAGGGAATTGAAGCTCCCATATGAACTCACAGAGCTCACGTTCAATATCTTTACTCTCCAGTTCGCATACTTTTAGATAGTCTCTTTTTGTAACCCATATCTTCCTCCAATCTCCAATAACTCAACAAATTGGTAACAGAGTTGCAAGTTTTCTTGAGGGACCTATGACAATAGAGAGTGAAACACAATCGGCTTTTATCTAATATATCGCGCCATCAGTTTTTTACGGAAAAAAATATCATGCATGGGTTGTTCAAATGAAAGTCTATCTTGATGCTATGCACCTTTGAGAGGCTCCAAAAGATGACTATGATAGTGCATCATTGTCAGTAAATCCAACAGTGGCACAAATGAAGAAGATATGACTACAACAGTGGCAAATCCAATGGTGGCACAAATGAAGAAGATATGAATACAACATCGACAAATCCAACAGTGACACAAACAAAAAGATATATGAAGATTCACCAATTTGGGAATATCCAAATACTATGGAGGAGCTTGTTAGGATATGCCGTTAGTATTTGATTATTATATTAGATTTGGTTAGATTTTATTATATTAGATTTAATTAATAAGTTAGGATATTATCTATGTTTGACTTTAAATACCAGACATGAATAAGAGGGAATTTGGCTCCCATATGAGTTCCCAAATTATAATATATTCTCTCTTCAGTTCATATACTTTTACATAGTTTCTTCTCATAACCCATACACTCCTCCAATAACCCAACATATAGAATATCAAAATTATATAAATTACGATTTAAATTCTGTATTTATATTGATATCAAAATATAATTATATATTGATATCAAAATCAAAATCACATATTGGATTGGATACACAAGTAGCAAATATAGGAAATATGGACTAACTTTGTATTTATTACCAACTATTTTACAATAATTTTAGTATATATCTATATTCCCCATTATTCCTTATAACACAATAATTCTATCTCAGGTCCTTGAGATCTTATTATTGGATTAGCATAGCTTTAGTAATTGGATTGGATGCACAACTAGCAATCATTAATTAAGTTTGCATTTATTACGTGGTTACTCTAACTAAGGTCTCGAAAACTTATCATCCCCATTTGTTTTTGTCTTTTCAGGCTTAGGTTTAAGTGTTCATGTAGCGTGTAACGGATTTCTTTTGAGATCGAAGTTTTCCCGATTTATCTTAAAGCTGGACTATTACATATCACATGATTGAAATCTCGTTATTCTTTTTTGTATTTTGTACATTGATATGTATATTACTTTTTTTTTAATTAAGGAAGCACAGACGAAGAAACTAAGAGCCCGGACGGATTACAGCAGAGTTCAAAAGATCTTAAGTGTACAGCTCAGATAAATCTAAGGGCGGTGAATGATAAAACTGCGTTTCTCTTTGATAGAAACATCCCATCCTTGCCAAACCATCTGCCACCGAATTGGCTTCTCTAAATGTGTTCAAATAATTATCTCTGCCTCCAAGTTCGTTGAAAAGAAAGAACCCAAACACTCTGGCGGTACTAGCTGTCACCAAATATGACTAGGGAAAGCACAGTCTCTCAACACGTGAACACTTAACTCCGGGACTAGTTTGCAATATGGACAACAATCATCAGATACAAACCCACGCCTGTTACATAATACTTTCGTGGGTAAGCGATTATGTGCCAACAACCAAAGAAATGAGCGGATTCTCTCCGGACCAGGCCACTTCCAACTAACCCGCCATAAGCTTTTCCCATCACACAAGTCCCCTTCCTTTAACAAATCACGAGCCGTGGAAGTGGAGAATTGACCATTAATGGTGAATTTCCACCGTATGCAATCAGGAACACTAAAAGTATGTGGTGGCTGAATCTGGGCCAGGATTATACATAGATAAGAAGGTAAGAAAGCCTGAAAAAGAGCCCAATTCCAGCCCCCTGAAGCTGAAATAAAACAGCATATCGGAAGTCCCCTTAAATGAGCCGGAACCTCTGAATGTACTAAATTGATAATGGATCCTCTCAAAATCTAATAGAAGAACCATCTCCCAAAAACCAAATTCCACTCTTGATTAACAAATGCCATATCTTGTGGAGCGCCCTCCATGTAGAAGAGCATGATGAATGCAAAGGATGCTCTTGAATATTAGCGAGTAAAGAAGAGTTAACCGCATACTTAGAGCTGAGTATACGGGCCCATAATTTATCTTGAATAGTAAGAAATCTCCATCCCAATTTTATAATCATAACTTTATTAGATTCTGCAGTCTGAAAAAGGCCCAAACCACCTTGATCCTTGGGAGAACAAATCGTATCCCAACTTAGAAGATTTAACTTTCTTCTCTCCGAGCAGGATCCCCAAATAAACATACGAATTACCTGATCTATTTCATGAGTAACTCCAGCTGGAAGCATTACCGTTTGCATTTGATAAGAAGGAATTGCTTGCAACACGGATTTTGCCAGTGTAACCTTGCCTGCAAAAGACAAGGACTTAGCCTTCCAACTTGATAACTTTCCTTTGATCTTCTCTACTAGGCCTTGAAAATATCTCCTCGAAATCCAACTGTGTAGAATCGGTGCACCTAGGTAAGTACCTAGATCCTTGGTCGACGAGAATCCCAGCACATCACTGATCTCTTTTTGCTCAATGAAAAGAACAAAAAGATAAGGCGACAATGGGTCCCCTTGTCTTAAGCCCCGGGATGGAACAAAGGATTCTGTAGCCACACCATTCCATAAGATCTTCATAGTCGCAGAGGAAACACAAGCCATTATTTTGAGACATAAGTTATGAGAAAAACCAGCAAGCCGCAGAGTTTCCTCAATAAATGTCCATTTAAGCCAGGCTTTCTCCAGATCGATCTTTATAGCCATCCAACCCAACTTTCCTTTCTTTTTCCTCATGGAATGTATGATTTCTTGAACCACAATGACATTGTCAGTAATCTGACGACCTGGCACAAAACTGGGTCTTGTTTCCATAACAAGATCACTTATGAGAGGTTTAATCCGATCCACAATAAGTTTTATAATAATCTTGTAGGATACATTATACAAGCTTACTGGACGAAATTGACTTAAACTCACAGGATTGGCTACCTTAGGAATCAAAACCAACAGAGTCGCGTTAAGCTTTAAAACTCTCCATCTTCTTAACAATCCCGTGAATTTCTTCTTTGGTAGGAACTCGTCATTAAGATGGACATCCGACCTCCCTATTTTGAGGAAAACCATTTCCTATAAGTAAAAGGGCTGCCAGCGTAGGAACATCAGTATATAAATCCTGAAAAAAGAGAGATACAATATTATTCCTTTGTCTCTTAATTTATAGTGGACTTATGAAAGAAAGAGGTATTTCTATCACCAAAGGATATCCACTTGCTACATGACTTTTGAAACCATAATATCTCCTCTTTCACTGAAAGGACTTTCTCGAACTCTACCCGTAACTCCTCAAGAGTAGCATACAATCTATCAGAGTATCTTCTATCCAGAATTCGCTCAATTCCTTCCATTTGCTTCAAAAGATTATTCTTCCTTGGAAAAATATTTCCAAACACATCCTTATTCCAGACCTGGACAGTATGAGTGAAGATCTTACATTTTCCGTTCCAGTTACCAAGAGATGGCCAATTATCTGCCATGAAGCTATTAAAGCTAGGGTGTGACAACCAGGCTGCTTGAAAATGAAACGAACGTTGGATTCTCTGTTTTTCTTGAAACTCCACATAAGAAAGTAAAAGTGGTCGGTGATCTGATTTAAAACGGGGAAGATGAGACAAGTAGGCCCCGGAAAATTGCTTTCTCCATAAATCACTACGTAGACCTCTATCTAGTCTTTCACACAACCTACTACTAAACCATGTAAATCGTGGTTCAATAAAGCCAATATCAATTAACTCACAATCCTTCACAACACAATAGAAGTCTTTATTAACTGGCGATCTATCGCTTCTACTACCTCGTTTCTTAGACCATTCCATAAAATGTCTTCTAGAAGGAAGAGGGCTACTATATACTGCTATGCACTCACCAAAAGACGAAGGTGCTTTCCATCCGAAATGGATAAATTGCTCTGTTGCCTTTATAATAGTCAAAGAAGTATCAGCTTGGGTCCACAATAACCAAATTCCTCCAGAGAAACCCTTAGCTTCCACACAAAACCAACCATCAAAGCCAAACTGTTGGATCACCTGAGTGGCTTTAACCCCACTCACTCTCGGTTCTAGAATAATGGTCACTTTGGGCCTATGTCTTCGTAGAAGCTCTTTCATCGTAGATAAAAATAGACGGCATGCTGCACCACAACAATTCCAACATAAAATCGACATAATTTGTTATAGAGGCGAGGTAGTCCAGGGCCGCATAGGCATCAGTACTGCTGCCCTCAGCTACTATCCTTTGATCTTGAATAATAGTATCTGGGTAAGAAATCACTCCATTCATCTCCATAAGGGACGGTGGCTCATTCTCCTTATCCCTCCAATCACTAGTATGATCATGAGGGACCTCCAATTCATCGGTTCTAGAGAGTTTGGAGGAGATGCTAGGCACCAGGTCAGGGACTGCAACCGTCCCTGGATGGGTAGAAGAGGATACTTTAGAAGTACCAAACCTTTCTCTTGCTCGTCTAGTTGGAGGTGGTACTTTAGTAGCTAGTACTGAGGCCTGTGAACCAAATGATTCCTCTATAGATGAGGTAGAGTCTGGCCCAATACTTGTGGAGAATTGGAATGTTGGGCCCAAGGGACTAAGTCCTTTAGGAATTTCCTTCCGTTTTTCCACACATACCTTTGTCCAACATAACTAACTCCAGGCCCACTTGGTTGGGCATAGGAAACACCTCTTTTTGCTTACTTCCCACTCCTTGGTCAACCATAATTAATTGCATATCTTTTCCTTTAACACCTCCAGATTCCTTTGGTGGAATATTTCTTGAAATCAGCATCGTATTCTCCGGAGGTACACGCTCAATTAAAGTAAGGTCATTTCCATTGTTATCCTCGTTAATCCCATCAAGCACCGCAAAACGCAAGCCACTTGCACTTTGCTGATTTGGGGCAGATTTCTTTAATAGTCCTGGATCTTGGGGCTTTCCTTTCGTAGATGTCTGACGAGAACGCTTAGGAGAATGCAACCATGATCCAAACTGGTTGTCGAAAGTCAGAGGTTTGTCAACATGGGTCGTAGTTCCAGCGCCTTGAGGATATACACCAGCAGCAACATTAGTCCTTTCCGAACTCGCGGGACTCTGGCATGCTACATTCACACACATGGTCTGGTTATGCCCAATCCTCCCACATCCAAAGCAAACTAGTGGGAGGTTCTCATACTCAATCCTCACCAGTTCGTTGTCAACACGAATCCTCGGGAGGAGAGGTTTGGCCAGGTCCAACTCTACCGCCATTCTAGCAAACTTCAAGTAACCTGTGATATATCAAGTAACCTGTGGTATCTGTTAGTTTCACATTACCTATTGAGTGCTAACAAGGTGTAATTGTCTAACTCCTTGTATTCTGTACCTATGTATAATACACATCTCAAAAAAAAAAATATCAAGTAACCTGTGATGTATCAAGTAACTTGTGATGTATCAAGTAACCTCCGATGTATCAAGAAACCTGTGGTGTATCAAGTAACTTTTAAAACTACTATTTCCAAAACTGCGTATAAATTTGAAATTTATTAAATCGATACAAGCGTGGCATGTTTTATAAAACACTCGGCAATAAATAACGGAGTAATCACAGATACTCAGCGGAAGTCTTAAGCGTGACTAAGCTTTGGACAGGCATGTCATCAGTCGAGGCACTAGCATGAGGTATATTGATGTTCAAGCTGGCCAATCGAGTCAAAAACTGTAGCTCAGAAATGCTAGCATTCATTGGTGAATCCCAATTCTTATATCTGCTCATGCTAAACTCCTCTAATTTTTGGAGATTTGAAAAAATACCTGGAGATACTCGATGGAGAATCGAGCTCGTTTCCAATTCAAATATCTTTAGAGAAGTCAACTTGCCAAATTCCTTGGGGATCTCCTCCATGCGATAACTTGAAATGCTAAGAACTTCAAGCTTAGCCAATCTTTCAATCACTGAGATGTTTTCCAAATCCTCACTTTCAATGCAGAGTGTGCGCAGATTTCCAAGGTCTCCTAGGGAGGAAGGCAACGTCAAGTAACTCCGCCAAATTCCCATGTCTAGAAGCTTCAGTTCTTTCATTCCTTGGAAGAAATTTTCTGCATTGTCAAACATTTTGGAAGCAGTAAAATCTCCAGCTTTGGACATTTGAGCCCATCAGGAAGGTTTTGAATGTCATTTGACATCAAAGATATCCCCGAGATATGTTCATAGGAATCATAGTTTGGCCAATCTCTCAATCCAATGCCAGATTTTACCAAAAGTGCATTTTTCTTCATGGATGAGATTTGTATTGCAACGTCACGAATAACATCATGCATTCTCACATGCTTTTCCCTTGTACCTTTCAATAGTAAGTGCGAGTCAATAAGGGTACTTACAATTGTGTGTAGTCTGCTTCTAGCTTCTTCCACTGTATCAACATTCTGAAATGTTCTTAAAGATATTCTATATCTTAGCAATCTCTCGATAGGAATATCGAAATCTTCTGGAAATAAGCAGCATAACAAGAAACATGATTTGGCCTCCTCAGTTACCAAAGAGTTATAGCTTAACTCCAATGGTAAAAATAATTTTTCTTCAACTCCTCCAATGTTGGTTGGGGCTGATTTCTTCAATTGTCCAGCTGCATCAACCCACACACACTTGCTCTTACCCTTTAAAGCTCTGCCTACAATCACCAGTGCAATAGGCAGGCCTCCACACTTAGCAACAATCTCTCTGGCCATGGGGTTTATATCTTGAGAGTCCACAACATCAGTCACCAGTGCAATAGGCAGGCCTCCACACTTAGCAACAATCTCTCTGGCCATGGGGTTTACATCTTGAGAGTCCACAACATCACTGGCAGTCACCCTGAAAAAATTCCATGATTCTTCTTTTGATAGAACTTCAACTTTGACAATACGTTGAGCATCCATTTCCCTACAGACTTCTTCGCTTCGAGAAGTAAAGATTACCTTGATTCCTTTGTACATATCTGTGAAACCCCGTCCTAGTCGTATGTCCAGTCAGCCTCGTGTTAGTGGTTCACGTGTTTGTTTGAATTGTTGACTGAGACAGAAATTGAGACGGTAAGTAAAATATCGTTTTACCTCTATCGGACCCGGACTTATTTCCGGGCCTGTTTATTACCCTTAGGCCTAGTACGTACCTTTTTAAGCCCAACTGTTATTCTTCTCTCACATTATTTTAATCAGCTGCCACCAATTTTCTTTGTCTGGTGTGCCTTCCTCCGTATAACCTAACTATCGCCTCTAGCCTTCTGTTTTCCATTGTTGGGTTGTTCGTCAGTTCTATAGATCGCTGAGGGAACGGTAGGAATTCCTATCCCGTATCTTAATTATGGTATGTAATTGTTTGTTCTGATAATAGTTCGATTCAGGTGGATCTGAATCTGGGTATCGCGATAAGAACAAAAAAATTGCCACTAGTTCATCTGCACACCAGGTAGGAGACTACGCCTCATCTGTTTGATCGGCAACCGTTTCATTCTTTTGTTTATACTTTTGTCTCCTTAAATTTCCATCTTATTTTCAATCCTTGGCTCCCCCTCTTAATTCTTTCTTGTAATGGATTGTGAATCCTTGATGCCGAAATTTACGTTTTTGTCTTTAAAAGTGTTGGCTTCCTACTAGGTTGTTTCTCTGTTTTATTCATCTTGTCACAAGCGCAACTATTGTTAACTTTTCCTTTCATTCCTCATGCTCCACATATTCATCTTGTCATAAGTGCAGCCATTGTTGACTTTTACTTTCATTCTTTCTTTTGCAGCTGCGCAAAAAGAGAGTTGCCACTCTCCCTTTTTGTTTTATGGTTTATTTATATATTTACTTAATAAAAGAAGTGCGTAACCCACTATTGTTCCTCCGTTTGTTATTCTCTTTTTTGTTTTATTGTTTAGTCATTTTTTATTTAATAAATAAAAAAAAATTTACTTTTCTAATGCTTGAGATGACATGCGTCATGTATAGCCAATATCTTGAGTGCCTAGTTTCAGCTTTAAGAAACCAGACCCGTGCTCCCTTCTTCATCTCTTTCCGAGTGCTGTGAGAATGGTTGTGATGACCCGTTCCCGGTAATCGGGAGCCTCACCGCCGTGCAGCCCCGATTGATCCAACTGGTGGACCAAGCGGAACTACACAAGGCTTCTCCAAAAAAACAAACACAACATTTGAATATTTGGGTTAAAAACAAGGCACGCATCAATTGATACTCAGCATAACATACAAACAACGGAGTAACAAACACCTGCAGCGAAAATTTCAGCTCACATACAATGGACCATATGGCCTCAACATACAACACCATGAGTCCACACTCACAGAGTCCCAGAAATTCACAACAACACTACTTCGTATCAGAATATGCAAACATGTGTTGTACACATATGCACCAGCAAACGACACAAGTAGTTACATATACAAAAAGATGTGAAGGATGCTGAGTCCAAAACGTGCATATGCATTTGTCCAGCCCTACGACCAATACCGGGATAGCAACCTCAAAGTTGAATAGCTAGCTCTCACACCTTAGTCCTGAAAAAGAGAGGGAGGGGGTGAGATCAAAGACCTCAGTGGAAGTTACCGCGTCATAAGCATAAACGGTGGAATGGAGACAAAACCAAAACATAGTATCAACCATTAACTCAAACCAGTACAATCCATACTCGTCAATGTAGCCATCATAAGTACCCACACCAAAATGCATAAAGAAGCAAAAACAGCTTTGATACTTGACTACTATGCCAACATAACGGGGTGGACACAAACCACTTTCATGTAACCCCCGCTAAAGGGTTACCTAAAAGCCTACTGATGGTTTTCAGTTGTAACATGTATATAAACAAAACCCCACCATCAGCATTGTCCCAAAATTGAATGGAGAAAACACAATCTGTCACATTCAATTTTGCACACGTATATAACGTCGTAAGATATATATGAAGCATTTATAAGGCCTTTCCCTTCATCGTGCACACAGCACTCAATATACATACACAGCGCCACCCATACCTCTCCAAGGTAAGCAACTGTCCTCTCTATAGGACTCCATATACTTACCTAACTTGATCAAGTATTCACCGTCAATTCCAAACAGTACACACGCATGGGTTATTAAATCTAAAAACTCATCAAATATTCCATGCATGCATTTTTCCATTTCCATCTTATAAATCAGGTGCCAAACATCTCAACAGAATATTCAAAGCATTCAGCCACAATAGCAAAAATTTCTAAGAAGATGAAAACTCATATCGTATGGAAGGTTGCAAAACACGTATGCAATTTTGTATACCCAACAAATCAGCATGCTTCAGCTTTTGAACATCCAGCTGATATATTCAAAACATGGCAAGTAAATGATGATGTTACCAACACATCAGTAGCACATTTCAAGTCATGTCTCCATTCAAACCAAAACATGTGATCATATTTTAATTCTGAAAACAAAACATTACGCGTATGCAAATGAAACATAAACTCCCACCTCTCGTTGTGTCGACGGTTCTCCAGCAATATCTTTGCCTCTACTGATTGATCTCGTACCACCTAAACAAGCACAACCATACAGCCACACTAAGCATACCAATCAAGGAATCAAATAGAAAAGAAGTGAAAGCAATTCTATGGACCCTCTCACACTGCACACACATCTATCTTCCATTCAGCTACTCTCCTTACCAGCTCAACATCTACTGCCTACAACCACTCAATGAACATCAATAAACACACCAACATGATCAATACCATGTCTCAACAACCACCTGGTACTGTTCATCCGAAATTGCTACAAGAATTAGAGGTTGTTTTCAGGCATTTCCATCCATCAAAAACACTCAATTACATCACGAGCAACCTGACTAAACCAACCACTCCCTAAGAAAACCAAAGAGCAACACTTACCAACAACTCTGAAATTTTCGTCCAGAATGAAGAACACCTCAAAATCAGGTCTTAGACACCACTCTAACAGTGGAAAAGTGTAGAAAATTGCTGGGAAAGTGTTTTGGGACAATCCCCCACAAGTTTTTGGGATCAAATTGAGCAAAGGTTTGATCTTGGTAGGTTGGAAGGGTGAAGGACGGAGAAAAACGAGTTTAGGTCTGGAATGTGCTGGTCACTTCTGGAAGAGAAGCATTTACGGGATGAAGTGTGGGCTTGTGGGCTTGTGGGCTGATGGGCTTCAGGCCCAAAGACTGATGGGCTTTAGGCCCAAAAGTTCAACAAGGCTGGCCCGCGCCATCGACGGCCTATTTCATCACAACTGAGTCCAATGGGCTCGGGAAATGTCAATTAAATGGCCCAACAACTTCTGTATGTATGTCCAGCTATAACAGCCCAAGACATAACTCACAACCAGCCCAAGACACAACATGCTGGCCCAAACGGCCCGTAGTCGCGTAAAACGACCAAAACTTTGTTTTCCACTGCCTCAACCTCGATCGTCTAACCTATCTCACTCACACTTATTCTTAAATCTCACTCACAATCATACTTATAAACACACTCAGATTCACTCTTGGTTACTTAAAGGCTTCCTATGGCTGTGTTCCCAAACCAATACGTTAGCATCGGTGTGCTGCCGCTGGCACTAACGCTACCATTGCCACTGCCACTTCCACTGACCGACACTACAATAGACGGGATCTCACAATGGTCTTCACAGAATTTGGGCAAACCAGATCTTCTCCTTTTTCCCTGTTGACTTGCTTCTTATTATTATCATTCCTGTTTTAAATTTTCATTTTTCGTCCTGTACTCTCTAGTTTGAATTATTTCTATTTTGTCGATAGGAAGTATTACTGAGTAGCAAGTTGAGCAATAATGTTAAGAGAACAGATTTGAAGCTCAGCATAGTAACACGACATGTGTTTGGACTAGTAGAAGAATTATAGGACTCACGATTGCCATATTTCTTATGGGTACGAGGCTTGGTTGCCCTATTCGTGAGTTTTTTACTCGCTTTGTCTTTCATCTTAGCTGCCTTCCACAGAATTGGTGCTCTCTATTCTTCAATTGTTTCTTGGTGCCGAGAGCTGACCTCCACCGGATCTAAGCTCTCTGATCTTTCTGCAAATTCCCGGAGCAGCGAGTTGCCATCCACTGGGACTCGTGTTCCCTGTTCTTCATTCAGTTCCTGATGCCGTGAGCTTCCAGATTGCTTTCTACTGGGTTCGTGCACACAACAGTGATCACCATGAGAGTGTTGTGTGCCCACCCTTTTTCGTTTCATTGATTTCCCCTGCTCCTGCGTGACCTAGCTGGCCTTCCAATATTGTCTTGTTGTTTTGTTCTTCCTGTTAAGCCGAGTGTGACCTACCCTTTTCTTCAGTTGTTTCTCGGTGCAGTGAACTCGTCCCCTGCTGGATTTTTCCAACCCGAACCGATGCCCTCTTTTCTTTCCTTCATGACGAGCGGGCATGCTTTTACTTCCTCCTTCTTTCTTTGTTTTCGTATGATAGAGTGAGGCATGTTCCCTTTCTGCCCAGCGAAATCCTTGTGCTTGAAAATTTCTTTCCCCTTTTCTTTCCCTCAACTGTGTGTCCCACGCCACCTCTGATAAACCTAAACTCTATAACCCCAAGTGCTACGAGAATGTCATCTATTCATCGAAACTTGTTTGGATTGTATCAGATGATCTTGTTTGATTTTGATCAGAGAAAGGGTGCGTTACGTAAGGTTTCAGCCCCACCTTTTCCTCCATTCACACCAAGAGTGCAATCTCCTCTAATGTCATCATAGCATGTTCCAGTTCTCTCGGTTCCAATGGCACCACTAGTCCAACTTGCTCTATCTTTAGTTTCTCTTTCTTCCTTCTTCTTTCTTCTTTCTTTCTTTCGTTGGGCGAGACATTGTCGTTTGTTTCTTCTCTGATTTCCTTCCTTTGTATTCTTTGTACTTAAGCAATTAAGCAATGAATTACTTAATTAATGAAATTGAACATGAGTTACATGCCTTGTATTATTAATATTCATGTGTGGGTTCGTAAAGACTCTATGATTGGACCTTCTAGATATTAGTTGTGTAACTAAATTTAATCGTACGGTACATTCTTACTGGAAAATAATTTAAGGATGTGTGATATATGTACACGTGTTACATTTGATTATAAACATATGTTTGGTATTGTTAGCTTAGTCAAGTATCAAATTTACGAACTTATGGTTTTGGTATTATGGATTTTATCAAGTATATTAATAATGTAGTATTTTTGGAACTGCAACGTTTGACAAAAGTATAGTTTTATAAACTATCTATATGCATCAGTTTGAGTATTTACAGTGTTAAATGGAATCCCAGTGATAGGGAGAGTTGCTTACCTATTCGGGAGTCGTATGGGTGTTGTTTTCGTTTACCTGTCACGTCTTTGCAGGTTGGTTTGTATTGAGTAATGAGACGGGTATGATATGTGTTATGTTTTCTCTGCCCAGTCTCGGACAACATTGTCAGTAAGGGTTACATATATATTTATTATTTTCTTAAAATATAAATTTAAACTACCAGTGGGCTTCCAGTTTCCCTTTAGCGTGGGTTACTTGAGGAGTGGTTTACTATGTCCATCCCAATGGGTTTTTCTTGGTTGACATTGTTAATAGTATTGTGTTACGAGTTGTTATGATATAACCTATTGGGTTGGAATCGTATTCTACGATATGAAACTTTAATGTGTGAATTCCTTATCCTTCTGGTTGTTTTCGTTACGTCATTGTTCGTATAGTAATCCGCTATCCCTCTTCTTGGCATGTCTTCTCGTTTCCCAATTTAATGTGTGAATTCTTTATCTTTCTGGTTGTTTTGGTTACGTTCTTGTTCGTATAGTAATCTGTTTATTCTCTTCTTTGTTTGCCTTCTAGTTTCCCCGTAAGGACGTATGATGCTATAACTCTTACTGAGATTTTATTATCTCACCCGTTGCTATTTCCTCCTTTCAGGAGTAGTTCGCGAGCCGTAGACGGCGTTTGAGGTGTGAGAATTCCTTACGATCTGGCTGGACTATCGCACTTGCATGTTTTACACGGTTTTCCTTTTCTGGCATTTCCTGTTTGACTCGTTTGATGATTTAATTCATTTTATCTTATACGATTTTTACGTTCCGGGTTTTAAGCTCAGTTCGTGGTTTTGGGCTTGTGGCTGTATGGACCTATTTTCCGTTTTGAAATTAAGACTTCCGCTGTGGTATTTCGTTCACTCCGATTTTTATGCCAGATGTCTGTTTCTTATTTGATATGCTCCAATTTTTTGAATTAAATGTGTTTGTTTTCGGAATCGTGTTTAAAAAGTCATCTAAGCCTTGTGGGATTCGGATTGGTCCACGTATTGGGTTTGTCCGGGTTTGACGACGGTAAGGGCCTGATTTTCAAGTTTGGGTCCTTACAATATCCCCACAAGGAATACCGACTTGAGAAAGTTCAAGCCTGCTCCAAACATCATCCAAGATGACCAGAATCCGCTTCTATTTCTCCATCCTTGCCGACAATCGGCGCGCTTTTTCAGAGTCACCGCCGTCACTCTCCAACGTCAATCCCAGCATCTTAGCAATCTCCTCCTGAATCTTGTGGATGCTGGGATTCTGGGATACCGTTGCCATCACCACTTCTTCGAACAAATTTTTCTCTTTTGTCGTGACACCTATTTTAGTCACCATGGTGGTCTTGCCCACACCACCCATGCCACATATTCCGATCAAGCTGATATTCTCACTACTCAGAATGCCTATTATTTCCTCTGTAGTAGTACACCTGGACAAGAAAGTGTCAATCAATCCTGATGAAGAGGGTATCAGCCCTGGAGGCGGAGCTTTGAGTGACACACTCTCCAATTCCACCTCTTTTTGAAGCTCCGCGATACCCACTCTTGTTATATGCTTCCTTACTTAACCGGTAACGCAAGTTCAGATTGACACACCACCCATGGAGGCACTTCTTGTCTGCTTTCCCTTCGTCTTCCAAGAAATTCTTTGCCTCCTTCACCGCATCATCCACTCTTTTCATCCACTTGTCAACGGAAATTTTGATCTTCTCAGCATTCCTTGTTGCGGCATCTACCTTTCCCTCTATCTCGGCTTTCATGTCAGAGAGCCTCTCAGTTTGCTTACGTAACTTGTCAACATTCTCATTAACCTCGAGCAAGTAGCGCAGCTGGAGCACGATTGCATCATACAAGCAATCCAGGGTTTTCTGGGCAATTAAAGAGACAAATTCCATTGGTTACACAGCTGGTGATGATGAATATGGCAGAAAAGAAAGGGGTGATGATGAGAGATTTTGAGTGCATGTACCAGAAAGCCTTGGTTATGAGTTAAAGACTTGGGTCTTGAAGAATATAATTGGGTTAGCAATGGAAGCAACGAACAAAACGTTATTCCATGGTCACACTAAGAAACGCATTAAAGCTTGGTGATTCTTTACAAAAACAGGTTCCAAGCGTATCATGGAAATGCTTCTTTCCTTCGGCTATGATAGCCTCTAGATTCCGTCGTGTTTCTCGTTCATTTGAATTAGTTCAGGGCCCACGATGCATTCTTTTGATCAAGCCCATCCAGTCTGGCCCAGGCTCACAGCTCATTGGCATCGCTTCTTATCTATTTATCAGGCGTCTCGTTGTCTTCGCTCCTTTTGGTCATTTATCCATTTACCCATTCTTCATTGCTAGTCCTGCTTCTGGTGCAGTACATGTCTACGTGGAAATATGACAAAAAGCTGATTGTACCAAATACAGAATCAGAATTTCACCGAAGCATATTCGATCTTATAATGTCTTTTTCATCTATATGTATCTGTTCAACAGATACATATTTGATACACATTATTAAAAAGTGAGTAATTATAATATAACTGAATTTGTAAGAGAAATTTTTTTATAAAAGAAAAATAATAAGTGATAGTTTCGATCAAAAATTTAATACATTCTGATGAGTAATCCTATCCTTAAAAGTTTGTAATTTCGGTGGTGCTTTTTCTCTCCAAACATTTGGGATATACAGTCTATGAGAGATCGTCACAAACTTCTTTATATGTCTTCTGCACATGAGAAAACGAGTTTTTTTGAAAAAAACCCTTTCCCCAATCTAACATAGAACCCCTCTTCCTGCATACCCCACACCATATATACAAAGAAGAACCAAAAATAATAATTGAGAATAAGGTTGATGAGGGTACTCGAATTTCAATACAAACATGGAGCGCAATAGTTAAAGGTTTCAATTAACAAGGCATGCCTCTCACGTGTAAGACTTATCAACGTGGATAAGCATGCAGAGGAGAGGGGGGAAGCCAAGTACCCTTGCCTTTGTGATTCTTTCCTGTTCACACAAAGCAAAATTTACAGTAGGAAAACACATTCACCATCCAAACTAGTCAATGCCAAATTTGATACAAAAAATTCTAGGGTATTAAAAAATATTATAAACAAACTTCACTAGAACTACGAATTTCTCCAGTCCAATTGCTGATTTTAATGAAATTTATCAGATATACCTGGAGACAAAATGTCAGAATTCAATGGTTGAAGCTTGGAGACAAGAATACGAAGTTCTTTCATATTAGCGCCAACACAAGACAGAAGAGGAATTATATGGGATCACTAGAGATTGATGGCAGAAATATAGAAGAGCCGGAGGAGATTAAGAGAGCCGCACAAGAGTATTTTAAGGGCATCTTTCAGGGATATTCAGAAAGCTGGGTTGAATGTGGTAACATGACGTTTGCAAAAATAAAAGAAGAGGAAGCCGAGAGGCTGGAGAGACCTTTCACGATGAAGGAAATAAAAGGGGCAGCGTGGAAATGCGGAAGTCGGAAGGCCTCTGGACCCGATGGGTTCAACTTCTTGTTTATAAAAAAGGCATGGGAAGTAATAGGAGAAGATATTGTAAGTATGGTGGGTGAGTTCTACTCGGAAGGAGTATTACTGAAAGGAATAAATAACTCCTTTTTGGTACTGATCCCTAAGATGGAAAGTGCAAAGAATTTGGCCTTATATAGGCCCATCAGCCTTATTAATGGCTTGTACAAGATCATCGCTAAGATGTTGACGATGAGACTAAAAACATTGATTTCACTGGTGATATCCTAGACACAGTCTGGATTTGTAGTAGGAAGACAGCTAACGGACTCGGTTATGTTGGCATCAGAAGTGATCCACATTCTGAAAAAGGAAAAGGGGAGTGATTGGTGTTTCAAGATTGATTTTAGGAAAGCGTATGATACGGTTAGTTGGGAGGCATTGATGAATATCATGAAAAGTATGGGTTTTAAAGATAGGTGGCGTCAATGGATTTCTCAATGTGTGTCTACAAGTCGTATAACGGTGCTGGTCAATGGAGCTTCGACTCAGGCAAGGGGATCCCCTATCCCCATTGCTATTTGATATAGTGGTAGAGGCACTCTCACGCATGATTAACAAAGCTGAGGAGGTGGGGCTGATTTCGGGTGTGAGGTTAGGAAGCAGAGCAATAATGCATCTGCAATTTGCAGAAGACGTTATCTTATTTAGTGAGGATGACCTTAAAGGATTGAAGAACCTCAAAAGGGTCCTCTGATGTTTCACTTTGTTGACGGGACTAAAGGTAAACTTTCATAAAAGTGCCTTAATTGGGATCAATCAAAGAAAGGAAGAGGCAAGAAGGGCAGCCGATATACTGAGATGCCGATTTGAAACAATACCAATTAAGTACTTGTGGTTAATCCAAGATGGTATAAGACTTAGGAAGGAGTACTAAGACAATTTAGGAGGAAGTTGGTAGCCTGGAAAGGTAAGTTCTTGTCTTTGGGAGGGAGGATCACGTTGATTAAGTCTGTATTAAACAGTTTATCAATCTTTTACATGTCAATTTATTTGATGCCCAATCGAGTGGTCAAGGAAATTGAGATGTTGATGAAGAGATTTCTATGGAAACAGAATATTGAGTCGAAATGCCTGCATAAGGTTCAGTGGAGTAGAGTATGCATGAAAACTGAGTCAGGAGGAGCCGGGATAGGTGATCTATATCTGAAGAACAGAGCCTTACTCATGAAGTGGTGTTGGAAACTCTTTTGTGAGCCAGAAATCCTATGGGCATCAGCATTTAGGGAGTCCCTTCATCCATGATGGAGCAGAGACGGGATAGCAGTTTCCAACACCAAAAGTTTCCAACACCAACCTATCGCTGGTGTGGAAGGACATTATCACCAGTGTAAATGGGGAGGATGACTTGGGGCTTTATGTTAGAAATAATATAAGGTGGGAATTAGGACAAAGTTATAGGTTGCATTTCTGGTCAGACTTGTGGTGGCACGATATCTCACTAATGGAAAAATTTCCGAGGTTGTTTGAGCTATCACTTGGCAAGCAAGCACTCATACAGGATATGGGTACTTGGAGGGGTGAATGCTTGGAATGGAGATTTACCTGGAGGAGGGGTTTCTTTGTGTGGGAAGAGAATTTATATAATGAATTAAAAGAGTACTTAAGGGGGCTACACCAGCAAGAGCATTGAGTGATAGAGTACTGTGGAAGAATAACACTTTTATGTGAAGGCTTGCTATGCCATGCTGGAAGAGCAGGAATTTAGAGAACTGGCGATTAATATCCCTAATGTATGGTTTCATCAAGGCACACCAAAGAGTAAAGCTTTTCTATGGTTAGCTTGCCAAGATAGGATACTATCAAAAGACAGGTTAGTTTGGCTAGGATTGCTAAGTGTTGGAGAAGCGAACTCCTTGGCTTGTGGAGAAATGGAGAATGATGCAAACCATATTCTGGTGAGGTGTAAGGCGGCATGGTCATGCTGGGCGGAGGTACTAAGGAGATGGGGTGTTCAGTGGGTATACCCAGATAGTTTTGTGGACCTACTAAGACAGTGGGAGAGCATTTTCTGGCAGAAGAGGAAGATTTGGGATGCAACTATGGTGGTAGTGCTATGGAATATCTGGCTTGCGAGAAAATAACGTATCTTCAAGGATAAGAGAAAAAGTCCTAAAGAAGTAGCATTGGAGGGGTTACTGCAAGGCATCAGTTGGGCAAAGGTGCATTTCAAGATGCAGTTTGGCAGAGAAACAACTTTATTGCCGATAGAGGACTGGTGGCAAGTGGTAGAATGAAGGGGAATATGAATAGTTAAATTACCTAGTATGCAACTTAGGCAATTTAAAGTTTCATTGCCCTAGATAGTTTGTATACCCCACCGAACTGTTATGATTTTGAATTATATCAATAGAAAAATTCCCTTTCCTACACCCTATATGTGCCAAAATCCCCTCCTTACCACTTCCCCCGTCTGGTATTCATCATCATTTCTGCCACCACACCCATCCAACTTGGCTATCACCGCACCCATTCACTTCGGCAGATTGTTCATCCTGGAAAATATACCATATGATACACTGGAGCACAAGCAATCACAGATACTTCCAGAAATTTAAAATTACTAGAACAACGATATCCAAAATCAAATGCTTGAAGCATTTTACAATCATAGACTGCAAACATCTCTTCTTGAGTAGCTCTGCTCCATAGCATGATAGTTTTTTTTTTGATGAATATCGATATGTATATAGTAAGACATAGAGTCTGTACAATGTAACATTGTATCAACACAATGACCAGAATGAAACCAACGGAGCCTATGACTAAATGGCAGGCTCCTTAACTTGCAAAATACCAATTCACTTCAAAAATATTGGCATATCAAAAGCAACCCAGCCGCTGATAACAAAAGATGAAACCACAGAAGTCCCCCAAGTTTGCAGCAACCTGCAGACCTGTACCTGCATCTGTTAGGCAGCCAACATACGCAACAAAGCAACAAAAGTCCCTGAAGGTAACAACTCCAGACTATCAAAAATATTGGCATATGAAGAGCAACCCAGCCGCTGATAACAAAAGATGAAACCACAGAAGTCCCCCAAGTTTGCAGCAACCTGCAGACCTGTACCTGCATCTGTTAGGCAGCCAACATACGCAACAAAGCAACAAAAGTCCCTGAAGCTAACAACTCCAGACTATCGATAGAGATAGTCTGTAAGTTGGTCCGTGCCCAGCAAAACCCATGGCGTAGACCTTGATAGAAAAGATCTTCTGCACTACGGGTCTCTTGTCTAAACAATCTATGGTTTCTGCCTAACCATATACTCCACGCAGTCGAAAACAGCATCACATACCATACCTCTTTCCAACGACTGGGGACTGGATATCCATCCCACTGCACAAATAGTTCGGCCATAGACCGTGGTTGTACCCAAGGAAAGCCCCATCTGCGAAACAGGAGAGCCCAACATCGCCACGCAACCCTACAGTGGAGAACAACGTGATTGGAATCTTCTTCAAAGGCACCGCATGCATCACACAAACTATCCGACTCAGAAAGAATTCCAATTCTGGCTAAGTGACCTTTAGCATGTAGTCTCTCCCTGCAAGCTAACCAAAGGAAAGCCTGCCATTTTGGGGCGCCAGATTTGCTCCAAACGTTGGGTATGTGAAAGTCAGTGGGGTTGATCAAGCCCTCAGCCATAGTGGAATAGCAGAGACGAACCGAAAAAGGATTGGACTGTGCGCCCCATAACAACTGATCGTCCTCTCCTGAGGTTGGACTAATGCCATCCAACAAACGCATCAAATGACCAACTTCCAATTCCTCCCACTCAAAAAGTCTGCGCCTCCATAGAAAGGACCATCTCCAACCTGAACTTAGGTGAGTCCCAAAACCAGAAACGAGACCCTCCTTGGCCAAAGATAATGCATATAGCCTTGGATATAGCACCTGCAACGGAACCTCAGTACACCAACAGTCACGCCAAAATGCAATAGACTCCCCGCTGCCAAGTCGCCAATGAAAGAAGGCTGATAAACACTTCCCATTAGGCAAACTTAAACCACTGGTCTGAACAATGCCACGCCACATGGCTGAGCCATTCGTAACTGCACACTCAATTCCGTCATATCGCAGAGTTGGCTTATACTTCTGTGAGATGACCTGACCCCATAAAGAACACGTGTCAGTTGCTATCCGATGACTCCATTTCAACAACAAGGCATTATTTCGAAGCAACAGACACCCTAATCCTGCTCCACCTTGGTCTTTGGCCCTCACGGCCACCGACCATTTCACTTTGCACAAGCATCGTTTATCCACCTTGCCAACCCATAAGAAACGCCTCATCCACTTCTCAAGCTCCTTGCGGACACCCACTGGCATACGGTAGAAGGTCATGTAAAAGACCGGAACGCTGTTCAAAACAGATTTCAGGAGAATAATTCTACCACCAAGGGATAGCAAGGAGCCCTTCCAGGCTGCCAATTTACCTTTAAATCTAGCAATTATTATGTTCCAGGTGCTGTGTCGGCGGGGATTGGCCCCAAGAGGAACCCCGAGGTATTGCATGGGCAAAACCTGTATGCGACAGTGGAGAGCTGCTGCCATGTCTCTAGCCTCCTCTTGTGGTACATTGAGACCCACCAAACCTGATTTGAAAAAATTGATCCGTAAGCCAGACAGCAATTCAAAGCAGCGAAGAATACGTTTCAAACCAAATAAGCCTTGCTGATCTCCCTGACTAAAGAGGATGACATCGTCCGCATATTGGAGATGTGAGAGCCGTAAGTGGCCAACAATGATGCCATGGCACAGGTGAGATTCTGCAGCAGCTTCCAGCATGCGTGATAACACCTCAGCAGCTAAATTAAATAATAATGGAGACAGTGGGTCTCCCTGGCGCAATCCTCTTCCTGAAGCAAACTCTTCCGTTGGGGCCCCGTTAATAAGAACAGAGCAGCGCGCTGTGGAGATGCACGCCCACATCCATCTCCTCCACTGACCGCCAAAGCCCATAAACTCCATTACTTCAAGAAGAAATGTCCAATCGACAGAGTCGTAGGCCTTTTGAAAATCTAACTTGAGACACCATCCCCGCTGCCCGGAGTTCTTCATAGTATGCACAAGTTCATTGGCAATCATGACGGAATCCGTAATATAACGTCCCTCCATAAAGCCTGTTTGAAATGGAGAAATCAGCTGGTCCATTACCCGCTTGAGTCTCATGGACAATAGCTTCGCTATGATTTTATACAGTCCGTTGATAAGACTAATAGGGCGATAAGAATGGAATTCCTCAGCACCTGCAACCTTAGGAATTAGTGTGATGAAACTGTTATTAATTCCAATTGGCAGCTCACCCGTGGAATGGAATTCTTGTACCATTGTCACAATATCCCCACCGATGACATCCCATGCTTTCTTGATGAAATAAAAATTAAATCCATCCGGCCCAGGGGCCTTGCGACTGCCACAATTCCACACTGCACGTCTGATTTCATCCACCGTGAAAGGAACTTCCAGAATACCTGCCGCAGCTGGTGAAAGTCGTGGCAGATGCAACCGACCCAGTCCAAGCCACCTGGTGGCTTCACCCGCAAAAGTAGCCTTGAAGTAACTAACCGCAGCAGCTCTGATATCAGTGGGTGAATTGCGGACTACCCCTTCAAACTTCACAGCACCAATAAAATTGGAACAGCGGCGGATGGATGAACAAGAATGGAAGAATTTATTATTTTTATCTCCCAATTTAAGCCAATTTTGTCGCGACTTCTGTCTCCACATATCCTCCAATTGCTTCTTCAAAGACCATTTCTGCGATTGTAAAGTTTCATAGCGCCCACACAAATCAGCAGTCCAATGCCTCCGCTGCTGGTCTAAGGCATTAAGTTCTGTCAAAATGGCTTGTAGCTGAACCTCTGAACCACCGAAGACAGTGTGATGCCAAACCTCTAATTGTTTGCGTAAGAAGGCTAATTTTTTAACCACGGTATAGGCCCCAGGAAATTGTATGCCAGCCTCTCTCCAATGGTGTTCAATTACTCCAAGAAAATGCTTATCCTCCCACCAGACATCCCATGTCCGAAAAGGCTTCTTGCCCCAGAAAAAAGAATCGGCTTTCACAATCAATGGGGCATGATCAGAGAGACCCTTATCTCCAGCATACAACCTGTGGTTAGCAAAATAGACACACCAAGCTGGAGAAACCAAAACTCTGTCAATGCGTGAAGCACTGCGAGCACTGAACCAAGTAAAATCTTTACCATTGAGGGGCATATCGATCAACCCCGCCTGATGTATAAATTGGAGAAAACGCCGAGCATTAGCCGAATTGAAAGAACTACCTAACCTCTCCTGCAGATGAGCTGTTTCATTGAAATCACCAAGTATAACCCAAGGACTCGAATCCATTGCTTTCCGAAGAAGCACAGCATCCCATACCAGGCGACGCTCAGCAGCCAAATTAGGAGCATGGAGCCCCACACACGTGAAACAAAAACCAGAAGACCGCAGTTGCATTTTCAGCAGAAGCCAACAATCAAATTTTTCAATACCAACACTCTGTACCTTAGTATCATCCCATAAGCATACCATGCCTCCCGCACTGCCTTGGGCAGCTATTGCCGTCCATTGTACATGCTGGCCGCGCCACCAACTATAGGCTAGACGAGCAGTGAAATCATCTATTTTCGTCTCACACAAAAATAATACATCTAGATGATGATGAGTAATCAAAGTACGAATCTGATTACCTTTAAGTTTTCCTTTACAACCTCTAATGTTCCACAAAGCCAAATTAATCATCAAAACATGCAGACCCTAACCCAACAAGCAGTCACTAACCGTTAAGAGCAGTGAGCCTGCCACTCCTCCCCCTCCTCAATGATCCTTGCCTTTAATTTACGCCGAATTGCATCCTTTGGCTGCTTACGACTAAGACCCAACATATCCAGAACTTCCAAGGTTTGCTGGGTCTCTATGTCAACAGGGCAGCTAGTTGTGGCAGGACATGGAAGGCCTGGGCGACACAGTAAGCCATCGCCAGACTCCTGTTGACCCAATAAGAAGGATGGCTCGTCCTCCAGTTGAGAAGGACGGACCAGTTCCTGTTGGCTATCGCGACCAGAAGAGATGCTGCCCGTGGGTTTAAGGTGTTTCAATTTTTTCTGTTTACCCCTTTTGGTACCAGCCACCCTTCCTTGAACAGCAGGGCAGGAAGCTTTGACGCCATTCTTCCTCATCCGGGCAAAAGCCATCTCCTCGTATAAGCTTGAGAAATCCACCATCTCTGCTGCAACTGTGTGCGGGAGACACTCAGATTTGGTTCCCTCACTTAAAAGAGAACTGCTAGTATGGTCCTCCAAAGCTGGTGATACGTGAGATCCAAATCGCCCCGGTTTGGGAGAGCTGCCAGCTACAAAGGTGGGGTCAGGGACAGGCACCTCTGGGTCTGTATCCCCTGTCTCGGCCAGTGGACAATTATCCCTTGAGGCAGTAAAAAGTGTACTGCCTTTCTCCTCCCCAGAACTTGCCTTGCCTGCAGCGACAAAAGAGTGAGAGGGATGTGCAGGAGGTCTATGACATCCACTCTCAACAGTCGCTTTATGCTGCCCCTCGGGCCCCTCAACAGGGCCTTCATGCAATTCCACCAGGGTTACCATGATAGCAACGATATTGACGCTTAAAGGATGAAATTATTCTAGCATTCATTGGTTGAATTTTGGATATAGTATTCAGCGGAAGTAGAACGATTTCAATATTGGACATTTTGAGACTGTTCAAAATGTGCGAAGATGATCGTAGAAAAAAAAACCAGTCATATGATAATCTTCTACTATTTAATAATATATTAATTATAAGATGTAATTATATTAATTAATAACCTCTAACAATTAATAATTTTCTGATATTAAATTTGAGAGATTTTATCTGTATATCTTAATAACTATTCGGATTTAAATCGGTATTAGTTTTAATTGATTAAAAATACATAACATATACGATCAAACTTTTTTCCGAATTTCGATCGAATTATTCAAACCTTTTTGTTCCGCATCCTATCAGCTTCATTAGAAGAAAAGATGCCTTCAATCTCCTACTCGGATAGTCATCTCTAATCCTCCGGTGTCTAGTATCTGATGATGACCCATCACCCTCGCTGAGCTCTTCTAAGCTGTCAAAGTATCTCGAACTAGACTCCAAAGAATGTGGAGTGCCCTCCTCTCTGCATACCCTTCTGCCAAGTCCTTCAGCTTCAACATCTTTGCCTTCCACCTCGACCATTCCATTGTATTTGGCGTCCGTTTGTGTAGATTCACTGACAACTTCTGCAGCGAACCTTCTGTTGTGTTCACCCTGTAAACCTTGTGTTCAACCCCATTGGTCGGTGGATGGTTCTTTCTTCTAGTAGTGATCTGAGACTTGGAGTCCTCACAGCTGAAGCTGATCTCTCGAGAGGAGGCTTTGAGGAATTTCTATGAGCAGTGATCCTTTGAGAACGTATTCATCATCACGACAAGGGTGTATGAACTCATTTTCAGACAAGTCTTCCCATACGAATCCATTTTTGTATCTCCTAGAATTCCAAGAACCAGTCAAATTACATTGCAGTGGCATATAGTACAGATATATCATAAACAAGGCAAAAATTTAACCCGAAGAGTGTAATTGAATAGTAATATTTATCTATTTTTAATCAAAGATCAAGAGTGTGATCTTTTGCCCGAATATGAAACATTGTAAAAATTTCAGACTATCCAACTAATATATGCAGCCAATCTTGAGATATAGTTCAGAATTACAGCTCCATTTGATCATTCTTTTTACCTTTTTGAAGACCATTTTTAATGTGTTTGTCACATCAAAACAGAGCAAAAAAGAAAAAAAACGAGGAGATAGCAAATTAATGATGGAAAAATAAAGAGCGGAATTTTCTAATCTTTTTCTCTATTTAGATTGATACTTATTAAGATGAATGTTGTATATGAACGCTGGTTGATGTGTGTTACCTCTGACATAGAGTCCTGGAGGAGAAAAAAGAGAGATTTCCATGAAATGAGGATGCTCAAGCTGGCCATTCCGTGAGAGATAATAACAACGCCGACTTTTTGCTGCTTATCATTTGGGTTCGGTTCCATCCTTACTACTGCTCCTTTAGGACTAGTTTCTGTGCCTTCTCTTTTGTTGTATATCATCGACAGCGTAACTCTGTCGAGGTTCTTGGCAGCCATTGCAGAGCTGAAGCAAACAAAGAAATCTCAGAGGTCAGCACCGCTAAGAGATGTAGGAAGACTGTCACAAGAGCAGAAGTTCAACAGTGTTTGATGTTTCAGTGGGCTTGAGCAATTAGGGGAATATATAGAAGCCTCATGAATCCTTATCATGAATATTCTCATCAATTATTAGATTAATCTCTTGTCAAGACTCAGAAATGGACTTTCTCCATCAAGGCGAGGTTAACTGTTGTTGGTCGAGTTCTTTTTTTTTTTTCAAACTTCCAAATAACCGAGAGTCCACAGTATCTTGTTAAGAAGCTGGAATCTTTACCAAGATATGAATTGTTGGGATTTTCCGTCTGGGAAGAGAGAGGTAGTCTCTATCAAATGCACCTGAAATTGAAGATAAACTGGATCCCCACTTGCAGATGGTGATGCAAAAGACAAGATTGAGTTTAAGTTACATGTTCAAACAAGTTAATTAGGCCCACCTCAAAGCCGGTTTCATCCAGACATTTGTCACTAAGGTTGCCTCTTTCGTATTTAACTAATTCGACTCTGCTTCCAAATGATGTCGTTGCCTGAAGGGAATAATGCAATGTAAATGAAGAAATGATAGTTTATAGAAAGATCACGGGACAATAGCTAGGAAAACAGAGCAAAAGGCTTCAATGATCCCTACCCATCAGGTCACGGGCTGATGACCTAATGTAGTAGGTAGTCTGTCCACAACTTACAAAGAATGTAGCGATGCTTCTGCAATTCCAGGGAAAATACGTACATGGTCATCAAAGTGGTGCACAGGTAATGCTTTCCCCTTCAAGACTCTCTCTTCCTGCCTGCTGCTATATTCTATGGGCAGTAAAGTTCTTTCCAAGATGATTTCATACATATACTATTATTGAAATAAGCAATGATTATCAGAAAAATCAACATGGGCATACCCTCGAAATTCTCCTGTATCCTTGTTCATACCAAAGCGTATAGAAGAAATATTACAATCAGAGAAAAACTTCTTGAGGTCATCCTCTGTTATATCCTATGACAAATTCCCAACATATATCCTATTATATCCGGCCATGATTTTGGGTGTGAAATCCGACACCTTGCTTGCTCGTGCTTTGTAAGACTGAATTTTTAGAAAAAATCCACCCCTACAACCATTACAATTTTTTAAAAAATCAGAAACACAAGGGAAATGACACTGATCTAGAATACATACTATCTATGCATTACTCACATGTCAGCTCCATCGAGTGCCAAGGCCCGTTTAACTGCGGCATCGGTCTGCAGGGAGGATCACAATGGTAGAAGGTTAATAGAAAGATATTCACTTTCTTCAACCATGAACTTAAAGTTATAAGTTTTCAATAAAGGGAACTATAGACTTAGTGTCCTACAATACTCACACCCGATTTGTTTCAAAGGAGAAGGCATTGCTGTATAGCTAACCCAGAAAGTTGGCTTAGCAGATTAAGTTAAAAACATTCTAGTATGTCAAGAACTCTATCAAAAGAAGGTACATTTTCACACATATCCTCAATTTCCACACACAGCAGCTTCAAAAAAGTTCTGGTGTCATTCCCACCGACCGGAATTTTTTCACTTTTCAATGAACTTGAATATTTAAGATAGCATTTCATGGTCATCAAAGTGGTGCACAGGTAATGCTTTCTCCTTCCAGACTCTCTCTTCCTGCCTGCTGCTATATTCTATGGGCAGTCAAATTCTTTCCACATAAACTTTTGTAACAATGCCCTCATTCAAATTCAACTGACTGAAAATGATGACATAACAGGAACCATATCAAACAGCAGTCACAATATTGGTAAAAGGAATCAATCGATAATCTGCCAGATGATAACATTGAAAAAGGAAAGGATAACACATAGCATGTTACTGATCACTACCAATATACACTATGTCATCTCAAATTCCACCCAAACAAAATTAATCAAACAAACTATACCAGGAAACACGCTAATTCCGAAAGATGTAATTGAGCGGTAAGACTCATCCTTATAGCACCTTAATGAGAGAGATTTGTCACAATAATTGATGATGAATGCTTTTAATTTTTTTTTAAAAAAGAAAGAAACACGCTCTAAATCAATCAAAAACATAGAAATCAAATTCGTCTACTTCATCAAGCCTAAAAATTGCATATACTCACACCAACGAACAGTCACAGCTAAATAAACGATAGTGACGATAATAGCGCACTCTAGAAATCACCTTTCGTTGCTCTCTTGCACTCCATTATTACCCACATTCCCATCCTCCATTTTTGTTTTATTCTTTTTCTTTTTCTTCTTCAGTTTCTTCTTCTGCTTTGCCTTCTTTTTGAAAAGATCGAAAAATATATTAAGAAGTAAGAGTAATACAGAGGGCTGGACAATGGAATCATTGTGCCAGCGCAATGCACATGATGAATACAACAAATATAAATACCCCTGTTACTGAATTACATTATCTATGGATCAAGCTAGCAATCTGCAGGAACTCACAAAACATCCAACTAGCTAACAAGCACCAATTGGCTACAAATCCAGAGAAGAGAACAACACATCAAAACAGTAGCAACTCACAAAGAGGAATCCAACAGAAACTCTTCCAAACAATCTGCTTTGCCTTTTTAGTCTGCCTGACTGCTTCATCCTCCTCTGTAGCACTCTTCTCTTCACCCTCACTCTCCTTTCTCTTTGACTTCTTTGTCTTCCTCTTCTTCTTATCCTCACCAGCTTCACCATCTCCTGTTCTCACTTCAATTATCCCATCCTTCTCTGCACCACTCTTCTCTTCTCTCTTTCTCTTCTTCGTCTTCCTCTTCTTCTTAACATCATCGGCACTACCATCCCTTGCTTTCAATTCCATTTCGCTATCCTCCTCAACTTTCTTCTTCTTCCTCACTTTATCATTTTCACCATGTGGGTCACTCCCTTCACCATCTAATCCTTCCAAAGGTTGATTCTTTCTTCTTTCTTCCATGCTTGCATATATAATGATACTTTCCATTCCATATTTGTTTTGATGAGTAGAAATGGTTTCTCTCACCTCCCAAAATCTCCTCCCTCTTTCCACCCCTCCTCCAACCACGACTCCTAAACCCACACACATTTCCAACACACTTGCAGACCGTGTCGACCATGGCTTGCCACCCCTACCCCCGCTGCCCCCTACGACAAGATCCACTCCTCCCCTTTGGAAACCAGCTCAGGTGCTGACTACTGATCGGTACATCTCTTAATTTGTTGAAGGTATACCAGATGGCTGGCATGCAGGCAAACTTTTCAAGGAAATTGCTGCCATTGAACCTGTAGTTGATGTTTTTATATCAGTACGAAAATCCAGGAGGGGATTACGTTCTGGCTTTACCAAATTTGTACGGTGTGGAGTCCAGGAAGTTACTAGACAACGGCGACTCAATTCCCTAATAGGTGGTAATACCTGGATGCGTTTCAATATGGCTCGCTATGCTCTTCCTAGTGGTCAACGCAGTTCAACCTCCCCTGGTGACATCAGGCACAATACGACAAATGAGAACCTTCCCACCCAACCTGCTGCACCTAATCGGATATTCAAGGAACGTGATAGCCGTACTTATGCGGAGGCCACAGCGGTGCCCGTCTCTCCTAATTTCAACTGCGATATTGTGGAACTTTCCCCTGATGTTGGAGCTCAGGCTAGGTTGCAGAGAAGCGCAGTTGGCACACTACGAGCAGGTTGTTGTAAGCAGCTTTGTTTGCCTTTGGGTGTGGAGTGCACTGATATGGGGGGACACCAGTGTCTTATTACTTTTGCTTCTGCTGAGAAGATGAACAATGAACTCAACATTAATCTCAGTTTCTGGAATGGATTGTTCTTCAACATCCATCCTTGGAGTCAGGAGGATACGGGTAATAGAAGGCTTTGCTGGGTGCAGATAGTGGGACTACCTTTGACTGTCTGGTGTGAAGATGCTTTTCGGCAACTCCTTCTCCCTATCGGTTTGCTGGTTCAAGTACACGGTCAGACACTTAGTTGGGCTCGTCTTGATGCAGCTGTGTTACAGGTGGACACTGGTACCTTGAAGGAGATACATCATCAGGTTCAGCTTAAGGTTGCTGGTAAATAGTTCCAGGTTCGCATACAGGAAACGCAGGAGAGAGATATGGAGGAGCCCAAGGTGGGTAAAAAAGTAACAGGATCTGGTGCCAGCAACAGTCTTCCTGTCCCTCTCAACCCCCCACTATCCAATGTGTGGAAGAGCAGCTCTGGAGAGAACAGGAGCAGCATGTCTCCTGCAGGAAATAGGGGTTCTTGTCAGGAGCTTGTCCAAGAAGATACACGTGTGTGGGTAGGTGATGTGGACAAAGTCCAGGAGGGATTAGCGGGTCCAACCGGGAGAGTTAAGAAATTAGGACAGCATGCGACAAACATTGGTTTCAAACATCAAGAGCTACAGTTTAATGAAGGGTGTTCTAGTCAGTCCACACAAAATGGGGGATCCTTTAGCCATTTCACTGCTCCTGCATTGTTCTAGGGGAGAAAGGAGATGAGTGATGCTCCACAGGGCTTAGTTCCTCGTATGACAGCCTCTGAAATGTTGCCTATAAATTCTGGAGAGGAGTTCAATACTCTATTGTCTCTACAGGCTGATATGACCTTTGCTAGGATGCGTAAGGAAGGCAATAAGGCCTCGCATATGGGTGACAAAGGCAGAGCAGCAACCAGTAGACTGGGCAAGCAGAAGAAATTTAAACATATCAAACCCACAGGCAGTTTGTCATCTGGAGGTAATAGTCAGGTGGTGTTATTTTCAGCTCCACCGGTGGCAGAGGATCCTTCCTTCCTGGCAGCTACTCGAGATAGTATTACTGGATTAGAAGAGAGGATCCAGTCAAGGAGTGTAGCGCCCGACTCCTGTCCTGTTGATGAAGAAGTCCAACAGACGCTGGAAATCATGGACACTTTGGGACTTCGCAAAAAACAAACGAAAGCAGCAATTCGTCAAAAGCTTAAGACAAGAATTGTTGAGGAAGACAAGGAGTGGCAAACTCACTGCACTCGATAGTGCAGTGAAGTTAGAAGTTTGCGGTAGGGTGTTTATTTTGCACATGATTAATTTTTCCATGTGGAATATTAGAGGGTGCCGAGGTAGGCTGAAACAGAACCAGATACGTACTCTTATCAATAAGGAGAGGCTCAGTGTACTGATACTATGTGAGACGAAAAGGGAGTCTTTCACTGATCGTTTAGCAGGCAGTCTATGGCCTGGAACCAATGTTAAATGGATAGCTATTGATGCACAAGGCAGGGCTGGTGGAATTGTTTGTTTATGGGATGATACAAAAGTTCAGATTACTGGAGTAGAATTCTTTGACCGGTGGATGTTATTGCAGATGTGTACTAGAGTATCAGGTTTCAGTTTTGTTTGTGCTGGTTTACACGCTCCCAACACACAGGTTGAGCGACGAACATTGTGGGCAGAAATCCAATAGAGGAAAGCACTGGATACAGCTCCCTGGGTTATATTGGGTGACTTCAATGAGATAGTTAGTGAAACAGAACGCATTGGCAGTAACTTCAATTGCACTGCAGCAAGGCAATTCCTCCAATTTGTATACGGGAGTGGTCTGATTGATATGCCAATTCTTGGTAAGGAATTTACATGGTTCACTGCACATTGTGCGTCTAGAATAGACAGGGTCTTAGTGTCCCCAACCTGGTGTCAACATTTTAGCCATCATAGGCTATATACCGGTGATAAAGGCTTTTCGGACCATGTTCCCATCATTCTGAAAGCTGATACTTTCTTTTGGGGCTTCCGACCATTTAGATCATGGGATGTATGGTGGGAAGATAGCCACTTTATTGAGGTCATACAGACTTTGTGGGAGGAGGCAGGTCATTGTTTTCCAACTGATTTTAGGGTGGTCAAGAAGCTGGCTTTTCTAAAAATGAAACTTGCCGCTTGGCACACTGATAAGTGTAAGACCCCGAATTTTGAGTCCTAGAAGTCCAGAATCCAGTGCAGGTGAAAAGACGATTTTGCCCCTGAAGGAAAGGATGTGTGATGGCCGAAATTGGTAAGATTGTTTAGTAGTTAATTTTGTTTTAAATTCCTTTAGATCTAAGTCCTTATATGTTGATAATTGCCTTATAGATTAAAGTCCCTAAAAATAGGGGAAGATAATTAAATAGTTTAGAGTTTAGTTATCTAATTATCTGGTAGATTATCCTATTTAGATAAAGTGATTAAAGTGGTAATTATAATTCTATACCCACTCATTATAAATAGGAAGCCAACCTCACAAAGAATTATTCATAGAAAACCTACAAATTTCGTATAGGCTTAAAACCCTATACCTCCCTATAGCCACCATAATTTGCAGAAACTTCAAACCATCATAACTCACTCATCGTTCGTTGGATCTCTGCGAGTAATAGCTTGTTGGAAAGCTCTCTTCATCCTGTTTCCAACCATCTTTTGTTTTTTGTCAGGAGTTTAGTATTTCGTTGTCTAAAGTTACTTTGAAAATTGGCGGCGGAATTAGGTTTTCGCCAAATCTTCTTGAAATTCAAAATAGCATAACTTTCTACTCGTTTATTGAAATCTCGTAAATAATATCTCGTTGGAAATCTCTTTTCATCCTCTTTCCAACCATATATAAATTGCAGCTTTCATGTAAATATTTCGTTGAAGGTCGAGACGAAATCGTCCTATGCCCTACTTTTAGCGACAGGTTTTGCATAGTTAATTGGAATGGTAAATTCAGGTTGATTCTTGTTAAGTTTCTGGCTATCACATCACACATCCAAGGGGAAGGAACCTGCAGCATCTGATCACTGATTTCTGATAGGTTTGGTGAGTGGTATTGGTAAGGAAATAAGATATTCAATTGATTATTGAATATGCATGCTTAGTTTGTTTTGTCTTTGTCTGGTGATGATTTAGGTGGTTCAGATTTACTTAATAAAGGCAAAGGATTAGCTTATTGTTCAGAGACAAGAGAGGTAGGATCTATGCCTCATCGGTTTCTCCAGAAACCTCTGCTCTTATCTGTTGTTTTGTTACTTGCCCTTGTTGTATTGTTTGTGATTGGATTGTAGGGTGTGAATATGCAATCCGGAATGAGATATGAATCTCCTAGGCTGTATAGAACCCCTGAGTTAGGGATTGAGTGCCTGCGATGCTATTGTTATATGAATTGGATGTGTTGATTATTTCCTGACGTGATTGAGAATACCCTATTGTGGTATTATGCTTTGTACTTGCCTGTGTGTGCTTGTACGTGTTTGTGTGTCAGGATCCTGTTCCGGTGGCCACGCAGGGTAAGAACTGATGCTCCTAGGGAGAGGAGAGGTTCTTATCGTTTTGGGGGAGTTGTATGGGAGGTGAACCAGCAAGCTAGCGCTGGATATCTGTCCTTGGTGGCCGGATCCCTGTCTTGCGAGACAGGAAGCCCATTTCTGTGTGATTTGGGAATGTCCTATTTGCGGCTATGGGAAGACTTTTCCATGTGGGGCTAGTCGACTTGTCCTTGCGAGGATAAGGAGAAAGGCTTACTGATTAGTTTGTGTGTTAACCATTTACCCTTTGTGCAGTAAGTCTTGGACAACACAGGTGGAAGGGGATGGCCTTTCTTATTCATTGCCGAGGGCAATACTGATGTGTTTCACCTGCCTGTGTACTTCTGACCTTTCGGAAGTGTTTGGAGTCCTCCCTCAGCCAATGATTCGGCCTTAACCCTTTTTGAATGATTTATGAATTTCGTGAACCCCTTTAGTTGTTTAGGGATGATCTTATGTGAATTGGGAGATTTGTGTTTAGGGATTCTGTAGATCTTATGATGCTGTGACCCTACTGAGATTCTTGTAATCTCAAACCGTTGATTTTACCATTTTTCAGGCTTAGGCACATTTACTGTTCGTGGTACCAGTGTGTGAGATTAAGGCTGCATGGCGGGACGATATCGCATCACATTTTAAAAATTGTTACTTGCGCATATAACATATGATTGGGAAACTTTCTGGTTTATTTTAAGCACTCTTCTTTTGCTTGCTACTTCCGAAACTTGTAAGATTTCTTGTTGTTTATTTGGATCCCTATGGGACTTGTGTGTTATGAACCCAATGGATTAATTTAAGACTTCCGCTGATGTTTTATTTACTCCGCAATCGTGGGCACCTGAGTCTCCTAGAGAAGGATAATTCAGCTCCTGTAGTCGAAGATCCCTCCTTTCTGGATATTACCCGGGCTACTATGACAGAGGTATCAGAGACTCACGCCTCTGGAGGCTCTGCCTCTGGTCAGTGTTCCATCGAGGCAGAGACACAGCGCTCGATGACTATTGCGGACACTTTGGGTCTTAGCCGCAAGCTGACCAAGGAAGCAATCCGCCAAAAGTTGATGGGGAGAATTGCGGAGGATGGCCAGGCTTGGAGGACTCACTGCGCCACGTAGTGCTTCCAAGTTTTTACTTATGGTTGGGTTTTCTTTTATGCTATGATTAATTTTGCCATGTGGAATATTCGTGGGTGTCATGGTAGGATGAAGGAATTACAAATTAGACAGTTTATTAGTAAGGAAGGGCTTAGCCTCTTGATCATTTGTGAAACCAAGAGGGAGCAATTTTCTGATCGTATAGTACGTAGATTGTGGGCGGGCAATAATATTCAGTGGTCTGCTATAGATGCACAAGGCAGGGCTGGTGGATTGGTGTGTTTATGGGATGACGATCAGATTCAGAATATTGGGATTGAAACATTTGAAAGTTGCGTGAGATTGGAGATGAAGGTTCGGGCAACGGGTTTCCATTTTGTGTGCGTGGGTCTTTATGCATCAAATGTAGTGGCTGAGCGACGCTCATTATGGATTGAGCTGCAGCGCAGGAAAGCCACGGACACGGTCCCATGGATGATTCTGGGAGATTTTAATGAAATTACTGCTGCTGAAGAGAGGACCGGTCGGACTTTTAATCGAACTGCAGCTCGTAGCCTTACCAATTTTATTAATCGGAATGGACTGGTGGATCTGCCGCTTCATGGCAAGGCCTTTACGTGGTTCAGCGCTCGCAATGCTTCCAGAATTGATAGGGCTTTAGTTTCACATGACTGGCTTCTGCATTTCCGTCATCATCGGTTATACGCAGGGGACAAGGGATTTTCAGACCATGTGCCAATAATCCTACGCGCGGATTCAGTCTTTTGGGGCATCAAACTGTTTCGTACATGGGATATTTGGTGGGAGGATCACAATTTTTTACAGATTGTGGATAAGATTTGGCAAGAAACAGGGCGGCTTTTTCCTGGCGATTTCAGTGTTGTGAAGAAATTGGCTGCCTTGAAAAAGCACTTGCAAACCTGGCACAAAGCTTCTTTCAGATCCCTGGAGTCTCAACTTCACACGATACTTGTAGAATTGGACCTGCTTGATCAGAAAAGAAGAGAGGTGGGGCTTACATCAGTGGCGAGATATGAAGAACTGCAGTTACAGAAGTGGGATCTTAAACGGAAAATTGAAGCAATGTGGAGGCAAAAATCCAGACAACAATGGCTTCAACTGGGGGACAAGAATAACCGATTCTTTCATTCATGTGCCACTATCCGGCAGTGCAGGAATTTTATTGGGACTATTTGCTTCAATGGTGAGGCATTTTCTACCCCTGCTGGCATCAAAACCGCAGCTGTGCAGTATTTCCAGCAATTTTTCCAGGATCCGGGTCTACAGGGATATGACCTGGGTAGCTTGGCCCTTCCTCGGCTGACATCAGAAGCTGCCATCAGTTTAGAGACTCCATTTCTTGCGGATGAGATTAAATGTGCCGTCTGGGACTGCGACAGCCACAAAGCTCCAGGTCCGGATGGTTTCAATTTCCATTTTATCAAGAAGGCATGGACTGTGATTGGACAGGATATAATTAAGATGGTGCAAGAGTTCCATTCCAACGGAGTCCTTCCGAGAGGCATCAATACAAGCTTTTTGACTCTAATTCCCAAGAAGAAGGGTGCGGTTGAGTTTTCGGACTACCGGCCAATTAGCCTCATCAACGGATTATACAAGATCATCGCCAAAATTCTCTCTTCTCGTCTCAAGCAGGTACTGGATCGGTTAATTTCTCCGCTGCAAACTGGGTTCATGGCAGGAAGGTTTATTGCGGATACGGTGATGGTAGCTAATGAGATTATACATTCCATGAAGAAGTCTAAACGCAGCGGCTGGTGCTTAAAACTGGACTTCCAAAAGGCATACGACTCAGTTGCTTGGTCATTCCTGATGGAAGTAATGGAGAATATGGGCTTTGGGGATCGATGGTGTAGGTGGATTATGGCATGTATTTCTTCTGCCCGATGTGCAGTTTTAATAAATGGTGTGCCAACCGAGGAATTCCCATTGGGAAGAGGTTTGCGCCAAGGTGATCCCTTATCACCACTTCTCTTCAATCTTGCAGCTGAAGTTTTGTCCCGCTTGTTGAGGAGTGCAGCGGAATGTCAGCTTTTCCAAGGAATGACTATTGGTAACCTACAGTTGACCCATCTCCAATATGCTGATGACATCATGTTGTTTTGCACTGGTGATACACAAGGTCTCAATAACATCCAAGGTATACTATGCTGCTATGAATTATTATCTGGTCTTCGAATTAATTTTTTCAAGTCAGGATTAGTGGGGCTTAACGTCACACCTAGTGAGGCGGCAAGGATGGCGTGCTCCCTCCACTGCCGACTGCAGCAACTACCTTTTCCATATCTCGGGATACCACTTGGGGCTCACCCACGTAGGCGTAGCGCCTGGGACATGGTGGTTAACCGGTTCAAAGGCAAGCTATCTTTGTGGAAAGGCTCACTGCTATCGATGGGGGGGAGACTTACATTGGTTAAATCAGTGCTTAATACCCTGCCAATTTATTACATGTCATTTTTCCAGCTACCAACGGGAGTACGGAAGGATTTAGAGAAATGGACAAAGCGTTTCTTGTGGGCGGGGAACGCAGACAAGAGATGTCTTTGTAAAGTCCACTGGCCAATGGTTACTTGCGCTACTGATAATGGCGGGGCTGGTGTGAGTTGCCTGAAATTCAAGAACTCTGCTTTACTTATGAAGTGGAGTCACCGCCTTGTTAATGATCCTGCTGCGTTATGGAGTCAAGTAATCATGCAGAAGTATAGACCTATCCTACGTCCAGAAGGTTTAATATGTGCAGCCCGGAATGTTTCAAACACCTGGAATGGAATTATGAAGATCAGTCGATTGCTCTTGCTCAATGGCAGGTGCCTCTCCTCGCTGTTTCATTGGCAATTGGGTAATGGGAACTCTATTCTTTTTTGACGTGATGTCTGGTATGGGTCGACTCCTTTGTGTGTGGTCTTCCCCAGACTATATGCACTGTCCATGGAGAAGGAGGGGTCGGTGATGCAGTTTGGGGAGCTGATTGATAATATCTGGAAGTGGAACTTTACTTGGCGGCGTAACTTATTTATTTGGGAGGAAGAGGATGCAGGTTGCTTGCTTGAGATGTTGGAAGGAATCCGGCCTAACCCAGATAGTACCGATTGTCTCATGTGGGGAGATCAGTTGGCACCTTTCTCAGCCAAGGTCTGTTACCAGTCACTGGAGGTGAGCTACCATATACCCAGCGAAAGGATAATCCCTAATGTATGGCAGTATAAGGGTGCTCCTAAATGGCAAAGCTTCTTGTGGCTGGCGTGCAGGGAGAAGCTGTTGACGAAAGGATACTTGTTCCGGATAGGTATTCTAACGAAATCTGAGCAACATTGTGATGCTTGTGGTTGTGTGGAAGGGGACTCCAATCACATTCTCTTGGATTGTAAGAAGGCATGGTCTTGTTGGTCATTGCTGATGCGACAGTGGGGTCTCGTTTGGGTCCAGCCACAGTCTATCGCTGAATTATTCATTCAGTGGCACGGCTTTCCCATCCCCAATCGTTGGAGAGGCCTCTGGTATGTACTACTTTTCTCATATGCTTGGAGTCTTTGGCTGGGTAGGAACAACAGAATTTTTCGTGGAGAAGAAAGTAGTGCCAATGATCTATATTACAATGGCATGCGCCATGGCTTCTATTGGGCACGCACTAATTTATCAGAAGTTGCATTAGATAGTTTGGATGTATTACCATCCACTGATTTTCTGACCTTGTTAGCTATCTAGAATCATGGCTGGTGCAAGTATCAGATATTGCCACTTTGTTTAGGTATTTGCTGGTTGGTGTATCCTCTGCAGGTTTTGTGGTTTACTCGCTGTTTTTACAGAGGATTGTGTGGTTCTTTGCTTGGTTCTTTGCTTGTCCTGGGGCTGTCGTATAGCTGGATTTGGTGTTTTGAAAATTATAGATCCTATAACTTAGTCATAGGATCTGTTTTGTTTCATTTTGATCATTGTGCTGATACAATGCTCCGTTGTACATTCTGTATGTATTCTTATTACATCTTAATATACATATCGATATTTATTCAAAAAAAAACAAAACGTTATTCCGTCGGCTATGATAGCTTCTAGATTCCGTCGTGTTTCTCGTTCATTTGAATTAGTTCAGGGCCCACGATTCATTCTTTTGATTAAGCCCATCCAGTCTGGCCCAGGCTCTCAGCCCATTGGCTTCGCTCCTTATCTATTTATCAGGCGTCTCGTTGTGTTCGCTCCTTTTGGTCATTTATCCATTTACCCATTGTTCATTGCTAGTCCTGCTTCTGGTGCAGGACATGTGTACATGGAAATATGACAAAAGGCTGATTGTACCAAATATAACGAATGTTTTTAGAACAAATAAATTACATATTCACCATTTACTACAATAACAATTCTATTGGAATATAATGGTAATTTCACTAACAAAAATAGCAGATATAGAGTTTAATTAACATATTCATCATATTAACAACCCACCATAATGAACTATGTACCAATAATCCTTATGTTTTTGGTTCGATCTCCCACTCAAAGATCAATCGGTTTTGATAATAAGAAGCTAACCTATCAAATTGATTAGAAACTATAGGTTAAGAATCTATAAAGCTTCGTAGAAGGCATAGGTTCGGGTCCTTACAGAACCTCCTAGAATAGGAAGACGATAATGAACTATGTACTGGGAACCAATAATCCTTATGTTTTTGGTTCGTTCTCCCACTCAAATACCAATCGATTTTGATAATAAGAAGCTAACCTATCAAATTGATTAGAAATTATAGGTTAAGAATCTATAAAGATTCGTAGAAGACAGATAAAAGATTACTGAAAATCAATTCGACATTCAACTTTTGAAACTAGATTAAAGTTTCTTGCCAGCCTTTCAAAATACATTGCAAAAGTTTTAAAGAATGCTAACAGACTTATATCTGAATATATATCATGCAGGTGTTGGGTTGTAGGAGGAGTGGGTTATACGAAGAAATTGTATAAAAGGAGGTGTGGATTATACGGATTATAAGAAGAAACTGTGTAAAAGTATGCGAATTGTAGAGTAGATATTGTACTTTGGGAGCTCTGGGAGCTCATATGGCAAACCGCAATGTCCTATGTCTTGTATTTATAGGAAAACATGGATAATATCCTAATCTATTAATCAATTAATATAACAAAATCTAACCAAATCTAATATAATAAAATCTAACTAAATTTAATATAATAAAATGATATCAAATATAATATAATTCTAACTAACTCTATCAATAATTACAACACGGCATATCCTAACAGCATAATTTATTTAATATCCATAATTAAAAAATAATTACAACTATCCAAGATCTCTACTCTATCAATTTCTGAATTTTTGGAGTGTCTTGATAAAGTCTGCAAGTCTCAAAGCTCACGAAAATATCTTCATGACATGACATGATCCTTTCCAACTCCAAATATCTCACTAAATGTTTTCTGCATATAATTCAAATTCACATCTCAAGATTAAATTATAAAAAAATAGATAAAATATTATAAAATAGAATCTTTTACTTTAACAAATACTTGGGTAATTATTATTTAAATTAGCATATATAATGTGAAGTCCATAGTTTGAGCAACCAATATGAGTTTTCTTTCCATTAACAATTGTGAAAAAAGAATGATAGAATTAACTAGGTAGAATAAGAAAGGGTACCTTGATCGGTTTAGGATGTGGCCTCTGGAACTCCACGACCTTGCCTTTGAGAGGAGCCTTCTTTAAAGGCGTACTGCACGGTGGAATTGAGATCCCCCCTCCATAGTCGTTCCTTGCTCTCGACTTGGACGTCTTGCAGATTTGGTGTTATTTGGTCCCCATAACCAAATGTCTTCATTTCAGGGCATCCTTCAATTTCCAAGTCTTTTAGCACTGGCCACTCTATGATGCAATGAGCAGGGCAGAAACATGCGAGGCTGGTCAGAGATCTAAGTATCAAACGACTCATACTAGAAAAAACGATTCTTTCTGTAGTTTCTGCTTCCTTGAGGTCTATCGAAACTATTTCTTTTATCTTGGAACATTCACGTAATTCGAGTGATTCCAGTTGAACCAGGCCTCCTTTGATTAGCGAGAGGGGGAAGACGGTTGTTAAATTTGGGCAGTCAAATATGAATAGTTGTCTCAGGTTTTGCAGACTTGGAGAAACCAAATTGTTATTTCTGTTCCATACCACTATTTCTTCCTCTGCTTCCTTCTGTTCCTTCATCCTGAAAATTTCTTCCATTTTATGGCAGTACGAAATCGCAATGCTTTCAAGGCTGGTTAAAGTTTGTGAGAGGATTGGGGGAAATATCCATTTCAGTTGCCTACACTTGTCCATGGATAAGGATTTGAGGCTGCAGAGGTTAATAAACTGGATTTGGCCCTTCCATATGCACGTCATTTCTGGCAAGCCACGCAGGGATAGTTCCTTCAACTTTGACAGTAGCTTGACGTCTTGGTGTTCATTTGTCATCGAACCTTCAATTTCGAAGACGCTGAGCATGGAATGAGAATGTAAAGCAGAAACACTTTCAAGAATTTGAAACCTTTGCATCAAATGTGATGGTAAGAGGCAACCCATCTTGTGACATCTCTCTATTGTCAGCTTTTTTAACTTATTCAGAGACTCATCTGGAAGATGGCCATGGCATATTTCTGTGAACTCACCAGAATCACTGAATCGGAGTTGTTCCAAGTTTCGGAAAACTACCTTAACTGCCAGATCTGATGTGTCAAGTAAGTACTTGAACTCATTGCAACCAGAAACTTTTATAGACTTTAGCTCATTGAATTCATCGTTGAGGAAGTCATGCAGGATATCCCTCAACCCATGGTATTTAATAAAAGATAGATGCTCACTTCTTGAAACTAAAACCTTAATACAACGAGGCAGTGAAAATTTAGTGTAAAAGTTGAGCGACAAGGTTCTAGAAAATAAGTCAGACTTGGCGTATTCGACGCCACCCACTGATATATTATAACTGACTAAGTTTTGGAAAGGCATGTCATCAGTCAAGGCACTAGCATGAGGTATATTGATGTCCAAGCTGGTCAATCGAGACAAAAACTGTAGCTCAGAAATGCTAGCATACATTGGTAAATCCCAATTCCTATAGTTAATGCTAAACTCTTCTAATTTCCGGAGATTTGAAAAAATACCTGGAGATACTCGCCGGAGAAACCTCGCTTTCCATTCAAATATCTTTAGAGAAGTCAACTTGCCAAATTCCTTGGGGATGTTCTCTATGTCAATAACTGAAAAGCTAAGAACTTCAAGCTTAACCAATCTTCCAATCACTGACATGTTTCTCAAACTGCGACTTTCAATGCAGAGTGTACGCAGATTTCCAAGGTCTCCTAGGGAGGAAGGCAACGTCAAGTATCTTTTCCAATCATCCGTTCCAATGTCTAGAAGCTTCAATTCTTTCATTCCTTGGAAGAAATTTTCTGGCATTATCAAACATGTTCGAAGCAGTAAAATCTCCAGTTTTGGACATTTGAGCCCATCAGGAAGGTTTTGAATGTCATTTGACATCAAAGATATCCCCGAGATATGTTCATAGGAATCGTAGTTTGGCCAATCTTTCAATCCAATACCAGATTTTACCAAAAATGCATTTTTTTTCTTGGATGAGATGTGTATTGCAACATCACGAATAACATCATGCATTCTCACATGCTTTTCCCCTGTACCTTTCAATAATAAGTGCGAGTCAATAAGGGTACTTACAATTGTGTGTAGTCTGCTTCTAGCTTCTTCCACTGTATCAACATTCTGAAATGTCCTTAAAGATATTCCATATCTTAGCAATCTCTCGATAGGAATATCGAAATCTTCTGGAAATAAGCAGCATAACAAGAAACATGATTTGGCCTCCTCGGTTACCAAAGAGTTATAGCTTAACTCCAATGGTAAAAATAATTTTGCTTCAACTCCTCCAATGTTGGTTGGGGCTGATTTCTTCAATTGCCCAGACGCATCAACCCACACATACTTGCTCTTACCCTTCAAAGCTCTGCCTACAGTCACCAGTGCAATTGGCAGGCCTCCACACTTAGCAGCAATCTCTCTGGCGATGGGGTTTATATCTTGGGAGTCCACAACATCACCGACAGTCACCCTGAAAAGATTCCATGATTCTTCTTTTGATAGAACTTCAACTTTGACAATACGTTGAGCATCCATTTCCCTACAGACTTCTTCACTTCGAGAAGTAAAGATTACCTTGATTCCTTTGTACATATCCCCACAAGGAATACCGACTTGAGAAAGTTCAAGTCTGTTCCAAACATCATCCAAGATGACCAGAATCCGCTTCTGTTTCTCCATCCTTGCCCACAACTGGCGCGCTCTTTCAGACTCACCGCCGCCACTCTCTAACGTCAATCCCAGCATCTTAGCAATCTCCTGCTGAATCTTGTCGATGTTGGGATTCAGGGATACCGTCGCCATCACCACTTCTTCGAACAACTTTTTCTCTTTTGCCGTGACACCTATTTTAGTCACCATGGTGGTCTTGCCCACACCACCCATGCCACATATTCCGATCAAGCTGATATTCTCACTACTGAGAATGCCCATTATTTCCTCTGTAGTAGTACGCCTGGACAAGAAAGTTTCAATCAATCCTGATGAAAAGGGTATCAGCCCTGGAGGTGGAGCTTTGAGTGACACACTCTCCAATTCCACCTCCTTTTGAAGCTCTGCGATACCCACACTCTTGTTGTATGCTTCCTTACTTAACCGGTAACGCAAGCTCAGATTGACACACCACCCATGGAGGCACTTCTTGTCTGCTTTCCCTTCGTCTTCCAAGAAATTCTTTGCCTCCTTCACCTCATCATCCACTCTTTTCATCCACTTGTCAACGGAAATTTTGATCTCCTCAGCATTCCTTGTTGCGGCATCCACCTTTCTCTCTATCTCGGCTTTCATGTCAGAGAGCCTTTCAGCTTGCTTACGTAACTTGTCAACATTCTCATTAACCTCGAGCAAGTAGCGCAGCTGGAGCACGATTGCATCATATAAGCAATCCACGGTTTTCTGGGCAATTGAAGAGACAAATTCCATTGCTTACACAGCTGGTGATGATGAATATGGCAAAAAAGAAAGGGGTGATGATGAGAGATTTTGAGTGCATGCACCAGAAAGCCTTGGTTATGAGTTTATAAAGACTTGGGTCTTGAAGAAGATAATTGGGTTAGCAATGGAAGCAACGAACAAAACGTTATTCCATGGTCACAATAAGAAACGCATAAAGACGCATAAAGCGTATCATGGAAATGCTTCTTTCCGTCGGCTATGATAGCTTCTAGATTCCGTCGTGTTTCTCGTTCATTTGAATTAGTTCAGGGCCCACGATTCATTCTTTTGATTAAGCCCATCCAGTCTGGCCCAGGCTCCCAGCCCATTGGCTTCGCTTCTTATCTATTTATCAGGCGTCTCGTTGTCTTCGCTCCTTTTGGTCATTTATCCATTTACCCATTGTTCATTGCTAGTCCTGCTTCTGGTGCAGGACATGTCTACATGGAAATATGACAAAAGGCTGATTGTACCAAATATAACGAATGTTTTTAGAACAAATAAATTACATATTCACCATTTACTACAATAACAATTCTATTGGAATATAATGGTAATTTCACTAACAAAAATAGCAGATATAGAGTTTCATTAACAAGCCAGAACACGTTCTCAGGATTTACCTCCTTGGAATTTTTGCAGCTTCTTCACATTTTAGAATCTCAGCATATAAATTATGCAGGCAGTCTCTTATGTTATGTTAGGACCTTGTACGCATTCACAAATGAAACTTTGGCAAAGTATTCATATGCGACCTGAGATACCAATCCTGAGTGGATTTTACCTTAATATACCAGCTAAAAAGGCTGTTGCACTTGTTGGCAGAAATGGTTCCGGGAAAAGCAGTGAAATTACCATTATAATTGTAGTAAATGGTGAATATTGTAGGAAATGACATAGTTTTTGTTTGAATAATTGTACACATTGAAGATAAATTATTCAAAGATTAAAACTGAAATAATAAAAGCTGAAATATTAATTCTAATTAACAACTTTTATTTCTTTGTTTTGTAACCACCCATTAACTCTTTTAATTATATTTATCAGCTTTTATTATTTAGTTTTTGTAACCTTCATACTCAAGACTATATATATAGCTTGGTTGTTCATTTGGAAAAACACAATTTTCTTACACTACTCTCTTGTTCTTACACTTAAGATTTTCTTTGAGCTTAGCAAATTCTGGGCAATTGTTGTAGTCATTTGGTTCCAAGTGCACTTCCCACTAGTGCAAGTGAGAGGTGTGCTACTGTGTTAACCTTGGGAAGCAACGACCTTTAGATTGCACCAAGGTCTAGTCGAATTTTGCTTTCAAGGCAGTGGATTTAACCCACGACACAGTTTTTCTTGAAAACTCTTATTCTCTATTATATATATTTTCTTTCTTCACAACTACATTTTGAAAGCAAAATTATTTCCTTCAAACACAAACCATGTCTATCAAAGTTAACCTTGCAGAAACAAAAGAGATCATTGCTGCTGTGGTGGTAGAAGCAAACTTGGTGGAAAACAGAACTGATTGGGTGTTGGACACTGGCGCATCCAAGCACTTCTGTGAAAATAAAGAATTATTTCATAATTTTGAAGAAGTGGCTGATGGTGAGCATGTCTACATGGCCAATTCCACTACTGCCGGGGTACTTGGTAAAGGAACAATCTTTCTCAAACTTACCTCAGGAAAAACTATAGCTTTAAATAATGTGCTCTATGTTCCTTCTTTGCGTAGGAATTTAGTTTCTGGGGGTCTACTTCTAAAAGCTGGTTTAAAAATTGTTTTTGAAGCTAATATGGTTGTGATTTCAAAAAATGGAAATTTCGTGGGAAAAGGGTATCTAGCTGATGGACTTTTTATGTTGAACACTATTTCCCAAAATTTGAATGCAAGTTCTTCTTCTGCTTATGTGGTTGAGTCTATTAACTTATGGCATGGTAGGCTTGGTCATGTGAATATTGCTTCTATTAAGAGACTAAAAAATATGAATTTGATAAATTCATTAGATGATAATTTTTCTAAATGTCCTGTATGTGTAGAAGCAAGATTTGTAAAGAAACCATTTAAACCTGTTATGACTAGAAATTCAGAACTCTTAGAATTAATTCATACTGATTTAGCTGATTTTAAGAATACAGTTAGTAAAGGAGGGAAAAAATATTATATCACTTTTGTGGATGATTTTTCTAGATATACTAAAGTCTATCTTTTAAAATCTAAAGATGAAGCCGTAGAAATGTTCTTAAAATATAAATCAGAAGTAGAAAATCAATTAGATAAAAGGATAAAAAGAACAAGATCCGATAGAGGTGGTGAATACAATACAAATTTTTTAAAAGATTTTTGTGAATTAAATGGCCTTATACATGAAACTAGTGCACCTTACACACCTCAACAAAATGGCATAGCCGAACGTAAGAATCGAACTTTAAAAGAAATGATGAATGCTATGCTATTAAGTTCTGGTTTATCTGATAATATGTGGGGGGAAGCTATTTTATCTGCCAATCATATTCTTAATAGAGTTCCTCACAAAAAATTAGATAAAACTCCATATGAGATGTGGAAAGGCTTTGCACCTAACCTAAAATTCTTAAAAGTGTGGGGGTGTCTAGCTAAAGTAGGTATACCAGAATTTAAAAGGATTAATATTGGACCAAAAATTTTGGATTGTGTATTTATTGGTTATGCTCAAAACAGTGCTGCATATAGATTTATGTCATTGCATGATAATTCTATTTGTGAGTATAGCGAAGCATAATTTTTTGAACATATTTTTCCAATGAAAATTGAAAAGGTGCATGATATAAAACATTCTGAGATTTCATCTACTTCTTCTGTTATTACTTCTAATAACAATGACTTAGCAATAGAACAAAGGAGGAGTAAAAGACGTAGAATAGAAAGAAATTTCGGATCAGATTTTATCACTATCTTTTTAAGTGAAAATTCTCATAAAGTTAATGATGAGTTTGTATCTGCTTTTCTAATAGAAGAAGATCCGAAAACTTATAAAGAAGCGATTTCCTCTATTGATGCTAGTTTTTGGAAAGAAGCTATTAATAGTGAGATTGATTCTATTACAACTAATAATACTTGGATTTTAGTAGACTTACCTAAAGGTTGTAAACCTATAAAATGTAAATGGATCTTTAAGAAAAAATTAAGGCTTGATGGTACAATTGATAAATTCAAAGCAAGATTAGTTGTTGTGGGCTACAGTCAAAAAAAGGATATTGATTATTTTGACACTTATTCTCCAGTAACCAAAATAGCTACTATAAGATGTCTTATAGGAATTGTAGCTATTAATAATCTTGTGGTTCATCAAATGGATGTAAAAACAGCCTTTTTAAATGGTGATTTAGAAGAAGAAATCTACATGGAACAACCTGAAGGATGTGTGATTGTAGGCCAAGAAAATAAGGTATGTAAACTTAAAAAATCTCTTTATGGTCTTAAACAAGCACCTAAGCAATGGTATGAAAAGTTTGATAAAACTTTAGTGAATAATGGTTTTATTGTGAATGGATCTGATACATGTGTTTATTCTAAAAGGTATGAGTCTGAATGTGTTATTATCTGTCTTTATGTGGATGACATGCTTATCTTTGGAACCAATGAAAATGTGATTGACAAAACAAAAAAGTTTTTATCCTCTCAATTTGACATGAAAGATTTAGGAGAGGCTGATGTAATTCTTGGAATTAAATTAAAGAAAACAAATAATGGTTTTTCTTTATCTCAATCACATTATGTGGAGAAAATATTGAACAAATTTAATAGTTATGATGTTATTCCTGTTAGGACACCTTATGATTCAAGTATAGCACTTAAGAAAAATTATGGTGATAGTGTATCACAAGAACAATATGCAAAAATCATAGGAAGTGTTATGTATCTCATGAATTGTACTCGACCTGACATTGCTTATGCTGTAAGTAGGCTAAGTCGTTATACTCATAATCCTAGTAAAGAACATTGGAATGCACTTCATCGACTTCTAAGATATTTAAAAGGAACCATGAATTGGAGTTTGCATTTTTCTAAATTTCCCGCGGTTTTAGAAGGATATTGTGATGCAAATTGGGTGACTGATAACGATGAAATTAGTTCTACTAGTGGTTATGTTTTTACTTTAGGAGGAGGTGCTATATCGTGGAACTCGTCTAAACAGACTTGTATAGCCCGTTCCACCATGGAATCTGAATTTATTGCACTTGAGTTGGCAGGTCAAGAAGCCGAATGGCTGAGGAATCTATTAGCAGATATTCCATTGTGGAAAAAAAATTTAGTGCCTGTTTTTCTACATTGTGATTCGCAGGCTGCCATTGGAATTGCCAAGAATAATGTGTATAATGGTAAGAGAAGGCACATCCGTATAAGGCATAGTACGGTAAAGCAATTATTGAAAAATGGAGTAATTTCTCTAGATTATGTTAAATCTGAAAGAAACTTGGCAGATCCTCTTACTAAAGGATTAACGAGGAAGATTGTTTTTGAGTCTTCAAGAGGAATGGGTCTTAAGCCCATAGATTGAGCTCTAAGCTCTTATTTGTTCCATATCCCAATTCTTTGGGTGGTCCTTATAAATTATAGACTTGATGGATATTTTAATCCATAGCCTTTTGTGGTGGTCTAGAAGGACTTGATGGATTTTTTGAGCTATGTGAAGCTCTTGAATGTTTTATAGCCCTTTATGAAGGGTGGTCTAAATTTTAGACTTGATAAAACATCCGATATGAGTGTATAGGTGGGCCGCCTATTATGAAAGAAATAGATGAAACTTTCTAGAGCACTCATGGAAAAGACCAAGGTATGAGCATGGCCATTATTTTCATATCGCGGAACCAATCTACAGTAAAGGGATAATATGTGTTGTGGAGCTTATTCAATATATAATCAGTAAAAGTTCAAAAGACACTGATTCTTACTTTTATTGAGTAAGTTGTTACTTCACTTCACTATGCAACAATTCAATCAAAAGATATTGTTGTTTAAGTATATAAACCTTTCCTTTGCCCAAAATATTTTATTAAACATGTCATTTGTGGGGGATTGTAGGAAATGACATAGTTTTTGTTTGAATAATTGTACACATTGAAGATAAATTATTCAAAGATTAAAACTGAAATAATAAAAGCTGAAATATTAATTCTAATTAACAACTTTTATTTCTTTGTTTTGTAACCACCCATTAACTCTTTTAATTATATTTATCAGCTTTTATTATTTAGTTTTTGTAACCTTCATACTCAAGACTATATATATAGCTTGGTTGTTCATTTGGAAAAACACAATTTTCTTACACTACTCTCTTGTTCTTACACTTAAGATTTTCTTTGAGCTTAGCAAATTCTGGGCAATTGTTGTAGTCATTTGGTTCCAAGTGCACTTCCCACTAGTACAAGTGAGAGGTGTGCTACTGTGTTAACCTTGGGAAGCAACGACCTTTAGATTGCACCAAGGTCTAGTCGAATTTTGCTTTCAAGACAGTGGATTTAACCCACGGCACAGTTTTTCTTGAAAACTCTTATTCTCTATTATATATATTTTCTTTCTTCACAGCTACAAATATGTAATTTATTTGTTCTAAAAATATTTGTTATATGATCTATATGCAGGATGCCATTGAGAAATTACAATAAGACTAACATTTTCCAAATTGAAAAGGATTCTTCTGCAAGCCATGAACCATCCTCTCCCAAATTTTTTAAATCACCATCGCTTCAGAGAGTTCCTGGTAGATCACGGCCTCCGGATGGTGCATTCAACTCACAAGAATCACCAAAAGTTTGCAGCCCACCTGCAGAGAAAATGATGGAGAATGACCTCCCATTGGATGGAAATGGTAAGAAACCATCAATGACTAGGCAGGATAGTTTTGAGATGAAGCTTCCTGAGTTACCCAGACTTGATGTACAGTCTGGCCATCAACAAGCAGCAAATGGTTCTGATCCTGAATCTCCTGTATCTCCACTTTTGACTTCAGATCCTAAAAGTGAACGTTCTCACTCTCAGACTTTCAGTCGACCACATAGTCATTCTGATGATATTCCAACAAAAGTAAAGGAAACAGCTGACAAGAAGCATGGAACTGCACCTTCGATTTGGAGGTTGATGTAACTTAGTTTTGGAGAGTGGCTTTATGGTGTGTTAGGAAGTATTGGGGCAGCCATATTTGGGTGTTTCAACCCACTTCTTGCTTATGTGATAGCACTGACACTGACTGCGTATTACACACAAGAAAAACATCACATGTCTCGGGATGTAAACAAGTGGTGCTTGAGAATTGCCTGCACGGGTGTAGTAACAGTTGTTGCCAATTTTTTGCAGCACTTGTATTTTGGTATTATGGGGGAGAAAATGACAGAAGGAATCAGGAGAATGATGTTCTCAGGTGAATAGTCTTCTTGTTTTGTTTCCTTTTACTGTAATTGGGCATAAATTGGCATTTACCTTACTGATATTCTTGATGTGAAAGCAATGCTGCGTAATGAAGTTGGATGGTTTGATGATGAGGATAATAGTGCAGACACATTGGATGGTTTTATCAGCAGTTTGCCTCATTTTTTTTATTTTTTTTTATGAAAACGAAGTATATATTAATTCAGCTGAAGTCTATACATAACCACCCATTCCGGGGGAAGACAAGCTATACACCCCTCCCTATACAGCAAAATACAACAAAGTACCAGCCAGCGTAACCTAGGAATCAAGCTATCCAAACCAAGCCCAGTAAACACCGAAGATGCCTATTCCACGAGCACAGGTATCTTAACCGTTTACTATCATTCAACAAATCTCCTGCCAATTATTCACCGGCAAGAGCTCTACTCCCCTAATCCAACACCCCGAAATATTGACTCTTGCCTAGCTTACTCCTGCCAGCATACCCTTTAGTGCTGTTTCTTCAAAAATATTATCTGTTTGCCTGAAAACTTTGGCATTACGAGCCGTCCACAGAGACCAAAGTACTGAGGACAGGATGCATTCCCATATATCCGACTATCGCTTCCCACAAGCAAACCTTTTCCATTGCAGGATAAGTTCCGTCACTGACCTGGGCAGTACTCCAAGCACACCCCACTTTCTCAACACAAATGACCAGCAATGCCATGAATATGTGCAGGATAACAATAGGTGATTCACATCCTCTACCTCATTACAGCACATCGGACTTATGTCCTCCTCCACCACTCCAATGCGATGTAGTTTGGCTTTTGTCAAGATATTGTCGTTACATGCCAGCCATATGAATGCCACATTCTTTGGGGCGCCTTTTAATTTCCATACATTAATCTCACCCTCCCTCAGGCCACCTTCGCATATATCTTCCATCATGGTGTAACATGATTTGGCAGAGAATTCTTTCACCCCATTTTTCCACTCCACGCAATCCTTAGTGTCTTTTACTATTCTGCAAGGATTAATAATCTCCCTTAGACTATTCACCATCGCTTCTTCCCTCTCCATTAACGCTCTCCTCCACTGGAGATTCCACTCCCAATGTCCTTCCTCCCATCTCCCCATCTGCATAATTTTCCCCTCTTTCTGCACTAATAATCTATATAAGCGGGGAAATTTATCTGCCAAACACTCTTCACTAATCCACACATCGTTCCAGAATTAAATACAATCACCACTACCAAGCTTCCACTTAAACCTTTCTCTATTGCATCGAGCCAATGTAGTGTCCCCGTTGATACCACTGCATATGTCCTTCCATATACTCGACATGTTTCTTGTATTCACTTCAATTCCTTTTTTTGTCAATCTGGGTTGGTACATGTCATTGAACATCTTTGCCCATAGACTGTCCGTATTTGAGAACAGCTTGTAACACCATTTCATAAGAAGAGCTATGTTTCTCAATACCAAACTCCCCATCCCAGCACCCCCTTTTTCTTTGACCCGGCAAACTTATCCCACTTCATCAGGTTCACACATCTCACCTCAACCTTTCCTTTCCATAGGAACCGTCGTGTAAGCATCTCCAAATACCTGCGCACTTTTATCGGCATCTTGAAAATGGACATGTAATATATAGGCAGACTATTAAGCACCGCTTTAATGAGAGTCATTCTACCGCCTAAGGATAGGAATCGGCCCTTCCACACTGCTAATTTTCTCTTGTACATTTTCACCACACTCCCCCACGATTCCGCTCTCCTTGGATTTGCACCGATGGGGATTCCAAGATACCTAATTGGTAGCCTCTCCACTCTACAATACAATGCTTGAGCCACACAGTCCACCTTCTCCTTCTAATAGTTTACCCCAACCAATGCACTCTTAAAGTAATTTATCTTTAACCCTGTAAGCAGTGCAAAGCACCGCAGAACACGTTTGAACACCTTCAAACTATCTTCTCCTCCTTCTTCGCAAAAGAGTATCACGTCATCTGCATATTGCAGATGCGTGAGTGCCAGTCCACCGAGTTTTACCCCCCTAATCCTCGCCTCTTCCTCAGCAACAGCTATCATTCGTGATAATGCCTCCGCAACCACATCGAACAATAGAGGGGAGAGTGGATCACCTTGCCTCAATCCTCTCTTCATCTCAAATTCAGGTGTTGGAGCCCCATTTACTAGCACCATCACCTTTGCTGTTGAGATACACTGATGTATCCACCGACACCATCTCTCTCCAAATCCCATCCTATCCATTATGTCCAACAGCGCATCCCACTTGACCGTATCATATGCTTTTCGAAAATCCAGTTTGAAACACCATCCTCTAGCCTTGGATATCTTCAGTTTGTGTATAGCCTCCGATGCTAGGATGACAGAATCAGTTATATGTCTCCCCTGAATGAATCCGGCTTGATACGGGGATATTACCTTAGCAATGACCGCCTTCAATCGCTTTGCCAAGATCTTCGCTATTATTTTGTAAATCCCGTTGATCAAACAGATGGGCCTAAACGCATTTAACTCACATGCCCCTTGGATCTTGGGAATAAGAGTTAAGAAAGCCACGTTCATTCCTTCTGGCAGACATCCAGTTCTGTAAAATTCCATGACCATCATCGTAATATCACCTTGCAATACCTCCCAATTGTTCTTTATAAATAGGAAGTTAAATCCATCAGGGCCCGGTGCCTTATAACTACCACAATTCCATACCGCATCCTTGATTTCCTCAACCATAAATTGCTCTTCCAATCCATTCCTCTCTTCTTCTGTGATCTGCGAGAATCTTAACTGACCCAAGTTCACCCACGTACCCTCCTCTTCACTGAATATTTTTGCGAAATAGGTTCGAGTTTCTCTTCTAATCTCTTCTGGTTCCCTAAGAACTTCCCCGTTAACCACCAGGGATCCCATGTGATTTCTCCTCTGCCTCAGACTCGCACATATGTGGAAGAATCTTGTATTCTTATCTCCCAATCGAAGCCACTGCACCCTGGCCTTCTGCCGCCATATTGATTCAACCTGTTTTCGTAGCTCCCATTTCTTCATTTGGAGACGCCTATATTCTGCCTTAGATTCCTCATCGTCCCACCCATTTATCCCCCACCTCTTATCAAGCTCCCCTAAGGCTTCAATTATCTCCTTGAGACTCTTTTCTGGATTCCCAAATCCCATCTTATTCCATTGATGTAGTTTTCTACGAAGGTAATTCATTTTTCTTATCACCAAAAACTCACCTGGAAAAGCCACCCCAAGAAACAACCTCCGCGTGCAAGATGATCGGCAAATGATCCGATAGCCCTTTGGATTCAGCAAATAACTTAAACCCCTCATGTCCCTCGATCCATTCCGAACTCACCAGTGCCCTGTCCAGTCTTGATTCGCATCTCCATGAGAACCAAGTGAATTCGTTGCCATAAAGCGGTAAGTCTATTAGTTATCCTTTGATCATAAATTCTTTAAATCGTTCTGCCCCGTTGTCATCGAACAAACTGCCTGACCTCTCCTCAGGCTTCACCACCTCATTAAAGTCCCCCATTAACACCCACTGAGTTTCATGTCCCTCCTTTGCCTCAATGATTTCTTTCCACATCAATGTCCTATTCGCCAAAGTATTAGGAGCATGAATTCCGGCACACATAAACTTATATCCTGATGCCAGCACCTCAACATCTAGTATCACTCATCTCTCCCATATCACCTCCTTATTAACCTTTATCATCCTCGGGTCCCATAAAGCCAGCACGACCCCTGGACCTACTGCAGCTCCACCCAAAACCGTTACCAGGCTACATCTTCTGTACCACTTCATCACTTACAGTTTCTAACTTTGATTCAGCTAAAAATAGGATTCCCAAATTATAACGGCTAAACAACAAATCTACCTCCATTCTCTTCAGTCTTCCTCTGACACCCCTTATATTCCAAAAGCCCATATTTATCATTGTCTTCAAGTCTTTCCCCCTAGCCGCAAGCAATCTACACTACCTTAGTTGCCCCTCTGATTCTCCCATTCTTCTTTCTCCTCCTCGATCATTTCAAGGACTTTGGCACAAATCTCCTCGCGAGATTTTTTTTTAGTAAGCCCCATCATGTCGAGAATCTCCATGGTCTTCAAAGTCTCCATGTCAAGTTCAGCCTTACTATCCTTCCCCCTTCTGTCTTCCTTCATTCGCGAGTTGTCTTTCAAGCACCTCGCATGTCCACCAACACTAACCACTTTCCTGCTTCTTCTCCCTTTAATTCTGTCCACAGCTTTCGCCAACACCATTTCAGATTCAAATCTTTCACTGTCTGTCGAACCTTCTCTACCTTCCCTTTCATGCATAGCTTTCTCTGTCCCTTCAGCCTGCATCACCAACCCCACAAAAAGTTTCTGTTTGGTTGACTGTAATGGTATACTTCCTCTATCTTCCTTCGTAATTGTATCTATCGTGTCCCCTAACTTCCCCATATGTTCCTGCCCTCTTTTGCCGCATTCTCAATATCCACACCTGGTGATCCTTCTAAGGCCACGTCTCCTGTCGCTACACCCAACTCCCCTTCCTTTGCGACTTTCTTTGTCCCCTTAGGCCCAACATTCTTATCCAAGCCATGTGAGTCTGAAGTCTCTCTAACCAGTACCATCTCTGGACTTACTGGGCTTTGATTATAACTTTTGTCTGAGCCCAACTGACCTTCCCTTGCAACTATTGTCCCTGCGTCCAAGCCCAACATCTCATTAATGCCTGGCCCCTTTATTTCTTCTCCCTTATCACCTTCCTTTATCTGCGATGACCGAATATCCTCTTGCTCCAATACATCCAAGACTTTTTTCTTTGCTGGATCCCCGTGTCTGCATGGAGAAAACCCAGTGTTACTTTGTATTGACAACGACAACTTGTCACCGCTGCCCATATGTCCCTCAGTCTCTGGCCGGTCCACTTCGGCAACCGCAACCGAGAAAAATTTACCTTCCACCTCGATCTTATACTCCACACCAATCTTCTCGCACTGTCTTGTCATAATACACAAATACGCCGCCTCTAGCCGTTCCATCCTTAAGGACATCGAGAGCGCTTGTACCATCATACCTAGAGGACGAGATATCTGTCTAAATGTCTCCTTGGACCATACATGCAGGGGTATTCTAGTTATTTTCACCCAGCATCTCCTTCCAGCATTCACATCCTCGGGTTGCCATGGATGGAATTCTACAAACAAGTCCTGCCATAGACTCCTTCGCTCCTCCAGTTCCCGGCACATTTCTTTCTGTGACTGGAATGTTAATAGTACCATCTCATTTCCAAGATCTCGGACAATTATGTTCATTGGAATTCTACGTCTTTTTAAAATCCCATCTCTAACAATTCCCACCATGCTTCTGTTTAGCCATTCCTTATTCGTTGCTGAAGAGTTCACCTTTATGACAGATTCGATCGGACTCCGTTCTTCCTTCTGCTTTCCCACCACTATTTCTGCGTATGAGCGCTGTTCAGTTCTGGTTCCTCCCCTCTCGACCAGTCGTGTTGAGCTCTTTCCCTTGTAGCTTATGTCTCTAACCCAACGTCGTCCTCCAGCTTTATTTGGATCACCCGCACTTCCAATGTTAAAACGAGCGATACTAAATTTTAGAAATCCGCCTTCCATTGGTATATTGTTAAGCCTGCGAAGTCTCTTCCCCTCATACCCTTCAATTCTGATGAACCGTACGAAACCAAAGCGTGTGTTGCGAACACTTCTTTTGACAGGCACAAAAGCATCCACTACTGGCTCCCATTCGTTCACCACTTGGAACAACCTCTGGTAATTCCAATCCAATGGTATAAAATCCACGTAATATGATATATATTTATCCCCGCTAAAGATCCTCTTTGGATTCCATTTCCTCGCTTGTGCACTTCCAGATCCGACTCTGTAATTTTCCTTGCCCATTATACGACCATCCCCTCTTTCCTCCCTCTGCACTTCTACATGCCCCTCGGTTGAGCTGGGGCATAGCCCTCCTATCTCTCTCTCTAGGGCTTTGTTTCGTTCTTGTGTGAGTGTCTCTGGTACAAGGTTGGGTGAGTTTGGTATCGCAGAGTGTGTAGGGTCCGAAGGAGAGAAGGTAGAGGACATTTCTCTCTCCTCGTTTTTAATCATTCACACTCTTCCTGTTGGCCTCATGGTTATGACACACATGTAGGAATGAGGGGTGTGGATCTTACACCAGGGCAGAAGCAACGAATTGCAATTGCTCTGTGTTGTGTTGAAAAATGTACCTATTTTGTTGTTGGATGAAGCTAGCTCATCCATCTATTGAATCTGAATCAAGTCGAGTGGTACAAGAGGCATTAGATACACTGATTATGGGAAATAAAACAACCATCCTGATTGTTGGTATTAGCTCTTGTTGCTGAAGGTCTATATTTATACAGATCCTATGTGAAATGCTCTAGTTGGTGGAGCGAGCTTGTCTTCTGTTCTGAAGGTCTGCACATTCATTTAATTTTAGGTATTACACCAGTTATCCAATGCTAAAGCTTTCTTTCATCTCTCTCATACAAGGAAGCTGCAATGACACTACCAACATGTTTCTTCCAGTGACATTAGCATACAATATCAATCAGTAAAGCATAGCCATCCTATGCTCTGATAAGGCAGGGGAAAAGGTTCATGAAATGTCATTACTGGTAGTAGTCTATCAAGTGGCAAACAACAATTTGATTGAGATGGTAGGAGGCTTACCATTGGCAATAGCTATGTTTCGAAAGGAAACACTTGCATAGTTTGGAGATATAAGGTTTGTAGCATATAGCCTAATAGCCAAATCCCACATCGTTGGTGGAGTAGGTAAAGTTCTCCTTCTAGCCTATAAATAGAAAGCTTCAGCATTATTCTTCTCACACCAAAAATTATACAAGTTATGTAATATACCATTTGTGGTAAATTTGCAAAGTTGTAATTTGTAATATTTCCTTAGTGAAATATTAAGTGGTAGTGTCCGAGGACGTAGGCTAAATTGGCCGAACCTCGTTAAATTGTGAGTGTTTCTTTTAATTTTTTTTCTTCTGTTATTCCGCAACAAGTGGTAGCGGAGCTGAAGGTTATACTGAGTATGCTCTGTGGTTGCAGTTTTTTCTGATCTGCCACAACAGAAAAGTTTTTCCTTTGGCTCATTGTTCCGCATTGATAGCTATTAACAGAAGATAGAGGGAAATGGCAGCTAAAGAGGAGACTATAGCAACATCAAGCATGACAAACAGGTCATCATGGTCAAGGATTCCACAACCCACTTTGAAATTGGTGGTGGATATATTTGATGGTACTGGCCATTTCGGTATGTGGCAAGGGGAAGTCTTGGATTCTCTTTTCCAACAAGGCCTTGATATTTTCATTGACGAAAAAAAACCAGAAGACATTGATGATAGAGATTGGATAACCATAAATCGGTGGTACGATTCGATCATGCCTGTCCAAGGAGCAGAAGTATGCTTTCAAAAATGAAACTTCTACACACAAACTATGGAAGGCACTGGAGGATAAATTTCTGAAGAAGAGTGGTCAGAATAAACTCCTCATGAAGAAAAGACTCTTTCGGTTTAATTACCAACCAGGTACTACTATGAATGATCATATCACTATTTTTGATCGATTAGTTGCAGATCTGCTGAATTTAGATGTGAAATTTGAAGATGAGGATTTAGCTTTGATGTTGTTATCATCTCTCCCTGATGAATTTGAACATTTGGAGACTACTTTACTTCATGGTAAAGAGCATGTATCACTAGATGCTGTTCGTTCTACTTTATATAGTCATGAATTGAGAAAGCAGGATAAAATGAAAGTCAAATCATTGATATCTGAAGAAGCATTGGTGGTACGAGGACGTCAACAAAACAAATCAACATGGAGCAGAGGGAGGTCCAAATCGAAGAGAAGAATTGCTAAAGATGAATGTGCTTTCTGTCATGAGAAGGGACACTGGAAGAAAAACTGTCCGAAGCTGAATAAGAAAACCATAGCTCCACGTGATGCAAATGTCACAGAATGCAGAAGTGATGGAGAGTCAGATATCTCCTTGGTGATTTCATCTTCAGAAACATACCCAGATGAGTGGATATTAGATTCTGGATGTACCTATCATATGTGTCCCATTCGGGAATGGTTCTTTGAATTTCAGGAACTCGATGGCAGAGTTGTTTACATGGGAAATAACAATTCATGTAAAACAATTGGGATAGGTTCAATCAAGCTACAGAATCATGACAGATCCACCAGAATTCTGAAGGATGTACGATACGTGCCAAAGCTAAAGAAGAATCTGATCTCATTGGGGGCTTTAAAATCAAAAGGCCTAGTTGTAACATTACGAGATGGGGTTCTCAAAGAAACTTCTGGAGCACTTGTGATGCTGAGAGGAATCAGAAGAAACAATCTGTATTACTTCCAAGGTAATACAATAGTAGGAACCGTGGCGACAACAACTTCGAGTAGCCAGAAGGATGCTGAGATGACAAAGCTGTGGTATATGCGGTTGGGACATGCTGGAGAAAAATCCTTGCAAATCCTGTCCAAGCAAGGATTATTGAAAGGTACGAAGACCTGTAAATTAGAATTATGTGAACATTGTGTACTGGGAAAACAACGAAGAGTGAAATTTGCCACTGCTATTCATAATACTAAAGGTATTTTGGATTATGTGCATTCTGATGTATGGGGACCTGCCAAGACTCCATCACTTGGAAGTAGGCATTATTTTGTCACTTTTGTTGATGATTTTTCCAGGAGAGTTTGGGTATTTACGAAGAAGAACAAGGATGAGGTGCTGGGAATTTTTCTGAAGTGGAAAGCTCAAGTTGAAAATCAAACAGGAAGAAAGATCAAAGTTCTCCGAACAGACAATGGAGGAGAATACAAAAGTGATCCATTCCAGGAGGTATGCTAGGAAAGTGGGATAGTCCGACACTTTACAGTCAGAAAAACACCTCAGCAGAACGGAGTGTCCGAACGTATGAACCGAACACTAGTGGAGAAAGTTTGTTGTATGCTGTCTAATGCTGGGTTGGACAGAAGATTTTGGGCTGAGGCTGTGACATATGCACAACACATCGTAAATCGTTTGCCATCATCTGCTCTCAATGGCAAAACTCCTTTGGAGGTATGGTCTGGAAAACATGCTACTGATTATGACACTTTATATGTTTTTGGCTCTACTATATATTATCATGTGAATGAATCAAAGTTAGATCCAAGAGCAAAGAAGTCTCTATTCATGGGCTTTACTACTGGCGTCAAAGGATATCGTTTGTGGTGTTTGGAGTCAAAGAAGACGATTATCAGTAGGGATGTTACATTTGATGAATCTTCTATGTTGAAGAAGGTAAATCCATAAGAGGTTGATAGTACTCAGCGGCAGGTGGAGCATACATCAAAGCAGGTGGATTTCGAGCAGATAATTCCAGCCAGCAGCATTTTGACTGAATCTCCGATGGCAGAGGAGGAGTCAGAAGATGAAGAGTTGCTGACGCAAGAAACTCAACATCAATCAGAGCCAATTGCTGTCAGACGAGAGAGAAGAGAGATTCATAAACATGCTCGTTTTGCAGATATGGTGGCTTATGCACTTCCAGTTTATGACGATGTTCCATCTACTTACTCAGAAGCAATCTGAGTTACAGATAGCGAAAGATGGGCAAATGCAATGGAGGAAGAAATGCAATCACTTGAGAAGAATAAGACATGGAAGCTGACATAACTACCTAAAGGCAAGAAGGCAATTGGATGCAGATGGGTGTTTGCTAAGAAAGAAGGATTTCCTGATAAAGAAGATCCACGCTACAAGGCAAGGTTAGTGGCTAAAGGCTACGCTCAGAAGGAAGGAATTGATTACAATGAGGTATTTTCTCCAGTTGTTAAACATTCCTCTATCAGAATTTTGTTAGCCTTGGTAGCACAGTTGAATTTGGAGTTAGCTCAACTTGATGTGAAGACCGCATTCTTACACGGTGATTTGGATGAGGAAATCTACATGATTCAGCCAGAAGGATTTAAAAGTGCTGGTAAGAAAAATTTGGTTTGTAAATTAAGCAAATCATTGTATGGACTGAAGCAATCTCCAAGGCAGTGGTACAAACGATTTGATAAATTTATGAGAAGCCAAATGTACACAAGAAGCAAATATGATCATTGTGTTTATCTGCGTAGATTTGAAGATGAATCCTACATCTACTTACTCTTATATGTGGATGATATGCTGATAGCAACGAAGAGCCAAGCTGAGATTGATAAAATAAAGGCTCAATTGAGTAAAGAGTTCGAGATGAAGGATCTTGGGGAAGCTAAGAAGATTCTCGGCATGGAGATCAACAGAGACAGAGGGAGGAGCAAGCTTTGGCTGAAACAAAAGCAATATTTGGAAAAGGTACTACAACGTTTTGGTATGCATGAAAATACAAAACCTGTGAGTACCCCACTTGCTCCTCAATTAAAACTTAGTATCCAGTTATCTCCAACAACAGATGAAGAACAAGAATACATGGCAAAAATTCCCTATGCAAAAGCAGTTGGAAGTCTGATGTATGCAATGGTATGTACGAGACCAGATATTTCACAAGCTGTTAGTATTGTGAGCAGGTATATGCATAATCCAGGCAAGGGTCACTAGCAAGCTATAAAATGGATTCTACGGTATATCCAAAGTACTGTAGACATTGGCTTGGTATTTGAGAGAGGAGATTCACTTGGTTTATGTATGGTTGGCTATTGTGATTCTGACTATGCAGGAGATATGGATAGGCGACGATCTACAACTGGCTATTTGTTTACTTTAGCACAGGCGCCAGTTAGTTGTAAATCTACTTTGCAGTCAACGGTGGCTTTATCTACAACAGAGGCAGAGTATATCGCAATTACAGAAGCTGTGAAGGAAGCTATTTGGCTTTATGGGTTACTTGAAGACTTAGGAGTTGGTCAAAAACAACTTGTATTGTTTTCTGACAGTAAGAGTGCTATTCATTTAACAAAGAATCAAGTCTTTCATGCACGGACAAAGCACATTGATGTTCGCTATCATTTTGTGCGGGAGATTCTCGAAGAAGAGGAGATACTTATCCAAAAGATACATACAGCTGAGAATCCTGCAGATATGCTGACCAAAGTGGTTACAAGAACCAAGTTTGAACACTGTTTAAACTTGGTTAATATTTTAAGTTAGCACCTCATGATGCGAAATTGGAAACACTACATTGGGAATAATGTGATATTTGGCTAAGGTGGAGATTTGTAGCATATAGCCTAATAGCCAAATCCCACATCGTTGGTGGAGTAGGTAAAGTTCTCCTTCTAGCCTATAAATAGAAGGCTTCAGCATTATTCTTCTCACACCAAAAATTATAAAAGTTATGTAATATACCATTTGTGGTAAATTTACAAAGTTGTAATTTGTAATATTTCCTTAGTGAAATATTAAGTGGTAGTGTCCGAGGATATAGGCTAAATTGGCCGAACCTCGTTAAATTGTAAGTGTTTCTTTTAATTTTTTTTCTTCTGTTAGTCCGCAACAAGGTTGTATTCGAAGAAGTAATAGCTTTTCCCATCTATAGTTCTCTGCATCTAGTTGACAACCACAAAAGGAAATATGAGTGGCACATTTCTTTTGGAGTTACGCCTAAATGTATGTTCTTCTTTTCTTCCACATGAAAATTCAACACTAAACAAGTTATATAAAGTTTGCCATTTTCCAACCCTACCGATGTTGGAAAAACCAGATGTACAATTTTCATTAGGGAGTAGAGAGACAATGTGGAAAATGATTTCATCAGGTAAACTACTAATCAGATCCATTGTTGCTTCCATTTTCAGCTTCCATTTTCAGTTCATAATGCTATTGAATGGAATAGAATTAGTTTGTGCATTTTTCCGCATTCATGTTACCAAGGGCTACTATGATTATCTGTTTTTTGTGAACATCTTTCTTTTCATTTAGTTGGATGCTCTGCTCTGTTTCCTTACGGAAGCCTTCTAGAGTTTCAACTCTTTATCTATTTCTTTGGGCCATAACATCTGACTCCCATCGTTACTGTTTTTATTTTGGGCTTTTATAGGCTATGGTTGCTCGAGGAGACCTTGGTGCTGAACTTCCAATTGAGGAAGTCCCTCTGTTGCAGGTAGATTTATCAATGACGAACTAAAGTTAAACTTTTAACATGCTTGTAATACGATTACTTCACCAGATTTTTCTGTTGCTTCACTTTAAGTGGAAAGAATAGGGATGGATATGGACCTTAGTCAAGTTCGTTAGCTTCTCATGTTTCTGACATTATGAACTGAGTTGGTAATTCATTTCTGAGAAAATAAAGTGGCCTGTTGATTTCAAAAACCTCTCTCTGGTCAATCAGACTCTGATCGTTCTTGATGATTAAAGATGGAAATTTTTATGGCTTTTGTATGATGCCATGCCAAAACTTGAGTAGTAGCTGTATGCAGTGTCGAGATATTATTAAAGACAATACTTTTAAAATTAATGACCGATACTGTGATCATTCATATAGGAAGATATTATCAGAAGGTGTCAGAGCACGCAGAAACCAGTAATTGTGGCAACAAACATGCTGGAAAGCATGATTAATCATCCCACACCAACTAGAGCTGAGGTTTCCGATATAGCAATTGCAGTGCGGGAAGGTGCCGACGCAATCATGCTTTCTGGAGAAACTGCTCATGGAAAGTAAGTGGTCATGTTTTAATCTATAAATCATTATTTATTAAATTTATAAATTGATTTTGGTTATATATACTTACTGTAAATGATAATTTTTAATTTAAATTAATTTATTATTGAATTTTAAAATTTGGCTTGGCATTGATATTTTCCATAGCGGATCATTAACACTTCCACACTGTCAATCAGTTTGGTTCATACAAAATCAAAACACATGTGCTTGAAACAACTGCTCCTATTGAAAAAATGACATCTCTCACCTCCCCAAACCTCCCCCCACTCTCTACTCCACCTTTCAACATCTACCCAAACATAGTCCCCAACCCAACACCACAACCCAACAACCACAAGCCTTCATCAGTCCCCCTCACATCTACCCCCGCTGTTCCTCCATCTCCTTTAACCAACCGTGAGGAAGGTCGGACCAGGAATCCATCCTCAACCTTCCATGTGAAAAGTTCACTCCCCCTAGGCAACGTAGGGCTGGAGCAGTCCAAATGGTCACCAACACAGGTGTTACACCGGGATCGGTACATTTCTTATTTCATCGACGGTATTCCAGATGAATGGACGTCCAGCTCGTTATTCCGAGCGATAGCCGCAGTGGAACCAGTGGTTGATGTATTCATCTCTGGTCGCCTTTCCAAGCGGGGAGTTCGTTTTGGTTTTCTCAAATTCGTTAGGTGCGGAGTACAGGAAGAAGCTCGACAACGAAGACTGCACATGAAACTAGGTGGCTCTGCTTGGTTACACATGAATGTAGCACGTTATGATGCTGGAATAGGGGAGCGAAGAGGTCAGTCTGGGGCTCAAGGTAGATTAGCAGCGCCCATTGAGAGGCAACCACTACCTGCAGCTACTTCCCAACCACCTTTGCGGGAGAGGGATGGGCGTACTTATGCTGAAGTTACTGCCGACCAACAGCAGAATGAGTCGGGGGAACCTCTCTTGGAGATTTCCTCAGACCCGGGGCTCCTGGAGCGGCTGCATCGCAGTGCAGTTGGCCTTCTCCGCCAATGCTCTGACGTCCAGTTAAGCCTCCCGGATGGGGTCGAGTGCTTTGCTATGGGATCCTATCAGAAATTATTGGTCTTCGAATCTACTGCACATATGAAGAAGGAACTTAGTATTAACTGTGCTTTTTGGAATACCAAGTTTTATGAGCTGCAACCATGGCGGCTGGAAGATGCTGTTCTTAGAAGATTATGTTGGGTGGAGGTGCGAGGTTTACCCCTGCATGTATGGTATGAAGATGCATTCAGGAAGGTGATTAGCCCAGTCGGTTCGGTGGTACAGGTTCACCCACACACCAAAAATTGGAACAATCTCGCAGGTGCAGTCATGCAAATAGCCACTCCTGTCTTCTTGGATATCCAGCAACACGTAAAATTGGTTTTAGATGGTCAACAGTGTATAGTGCAGATTTGTGAAGTAAAAGAGAAAGCTTGTCTGGGGCCCGAGGTGGCTGAAAAAGGTTCCGTGTCTTCTGGGTGTAATAGCTTTATTGTCCCTCTTCAACCCTCCCCATCCGTTGATAGGCACATCAGTATGGCCCAGAAAAAAGTCAGCCATCCAGCAGCCAAGACAACAGGGATGGACCCGAAGGACAAGGGTGTGCAGAGGCAGAAGGTAGCGGAAGGTAATTGCCTTAATTGCGAGGATAGTGGGTTGTATGCTCCACCAGCTCAGCCTATTTTTCCAGCTCAGATGGTACAGGTGATGATGAGTCACCCGCTGACCCAGAAAAAGGAGGGCCAGATAGGTCATTCTATGAGTTACAGTGGGCCTAGAAGTCATTTCTCTGCTCCTGCGCTTGTGCTTGCGAATTCTGCTTCAGAGGATCAGCGCAGTTCTCATCGCAAGGCCCTATCAGTAGGCGAACAAGGTGAGCATACAGAGGAAAATTCAGCAGATCCATCTTCCCCAGAGGTGATGGCGTTCACTAAAATGAGGAGGGAAGGAGAGAAAGCCTCGAGAGTAGGTTCCAAAGGAAGAGCTGGTGATAGGAGCCGTGGTAAGCATAAAAAGCTCAAGCACCTTAAACCCAATGGAAGTCTGTCTTCGGAGCAACAGAGCCAGCCTAATCGATGCGGAGCTTCCTTACCGGTAGCTGATCCATCGTTTCTTGATGCTGAGCCAACTGACAAAGAGGAAGGGTCATCCGCCATAAGAGGTGTTGCATATTCTGATGTACGTGGGTGCGCTATGGACAAGGAGATACAGCAGACCCTAGATATTGCTGACCAACTTGGCCTCAGTCGAAAGAACACGAAAGCGGCGATTAGGCAGAAGTTGAAGGCTTTGATTGTGGAGGAAGATAAGGAGTGGCATGCTCATTGTAATATGTAGTGTACTGCCAGTGACGGGTAAGTAGGGGTGTTTCCAATTGCATGGTTAATTTAGCTTTTTGGAATATACGAGGATGCAGGGGGAAGATGAAGGAGAGTCAGGTACGGACTCTTATTCTCAAAGAACAGCTGAGTATTGTGTGGCTATGTGAGACAAAGCGGGAGACTTTCTCTGGTTCAATGGCAGCCCGTTTGTGGCCTGGGCGTAACATTAAATGGGAAGCCATTGATGCCCATGGGAGTGCAGGGGGCATTGTCTGCTTGTGGAATGAGTTAACAGTTCAGGTTCATGGGGTAGAAAAATTTGAGAGATGGATGCGTTTAGAGATGCGGGTTCGGGAGACTGGCTTTTCCTTTGTTTGTGTTGGTTTACATGCTCCGAATGTAGTGGCGGAACGACGTCTGCTTTGGGTGGAGCTGGCACAGCGGAAGGGTACAGATAGCATCCCCTGGATTATTTTAGGAGACTTCAACGAACCACTTACGGCTGAAGAACGCCTTGGCTCCTACTTTAATTATGGGGCAGCAAACCGATTAATGCAGTTCATCAGTAGAACAGGTTTGGTTGATATGCCCCTTATCGGTAAAACTTTCACCTGGTTTAATTCGCATAGTGCATCTCGCATAGATAGAGTTCTAGCTTCACCGCAGTGGTGTTCACAATTCAGCCATCATCGACTGTATGCGGGGGATAAGGGGTTTTCTGATCACGTTCCTTTACTCTTTAAGGCTGACTCCTTCAGGTGGGGCTGCCAGCCATTCCGTACATGGGATATGTGGTGGGATGACGTCCAGTTCCTTCCGATGGTTGACAGTGTATGGCGGGAGGCAGCAAACTATTTTCCTGGGAATTTTTGTGTGGTTAAAAAATTCGCGTTCCTAAAGAGAAAATTACAGTTGTGGCACAAGACTCATTTTGGGGCATTAGAAAGTAATCTGAAATTTATACTGGCCGAGATTGATTCATTGGACCAGCATCGAGGCGATACCGGGAATACTTTGACTGGTCGATATCAAGCTTTACAGGAACAGAAATGGGCTATAAAACAGAAATTGGAAGCGATGTGGAGGCAAAAGTCGAGACAGCAGTGGCTTACGCTGGGGGATAAAAACAGCAAGTTTTTCCATGCTAGTGCTACGCTCAGGCGCGCCTATAACTTCATTGGATCCATTCGGTTTCAGGATAGACTTCTAACCACCCCTGCGGATATAAAAAGGGCTGCTGTTGATCACTTCAGCCGTTTCTTCGCGGATGAGGGACATCGCTGGTTGGGGTTGGGCAGGTTAGCACTGCCTTGTTTATCTTCTACAGAGGCAGATCAGTTACAAGCTCCTTTTACTGAGGATGAGATAAAAACAGCTGTATGGGACTGCGGTAGTCATAAAGCGCCTGGACCTGATGGGTTTAATTTTTATTTTCTCAAGAAAGCATGGTCGGTTGTTGGCAAGGATATAGTTGCGATGGTGACAGAATTTTACTCCAGCGGGACTCTCCCTAGGGAGATAAATAACGGCTTTATCACACTCATTCCCAAGAAAGCAGGTGCAGTAGATTTCAGTGCTTACAGACCTATCAGTCTCCTCAACGGTTTGTACAAAATTATTGCAAAGCTTTTGTCAAAGAGGCTTAAACGAGTGATGGAACAGCTAATCTCTCCTTTTCAGACTGGTTTCATTGAAGGACGGTATATTGCAGATTCAATTATGGTGGCTAATGAGATTATACATAGTATGAAGAAGTCCCAGCGCAAAGGTTGGTGTCTAAAGTTAGATTTCCAAAAGGCCTACGATTCGGTAAATTGGTCTTTTCTCCTTGAAGTTATGGAACTAATGGGTTTCGGGAGGCGGTGGCGGACATGGATTCAGAGTTGTATATCGTCTGCGCGGTGTGCCATTCTCATTAATGGGGCCCCCACGGAGGAATTCTCTGTAGCACGTGGCCTGCGACAAGGTGATCCGCTCTCTCCCTTACTGTTTAACCTTGCGGCTGAGGTTTTGTCACGGATGTTGCTTGCAGCAGCAGATTGCCAAGTCTTTCGGGGCATCACCATGGGCGGTTTACGTCTTACGCATCTGCAATATGCAGATGATATCATCCTCTTTAGTCAAGGTGACCGAACAGGAGGTCATTCAGTCTTCAACGGCTGCTGCGATGCTTCGAGATGTTATCAGGTTTAAAAATCAACTTCCACAAGTCCGGGTTAGTCGGCATTAATACATCCAATGTCGAAGCAGCGGCAATGGCCTCTATGATACACTGTCGGCAACAGGTGTTACCATTCATGTACCTTGGTGTTCCCCTTGGAGCGAACCCCAATCGTCAAAGCACGTGGCAAACGGTGATGGATAGATTCAAGGGCAAACTGACCTCATGGAAGGGATCCTTACTATCGCTGGGAGGTAGACTTACTTTAATAAAAACAGTGCTGAACAGCCTCCCTGTTTATTATATGACCTTCTTTCAGATGCCGGTGTGCGTTAGAAAGGTATTAGAAAAATGGATGCGGCGCTTTTTATGGACTGGTAAAATTGAGTCCCAGTGTTGGTGCAAAGTCCGTTGGTCCGTGGTGGTGCGTTCAAAGGATAGGGGAGGAGCCGGCCTGGGATGCATTGCGGCTTAGAAATCTGGCACTTCTTACTAAGTGGTGTGCGAGACTTGCCACCGATACATGTTCCTTGTGGAAACAGGTGATTATGCAAAAATACAGCCCTCATCTCACTCCAGCGGGCATAGTGTGTGATGTTAGCGGTGTGTCTTCTATCTGGCGCGGGCTCATGCAGACTAGTAGGCTTTCTTTCTCCAACGGCCAGTGCCTCTCAGAATTCCACCGATGGAGATTGGGTCAAGGTACGTCTATTATTTTCTGGCGAGATTGTTGGTGTAGCAGTCGTCCTTTAATGTCATTGTTCCCTCGTTTGTATGATCTTTCTCTGGCCAAAGAGGGAGCAATAGTTCAGTTTGGGGTTATAGTTGGACAGACCTGGGAGTGGAGATTGACATGGCGGAGAAGGTTATTCGTATGGGAGGAGGGGGAAGTTAATAGATTAGAGGATCTGTTGAGTGCTTTTGTTCCGACCTCCTTTCAGGAAGATGAGTTACTGTGGGGTGAACAATTGAGGCCATTCTCTGTTCGTAATTGTTACAATACCTTAGAAGCTCTTACAGTTCTGCCCAATGAACAGATGATTCCAAATGTTTGGAGACGGCAGGGCGCTCCTAAATGGCAAGCGTTCATGTGGCTTGCGTGTAGGGAGAAACTCAGTGCGAAAGGCCAGCTTATCCGCCTTGGAGTATTACCAGCTTCTGACGGAGACTGTGAGGCATGTGGCCAGGCAGAAGGAGATTCCAATCACATCCTACTTGGCTGTAGATTAGCATGGCGGTGCTGGTCTCTTTTATTCTACAAATGGGGTTTGTGTTGGGTACAGCCAAGATGTATGACAGATTTGTTCCTGCAGTGGGGAGGTTTCTCCATTCCAGCTAGATGGCAGGGTCTTTGGTATGTGTTACTTTTTGCTTTGACATGGAGTATATGGTTAGGACGTAATGCACGCATTTTTCGGCAAGTTGTAGGCAATGTGGATGAGTTGTTTTACAATGCCATTAGGCATGGTTTCTGCTGGGCTAAGTATAATCTAAAGGAAGGTTGCCCAGATTGCTTGTCTGTTTTACCTTCAGGGGACTTTCTTTCTTTTAGGATTCTGTAGGTTCATGGATGGTGAAACTATCGGATGCCTGTGCTGTTTCTGGTATCGGATAGCTTCTCCTGCTCTATTTGAGCCATGATAATGCTTTATTGTCATTCTCTCTTGTACCATTTTCTATCTAATATATATATATCGATGTCTATTCAAAAAAAAAAAATCAGAAGCCACCTTCTATGTGAAACATAAAGATGATACTATTCTTATTGAATGCAGATAGCTCTCTCAACAAGTATAAAGCCAGGCTTGTCGTTAAAGGGTATGCTCAGATCTATGGTGTTGATTACTCTGACACTTTTGCTCCTGTTGTAAGAAGTGATACAATCAGGTTGTTACTTGCACTATCAGCACAAATGGGATGGAAGGTATTTCAATTAGATGTCAAATCAACCTTTTTTAATGGCATCTTACAGAAGGAAATTTATGTAGTGCTACCTGGAGGATTTGTGAAGCAAGGTGAAGAAGATAAGGTCTACTTGCTAAAAAAGGCTCTTTATGGCTTGAAGCAAGCACCCAGAGCTTGGTATAGCAGGATAGATGTTTACTTGTTAAATCTTGGCTTTATTAAGAGCCTATCAGAAGCCACCCTCTATGTGAAACATAAAGATGATACTATTCTTATTGTATCCCTTTAGGTTGACGATCTTTTGGTGACAGGAAACAGTACATGGCTGGTTGAAGAGTTCAAAAAGGAGATGATGCAAGCCTTTGAAATGACAGATCTTGGTCTCATGACCTTTTTTCTTGGCATGGAGATCAGGCAAAAAGAAAATGAAGTTTTCCTTGGTCAGAAAAAATATGCAAAAGAAATTTTAAAGAATTTTCAAATGGAGGAGTGCAAACCAATGAGAAACACCGATGGATCAAAAGCTAAAATTGTGCAAAGAAGATGGAGCTGATAAAGTTAACGAAGATCATTATAGAAGCTTGATTGGATGCCTAATATATCTCACATCAACAAGGCCTGACATTCTATTTGCTGTAAGTTTATTTTCTCGCTTCATGCATAACCCAACTGAGATACATTTAATTGCAGCAAAAAGAATATTGAGATACATAAAAGGCACTATTGATTATGGTGTTAAGTTTGAGAAGTGCAGACATTTCAAGTTATATGGTTTTTCGGATAGTGATTGGACTGGTTCTGTTGATGATATGAAAAGCACTTCTGGGTATTACTTTAGTTTTGGGTCAGGAATTTTCTCATGGTGTTCCAAGAAACAAGAGATTGTAGCTCAATCCACCGCAGAAGCTGAATTTATAGAGGCAACAGCAGCTGCAAATCAAGTTTTATGGCTGAAGAAAATCTTATGTGACTTACACTTTAATCAAAAGGACATCACTAAGTTTATGTTGATAACCAAGCAACCATTGCAATCTCAAGCAATCCGGTGTTTCATGGAAAGACTAAGCATTTCAACATCAAGCTCTATTTCTTAAGGGAAGTACAACAAGATGGAAAAAAAATGTCCCCCTCTCTCACCTCACAAAACCTCCCCCCTCTCTCCACTCCCCACCCCAACACGTATCCTAATCCCAGCCACACTACAACAGCTCCTGCCGCTCACACTGCTACTGGGCTGCCATCCCCCCCTGCACCAACACAGGTGCCAAGGTACGATCATCCAAGGTGGAAACCAGAACAGGTGCTCACTACAGACCGGTATATTTATTATTTTGTGGAAGGAATACCAGAGGGTTGGAATTCCGAGAAACTCTTTAAAGAAATTGCTGCCATTGAACCTATTGTAGATGTCTTTATCTCTGTCCGAAAATCCAGGAGGGGACTGCGTTTTGGCTTTGCCAAATTTGTAAGGTGTGGAGTTCAGGAAAGTACTAGACAACGGAGACTTAATTCTATTATTGGAGGTTCTACCTGGATGATTTTTAATGTGGCCCGATATACCCATCCAGCTGATCAACGTAGGTCCCCACCTCCGGGTGCATCTCGCCCTATCACGCCAGCTGAACCTCGTACCAACCAACCTGCCGCCACCCCTGCGAGGTTTTTCGAGGAGTGCGATGGCCGCACTTACGCAGAGGCCGCAATGGCAACCATCTCTGATATCCCAGAAAGCGTCCCAATGGAACTCTATCCTGATGCGGAAGCTCAGGCTAGATTGAAGAGAAGTGCTGTTGGTATATTACGTGAAGGCTGTTGTAGTGAGATTTGTTTTCCCTTGAAGGTGGAGTGCAATAATATGGGGGGACAGCAATGTCTTATTACTTTTACTTCAGAGGAGAAGATGACCAGTGAGCTAACCACTAATAGCCATTTCTGGAATGGCTTATTTTTCAACATTCATCCTTGGCAACAGGAGGATACAGAGAAGAAAAGGCTTAGCCGGGTCCAGATTGAGGGGCTGCCTTTGAATGTCTGGTGCGAAGGTACGTTTCGGCAAATCCTTCATCCGATTGGTTTACTGGTCCAGGTACACACTCAGACTATCAGATGGAACCGTCTTGATGCGGCGTTGGTACAAGTGGCAACTGGGATTTTGAAGAATATACACCTTCAGGTTCAGTTTAAGGTTGCTGGTAAACTGTTCACTGTTAGCATTCAGGAAACACAGGAGGTAGAAGGAGTGGAACACGAGGTGGGACAAAAATCAACTGCTTCTGGTGCTAGCAACAGTCTTCCAGTTCCACTCAACCAATCACAACCAGAAGAATGGAAGAGTGGGGCAGGAGAGGACAGAAGAAGTATGTCTATTGCAGGAAAAGGTGGCTCTTGTCTGCAGTTTGTACAGCAAGACACATGTGTGAAGGCAGGTGTGGCTAAAAACCAAGAGGGATTTCCGGACACTAACGGGACATTCAAGATAACGGGTCAAGAGCAGGACCCAAACATGGGTCCTTCACCTCATGAGCTACAGTCTGCAGAAGGACTCTTTAGTCTTTCCACGCAACATGGGGGGTCTTTCAGCCATTTCTCAGCACCAGAATTGCTCCAGGGAAGAAAAGAGGAGAGTGATGCTCGAAGAACTCTTGTTCCTCGCATGGTTATCTCTGAATTGATGCCCAACAATTCAGGTGACGAATCCGGCACACCTTCGACATGCCATACTGATATGGCTTTTGTTAGAATGCGAAAAGAAGGCAATAAGGCCTCATGTATGGGAGAGAAAGGAAGAGCTTCCAGTAACAGAGTTGGCAAACAAAAGAAACTTAAACACATTAAACCCACTGGAAGCTTGTCTTCGGGTGGTAGTAGTCAAGTGGTGGTGCTCTCAGCTCCGCAGGTGGCGGAGGATCCTTCATTTTTGGCAGTTACTCGTGATAGTGACCTGGGCGCAGAGGAGAGGCCACAATCAAAGAGTGTAGCTACAGATACTTGTCCAGTGGAGGAGGAAGTTCACCAGACAATGGACCTCATGGATACCTTGGGCCTCCGTAAGAAACAAACGAAAGCAGCGCTCCGTCAAAAACTGAGAACTCGGATTGTAGAGGAAGGCAAGGAGTGGCAACATCACTGCACTTGATAGTGCAGTGATATGGGTGTCTGCGATAGGGTGTCCTGTTTATACATGATAAATTTTGCTATGTGGAACATCAGAGGGTGCAGGGGGAAAATGAAACAGAATCAGATTCGTGCATTAATTCAGAAGGAGAGGCTTAGCAGGCAGCTTATGGCCTGGAACCAACGTTAAATGGATGGCTATTGATGCGCAGGGGAGGGCAGGAGGAATGGTTTGTTTATGGGATGATATGAATGTTCAAATTATGGGTGTGGAAAGATATGAGCGGTGGATATTATTGCAGATGTGTATTAGAAGCTCTGGTTTTAGTTTTGTTTGTGTTGGTCTACACGCTCCCAACACTGATGTTGAGCGAAGAGTATTATGGGCAGACATTCAACGAAGAAAAGGAATGGATATCATTCCCTGGGTGATCTTAGGAGAATTCAATGAAACAGTTAGCGAAATGGAGCGAATGGGCAACTATTTCAACAGCACAGCAGCACAACGATTCCTCCACTTTATACATGGAAGTGGATTGGTTGACATGCCAATTCTGGGAAAGGAATTTACATGGTTTAACTCACATAGCGCGTCTAGAATAGATCGAGTTCTAGCTTCTCCAACCTGGTGCCAGCACTTCAGTAGACATAGGCTCTATACTGGTGACAAGGGCTTTTCGGATCATGTACCTCTCATCCTCAAAGCTGACACTTTCTTCTGGGGTCATCGTCCTTTCCGCACGTGGGATTTCTGGTGGGAGGACAACAATTTTCTGGAAGTGATAAGGCATATGTGGCAAGAGGTAGGCCAATGTTTTCCAAGTGAATTCAGGGTGATAAAGAAATTAGCTTTCTTAAAGAAGAAACTTCAAGTGTGGCATACTGAAAAGTATGGGGCGCTGGAAAATCAGTTGCGGCGGACGTTGGCTGAACTTGACACTTTGGATCAGGATCGACGAAATCTGGGCCCAGCAATGACAGGGAGATACAATCTCTTGCAGGTTCAGAAATGGGAGATTAAAAGGAGACTTGAGGCTATGTGGAGGCAGAAATCCAGACAGCAATGGTTAAAGTTGGGTGACAAGAATAGTAAATTTTTTCATTCATGTGCTTCCTTAAGACGTTGCTTTAATTTTATTGGAGCAGTAAAGGTTAATGGAGTGGAGATTACTGAGCCTTCTGCGATAAAGATTGCTGCACTTACACATTTCCAGCAGCTTTACAAAGGTGATTCAGTGCGTTGGTTAGATCTGGGAAACCTAGCTTTGCCAAGGCTATCAACTGCTGCATCTGATAAGCTGGAAACACCTTTCACGGAGGAGGAAATACAGCAGGCGGTTTGGGCTTGTGGAAGCCATAAGGCGCCAGGGCCAGATGGGTTTAATTTCTACTTTATCAAAAAAGCGTGGCCGGTGCTTGGAGAGGAAATCATCACAATGGTAAAAGAATTCCATTCTAGCGGAACACTGCCACGTGGGATAAACACCAGTTTCATCACATTGATTCCCAAGATACCAGGTGCCTCCGAATTTAATTCATATCGGCCAATCAGTCTTATCAACAGCCTATATAAGATTATTGCGAAGTTATTGTCCAACCAGTTGAAGACAGTGACAGATCAACTCATATCACCATTCCAGACGGGTTTCATGGAAGGCCGCTATATTACTGATTCGATCATGATCACTAATGAACTGATTCATACGATGAAGCAATCAAAGCAGCCTGGATGGTGCTTCAAATTGGATTTTCAGAAAGCCTATGATTCTGTCAACTGGAATTTTCTCTTGGAGGTAATGACGAAGATGGGTTTTGGTTCACGATGGTGTCAGTGGATAATGGCATGCATCTCTACAGCGAGGTGTGCCATATTGATCAACGGAGCCCTGACAACTGAATTTACAATGGGGCGCGGCTTACGTCAAGGAGACCCACTGTCGCCATTGCTGTTCAATTTGGTAGGTGAGGCCCTGTCCAGATTAGTTGACAGAGCAGCGGAGAGGCAAGTATTCCAGGGAATCAAGGTTGGAACGTTACACTTGACACATCTGCAATACGCGGACGATGTCATTCTATTCAGCTAGGGAGACATTCAGGGGATCCTCAGCCTAAAGCGACTGCTGCGATGTTATGAGCTGCTGTCCGGTTTGAAAATAAACTTTTTCAAATCTGGATTAGTAGGGATACATGTGTCTAACGGGGAGGTTGCCTTTCTGGCGTCCTTGCTCCAATGCCAGCCGCAAGTACTACCTTTCCAATATCTAGGGGTTCCGCTAGGGGCAAATCCCCGCAGATATAGCACGTGGGAGACGGTCATCACCAGATTCAAACGTAAGTTGGCTTGCTGGAAAGGTTCTTTGTTGTCATTAGGGGGCCGGATGGTATTGCTGAAATCAGTCTTAAATAGTTTACCAATCTACTATATGACTCTCTTCCAAATGTCGGCGGCTGTAAGGAGGGATTTAGAGAAATGGATGAGACGCTTCCTTTGGAGGGGAAGAGCTGATCAGCGGTGCATGTGTAAAGTAAGTTGGCAAGTTGCAGTTCGAGCCAAGGAAAACGGGGGAGCTGGCCTGGGCTGTTTACAATGGAGGAATGTAGCCTTGCTCACGAAGTGGAGCTACAGATTGGCCACCGACTCCAGCACACTATGGCATCAGGTTATTATGCAAAAATATTGTCCAACTCTGCAAGCTGAAGGGATAGCATGCGAGGATAGTCGTGCTTCCGCTCTTTGGAAGGCTATTGTAAGGACGAGTAGATCCAATATGCCCAACGTCAGTGTCTCTCCGCACTCTTTCGCTGGCAATTGGGCAAAGGGGATATGATATCTTTCTGGAATGATATTTGGTGCAGTGCGACGCCACTAAAAGCCTTATTCCCCAGGCTATATGCGCTGTCCCTGGTTAAAGAAGGCCCCATTTTGAGCTTTGGATACTTGGAAGGAGCTGTCTGGAAATGGAACCTCATATGGAGGCGCCAGCTCTTTGTATGGGAGGCAACTGCGGCTCAGCATTTGCAAGCTCTGCTGGATGGATACACACCGAAAGCCACTGAAGAAGATCAGCTGCTGTGGGGTGACTCACGCTGCAAATTTTCAACCCGCACTTGTTACCAATCCTTGGAAGAATTGTCCGTCACGCAAGAGGCCAGGTTAATACCAAATGTATGGAGGAAGCAGGGAGCTCCGAAATGGCAGGCTTTCATGTGGTTAGCATGCAGGGAGAAAATGGCCACCAAAGGACATTTGATTCGTATTGGACTTTTATCTGCCAACGAAGGTGCTTGTCATGCTTGCGAGTTTCAGGAGGGGGATTCCAACCACGTTTTACTCACATGTAGGCAGGCCTGGGCATGCTGGTCATTATTATTCAAACATTGGGGTATAAGTTGGGTTCAACCGTGCTCCATGAAGGAACTGTTCTTACAGTGGGATGGCTTCTCAATCTCCCGTAAATGGCAAAAGCTATGGTATGTCTTGCTATTTTCTTTTACTTGGAGTATCTGGCTAGGTAGAAATCACTGCATCTTCCGGGGAGAAGTGGTCAGCACGGATGATATATTCATGAACGTATTGAGACATGGATTTTGCTGGGCCAAATCGAATTTAAAGGAAGTACATTTAGACAGTTTAGACCTGTTGCCTGCAGGGGATTTCGCTGCCTTGCTGAATCGATAATGTATCTAGTCCATAGCTCCTGAAACTTCCCCATACCTTACTCTATTCTAGTATCTGTTAGTTTATTTTGATTAGCTGTGGGTACACTATTTCGCTGTCCCACTACTTTGTATTAATACTATCGTTATTAATACAATCGAAATATTCTCAAAAAAAAAAGTACAACAAGATGGAGAACTCACTCTGGTTTATTGCAAGTCTGAAGACCAACTAGCAGATTTGTTTACCAAACCACTTCCGATCAACAAATTTGAGTTTCTACATCAAAAAATTGGAGTTTCAAATTCTTAAAGCTAGGAGGAGTGTTGAAAGTTGCTTTAAGACTTTTTCAGTCAAAAGCTCCTATTCTAAAGTTCTATTCTAAAGCGCTACTCTAAAGCATCTGTTTTGCTAAATTTAACTATTGCTATTTTTATCTTTCCTAAATTTAGTTTGTAACTCAGCTATAAATACCTATAGCTAACTATGAAATAAAAATCATCTCTTCTTCATTCCTTTATATCTTCTCTGCTCTCTATTCACTCCATCTCCTCTGCTCTTTAAATCAACAGGAATGACTGCAGTCCAGAAGCACTTTATGCTTTATACTCTCCGTTTGTGGTGGCTTTGGCCGCTGGAAATCTTGATTTTGAAAGCTATGTGCATTATATCTACCAAGATATTTATTATGGCAAAGCTGCAGTGAAAGCGAGAGTTTTCTTTACTCTAGTTGGCTCGCATATCTGATTCATAGGCATGGTTTTTGAGCCTGGGATTTTCCCTTTTTGGTGTTACTGGTTGCTAAATTGCCTGATATGGTTGTTAAATTTCCTGATGGAGTTCACATCAGAAGAAGAGATTTCTGATGTTGGTTTTCCTGGAATTTTCAGGAGTGAATTGGCACTGGAGTATGCAGTTGATCCAGATGCAAAGGCCATATTTGCCATGTTCAAGAAGGGTGATGAAGATGGGGCGATTGACTCTCAGGTTGAAAATTACTGTTAGGAATCTTTATTTTGTGGTTTTGGTTAAATCTAAAAGTAGAAGGTCGATTTTTAAGTAGGCTGTGGTTTTGGTTTGGCTTTATAATACATTCGGTGCTTTCTTCATACAGAAATGGCTAGACGAGCATCGGCCAGGAGCCAAATATCCCATCAATGATGCCACCAAAAACTACAAGAAGTTCTTGTTGGACACAGCACATGGGAAGATTGAAGGTTATGAGAAGCCTTTTGAAGGAGCAATCGTTTCTGTTTTCAGTTTGGCTTCTTTCATTCCTTGCTGGAAACTATATTATTTCATTGGTAAGCAACTTGTGGCAGCCATAGGAGACTACCAGGATAACCCTTGTAAGGACTGGATAGAGGGGAATTCGGGGGATCATTTGGGGGTAAGTGATGGAGTTATGGAGAAATTTCTGTTGAGTACATCTTTCCTGCATTCTAACCCATCGTTATTTCCAGGAAGAGATTGCGAAAATTGATGGTGTTTTCAACAAATTAGCTGCGTCTCTCACACGACAAGAACTGGCCACTGTGGAAAAAGTGTATTGACAAGGGATGACATGTGAAGTGGAGTTCTTCCTTGCGCAACCACTCTTCCAGCATACTTCAGTTCCTCTCACAAGGGAGCTGATAGTTGCCAACCAACGCCTTTGGATATTTTCTAGTTTTGATGGAACAAGCAGTGTTGTTGATTCTTCTGCAATTTTGGCAAATTTAGCAATCTCATCAGCTAATACTCAGGCTGATCTCAAGACCACCTGGGGTCATCTATTCTCACAGTACCAAGAAGAGCATGGGATAGAAATCGAGACCATTAGCAGCTCTGCAAAAAGTAACATCTTGTTTTCTTTGAGTACTTCCCTTTCTTTGGGTTAGTCTAACTTTTCTCTAAATCTGCAGAGGATTACAACTACGATACAGTATCCAGAACTTTGGAGAGATTTGCAGACGTTGAGTGGTTAAAAAATTCAAGAGTGATAGAATCTGGAGCACTTAAGGGCATAAAGGTTGAAGATATAAAAAAAGTTGGAGAAAAGACAATACTTGTTCAGGATTTTGTCGCATTCTTCCAGAGGATTGCAGAACGTAGAAATATGAACTCAAGTGCTCATCTGATATCAAGTAGTTGGAGTACTGATCTCATCAGAGCAGCCCTTTCTTCAGGTATGCATCCAAATGTTGACAAAGTCCATGCAAATGAATTGTCACTTCAGAACATAGTATCCCCTGCAAATAAAGCTTAAGTTCTGGAGTCCATTGTGAGGAACCACAATGAAAGTGCCAAGAAGTTGAGCCTTTTTGTGGGGCAATCAGTTGAAGATTTGATGTGTCTGTTAAGGGCAGATGTAGGCATCGTGATTGAACCCAGTTCAAGTCTGAGGAGAGTGGGAACCCAGGTGGGTGTGACTTTCCAGACACTGCTCTCCAGGTCTATAAACGTGCAGAAAGATAGTGGGAAAGGTGGGAGGCCTAATTGGATAGGATCACAGGGGATTCTGTACACAGTTTCCAGTTGGTCTGAGATGGATACCTTTGTTTTGGGATGGAAGAATCATTTTGGATGATTTGCAGAAGAGAAGAGAATGGTGCGAGCCATTAGTAGATAATATATAAGTGTTTCAATTCGAATAAATGTATAACAATATTGATAAATTATCTACTTTACTCTCGCCTTAAAATTACTGGGCCGAGCTGGCTTTAACTACCATAAATTAATATAAATAACTGGCCAGAGTATCAAGTATCAACCGAACTGAAAAATACTAAGTTCCAACCTCTCACTATGCCACCGTCTCTCACTACCAAAAATCTTCCACCTCCACCTAACCCAAACAAAACCCCGTCCCAAACCATATCATAAACACTACCATCCCCATTAAGAATGCCTAACGTAGGACCTCTGAGATTTCACCTACGTATAATCAGCTCTGTCCGGACAATCACGATCAGTCAGGTCAAGCCAAAGGTAAATGGGAACCAGCGAAAGTGTTCAGTGAGGATAGATTCATTTCATACTTCACAGAAGGCATCCCAGAGGGATGGAATTCGGGTAGACTTTTCAAGGAGATTGCCGATATCGAACCTGTGGCGGATGTTTTCATCCCAAACCGAAGATCCAGGAGGGGTTTAAGGTTTGGTTTTGTTAAATTCGTGCGCTGTGGGGCTCAGGAGGATTCGAGACAAAGGCGTCTCAACACAAGTCTTGGCGGTAGATCATTGATGAGGTTCAATGTGGCCCGTTTCCCTGCTGGACAAGGGCGACGCAGAGCGCAGTTAACAGGCCTCATACGAAAGGAAGAACAGTATGAACCTCACAGAACCCAGACGTATATGACAACTATGTTAATGCGGGAACGTGATAGTAGAACATATGCAGAAGCAACAGCTGTGAAGAACAACCATGCCCTAGAGGAAACACCAGTGGTAATATCCACCACTCAGGTGTCAAAAGAATGGCTTCGCCGGAGTGCAGTAGGGTCTGTACGTAGAGGACATCTTGATAAGAATAGCCTGCCAGTGGATGTTGGATGTAAGGGTATGGGAGGGAACCTGAGACTAATTACCTTTGTGTCTACCGAGATGATGAGAAAGGAACTTACGTCAAACATCAGCTTCTGGGCTGGAATTTTCTATGACCTTCACCCTTGGCGTCCTGAAGATGTTGGAAACAGGAGACTTTGTTGGGTGAAAGTCGTAGGTATTCCCCTTGTGGTTTGAGGATGCTTTCAGAAGAATCGTACAGTCAATCGGATCTTTGGTACGTCAAAACGGCCAGCTGGGAATGTATCGATGCGGCTGTGCTGCAAATAGTTACCGGAGCTCTACCAGAAATAAACAAAAAGGTGACGCTGGAGGTTGATGGCAGAAGATTTAAGGTGAACATCTTAGAAGAGAAGTACAAAGATTTTGTGGGGCCCGAGGTTGGGGAAAAGACACCTGTGTCGGGTGGATGTAACAGCTTTTTTTCACCTACCAAACACAATCTCTCACTCCGGAAAAGGACTAACTCTGTTGAGGAGCGAGGTAGCACGTCGCCAGCAGTGAAAGGAGGACCATGTCAAAAGGCGGATGTGACTGCGCAGGACATCTTGGGGGATAAGGGTGCAGGTAAAGTCCAATCTGAAGTCGTTGGCACAAAAAGTGTATCCATGTTGACTCTAAGGTTACTCAAGGGGTTTTTATCCCTTCAGTGGACCAAGATATGGAAGGACTTTTAAGTAATTACATAAAGAATGAAGGACACATAAGTACTTGTACTGCGCCTGAATTACCCCTTGCGAGAAGAGAGGCAAAAGAAGGGGGACAATCAAAGGTCAATCGCGATACAATATCAAAATGCTTGTTGGTGGAATCTCCAGCTGCGATCCCCGACACCATATCGTTGCATGAAGAGATGATTTTTACAAGAATGAGAAGGGTGGGTAAGAAAGCCTCGAAGATTGGCACAAAGGGGCGGGTGGGAGACAGAAGGGTTGGCAAGCATAAAAAGCTCAAGCATCTGAAACCCACAGAAAGCCTCTCCTCAGGAGGAGTTAGCAAACCTGATGTAGGTACCACTCTCCAATTTGCGGAAGACCCTTCCTTCCTCTATTCTAATGGAGATAAGGAAGAAGACCACTCGGATAAGACTTGGTCCAGATTTCTTGAGACAGACCAGAATCCAGTAGATGTGGAGGTACAGACGTCACTAGACATAATATAAGCACTGGGTCTTAGTCACAAGAAAATGAGAGCAGCAATCTGGCAGAAGCTAAAGGAACGGATCAGTGAAGAAGGAAAGGAGTGGAACAAACACTGCACCTAGTAGTGTCTTTCCCAGGGCGCTTTATTTTTTAATGATTAATTTGATGATGTGGAATATCAGAGGTTGTCGTGGCCGGATGAAAGAAAACTAGATACGAAACCTTATTTCTAAGGAACAACTAGGTATCATGATCCTATGCGAGACAAAGAGGGAGAGTTTTTCAGACAGTCTGGCGGGTAGATTGTGGTCGGGTAATACTATAAAATGGGAAGCTATTGCTGCACGCGGAAGTGCTGGTGGCATATTGTACCTTTGGGACGATGAGCAAATACAAATTAATGGAGTGGAAAAGTTTGAGAGATGGATACTGCTGGAGATGAGGATAAGGGCGACAGGATTCAGCTTTGTATGCGTCGGGTTACATGCACCTAACTTGGTGAATGATCGAAGAATATTATGGGAAGACATACAAAGAAGGAAGCGTATGGACAGTTCTCCATGGATCATTGTAGGAGACTTTAACGAGTCAGTCAGCGAAGAGGAGAGATTGGGAAGTTCTTTTAACAAAGCTGCGGCTTGCAGGTTTCAGAATTTTATCAATCGGAATGGCCTGATAGATTTTCCACTCCTAGGCAAGTTTTTTACGTGGTTCAGCTCGCAGAGGGCTTCTCGAATTGACAGAGTTCTGGCTTCTCCGGAGTGGTGTCTGAATTTCAATCGGGATAGGCTGTATGTAGGTAACAAAGTTTTTTCGGATCATGTGCCCTTAATACTGAAAGTTGTCTTCTTTTTCTGGAGACATAGACCATTTCGCTCTTGGGTTTGTTGGTGGGAAGACAAGAAATTCATAGAAACGGTAGAAGAATATTTGCGCGAGGCAGGGACTTGCTTTCCAGAAGAATTTTGTGTGGTTAAGAAATTGGCTTTTCTAAAGAAAAAACTGAAGGTTTGGCATAACGAATGTTTTGGCAAATCAGAATGCAAAATGAAAAAAATCCTCGATGAGTTAGATTCCCTGGATCAGAACAGAAGCGCCTTGGGGGATGATTTGAGGAGGAGATACGAAGAACTACAGTTTGAGAAGTGGGACCTAAAGAAGAAGATCGAAGCTATGTGGCGGAAGAAATCGAGACAGCAATTGCTTAAACTTGGGGATAAAATTAGCAAGTTCTTCCACTCCTGTGCTAATATGCGGCGTTGTTATAATTTTATTGGATCAGTGAATGTAGACGGAGCTGATTTAGTTAAGCCAGAGGAGATAAAGGATGTTGCGGTGGAATACTTCCAAGAGATTTTCAAGGGAGAAGGAATCAGGTGGCTAGGATTGGGCAGCCTAAATCTGCCTAATCTGTCTACTGAAGAGGCCACCCAACTCGAAGAACCATTCCTTGAGGACGAAATCAAGAACGTTGTATGGGATTGCGGCAGCCACAAAGCCCCAGGACCTGACGGTTTCAACTTCTACTTCATTAAGAAGGCATGGAGGGTGATCGGAGAGGAAATTACAGCGCTGGTGAAGGAATTCCAGTTCAGTGGGTTAACTTCCTCGAGGTATAAACAATGGTTTTATTACCTTAATCCCCAAGATGCAAGGAGCAGCCGATTTTAATTCCTATAGGCCTATTAGTCTCATCAACAGCCTATACAAAATCATTGCCAAGATATTTTCCAAAAGGCTCAAAAGAGTGATGGATAAATTAATTTCCCCTTTCCAAACCGGTTTCATGGAAGGAAGGTATATAGTGGATTCAATCATGGTTGCCAATGAGATCATTCACACAATGAAGAAGTCAAAGAGCAAAGGCTGGTGCCTCAAATTAGACTTCAAGAAGGCGTATGATTCAGTAGATTGGACTTTCCTACTCGAGGTGCTGGAAAGAATGAGATTCAAGATCCAGTGGAGAAGATGGATCCAGGCATGTATATCATCAGCACGTTGTTCAGTTCTCATTAATGGTGCACCTACGGTAGAGTTCAATTTGGGACGAGGGCTTCGACAAGGCAATCCACTATCGTCGTTACTGTTCAACATAGCGGCAGAGGCCTTGTCCAGATTGCTTGCAAGAGCTGTCGATTGTAGACATTTTCATGGCATCAATGTCGGAGGCTTACACCTAATGCATTTGTAGTATGCAGATGACGTTATTCTTTTTGCCAATGGAGACCAACAGGGGATACTGAATCTTCAAAGGATCCTAAGATGTTATGAGCTGCTATTCGGGTTACAGTTTAATTTCTTTAAATCAGGATTAGTGGGAATCAATGTGTCAAACTAAGAGGCTGAAAGCATGGCGGTTAAGCGCCATTGCCGATTGCAGAAGATCCCGTTCACATACCTTGGCGTACCCCTTGGGGCGAATCCACATCTCAAAGGCACATGGAGTACTGTGGTGGCACGATTCAAAGGCAAGCTAGCTTCATGGAAAGGATCTTTTCTTTTGATGGGGGGGAGAATCACATTAATAAAATCAGTACTAAGTAGTCGACCTATGTATTATATGACCTTCTTCAAAATGCCTGTGGGAGTAAGGAAGGATCTTCAGAAATGGATGAAGCGTTTCCTATGGGTTGGAAAAGTAGACAAGCGGTGTCTGTGCAAGGTGCGTTGGTCGGTGGCAGCTAGAGCCAAAGGTGGCGGAGGTGCAGGACTAGGGTGCCTGAAGCTACGAAATATTGCTTTACTTTCAAAATGGAGCTACAGGATCACAAGTGATATATGTTCATTGTGGAAAAAGGTAATATCACAGAAATATAAGCCTAGACAGAGACCCGAGGGTATTCTATGCGAAGGAGCCAGTGGCTCGGCTCTCTGGAAAGGCATTGTCCAGACCAGCAGGTCATCATTGTCAAATGGGAAGTGTATCTCAGCATATTATCGTTGGAAATTAGGCAAAGGTGACTCGATTGCTTTTTGGCATGATAACTGGTGCAGTTCCTCCCCCTTACTGCTTTTATTTCCAAGATTATATGATATCTCGTTAGATAAGGAGGGGTCAGTTATGAATTTCGAGTCTGTAGTGGAAAATAGTTGGCGTTGGGAGTTCATGTGGAGGAGGAGGCTATTTTCGTGGGAGGCTGCAGAGGTTGATGGTCTTCTGTTAATTTTGAGAGGATTTACTCCGAATCATGCGGATGATGATCTATTATTATAGAGAGATCAGATGCGGCCTTTCTTTGCACGTAACTGCTATCAATCGCTAGAGGAAAGTTTGATCAATCCAAGGGAGGAGGTGATTCCTAATGTATGGCGGAAGCAAGGAGCTCCCAAGGGGCAAGCCTTCATGGGGCTGGCGTGTAGGGAGAGGATTATCGCCAAAAGGCAGCTAATCAGATTTGGAATCTTGCAGGAATCAGAGGAAGGTTGTGAGGCATGTGGATTGGTGGAAGTTAACTCCAACCATATATTGCTTGATTGTAGAATGGCTTGGTTCTGTTGGTCGCTATTCTTTAGAAAATGGGGATTAAGCTGGGAGCAGCCGAGGTTCATGGCAGATCTTTTCAGACAATGGGATGGATTCTCAATTCCAAATTAGTGGCAAGGTTTGTGTTACGCTTTACTATTTGCTATGACATGGAGTATTTGGTTGGGAAGAAATGACAGAGTTTTCAAGGGAAGAGATAGCAGTGCGGAAAAGTTATTTTACAACGTCCTACGACATGGTTTTTGCTGGGCCAAGACAAACCTAAAGGAAGTTTGTATAGATAGTTTGGATTTGTTACCTTCGAGAGATCTTGCTACATTACTGTCCACATAGATTGTATAGATTGTGAAAATCTCAGATATGGTAAGTAGATACGGTATCTGGCAGGTTCATTTTGTCTATAGAGTTGGGACAATGATTCATTGTTCTGCTCCAAATGTATTAACGATTTCAATCTTAATACATATCGATGAATTTCAAAAAAAAAAAGTATCAACCGAACTCAATTGGTTCAAGATTGTGTAGGGGTGAGTCAAGTATCAACCGTTAATCACTCTCTCTCTCTCTTCCCTTACTTTGTGTATATGTATGACCCTTGATTCTCTCCATTGATGCGTCTACTCCTCTCTATAACCTCTCCAAACCCAATCAAAACCCCACTACTGTTCCATCTCCGATCCTCTTCTTTCCTACTATCATCTCTCTCGCAGCATCTGTTAGTATCTCTTAATTCACACTCCTAATCTAAAAATAATAGGAGAGAAAAGAATAGAAAAAATACAAAGGATTTAATGAGATTCGGCCAAAATGAGTCTACGTCCTCGGCCAAGGAAGAAAGAAATTCCACAATGAATAATAAAGTACAGGATTCATTCGATTACATACCAGTAGTATGTATTTATAGGTGAACTAATAGGGTTAGAGATAAACCTTATCTTAGATATCCTATCTTGATTTAATCTAGACCATTAGATTAAAGATGGAGTTAAATCCTATCACATCTTAATCTAAACCATTAGATTAAAGCCACAATATAACAATCTTACCCTTGGCTTTAATCTCTTCAATCAATCAAATCATCTTCTCCCTCGCCTCAACCCCTTAGGGCTCCACCAGATCATATAATTTCCAACCAAGTTTAGGCGATGTCTAAACTTCTCCTTTAGAATTATCTTAGTCATCATATCAGCAGTCTCAGCAACAGATAACGCAAATGCCACAAATTAGCATATGCCAAAATGCTATCATTTGGAAACATCTTTGGCGGCTTGACCTGTCTTCCCTCTTTTCCTGTTACAAACTTCAATTTTGTCTGCTTCCCCAACACCTCGTGTTTGCCACAAGATATTTTTATCAAATGCCACATCATCTGAGGATCTTTTTGTTCTTGGCATCTCAAAACCTTTATCCAAACAGGTCAAAACCATATCCTATGAAGTAGCACTTCACAATCTTCTCATCAAGCTTCTCCCCTTTTTTGATCAATATGAATATAAGGACTCCAACCAAAAGTCCTCAAGTAGGAGTACTTGATTTATTTTTCTGTCCATACCTATTATGGAATCCTGAAACCCAAAGGCACTGAAGGCCCTCTATTAATCAGGTAAGCTACAGTGCTCACAGCATCAGTCCAAAATATTTTAGGCAACCCAGAATGTATCCTCATACTCCTTGCCTCCGCATTCAAAGTTTTATTCACCCTTTCAGCAATACTATTCTATCTAGCTTTGTTAGGAACTGTTCTGATCAGTCTTATTTCTTCAGCAGCACAGAATGCTTTGAATTCTGACTTTTCATACTCTCCTCCATTGTCTGATTGTAGACACTTGATCTTCAGATTTGTCTGATTCTCAACCTCAGCCTTCCACCTCTTAAAAGTGACAAACACAGCTAACTTGTGTTTAAGATAGTAAACCCATACCTTTCTGCTGAAATATCTATAAAAGTAACATAGTACCTCGAACCTCTAAGAGACAAAACTGAAGATGGCCCCAAATATCTGTGTGTACCAGTTCTAACTGCTCTTTCTTTGGTTCTCTGCTAATTTTTATAAAACTGACTCGTTTATGCTTTCCCATAACACAGTTTTCACAAATACCCATATCAACAGATTTCAGCCCCTGCAACACTTCCCTTGAAATTAACATCTTCATTCTTTTAACACTCATATGTCCAAGTCTGTTATGCCATAAATTTGAACTAGATGCACCTTCAACAACAGCAGCCATACTCTTACACCCTGTAGTAGTGTATAAAGTTTCAGACATTGTCCCACGTGCTACCACCATAGCATCCTTGACAATCTTCCATAAAACTTTTTCAAACCTACTGTATAACCTGCGCTATCCAACTGAACTATAAAGATTAGATTTTTCTTTATAGAAGATTAGTTGGTAAACTGTTGTATTTAACAATCACTGGATCCGCTGTCCATATTTTAAGCCAATTTATTTAAACCCCAAGGGAGAAGCATTGGGAGGGAGCAATCAGAATTGTGAGATATCTAAAGACCCATATTGGTTTGGGGATACTTCTACCAAAGAACGATGATGAGTTAAAATTAGTTGGATATTGTGACACTGATTCGGAAAGTTGTCCAACGACTAGAAGATCAATTTGTGGATATTTTTTCACACTTGAAGGTGCACCGATTTCTTGGAAATCTAAGAAACAAGTAATAGTATCGAGATCTTCAGCTAAGCTAGAATACCGGGCCATGGCAAGTGCAGTTTGTGAGTTGATATGGTTGAAGGAGCTTCTTATCTTTCTCAGGGTGGATACCGATTAAGCTCTTTTATATAGTGATAGTAAATCAGCTCTACAAATTGCAGCCAATCCTATCTTTCATGAACTCGCAAAACATATTGAGGTGGATTGTCACTTTGTTTGAGAAAAAATTCAAGGAAAAGACATAGCAACTACATACATGCCAACACATGAACAAGTTGCTGATATTTTTTAAAAAGCCCTTGGACAAGATCAATTCAAATATCTTACTTACAAGATGGCTGTGCAAGATCTACACACTCCAACTTGAGGGGGAGTGTTAAGAAAGGAAGGTTATTCTATTTGCAAGACGTATCACGACAGCTCATTGATTAGATATGATACGCTGAAATCGGGATTCATTATGAAATTGATTTATTCTGCAATTAATGTAAACGTAATTGTAGCTGATAGTAATATATGTATTTGTATATATATATCTGTACTTATTCTTTTAATCTTCATTAGTGAAATACAAGCTACTTTCCTCCATTCTCCACCCTTACTGTTTTTATAAAGGAATAGATTTAAATCAACAAATATCGATCGAAATTGAAAGAAATTAGTCATATTGCCGAAGTCGGTACTCTTTTATAATAAAAGAAACGCAAAGAGAAAGGGTTTCAATAAAGTATCAACCAACTAAAACTATGGGTAATAACACAATCGTCTCTTGTGGATTCTCGACCATTGTGCCATTTAATTATGCAGATACTCATGATGAAAATAACCAAAACTAAGCATGTCAAAATTTAGATGCAGAATCCAGGTAGTATCCAAGTTCAATTTGCCAATAATTTACTTGAAACACAGTGTAAAACTCACCAACCATGTCCATACCAGTAGATTTCCTGATTACATGAAGTTGTCTTCAAGATTAGTCAAGCTACTTTGGCTTCCAAACATTAAGCCCGTACATTGAGATAGCACCTCCTCCATCACATGCACCTTTAGATTCCTCTAGAGGTTGGGATCAAACTTCTGTGGATACCAAAAAATGAGGCTATATTAACAAAAAATCCGGAAAATGGGAGAACCATTTTATGCCAAATAGTGATGAAGGCCATACCTTTGGATTTCTTGGTCGAGATGTAAACTTTTCTTCAAGATTAGCCACATTTAGGTTGCTTAAAAACTATACCTTTGAACTATAATTGCAGTGATACCATCCTATCTCCACCATTCATTGGGGAGCTGTATTAGCTATATAAGGGGTGCCTCCCCTCATTTGTAATTATCCAACAATTCTTGCAATATTGAGAGTTTATAGTTTTCTCTCCATTCCTTTGTGTCCCTCTCTCTTTTCGGTTGGGTTCTAAGTTTTGCATTTTAGCTAGCTTTGTGAGGAAGGCTGACTTAGCTTATTGCAAGTGCGATAGTCTAAGGCCGCATAGAGAGTTTCTATTCCACAAAACTCCAGTCCTATGACAGTTTGTAGTGGAGCTAAGGCTCAATTCTTTGAGAGAGAAATGGAGTTGCCTACTGATGCCAACATCCCTGTTATTGGGGAGGTAAAGGAGGTCTATGTGGGGAGACTACCCCAACGTGCTCCCAAACCTAGTAAGAAGAGAATGAAGACTGTTGATCATTTGTCATCATTGGAGGCAAGGATCACTCGTATGGAGATGAAGGTTGCCGATGACAAAAATACACTTGAGGAGTATGGCCAACGCATAAGGGAGCTTGAGTTAGGGGACATGAATGAGCTTCGTGAGGAGATGCAAGGCGCCCTCATTGCTATCAACTCTTGGAGGCAGGAGTTAGATAATTTCAAGGTAAATCTTCTTGCTGAAATCACTTTATTTAAGGATGACTTGGTTGAAATCAGGAATGAATGAAAGAAGGGCGTAGTGCAAGGAGTTTTCAAGCCCAAAGTGAAGCCGGATGTCCCGAAGCCGAAGTCATTTGGTGGGACGAGGAATGCCAAGGAGGTGGACAACTTCTTTTTCACCCTTGAGCAATACTTTCAAGGGGTGGGCATGGAGAGCGATGGAGATCAGCTTTCCCAAGCAACACTGTACCTAACCGACAATACCATAACCTGGTGGAGGATAAAGCTTGCTCAAATTGAGCATGGCATCTTGAAGTTGGAGACATGGGCAGATTTCAAAAGGCTTCTGAGAGCACAATCCTCACCGAGAAATGAGGAGCTAGAAACGAAGGAGAAGCTTCACAAGTTGTCTCACAGAAGTGACATTCGAGACTACCTGATGGAGTTCACGGAAGTCTTATTGAAGATCCCAGACATGCCTGAGACGGAGGCCATGTACGTGTTTCTGGGAAGTCATGTACACAGTTTCCAGTTGGTGTGAGATGGATGCCTTTGTTTTGGGATGGAAGAATCATTTTGGATGATTTGTAGAAGAGAAGAGAATGGTGCGAGCCATTAGTAGATAATATATAAGTGTTTCAATTCGAATAAATGTATAACAATACTGATTAATTATCTACTTTACTCTCATCTTAAAATTACTGGGCCGAGCTGGCTTCAACTAACTTAAATTAATATAAATAACTGACCAGAGTATCAAGTATCAACCGAACTCAATTGGTTCAAGATTGTGGGGTGAGTCAAGTATCAACCACTCTCTCTCTCTCTCTTCCCTTACTTTGTGTATATGTATGACCCTTGATCCTCTCTATTGATGCGTCTACTCCTCTCTATAACCTCTCCAAACCCAATCAAAACCCCACTATTGTTCCATCTCTGATCCTCTTCTTTCCTACTATCATCTCTCTCGCAGCATCTGTTAGTATCTCTTAATTCACACTCCTAATCTAAAAATAATAGGAGAGAATCTAAAAATAATAGGAGAGAAAAGAATAGAAAAAATACAAAGGATTTAACGAGATTCGGCCAAAAAGAGTCTACTTCCTCGGCCAAGGAAGAAAGAAATTCCACTATGAATAATAAAGTACAGGATTCATTTGATTGCATGCCAGTAGTATGTATTTATAGGTGAACTAATAGGGTTAGAGATAAACCTTATCTTAGATATCCTATCTTGGTTTAATCTAGACCATTAGATTAAAGCCACAATATAACAATCTTCCCCTTGGCTTTAATCTCTTTAATCAATGAAATAATCTTCTCCCTTGCCTCAACCCCTTAGGGTTCTACCAGATCATATAATTTCCAACCATGATTAGGCAATGTCTAAACTTCTCCTTTAGAATTATCTTAGTCATCATATCAGCAGTCTCAGCAACAGATAACGTAAATGCCACAAATTAGCATATGCCAAAATGCTATCATTTGGAAACATCTTTGGCGGCTTGACCTGTCTTCCCTCTTTGCCTGTTACAAACTTCAATTTTGTCTGCTTCCCCAACACCTCGTGTTTGCCACAAGATATTTTTATCAAATGCCACATCATCTGAGGATCTTTTTGTTCTTGGCATCTCAAAACCTTTATCCAAACATGTCAAAACCATATCCTATGAAGTAGCACTTCACAACCTTCGTATCAAGCTTCTCCCTTTTTTTTTATCAATATGAACATAAGGACTGCTACCAAAAGTCCTCAAGTAAGAGTACTTGATTTATTTTTCTGTCCATACCTCTTATGGAATACTGAAACCCAAAGGCACTAAAGGCCCTCTGTTAATCAGGTAAGTTACAGTGCTCACAGCATCAGTCTAAAATATTTTAGGCAACCCAGAATGTATCCTCATACTCCTTGCCCCCTCATTCAAAGTTTTATTCACCCTTTCAGTAATACCATTCTATCTAGCTTTGTTAGGAACTATTCTGATCAGTCTTATTTCTTCAGCAGCATAGAATGCTTTGAATTTTGACTTATCATACTCTCCTCCATTGTCTGATTGTAGACACTTGATCTTCAAATTTGTCTGGCTGTAGACACTTGATCTTCAGATTTGTCTGATTCTCAACCTCAGCCTTCCATCTCTTAAAAGTGACAAACACAGCTAACTTGTGTATAAGAAAGTAAACCCACACCTTTCTGCTGAAATATCTATGAAAGTAACATAGTACCTCGAACCTCCAAGAGACAAAACTGAAGATGGCCCCCAAACATCTGTGTGTACCAGTTCTAACTGCTCTTCCTTTGGTTCTCTGCTAATCTTTATAAAACTGACTCGTTTATGCTTTCCATAACACAGTTTTCACAAAGACCCATATCAACATATTTCAACCCCTGCAACACTCCCCTTGAAATCAACATCTTTATTCTTTTAACACTCATATGTCCAAGTCTGTTATGCCATAGATTTGAACTAGATGCACCTTCAACAACAGCAGCCATGCTCTTACACCCTATAGTAGTGTATAAAGTTTCAGATTTTGTCCCACGTGCTACCACCATAGCATCCTTGACAATCTTCCACAAACCTTTTTCAAACCTATTGTATAACCTGCGCTATCCAACTGACCTATAAAGATTAGATTTTTCTTGAGACCAGTAATGTATCTGACATCCTGCAATGTCCATTGATTTCTTGCTGGAGTTTTTAAGCAGATATCTAATTTTCCTCTCCATAGCTTTATTATCTGCAAGATAGACCTTCCCGAATTTTCTAATCATGAGATTCTAGAACAATTCTTTTCAAGGAGATGAATGAAAAGATGTACCTGAATCCAATATCCAAGATTCAGCCGAATTATCCACACTAAGAATTATAGCATCCTCACAGTCTTCTTTTGAGTTCACGAAACTATCATCATCATCAATCTTCTGACCTTGCTTCTTCTTTGGTTTGGTATATTCCTTCTTGAAGTGACCTTTCTCTAAACAGTTTCAACATGTTACATTAGTTTTGTATGTAGATTTTTCTTGCTGCTTTGATTTTGATCGACCATTTTTGCTGTGCCCCCTAGTCTTGCTCCTACCACTCCTATCCACATTGAGGGCACTACCAGATGAATCTCCAAGTTCTCTTTTGCGAATACTTTCACTCAGAACCACATCTCTAATTTGATCAAACTTCAGCTTTTCAGATCCACAGAAACTACTAATTGCAGCAACTACAGTATCCCAACACTTCAGCTGGCTGCTGGGCTCTATGGCGTCGACCAATTCTTTTTTGTGAGAACCGTCCCCCAAGGAGGAACCACACTCAAAGTATTGTCTGCGACTTTTGTGGGCATGGTGACATCCCTGGCTGCAGCCACTAGGATTCGAACCCCTCCACTCATGCTTTTGTTTCGAATCCCAGTGGCTGCAGCCAGGGATGTCAACATGCCCGCAAAAGTCGCAGACAATACTTTGAGTGTGGTTCCTCATGAGGGACGGTTCTCACATGCGTGCCGACTCTTACTATCGTCTTCCCAATGTTTGATGTAATGTCATTCGTTACTCCAAATTATCTTGTATGTAGTATGTAGCAAAAAAGGTCGAATTCTTTGGAGAGAAGGGATAAAGTCCAAGCGGAACTATAGTTGCAGTGATACCAAGCATATGTCAAGACCCCGGCATACCATCAGTAGATGTAACAGAGAATTGTTGTATGAAGTTGTTGTAATTGGATGTATAGGAAGTAGAGAGTCTTGTGTTATATTCAATCTAGTGAATATCTAGTCTGTCCCTGAGCGTCGTGTCTGAACCATGGTCACGGCCCTCTTAGAAAAGTCTAGTTCAATTCAGCTTTCACAAAGGGGATGCTCGGTATGACCGTGGACACTCCGGGACTTAGAACCTCTGAAGGCCCCTTCGTTTTCCCGAACCCTAATTTCAGGTCACAAATGTCGACCACCTTCAACTATTCTCTCCTTCTCTCTCTTTCTCTCGTGTTCCACTAACCAAATATGTTTCTCTCTCTTCGTCTAGTAAATGTGTTACTCACCAACCGGTCACTCACGAATCAAGATACTTGTACCCAGAAAAGATGAATTGAAACTGAAACTTTACTGATAAAAATAATCGAGGCTTGGAGTGGAGAAGGAAATACTTGGCTACTCATGGTCTGAAATCCAAAGTAAATTGTAAGCAAAAGATCATTCCTTGACCATAGGCGGTGTAATATAAACAGGATCTCGTAGGATCTACTAGTAAAGTCTACATTGATTGTTTGTTCTGCCGAAAAAGGTAACACTCTTGGAAAATCTAAAATAAGTCAAGGTTACGGCTAACACTTTCAGTTCCAAAATTTGTGGTGGCCCCAATCCTCGGCTTTTCAATAAAATCAGAAATAGATTATCAAATATTTTGGAACGTAGATTCTCATAAATATCACACATTAAGTATAAAATATCTGTCAAAATAATCGCATTATCAATGTTACCTGACGACTCTTTACCTTTTAAATTGACTTCCAAGGTATTTTGAGTATACGTCTCATTTTGAAGATTTCAAAGAGTTAATTCTCCCATAAAGAATTCTCTTTTTTACATTCTTGATTTTGGCACTCTGTATAGCTAGAAACAAAAGGATCTATCGAGATAAACACTTGGATGCACAAGAATTTTCCTCTCTGAAGATGATCTATCCAGTTTGATTCAAACAATCCTCTTATTTCTAAGTACGTATGAAGAGATGCTTGCGGGGAAACAATTACTCACGTTGAAAATAAGCTCTACATCTCATTTTGAAGTAAATAGCAGAAGCCACTCACGGTAAGAATACAAGTTTGGGTCGACAGATCTAAATCCCTTGGAAGTAAAGCAGCACTTTCCAAGGAAGCTTGTTGAGGCAAGCAGTCCAGAACATGAAGTTGAGCTTCAAAGGAGCATGCCAACGCTGTTGGGAATAAATCCCACAAAAGGCAAGAGAGTGAGCAATTGTACTAGATATTCTTCTATAAGAAAAATAACTAGCACAATAACCACAACTACTATACCAAAAACAAAAGACTATTAACTAGAAGAGAACACCCAAAGATTTACGAGGTTCAGCCAATTTGGCTTACGTCCTCGGACACTACTGAATAATATTTCTTGTAGAAATATTACAAAGATAAGAGAGGAAGAACAAGCTATAAGAGAAGATTAATGCTTGTTGGGATGATCTATAAGGATGGTGAGGGGTTCCTTTTATAGGTGAAGGAAACCCCTCCCCCTTGTAAACTAGCAATGTGGGATTAGCCACACTCACACTAATTTACCAATATACCCCTTATATTAACAAATCTCCACCTTGGAAAATTCCACATTTATCTTGTACTTATCCACCAGAATATCTCGTAGTGTCTTCAATCAATCTTCTTCAAACTGTGACAATGTTTATCAAGTTTAAACAATGTTGAAACTTGATTATAGTCACTACTTTCGTCATCATATCAGCAGGATTCTCAGTGGTCAAGATCTTCTGTATCTGAACTCCACCTTCTTCCAAAATCTCACGAACAAAATGATAACGAACATCAATGTTCTTCGTTCTTGCATGAAAGACTTGATTCTTTGCTAAGTGAATAGCACTTTGACTATCAGAATATAATTTGACATATTTCTGATCAACTCCCAAGTCTTTAAGCAATCCTTGAAGCCAGATCGCTTCTTTTACAGCTTCCGTGATTGTCATATACTCTGCCTCTATTGTAGACAATGCCACAGTTGACTGTAAAGTAGACTTCCAGCTAACTGGTGCTTTAGCTAGGGTAAACAGATAGCCAGTTGTTGAACGTCTTTTATCAACCTGCATAATCAGAATCACAATATCCAACTATACATTGACCATATGATTCATCTCGTTCAAATGCCAAACTAACGTCTACAATATTTTGGATATACCGTAGAATCCATTTCACAGCCTGCCAATGATCTTTTCCTGGATCATGCATGTATCTGCTAACAACTCCAACAGCTTGTGAAATATCAGGTCTTGTACACACCATAGCATACATCAGGCTTCCAACAGCATTTGCATATGGGAGTTTTTCCATGTATTCTCGTTCTTTAGTCGTCTTTGGAGATAATTGATTACTCAATTTGAAATGATGAGCAAGTGGAGTACTTACAGGTCTTGAATTGTTATTCGTACCAAAACGCTGTAGTACTTTCTTCAAGTATTCCTTCTGAGTTAGACAAAGTTTGTTCCTTTGTCTATCCCTGCTTATCTCCATTCTGAGAATCTTCTTGGCTTCTCCCAAATCCTTCATCTCGAATTCTTTGCTCAATTGTGCCTTCAGTCTGTCAATATCTACTTGACTCTTAGATGCTATCAACATATCATCCACATATAAGAGTAAGTAGATGTAGGACCCATCTCGTAATTTGTGAAAATATACGCAATAGTCATACTTGCTTCTTGTGTACTTCTGGCTCATCATGAACTTGTCAAATCTCATATACCACTGTCTTGGTGACTGTTTCAATCCATACAGTGATTTCTTCAGTTTACAAACCCAATCTTCTTTTCCAGCAACTTTGTACCCATCCGGCTGAGACAATAGATTTCCTCTTCCAAATCTCCGTGTAGGAATGCGGTCTTCACATCAAGTTGAGCTAGCTCCAGATTCAACTGTGCCACCAAGGTCAACAAGATTCTGATAGAGGTATGTTTTACTACTGGAGAAAAAACCTCATTATAGTCAACTCCTTCCTTTTGAGCATAACCTTTAGCCACCAATCTTGCCTTGTAGCGAATGTCATCGTTCGGAAATCCATCTTTCTTTGCAAAAACCCATTTGCAACCAATCTTTTTCTTTTTCTTTGGCAGTATTGTCAGTTCCCAAGTCAAATTCTTCTGAAGTGACTTTATCTCTTCATCCATTGCACCTTTCCATCTTTCATTTTCAGTACTTCGTACTACTTCAAGAAAAGTGGATGTGACATCATCTACAACTGAAAGTGCATAGGCCACCATATCAACAAATCTAGCAGGCTTCTGTATTTGTCATCTCGTCCTATCGACTGCAATTGACTCTGGTTGCTGTTGAGGCTCTTGGGTTGTAACCTCTTCTTCATCTGACTCTTCTTTATCTGATTCTTCTTCTATCATAGAAGAGTTTCTGGTAACATTGTTTGCTGGGTTCACCTCTGTCTGGTCAAACTCCACCTGCTTTGGTGTATCATTGATTTCTTCTTTTGTTACCTTGTTCATCATAGCAGATTCATTAAAGGTAACATCCCTACTGATGATAGTCTTCTTTGCTTCTAGACACCAAAGACGGTATCCCTTCACTCCAGGATTGAATCCCATAAAGAGAGCCTTCTTCGCTCGTGGATCCAATTTTGATTCTATGACATAATAATATGTCGTAGAACCAAATATGTGCAAAGAATCATAATCTGTTGCAGGTTTTCCAGACCAAGCCTCTAGAGGAGTTTTGCCACCTATAGCAGATGATGGCAACCGATTAACGAGGTGTTGAGCATATGTTACTGCCTCAGCCCAAAATTTTCTTCCTAACCCAGCATTAGACAGTATACAGCGGACTTTCTCCACCAATGTCTTGTTCATACGCTTTGATACCCCATTCTGCTGTGGTGTTTTTCGAACGGTAAAGTGTCGAACTATGCCATATTCTTGGCATACCTTCTGGAAAGAATTACTTGTGTATTCTCCGCCATTATCTGTTCGGAGTATTTTGATCTTCCTTCCGGTCTGGTTCTCTACTTGAGCTTTCCATTTAAGAAAAATCTCCAACACTTCGTTTTTATTCTTCATTGTAAACACCCACACTCTTCTTGAAAAATCATGAACAAAGGTAACGAAATAGTAACTACCTCCAAGAGATAGAGTCTTCGCAGGTCCCCACACATCTGAGTGTACATAATCCAAAATACCCTTGGTATTATGGATAGCAGAACCAAACTTCACTCGCCTTTGTTTTCCCATTATGCAATGCTCACAAAAATTCAATTTGCAAGCCTTCACACCTTTCAGCAGTCCTTGCTTGGCAAGAAGTTGCAAGGATTTTTCTCCAGCATGTCCCAACCGCATATGCCACATCTTGGTTGCATCTGTGTCCTTCTGACTGCTAACAGTTGTTACTGTTGTTGCTGTCCCAATAACCGTACTACCTTGATAGTAATACAAGTTATTCTTCCTGATACCTTTCAGCATCACCAGTACACCAGAAGTCGCCTTGAGAACACCATCTCTCATTGTTATCACTAGACCTTTTGACTCCAAGGCCCCCAATGAGATAAGATTCTTCTTCAAGTTAGGCACATATCGAACATCCTTCAAGATTCTCGTAGATCCATCATGATTCTTCAGTTTGATTGAACCAATCCTGACAGTTTTACATGGGTTATCGTTACCCATGTAAACAACTCCGCCATCTAGTTCTTCAAAGTTAAAGAATCATTCTTTAACAGGGCACATATGATAAGTGCATCCTGAATCTAAAATCCACTCGTCTAGTTGAGAAGTTGAAGATGATGCCACCAAAGAGAAATCTGAATCAGCATCACTCTTATATTCGGCTACATTTGCATTTTGTGAAGCTTTCTCTTTCTTCTTTAGCTTGGGACAGTTCTTCTTCCAGTGCCTTTTTTCTCGACAAAAGGCACATTCATCCTTGCTTAGTCGAAACTTAGACTTGCTTCTTCCTCTCCTTGCTTTACCTTGACTTTGAGATTGACCTCTCACAACAAGAGCTTCTGTAGTACCACTTGTGCTTTCTTGCTTGTCTTTTATTCTGAGTTCATAGCTATATAAAGCCCCACAGACTTCTTTGAGAGATACCTCGGCTTTCCCATGAAGTAGTGTAGTTTCAAGAAACTCAAACTCTTCGGGAAGGGATCCCAACAACATCAAAGCCAAATCTTCGTCATTGAAGGTCACATCCAAATTCAACAAATCAGCCACAAGTTGATTAAAACTGGTGATGTGATCATTCAGTGTGGTACCTTGAACATATGTGAAGCGAAACAATCTCTTCTTCATATATAACTTGTTGTGACTGCTTCTCTTCAGAAATTTATCTTCAAGTGCCTTCCACAGTTTGTTAGCAGAAGTCTCTCTTGAGAATGCATACTTCTGCTCCCTTGAAAGGCATGATCGTATTGTACCACATGCTACACGATTCAGAGTTTTCCAATCTTTATCTTCAATATCAGCTGGTTTGTCTTCTTCAATGGCAATGTCTAGACCTTGCTGAAAGAGAGGGTCTAGAACCTCACTTTTCCACATTCCAAAATGACTGGTACCATCGAAAATCTCCACTGTGAATCTTGCATTTGCAATTGACGGTATCACAGGTCTTCCATGAAATGAAGACGACGTGGAGCCAATTTTTCTATTAGCTATTTTCCCTCTAACTTCTGTTAGTAGCTATCAATGCGGAACAATGAGCCAAAGGAAGAATTTTCTGATGTGGTAGATCAGATAAAACTGCAACCACAGAGCATACTCAGTATAACCTTAGGCTCCGCTACCACTTGTTGGGAATAAATCCCACAAAAGGCAAGAGAGTGAGCAATTGTACTAGATATTCTTCTATAAGAAAAATAACTAGCACAATAACCACAACTACTATACCAAAAACAAAAGACTATTAACTAGAAGAGAACACCCAAAGATTTACGAGGTTCAGCCAATTTGGTTTAAGTCCTCGGACACTACTGAATAATATTTCTTGTAGAAATATTACAAAGATAAGAGAGGAAGAACAAGCTATAAGAGAAGATTAATGCTTGTTGGGATGATCTATAAGGGTGGTGAGGGGTTCCTTTTATAGGTGAAGGAAACCCCTCCCCCTTGTAAACTAGCAATGTGGGATTAGCCACACTCACACTAATTTACCAATATACCCCTTATATTAACAAACGCCAAATGTGAGGAGGCGCAGGAGAGGAAATTTGCAGTGATGAGTCTTAAATCTGAGAGGAGGAACTGGACTTGTGGAGAATCCAAATCTTGTTATCCCTATTAAAGTGATCCGGAGATGACTGAGAAATTAGAGTGTACAGCCTCTAAACCAAATCTTTCTTCCTATTGACATGATGTTCTTCTCCAAAATAAATTCAAACGCCAAGATGAACCATCCCAATAGGATCTTCTGACGGTTTGCAACCAACCCAATATGAATTGGACCTGCAACCATCCAAGGCAAGTTTTGCAAACAATAACCAACAATCATCTTCACTTAATTCTTTCAAATGATGACTTGGCACGGTAGACATGACTGATGCTACACTTTCATTTCTTGTCGTGACAAGGACCTTGCTTCCTTCCTCACCAGATCTTAATGGTGCCAGTAAAAGTTCCCAATCAGCATAATTTTCATTCCACACATCATCCAACACAACCAGGATCCTTTCCCCTCTTACTTTCTTCTCTAGCTCATGATGAAGTAGATCTAGAGACATAGAATCACTATCAGAGGAACCAAATCCCTTAAGAATAGCTTTAGTCAGTTTAAGAACATCAAACTCATTCGACACACTTATCCATGCTCTGAGTCCGCCAAATCTCTGTTTTACTCGGCTGTCCTTGTAGACAAGTTGTGCAAGGGTGGTTTTGCCCATCCCGCCCATGCCTACTATTGGAACAACACCCAAGTTCCTGCCATTTGCATCATTTGATAGCAACGAATTGATTTTTTTTTTTGAAGAATATCGATATGTAGATTATAAAGATTAGTACAACAGAAAGACTGGACACTGAAACTGTGTCCTGCATGAAGAACAAAATGAAACATGCAGATCCTGTGGATAAATAACAGGATCTGTATCTTTCAGAGCTCCAAGCAATTATGTACCCTGTAAAACAGCAATCACCCCACAAGCAAGACAACCAAAATATCAATTCTAACATCTGATAAATCAGCATCCCTTCCATAAACACTGGAATCATCCACTAAAGAAGTAGTTACTCTTCCCTGTGAAGCTGGTAGCCTTACTCTAGCTTGTGCCACTAAACCAAGGGTATTAGTTTGTTGTAATAAGTCTTCGAGTCTGTCAAAGATCTCTTCTAATCCTAATTCCGATCCCATCATTCCTTTCTTGCAAATCTTAAGAGAAGAGAGAAAGCTGCGTACCCGATATAAGAAGAAGGTCTTAGGAGCTTGAGCTTTGTAAGCAATCTCATCCAGAAAGTCATCAGCTTGATATGTGGCATCTTTAAGATCGTCAAGCCACTTCCTCACAGCTCTTGAGGTGATCTGCCTCTCCGCATCATCAAGCAAGACGCCGATGGTGTTCATTCTTGTCTCTAACTTATTGAGTATCCTTTGGTCGAGTTTTTTGTGCTTGAAGAATTCCAGAACCTGTTTAGAAGCCAACCTATCAAACAATACATTGAAGACAGCAGACAAGATAGGTCCTGCTACCAAAGCTTCGGCCATGCTGCTTGTTAAAAAAACCAGCAAACTAAGATTCAGAAAGGAAAGGAATGTTGGGTTGCGGAATGGAAATCAAAATCGAAAGGCAGGGGGAGTGTGAAATGGAAGAAAGGGGCAGGGACCCTTTTATTTCTGTAATAACATTGACCTCATACCAAGTCAATGTTATGCACAATTGAAGTCTTTGTCTCATTATATAAACAAAAGTTAATAATCGAATCATTGACGAATTATCAAGTCATGAATTAGGTTTAGGTGAGAAGAAGAAGTCCCATTTACGTGTTTTTGTTAAACTCCATTTATTCGTCTTTCATTAATGGCCTCATTGGTCGACCGTTGCTTTCTTGAAGATACTAAGCATTCAACTCGGAAAATGAGGATTGAAGGTGACAAGGCATTGCGGGTCGGGAACAGTAGACGATCTGGTTCTAAGCGACTGGAGAAGTCCAGCAAACTTCAAACTCTTAAACCAACAGGTCGTCCCAATACAGGAAAGTTTTGCGATCAAGATGGAGATGCCGAGGAAGTACAGCATACTATGGAGGTTGCGGAGCAATTAGGCCTCAGTAAGAAAAACACAAAAGCTGCCATTAGGCAAAAACTGAAGGTACAGATAGTTGATGAGATCAGGGACTGGCAAGACCATTGTGCCACATAGCGTGGTGTTGGTGACTTTCGGGATAGGGCTTCGAAGCATAATGGTTAATCTGGCTCTTTGGAACATTAGAGGATGCAGAGGGAAGTTGAAAGCACGTCAAATTGGTGCTTTGATACTACAGGAACAGCTCAGTATCTTATTTTTGTGTGAGACAAAGCAGGCGAGTTTCTCGGATAGATTGGCAGCCAGTTTTTGGCCTAGTCCGAACGTCAAATGGGATGCTATTGATGCCTGTGGTAGTGCGGGGGGTATAGTTTGTCTCTGGAATGATTCATCGGTGCAGGTTACTGGGGTTGAAAAATATGGCTGCTGGATGCTCTTACAGATGCGTGTCTGCGATACAGGTTTCAGGTTTTTTTGTGTGGGCTTACATGCACCAAACGTGGTCGAGGATAGAAGGGTATTATGGGAGGAAATCTCACGGCGGAAGGGTGAGGATACCACTCCATGGATCATACTAGGTGACTTCAACGAACCGCTCACTGCTGAGGAAAGGTTGGGTGCTTCTTTTAATTATACTGCTGCCACTCGGTTGATGTTGTTTATTAGCAGCAATGGTCTGATAGACTTGCCTCTGCTGGGCAAAACTTATACATGGTTCAATTCTCGTAGTGCCTCTCGTATAGACAGAGTTTTGGCATCGCCACAATGGTGTACCCAGTTTAGCCACCATAGAGTATATGCAGGGGACAAAGGGTTTTCAGATCATGTACCCCTGATTGTGAAGGCTGATTCTTTCTATTAGGGCTCCAAGCCTTTTCGGGTATGGGACATATGGTGGGAAGTAACTCAATTTTTTCACACGGTGGAGGGCTTATGGAGGGAGGCGGGTGACTGTTTTCCTGGTGATTACTGTGTGGTTAAGAAATTAGCATTTCTGAAACAGAAACTGAGGGTGTGGCACCGGACCCAATTTGGCATGCTAGACAGTCAGTTGAAAGATATATTAGCTGAAATTGATGCAGCGGATCAGCTAAGAGGCCAGGTGGGAGAGGAATTGCACGATAGATATCAGGAATTGCAAGTACTGAAATGGGATTTAAAACACAAAATTGAGGCGATGTGGAGGCAAAAATCAAGGCAGCAGTGGCTCAAGTTGGGTGACAAGAATAGTAAATTCTTCCATCTCAGTGCGAATATACGGAGGAACCACAATTTCATAGGCTCCATACGAGTGCAGGATCGGGAGATCATCACGCCGGTGGAGATCAAAGGCGCTGCCGTTGAGCACTTCCAGCAGCTTTTCGCGGATGGGGGTGATCAATGGCTGGGTTTGGGAACACTTGATCTTCCCTGTTTATCCAGCGCCTCGGCAGAGAATTTACAGGAACCATTTCTTGAGGAGGAAATTAAAAGTGCAGTGTGGGATTGTGGCAGTCATAAAGCTCCAGGTCCGGACGGCTTCAACTTCCATTTTATTAAGAAGGCTTGGCCAATCATTGGCAGGGATATCGTGGTGATGGTACAAGAGTTCCATCGCAGTGGGGTACTTCCTCGAGGCATAAACAACAGCTACATCACACTGATTCCAAAACTTGCGGGTGCCTCTGATTTCAATGCGTATAGGCCTATTTGTCTGATTAATAGCCTCTACAAGATTATCGCCAAGCTTTTGTCCAAACGCCTCAAGACAGTGATGGAGCAATTGATATCGCCATTTCAAACTGGTTTTCTGGAGGGAAGACACATTGCGGATTCCATCATGATAGCTAACGAACTCCTACACACGATGAAGAAGTCCAGGCAGCAAGGATGGTGTCTGAAACTGGATTTCCAGAAAGCTTACGATTCGGTCAACTGGACTTTTCTCTTTGATGTCCTGGAACGCATGGGATTTAGGCGTCAGTGGCAGCAGTGGATTAAGGGCTGTGTGTCGTCAGCTAGATGCGCGATCCTTGTCAATGGGGCGCCTACAAAGGAGTTTGAGGTGGGTCGAGGATTGCGTCAAGGAGACCCGTTATCACCCTTGCTCTTCAATCTGGCAGCAGAGGTTCTATCACAGCTATTAATTCGTGCAGAAGCTTGCGGATTATTTCAGGGTGTTCCAATCGGGGGGCTTGTTCTATCACATCTACAATATGCTGACGATGTGATTTTATTCAGTCAAGGAGATTCACAGGGTGTGGTTCGATTACAACGGATACTACGTTGCTACGAACTCTTATCTGGACTGAAGATAAACTTCTTCAAGTCGGGGCTAGTTGGCATTAACGCTTCTTATGGGGAACAGAGCGAACTGGCATCCAAAGTCCATTGCCGATTACAGCACTTGCCATTTACATATCTCGGCATCCCCCTTGGAGCAAATCCCCGCAGACGCAGTACATGGAATGTGGTGCTTGACAGATTTCGCAGCAAACTGGCCTCCTGGAAAGGCTCCTTATTATCGCTGGGAGGACGCTTGATATTAATCAAAGCAGTGCTAAACAGTTTGCCGGTATTCTACATGATGTTCTTTCAAATGCCAGTCAGTGTTCGCAAGGATCTGGAGAAATGGATGCGGCGTTTCCTATGGGCAGGGAAAGTAGAGTCCCGCTGTTTATGCAAAGTCCGCTGGTCAGTAGTGGTAAGAGCCAAGGATAAAGGGGGTACTGGTATAGGTTGCTTGTTGATGCGGAATCAGGCACTACTCACCAAGTGGTGTATACGCATTGTCACTGATACTAATTCCCTGTGGAAACAAGTGATGATGTCCAAGTATAATCCCCGCCTCACACATTCAGGAATTGAATTTGCATCGACACAGGCCTCTGCAGTATGGCTTGGGATTGTTCACACAAGCCGCCTTCTACTACCAAGTGGCCAATGCATTTCTGAACTACATCGATGGAAAGTTGGAAATGGTAATTCAATTGCCTTTTGGCAAGATGTCTGGTGTACCTCTCGGCCTCTAGTGGTATCATTTCCCAGATTGTATGCTTTGTCGCTGGAGAAAGTAGGACCCTTATGCCGATTTGGGGTTAGAGCTGGATCTGTTTGGGAGTGGCGAATATTGTGGCGGAGAGATTTGTTTGTATGGGAGGAGGAGGAAGTGATACGATTGATGTCCTTGTTAAATGGTTGTCAGCTGAATATGGATCATGACGATGAACTATTGTGGGACGAACAGCTGCGGCCCTTTACAGTACGCACCTGTTACCATTCCCTGGAATCGCAGGTGACAGTGGATGATGAGCAGAGGATACCCAATGTCTGGAAACAACAAGGCGCTCCTAAGTGGAAAGCCTTTATGTGGTTAGCGTGTAGGGAGAAGATCAATTCCAAAGCTCAACTTATACGTTTTGGCATCATTCCTGCAATGGAAGGGGAATGCGAGGCATGTGGTATGGAGGAAGAAGATTCTAATCACATTTTACTGAATTGTCCATTGGCCTGGAGGTGCTGGTCACTTTTGCTTAAATATTGGGGCCTAACTTGGGTGCAGCCGAGATCAATGTCAGAGCTCTTTTGGCAATGGGATGGTTTTTCTATACCAGCATCAAGGCAGGGATTATGGTCCGTATTAATTTTTGCGTTCACATGGACCCTGTGGCTGGGACGAAACTCCCGTGTATTTCGACGGGTTGGTTGCAGTGCAGCTGACTTATTCTACACTGGTATCAGACATGGTTTTTGCTGGGCTAAACATAATTTAAAGGAGGGCTGTCCGGATTGCCTAACCTTGCTACCAACTGGAGCCTTCCTTCCTTAAGGGCGATGAAGTAACATGATTGGTGATTGGCAGGGATGCCGTGTGTAGTATGGTACCTGTGGATTTATTGATTGTGTCTCAATTGTACATTATCGGTGAAACAATGAGCAGCATAGCAATCGGCAGGGATATTTGTTAGAATTGATATTTTGGTTGTCTTGCTTGTGGGGTGATTGTTGTTTTACAAGTTACATAGTTACTTGAAGCTCTGAAAGATACAGATCCTGTTATTTATTCACAGGATCTGCATGTTTCATTTTGTTCTTCATGCAGGACACAGTTTCAGTGTCCAGCTTTCCTGTTGTAATGATCCTTATAATATACATATCGATATTCTTCAAAAAAAAAACTCGGAAAATGAAGCTGAAGCTGAAGTATCCCCTTCCTCCTTTCTGATAGTTTATTCAGAACATAGTATCCCCTACAAATGAAGCTGAAGTTCTGGAGTCCATTGTGATGAACTACAATGAAAGTGCAAAGAAGTTGACCCTTTTTGTGAGGAACTACCATGAAAGTGCAAAGACATGCTTCCAATTCGTTAAATGAATATACATAACTGACAGAGTATCAACCGAACTCAATTGGTTTAAGATATGAAGTTTACATCAGCTTACTGCCGTTTTTGGGTGTGTGCCCAACACAGAAACACGAAAATCCCATTACTGTTATGTTACGGTGTTACCCCACCAGACTCCCAAGTCCCTCCACAAACAAAACAATGGCAGCTAAGGGCCAAAAGCCATCTCCAAAATCCCATAGCCATCCCCTTCAAATTTCCACAGTAAGACAGGCACAGCACACCCTGAGACAACACCGTTAATCTCTCTTTCTCACTTCCCTTACTTAGTATATCTGTATGACCCTTGATCCTCTTCATTGATGCGTCTACTCCTCTCTATAACCGCTCCAAACCCAATCAAAACCCCACTACTATTCCATCTCCGATCCTCTTCTTTCCTACTATCATCGTTGTCATCGCCAATCCCAAGAATGGCGATCCCTCCAAAGCGGGCGGCTTCTCTCGCAGCATCCTCTAGTTCTGTTGCAGCCAACCAGGAGGGTCTTGCATCCAAGCTATGGAGCGATTCCTGGAGAGAAGCCATTTTCGCCAAGTACACTCCTTTTGTCGTCTGCTTGGCATCTGGAAATCTCAAGATTGAGTCTTTTAGGCATTACATCACCCAAGACTTTCACTTTCTCAAAGCCTTTGGTCGGGCGTGAGTACCCATCTCCCTCATTTTTCTTGTTTTCTTGATGGGTGCTTCTTTATTGGGGTTGGCTTTGTCCGCAAACCTGAGTTTGTCTTTCATTGATCCTTTAGGTTTCTATTGGCGAACGAGTGTGCTGATGATGATGATGATGCCAAGGAAGCTTTGTCGAAGTTGAGGGCAGGTGTATTGGATGAGCAGCAGATGCACGATTCGTTTCTACAGGTCATAAATGAATTCCTAATTCCTTCTGTTGCTCCTTGTTTTCCATTGTTAGTGGTTTTAGGTGCACCATGGGAATGTAAAAACTGAAGATGTGCTATGGCTGCTTGTGATGATGAAAGCAATACTCTGTCCCATCCGGAAGACTGAACCATACCCTCTTTGTGAAACACTCCATGCGAGCTATGTATTTAGTTAAGTAGTCCATACCCACTATCACATCAAAATCTCGGATATCCAATGGTATCAGATCTGCCTCTAGCTGCACTGTGCCCACTGTCAATGCACAACCCAAGTACACACTATTGTAGGTCATCTACACACCCAGTGCGGTCAACACAGCTATGGGTGGCTCTGGGGTTGCCAAGACTCTATCTGCACATCTAGTTACCCTAGGATCAACAAAAGACCTTTTTTCCCCAAGTTCAAACAGGACTCTAGTAGAATAAGAAATGTTGTAATAGTACCTGCAATGAAATCCAAACTGGCACACACTTCTGCATCTTCCAATGTGAATAGGCACATCTGGGGCCTCTGCGGCTGCTGCTGCTACTGAGTCTGACCTGTAGCTTGCTTACCAAATGGTCGACTTGCCTGTGATCTGGTCTGTGGCCTTGAAGATCCCTGTGAACCCATATGGCTCACACATGACCTCTGTGCTATTGGCAATGCTAGAACTCTAGGCTGAGAAGCTATGACTCTAGATGCATTTTCCCCTGGGCAATCTCTAGCTAAGTTCCCAAACTTATTACATGCATAACACTTGGGTGACTGTGGATATGGAGGAGGATTCTGTTTACAGTTCTCGCATCTAGGATGCCTTGTTGACGAACTAATGCCAAGAGCTGTTGACCAACTAATGCCAAGAGCAGACTGTGTCAACTGTGCACGGGTCATAAAAGAAGATGTACCCTATGAATGGGTTTGTACTATAGAGTATGGGGTGGATATCCTGCTCCTCTGTCGACAGTCAAATCCACGACTACGTCTCAAGGGATCCTCACTAGGCACAAAGTCTTTATGCTTCCGAGACTGCCCACTCTGTCCTTGATGGCATCACAACAAGTTCCTCAATGTCACTGTTGAGGCCCTGCTCAAACCGACTAGCCATCACTGAACCAGCTCGGTCTATCTCTAGTGCAAAATGGGCCAATACCCTCAGTTCGGTCTCATACTTTGAAACTGACTTGTTCCCCTGGCAGAACAAGTAAAACTCAGACCTCTTATTATTCTTGAAGTGTTATGGAAAGTACCTCTTGTCGAACTGCCACGACCCGGACCCTCAGCCCAACAGGCTCGGACGTGTTATGCGCGTGATGGATCACAACTGCAACGCTGAGTCGGGCTTCTAACCACATGGCCTAAAAGATGTATCTTGTTACAAATGATACCATCACACAACACATATAAGCCCAAGACCTCCCTTGCTCCTTTTCGATGTGGGATTGGGTAACCTGAACCCCCCTACGGGCTGGGTCTCACACTGGGTCTCATAAACTCCCATCCTTATAGACCTCATGTCCTCACGAGGAGAGCCCAAATGTGAACACACAACATGGCCCAAGCCCACCTGGAAGAGGGAACGAGATCGGCTCAGTTACCATTTGTCATGAATCGACCCCCAGGCCCGAACGTATATGTGCGCGTGATGGATCACAACTGTAACGCTCAATTGGGCATCTAACCACATGGCCCAAAAGATGCATTTTGTTACAAATAATACCATCACACAACACATATAAGCCCAAGACCTCCCTCGCTCCTTTTCGATGTGGGATTAGGTAACTTGACCCCCTCTACAGGCTAGGTCTCACACGAACTCTGTTTCAAAGTCTTCCCATGTGGGCTGACCCCATAACTGTCTCTGACCGTAGTCCACTATATGGCTGGATCTATTCCACCCCCTAACACTGTACTAATCATCCAACACTCAATCTAATCAAAATCAATCACTAACTATACCAAAAACACCACCCAAAACAAAAGTAATAATTTCTCGACAAACCAAAATACATGGGATGCTCCCCTCAAGGCCTCAACGAGTAAATGGGAAGAACGAACAGCTTCAGAATTCTTACAAGAGATGTCTGACAGTTTAGTACTATGCAGGACAGGAGGTTTTAATCTGTTCACATTGGAGTGACTGATTGATTAGTATGGGCCCCACACTACCAATCACAATTCTGATTTCTGAAGCTGTCTGTCCCACGGCTTATTTGGTAATTGATAGAATTGAATTGAGTTCATCTAATGGCATGGACGCAAAGCAGGGAGCTGATATTTTGAATAAGAGTCCCCCTTGCTACTAAGAGCATGCCTCATAATAGTACATGTACTGTAGTCGCAAAGACAATGACATTGGCCCATCACTATAATTCAACAATCTTAATGATCAATCTAGGTACATCTGAGCTAACACCTAACAAAACCATGTGTAAATACTGTAACCTTTAATCTTGAGGGTTGAATAATTCAATCATAATTTGTCGGTGGAGAGACTACCACAAAATTTAAATAAAACATAGAAAAATCTTTATACTTTATTCTCTAAAATATACAATAACTAGCATGGTCAATAATGTGATGTCATTTATTACTCAAATTAAATACCTATTCTCTTTAATGGATAACAAGTGGAAGCAAAGTGGTTCAATGGGGTGATCACAGAAGATTGCCTCAGAGTCATGTCCTCGATTGAGATGTAAAGGATTATTTTATGTAAAAGATTTAGAATAAAAACTTGATTTAGATTAAGAGAACTTCTGATTATTGTGATTATCTAATTCCGGTTGTTGTCTATCTTCGATCTATGGTCACGGGCTAAAGATTGTAATCGCATTTTGCTCAGAGACCTTCGATAAGGTTGTTAGGCACCATTGTGACACTCCAGGAGCTTAGTACGACTCAAAGCCCTTTTGCTGATCTCTAATAAAGTTGCCAAGTACGACCATGACACTTAAGTGGCTTATTACAACTCAAGGCTCTTTTGCTTGCCTTTCCTTCGATGTCAAGTCTTCGGATTGCTAATGTACTTAATGCTTAGACTTTCTCACCTTCATTCGTATATCACTTACCAATTTAGCCGGTAGGTTAGGTTTTTATTCTGTAAAGTGTCTCAACGATTACTAATAAGAACCGAGGTTCTCAAAGCACTCAGGAAATTCAATTACCGGAAGTAGAATATAGAAATCTAGCGTATGCAAAAATAGGATCACACAGGATCCTTATTAATTATCCAAAATTCAAAAATATGTTTATCTAAAAAACCTCTAATATTTATCATATTCAGAATATTCATGGGTACTACCTTACTCTTCGCAAGTAGACTTTCTCTCCAGATAGTACCAGAAACCAATTGAATCTCCTTTGCCTAATTTCCAACGATAGTATGCTAAGATGCACCTCCCATTTGGAAGTAATGTTCCGCTGGCCTGTACAATGCCTTTCTAAACAGCCGAGCCACTGGCTCCTTCGCAATCAATGCCTTCAAGTCTCAGTCTGGGCTTATATTTCTGTGCTATTACTTCCTTCCATAATGAGCATGTATCATTAGCAATCCTGTAACTCCATTTGGAAAGTAAAGCAATATTTCGTAGCTTCAGGCACCCTAATCCCGCACCTCCGCCATCTTTAGTTCTGGCTGCCACCGACCAACTCACCTTGCACAAACACCGCTTGTCTACTTTCCCAGCCCATAGGAAGCGCTTCATCCATTTCTCAAGATCCTTCCTTACTCCCACAGGCATTTTGAAGAAGCTCATATAATACACAGGTAGACTGCTTAATACTGATTTTATTAATGTGATTCTGCCCCCCAACGAGAGCAAAGATCCTTTCCATGAAGCTAGCTTGCTTTTGAATCGTGCCACCACGGTATGCCATGTACTTTTGAGGCGTGGATTCGCCCCAAGAGGTACGCCGAGGTAGTTGAAAGGGATCTTCTGCAATCGGCAATGGAGCTTAGCGGCCATGCTTTCAGCCTCTTCACGTGGCACATTGATTCCCACTAATCCTTATTTAAAAATATTAATTTTTAATCCGGATAACACCTAATAACTTCTGAGGATCCTTTGGAGATTCTGTATCCCCTGTTGATATCCATTGCCAAAAAGAATGACGTCATTTGCATATTGCAAAAGCGTTAGGTGTAAACCTCCGACATTGATGCCCTGAAAGAGTCTACAATCGACAGCTCTTGTAAGCAATCTTGACAAAACCTCCGTCACAATATTGAACAATAGCGGCGATAATGGATCGCCTTGTCGAAGTCCTCGCTCCAAATTGAACTCTGCCATAGGTGCACCGTTAATAAGTATTGAACAACGTGCTATTGAAATACATGCCTGAATCCATCTTCTCCATTGGATCCCAAATCCCATATTTTCCAGCACCTCTAGTAGGAACATCCAGCTCACTGTAACGTAGGCTTTTCTGAAATCTAATTTTAAGCACCAACCTTTGCTCTTTGACTTCTTCATTGTGTGAATGATCTCGTTGGCAACCATAATTGAGTCCGCTATATGCCTTCCTACCATGAAGCCGGTTTGGAGGGGGGAGATTAATTTATCCATCACTCTCTTGAGTCTTTTGGATAGTATCTTGGCTATGATTTTATACAGGCTATTGATGAGACTAATAGGCCTGTAAGAATTAAAATCAGCTGCACCTTGTACCTTGGGAATTAACGTAATGAAGCCGTTGTTTATACCTCGAGGAAGCTCCCCACTGAACTGGAATTCTTTCACCATTGCTGTAATTTCCATGCCGATCACCCTCCATGCCTTCTTAATGAAGTAGAAATTGAAACCATTCGGTCCAGGGGCTTTGTGACTGCCACGATCCCACACAGCGTTCTTGATTTCATCCGCAAGGAAAGGTTCTTCAACCTGTGCGGCTTCTTCAGTAGACAGAATTGGTAGATTTAGGCTGCCCAATCCTAACCACCTGATTTCATCTCCCTTGAAAATCTCTTGAAAGTATCCCACCGCAGCATCTTTTATCTCCTCTGGCTGAACTAAATCAGCTCCGTCTACATTCACTATTCCAATAAAATTGCAACATCGCCGCATATTGGTGCAGGAGTGGAAGAACTTGCTGTTTTTATTCTCCAGTTTAAGCCATTGCTGTCTCGATTTCTGTCTCCACATAGATTCAATCTTCTTCTTTAGATCCCACTTCTCAAGTTGTAGTTCTTCATATTTCCTCCTCGAATCATCCCCCAAGCCGTCTCTATTCTGATCCAGTATATCTAACTCGTCTAGGATTTTTCTCAATTTGCATTCAGCTTCACCGAAACATTCATTATGCCAAACCTTTAGTTTTTTCCTTAGAAAAGCCAACTTCTTAATCACACAGAAATCTCCTGGAAAACAAATCCATGCCTCATGCCAATATTCTTCTACCGTTTCAATGAAACTCTTATCTTCCCACCAGCAATCCCAAGAGCGGAATGGTCTGTGTCCCCAGAAAAAGGATTCAGCTTTCAGAATTAAGGGCACGTGATCCAAAAAACCTTTGTTACTTGCATACAACCTATGTCGATTGAAATTCAAACACCACTCTGGAGAAACCAGAACCCTGTCAATTCGGGAAGCCCTCTGCAAATTAAACCATGTGAAAGACTTGCCAAGGAGTGGCAAACCTATCATTCCATTCCAATTCATAAAATTTTGTAGCCTGCAAGCTGCAGCTCTGTTGAAGAAACTGCCAAGTCTCTCCTCTTCCTTGAGTGATTCGTTAAAGTCTCCTGCAATGATCCATGGAGAACTATCCTCACACTTTCTTCTTTGTATATCTTCCCATAATATTCTTCTCTCATTTGCCAAGTTAGGAGCATGTAAACCAACACACACAAATCGGAAACCTGTCGCCCTTATCCTTATCTCCAGCAATATCCATCTCTCGAACTTTTCCACTCTGCTAATCTGTATTTGCGCGTCATCCCAGAGGCATAATATGCCACCTACACTTCCTTGCGCAGCAATAGCTTCCCACTTTATATTATTTCCCGGCCACAATCTACCCGCCAAACTGTCTGATAAACTCTCCCTCTTTGTCTCACATAGGAGAACAATACACAGCTGTTCCTTCGCAATAAGGTTTCAGACTTGATTTATCTTCAACCTGCCACGACAACCTCTGATATTCCACATTGCCATATTAACCATTAAAAAAAATAAAGCTCCCTGGGACAAACCCAACTACACTACGAGGTGCAGTGATTGTTCCACTCCCTTTCTTCTTCGCTGATCCGTTCCTTTAGCTTCTGACGAATTACTGCTCTCGTTTTCTTGTGACTAAGACCCAATGATTCTATTATATCTAGTGACCTCTGCACCTCCTCTTCTACTTGGCTCTGGTTCATCCTAAGACTCTGGAATAGGTCCTGTCCCAGTTGTCTTCTTCCCTATCCCCATTAGCGAAAAGGAAGGAAGGGTCTTCCACTAGTTGGATAGCACTGCCAGCATCCGGTTTGCTTACTCCTCCTGAGGAGAGACTTTCTGTGAGTTTCACATGTTTGATCTGCTTCTGTTTGGCAACCCTTCTGTCGACCACCCATCCCTTTGTACCAATCCTCGGAGCTTTCTTGCCCTCCTTTCTCATTCTTGTAAAAACCATGTCATCCTGCAATGATGTGGTGTCGGGGATCCCAGCATGAGATTCGACTAACAGGAATTCTGATACTGTATCACGGTTGACCTTTGAATGCCCCCTTTCTTTTACCTCTCCTCTCGCCAATGGTAGTTCGGACGCAGTGCAAGTACTCATATGCCCTCCGTTCTTCATTCAATTCCTTAAACATCCTTCCATATCTTGAGCCACTGCAGGGTTAAACACCCCTTGGGAAACCTGATCTTTTAGAGTCAACGGGGTTACCCGTTTCATGCTACCTGCTTCAAATTGAACTTTACCTGCACCCTTATCCCCCACTATGTCCTGCTCAATCAAATACACCTTCTGACATGAGCCTCTTTTTACTGCTGGCGATGTGCTTCCTTTCTCCTCAACAGAATTAGTCTTTTTCCGAGGTGAGAGATGATGGTTGGTAGGTGAAAACAAGCTGTTACAGTCCCCCGACACAGGTACTTTTTCCCCAACCTCGGGCCCCACAAAATCTTTGTACTTCTCTTCTAAGATGATCACCGTGAATCGTCTGCCGTCAACCTCCAGCGACACCCTTTTGTTTATTTCCGGCAGATCTCCCGTAACTATTTGTAAAACTACTGCATCAAAGCATTCCAAACTAGTCGTTTTGTTATGGACATAAACCAAAGATCCAAACGGCTGTACGATTCGTCGGAAGGCATCCTCAAACCACGCATGAAGGGGTATACCTATGACTTTCACCCAACAAAGTCTCATGTTACCAACATCTTCAGGACACCAAGGGTGAAGATTGTAGAAAAGTCCAGCCCAGAAACTGTTGTTTGACATGAGTTCCTTTCTCATCATCTCAGCAGACACAAAGGTTATTAGTCTCAGGTTCCCCCCCATATCCTTACATCTGACATCCACTGGCAGACTATTCTTATCAACATGTCCTCCGCGTATAGCTGCACTCCGGCAAAGCCATTCTTTTGACACCTGAGTGGTGGATATCACCACAGGTATTTTCTCTAAATCTTGATTGTTCTTCACAGCTGTTGCTTCTGCATATGTTCTACTATCACGCTCCCGCATTAGCGTATTTGTCACGTACTTTTGGGTTTTATGAGGTTCATACGGTTCTACCTTTCGAATGAGGCCTGAGAGCTGTTCTCTGTGTCTCCCTTGTCCAGCGGAGAAACTGGCCACATTGAACCTCATCAATGTTCGACCACCCAGATTTGTGTTGAGACAACTTTGTCTAGAATCCTCCTGAGCCCCACATCGCACAAATTTAACAAAACCAAACCTTAAACCCCTCCTGGATCTATGATTTGGGATGAAAACATCTGCCACAGGTTTAATATCAGCAATCTCAAGGAGACCTTCTGTGAAGTATGAAATGAATCTATCCTCACTGAACACCTTTGCTGGTTCCCATTTTCCTTTGACGTGTCTTGACTGCCCATGCTTGTGTAAGCGGATCTGGTTATGCAAAAGAGGAATCTCAGAACTTCTACGAACACGATTCTTAATGGGAACGGTAGAGCTTGTAGTATGGTTTGGAACGATGGTTGGGTATGGCTTTGGTGGTGGTGGGAGAATTTGGTGGGTGGGTGAATTCACTTCCATCTCTTTTTTAACTGTGTTCAATAATAATATTCCAATATTTATTCAAAAAACATTATATTTACCTCTGTGCCCTAGATGCGGTAAATCTTGGACCAATCTTCCCCTTGCTCCCTTTGACACCTTTTTTCCAGTAGAGGACAGCTTGAGATGGATAAACTATAAAGAGATTTCGACAGTCCCTCATCTGGTCTGCATCCCAGGTTAGGGCAACTAAAGATCATCAAATTTGGTAGAGAGGTAAGGTGACGAAGCCTTGCGTGGTCCAGAGATTTTAGATTTGGGAGATCCTTGATCCAAATAGAAGTAAGAGAAGAAGGCAACAACATTATGCCAGGGATCGAATATCATCGGAAGATTTCAAATGAATGACTGAAAGAGAAGAGAATTTAAGCAAATCCCAGTTGACACGGTTTGAAATGATTTTGTTGCAACTTTCAATATGAAGCTCTTGTAAAGTGGAGGGAAACATCCCTTGTGTAAGAGCCATCTCAAGTTCTAGACAGTCGAAAATTGACAGATTTTGAAGGCAAGGAAAAACTGTGCAACTCCTCCATTCCTGCCACTTTGGCATACTCTGAAATGTCAATTCCTTAAGGGATCTGAAGGGTTGGATGGATTTAGAGTCCCCATAAAACTCATCTCCCACTGAGACAATAGAATCAAATTCAAATATATAGAGATGTTCTAGGCAGGTCAATTGTCCAAGCGGCGGCAAATAGGTGCAATATTTAATAAGTTTAACACTGGCGTTAGGCTGCAAGTGATGGAGTACGCTTCTGGCAACAGAGTTGTCATGTCTCCCCTTCCACCTATGTTGTCCAAGGCTTTGCTGCAAAATGGGTAAAAGGTAAGCACATAAGCTAATCAGCAAGCCTATTCATCTTGCTAGCACACAGGTCAAGGCATCTACCCAACACACAAGACTATGCATCCTAACCAGCACACAGGACTAGGCATCTAGTCAGCACAAAGGACTTGGCATCCAGCGCATGCAAGCTAGGGATTTCCACCCATACGACTCTCATACCAGTAAAAGCCTCCCCTCTCCCAAGGAGCATCAACGCTTACCCTGAATGGCCACTGGAAAAGGATCCTAACACACAAACACGTACAAGCACACACAGGCAAGCGCAAGCACAATACCACAACAAGGTATCCTCAATCATGTCAGAACATAATCAGCATGTTCAATGCACACAATACAAGAAAATTAGGCACTCAAAACCTATCTCAAGGGTTCGGCATAGGCTAGAGAATCCTATCTCAATCTGCAATTCAAGCATACACTATCCAACACATGCGCATACAATCATCAACAAGTATATGCACCGAAATTAATCAAGAAAATAACAAAGATCTCTGAAGAAACTAATGAGGCATAGATCCTACCTCTCTTGTCTCTGATTAAGAAACTATTCTTTTTCCTTTATTCAAGCAATCCGAACCACTTATAACATCATAAGACAAAGGAAAAACCAAACTAAGCATGCATACTCAATAACCAAGTAAATACCTTATTTCCTTACCAATTTCACTCACCAAGCCTATCAGAAACCAGTGATTAGATGCCGCAGGTACCTCCCCCTTGGATGTGTAATGTGATAGCCAAGAACTTAACAAGGGACAACCTGAATTACCATTCCAATTAACATACAACTTTCGATACTAAGAATAGGGCAAGTTGCGATTTTTTGTTAACAAGCTATAAAGGTTTGCAATTTCATGTTAAAAGCAAGGATTAGGTGTTTATAACACATACAATCAAAAGGAACAATATTAGGAACCAATAGGTTAATCAATTGATCAAAAACGGCAACAATAAGGCAAAGGTAGGGCAACAATAAGGCAAAGGTAGAGTATGCCAATTTCATGAATAGGGAAGATTAAAATGATGAATTCATAGTTTTACAACATGGATGGATGTCGCACAATCATATGAACAAAAGAAACAACAACAGAATTCAATTGAAGGCAGCATCACACAATTGCAGCACCAAAACTGACAAAACACGATTTAAATTTTGATAGTGAAGAACTAACCTCCTGATGTATGGACCTAGGTATCTAGATAGAGGATGGAAACAGCTTTCCAACAAGTTATTGTTTGAAAAAAGTTGGCAAAGGATGAAAGAGTTATGCTATTTTGAAGTTTGAAGAAATTTCAGCAGCAATAGGGAGGTGTAGGGTTTCAGGTTTAGGATTTGAGGTTTGATGAATTTTGTGTGTTTTCTGTGTCATATTTAAGTGTGGTCGGCTTCCTCTTTATATAAGGTCGTTATGAGATTAATTTTCTTACTTTAAAAGCTAAATTAAAGTAAGATAATTATCAGAATTAAATTTTGTAATTTTCCTTCCTTAATTTTAGGGATTTTATCTCCTGAGGTAATTATCAACCAGTAAGGCACTAAATCAAAGGCAATTAAAACCAAAAAAAATTACTAGACATTCCATACCATTTTCGGCCATAACAAATCCATTTCTTTAGGGGCAAAAAGATCATTTCACCTGCATTGACTTCTCAACTTCTAGGATTCAAAATTCGGTGTCTCACATTAACCACTTGAGGCTCTACCAGATCCCATAATTTCCAACCAAGTTTAGGCGATGTCTAAAATTCTCCTTTAGAATTATCTTGAATATCATATCAGCAGTCTCAGCAATAGATAATACAAATGGCACTAGATTAGCATATGCCAAAACGATATTATTTAAAAACATCTCTAGCGGCTTGACCTGTCTTCCCTCTTTGCCAGTTACAAACTTCAACTTTGTCTGCTTCTCCAACACCTCATGTTGCCACAAGATATTTTTATCAAATATCACATCACAATGTCTGAGGATCATTTCGTTCTTGGCATCTCAAAACCTGTATCCAAACATGTCAAAACCGTATCCTATAAAGTAGTACTTCACAGCCATTGCATCAAGCTTCTCCCTTTTCTTTGGATCAATATGAACATAATCAGTGAAACCAAAAGTCCACAAGTGAGAGTACTTGATTTATATCTCTGTCCATATGTCTTCTGGAATCCTGAAACCCAAAGGCACTGAAGGCCCTCTGTTAAATATGTAAGCTACAGTGCTCATAGCATCAGTCCAAAATACTTTAGGCAACCCAGAATGTATCCTCATACTCCATGCGCCTTCATTCAAAATTTTATTCACCCTTTCAGCAATACCATTATATCTAGCTTTGCCAGGAACTGTTCTGATCAGTCTTATTTCTTCAGCAGCACAGAATGCTTTGAATTCTGACTTGTCATACTCTCCTCCATTGTCTAATCGTAGACACTTGATCTTCAGATTTGTTTGATTCTCAACCTAAGCCTTCCACTTCTTAAAAGTGACAAACACTTCTAACTTGTGTTTAAGAAAGTAAACCCATACCTTTCTTCTGAAATCATCTATAAAAGTAACATAGTACCTCGAACCTCCAAGAGACGAAACTGAAGATGGTGCCCAAACATCTGTGTGTACCAGTTCTAATCGTTCTTTCTTTGTTTCTCTGCTAATTTTTATAAAGTTGACTCGTTTATGCTTTCCCATAACACAACTTTCACAAAGACCCACTCCTGTCCACACTGAGGGCACTACCAGATGAATCTCCAAGTTCTTTTTTGCGAATACTTTCACTCAGAACCACATCTCTGATTTCATCAAACTTCATCTTCTCAGATCCACGGAAACTACTAATTGCAGCAACTACAGTATCCTAAGAATCAGGTAGAGACGCCATCAAAATTAAAGCGTTAACCTCATCTTCAAAACTAATATCAATTGAACTCAGCTGACTCACAATCATATTAAATTCATTTATATGATCTGCCATAGACCCTCCTTCGCTCATTTATAAATTAAATAAGCAATGCATCAGATATACCTTATTCATCGCTAATGGCTTTCCATACATGTTTGCCAATACCTTTAACAAATCTGATGTAATCTTCTCCTTGAAGATGTTGAAAGTAACGTTTCTAGACAATGTTAACCGGAACAACCCTAAAGCCTATCGATCCTTGAGCTTTCACTCCTCTTCATTCATGGAATCCAACTTCACCCCTGAGAAGGGTTCATGAAGATCTTTCTAGTACAGATAGTCTTCAATCTGCATCTTCCAGAAACCAAAATTGGTCCCATCGAACTTGAAGATTCGTATCTTGCCACTGTCCATTCTTATAGATCGTTGTGAATAAAGCCTAGCTCCGTTACGAATTGTTAGGATCACTAAATTTACAACCCTGATCTAAAAATAATAGGAGAGAAAAGAATAGAAAAGACACTGAGGATTTAGCGAGGTTCGGCCAAAAAGAGCCTACGTCCTCGGCCAAGGGAGAAAGAAATTCCACTATGAGTAATAGAGTATAGGGTTCATTCGATTATAAACCAGCAGCATGTATTTATAGGTAAACTAATATGGATCTTTGATACCCTATCTTAGCTTAATCTAGACCATTAGATTAAAGATAGAGATAAATCCTATCTTATCTTAATTTAAACCATTAGATTAAAACCACAACATAATAACATCATTTAGTTTTATTGTAGCCATCAAAATTAAAGCCTTAATTTGAGTTCACGGAACTCAAATACTATAGTCAGGATTAAAACATATGAGTAATAGAGTATTGGGTTCATTCAATTATAAACCAGCAGCATGTATTTATAGGTGAACTAATAGGGATCTTAGATACCCTATCTCAGCTTAATCTAGACCATTAGATTATAGATAGAGATAAATCTTATATTATCTTAATCTAAACCATTAGATTAAAACCATAACAGAATAACATCTTTTAGTCAGAATTAAAGCATCCTCACAGTCTTCTTTTGAGTTCATGGAACTATCGTCATCTTCAATCTTCTGACCCTGCTTCTTCTATGGCTTGGTATATTCATTCTTGAGGTGACCTTACTCTAAACAGTTCTAACGTGTTACATTAGTTCTGTATGTAGATTTTCCTTGCTGCTTTAATTTTGATCGACCATTTCTGTTGTGGCCCCTCGTCTTGCTCCTACCACTCCTGTCCACACTAAGGGCACTACCAGATGAATCTCCAAGTTCTCTTTTGTGAATACATTCTCTCAGAACCACATCTTAGATTTCATCAAACTTCAGCTTCTCAGATAGAAAACTACTAACTGCAACAACTACAGTATCCCATGACTTAGGTAGAGATGCCATCAAAATTAAAGTCTTAACCTCATCTTTAAAACTAATATCAATCAAACTCAGCTGACTCATAATCATATTAAATTCATTAATATAATCTGCCATGGACCCTCCTTTCCTCATCTGTAAATTAAATAAGCAATCCATCAGATATACCTTATTCATCGCTGACGGCTTTTCATACATGTTCACCAACGCCTTTAACAAATCTGATGTAGTCTTCTCCTTGACTATGTTGAAAGCAACATTTCTAGATAACGTTAACCAGATCAACCTTAGCGCCTATCGATCCTTGAGCTTTCACTCCTCTGCTTTCATGGAATCTAGCTTTACCCATGAGTTCGTGAAGATCTTTCTAGTACAGATACTCTTCAATCTACATCTTTCGGAAACCGAAATCAGTCCCATTAAACTTGAAGATTCGTATCTTGCCACTCTCCATCTTTATAGATCGTTGTGAATGAACCCTAGCTCCGCTACCAGTTGTTAGGATCACTCAATCCACAACCCTGATCTAAAAATAATAGGAGAGAAAATAATAGAAAAGACACATAGGATTCAACGAGGTTCAGCCAAAAAGAGCCTATGTCCTCGGCCAAGAGAGAAAGAAATTCCACAATGAATAATAAAGTACAGGGTTCATTCGATTATAAACCAGTAGTATGTATTTATAGGTGAACTAATAGGGTTAAAGATATACCCTATCATAGATACCTTATCTCGGCTTAATCCAGACCATTAGATTAAAGATAGAGATAAATCCTATCTTATCTTAATCTAAACCATTAGATTAAAACCACAATATAATAACATCCTCTAATCACCAAAACCTGACTTCTTTCATCTATCCTGGAAAGTTGACGGCAACATGTTGGGAAACAATCTCAAGAATATGGTAGTAAGAGCTCCATGAATGAACTATAATGATGGCTTCTCTATCCTCACCCACTCTTCCCCCACCCTCTACCCCACCTTTCGCCCTACACACCAACACAGCTCGCGACACACTCGTCCAGACCACACGGGACAAGGGTGGGCAGGCTCAGCCCAACTGGTCTCCCACACAAGTGTTCCGCCAAGATCGTTACATATCCTATTTTATCGAAGGTATTCCGGCTGAATGGACTTCCAACAAGTTATTCCGAGCTATAGCTGCTGTGGAACCAGTGGTAGATGTGTTCATCCCGGGACGTCTTTCCAAGAGGGGAGTTCATTTTGGTTTTATCAAGTTCGTTAGATGTGGAGTCCAGGAATCAGCGCGACAACAAAGATTGAACCGGACACTAGGTGGTTCAGCTTGGTTACATATTAATGTAGCACGTTATGCAGTTGACCGAGTGGAGCGACTATGTCAGTCTGGGTCTTCAGCACGAGTTGCAGAACCAGTGGAAGGGCAACCAAGACCTGTAGCAATCCCCCAAGTTCCTCTGCGGGAGAGGGATGGACGCTCCTATGTAGAGGTGACTGTTGCCCAACAGCAAAATGTGGTTGAGGAACCTCTCCTGGAGATTTCCTCAGACCTGGGGATCCTGGCTCGATTACATCGCAGTGCAGTGGGTCTTATAAGACAAATATCTGATATTCAGTTGCAACTTCCTGATGGGGTTGAATGTTTTGCTATGGGATCCTATCAGTATTTGTTGGTATTCGCATCTCTAGAACATATGCAGCAGGAACTCAGTCTCAACTCTACTTTTTGGAATGCTTGGTTTTATGATATACATCCATGGAGGTTGGAAGATGCTGTTTCCAGAAGATTATGTTGGGTGGAAGTGCAGGGTTTACCCCTCACTGCCTGGTATGAAGATGCCTTCAGGAAGGTTGTTAGTCCTGTTGGTTCATTGGTACAGATTCACCCACACACAGAACATTGGACCAAGCTTGATGGTGCAGTCATGCAAATAGCCACTCCCAAGTTGTCGGCCATACAACAATCTGTAAAGCTGGTATTGGATGGTAAACAGTGCACAGTGCAGGTTTGTGAAGTCAAAGCCACAGTGGGTGTGGGGCCCGAGGTGGATGAAAAGGGGTCAGTATCAGGTGGGTGCAATAGCGTTGTTGCCCCACTTCAACCCTCTCCATCAGGTGCTAGACATATCAGTATGGCTCAGAGTCAGATCAGTCCCTCAGCAGACATAGCAAAAGGAATGGGTCAGAAGGATGGAGGGGTACAGCAGCAAAAGGTGGCGGTAGGTAGGAGATGTCTAAGTACAGGTAAAGGGCTGGTTGTCCCGCCAGCTCAGACTGTTGTTCCAGCCCAACTGGCACATGCGGGGATGAGTTGTCCGCTGATTCAGCCTAATGAGCAGATGAGTCATCTGGTGACTCTGCCTCAGGAGGGGCGGGTAGGTCTTTCTATGAGCTACAGAGGTCCACAAAGCCATCAATCTTCTCCAGCTCTTGTCTTTGCGGTTTCGGATCTTGAGGACCTGCACAGGTCTTCTCGCAAGGCTATTTCTGCTGGTGAACAAGGTGAGCACACTGAGCACACTGAGGACACTTCTGTTGATCCTTCTTCCCCAGAAGTGATGGCCTTCACTAAAATGCGGAAGGAAGGAGAGAAAGCCTCGCGAGTGGGTTCCAAAGGAAGGGCTGGTGATAGGCGTCCTGGTAAGCCTAAAAAGGTCAAACATCTTAAACCCAACGGAAGTCTGTCGTCGGAGCATCATACCCAGTCCAATCGAGGTGGAGCTTCTCTTCCAGTCGAAGATCCATCTTTTCTTGCTGCTCAGCTAACCGAATTAGAGGACGGGTCGTCTACCATAAGGGGTGCTGTCTCTCCGGTTCTGTGTGGGTGTCCAGTTGACAAAGAGGTACAACAGACCCTAGATATTGCTGATCAATTGGGTCTTAGTCGCAAGACCACCAAAGCAGCGATCAGGCAGAAGATGAAGGCCTTGATTGTGGAGGAAGACAAGGAGTGGAATACCCACTGTGCTACTTAAAGTAGCGTCAGTGGCAGGGATTTTGGTGTGTTCTATTTCCATGGTTAACCTAGCTTTCTGGAATATACGTGGATGCAGGGGGACAGTGAAGGAGAATCAGGTAAGGGCTCTTATCCGTACACATCAGTTGACTATTATGTGGTTATGTGAAACGAAGAGGGCAATTTTTTCTGACTCTATAGCAGCCCGGTTATGGCCTGGACATACCTTCAAGTGGGAAGCCATTGAGGCTAATGGGAGGGCAGGGGGAATTGTATGCTTGTGGGATGAATTAAAAGTGCAGGTTCAGGGGGTAGAAAAATTTGATCGCTGGATGTGTTTGAAGATGCGGGTTTTGGCTCTAGATTTTCCTTTTGTTTGCGCTGGCTTACATGCCCCAAACACTGTGCCAGAACGCCGTATGCTTTGGGAGGAGTTAGCACAGCGAAAAGGAGTCGATAATCTCCCATGGATTATTCTAGGTGACTTCAACGAGTCACTCACAGCGGATGAACGCCTTGGCACTTATTTTAATCCTGGTGCAGCTAACCAGCTATTCAACTTCATCAGTAGTTCCGGTCTGGTGGATATGCCTCTCAGTGGGAAAGATTTTACGTGGTATAATTCGCGTAGTGCATCCCGCATTGATCGAGTTTTAGCCTCACCACTGTGGTGTTCCCAATTTTGCCGCCATCGGTTATACGCAGGAGACAAGGGGTTTTCTGACCATGTCCCTTTATTATTTAAGGCTGATTCTTTCAGGTGGGGTTCTCAGCCATTTCGTACCTGGGATGTTTGGTGGGAAGATTCACAGTTCCTTCCGTTGGTAGACAGTATGTGGAGGGAGGCAGCAAGATATTATCCAGGAGATTTCTGTGTGGTTAAAAAATTTGCATTCCTCAAACGAAAATTACAGTGGTGGCACAAGAATCATTTTGGGGCGTTGGACACTACTTTGAAAAATGTTTTAGCAGAGATTGACTCATTGGATCAGTGTCGAGGTGCAGTGGGGTATACACTGACTGGTCGGTATCAGGAGTTACAAGATCAGAAATGGGCTCTCAAACACAAGTTAGAAGCAATGTGGAGGCAAAGGTCGAGGCAGAATTGGCTTAAGCTAGGGGATAAGAACAGCAAGTTTTTCCATGCAAGCGCTACGCTCCGGCGCTACTCTAATTTTATTGGATCCATCAGGATCCAGAATAGGGTGATTACCACTCCATCGGAAATCCAAACAGCGGCAGTTGAGCACTTCCGCAGTTTCTTTATGGATGAGGGACATCGCTGGTTGGGGCTGGGTCGATTACCATTGCCGTGTTTATCTTCTACAGCGGCTACTCAGTTACAAGCTCCCTTTGATGAGGATGAGATTAAAAGTGCAGTCTGGGATTGTGGGAAGTCACAAAGCTCCTGGACCTGATGGGTTTAATTTTTATTTTATCAAGCGAGCATGGGCGGTTGTGGGTAAGGATATAGTTGCAATGGTGACAGAATTTTATTCCAGCGGGACTCTTCCTCGGGGGATAAATAATGGATTTATCACGCTAATCCCTAAATTATCCGGCGCTGCAGAGTTTAATGCTTATAGGCCTATCAGCCTTATCAATGGCCTCTACAAAATCATTGCAAAGCTGCTGTCCAAGAGGCTTAAACGTGTGATGGAACAACTGATCTCACCTTTCCAGACTGGCTTTTTGGAAGGACGGTATATTTCTGATTCAATCATGGTTGCTAACGAGGTTATCCATAGTATGAAGAAGTCTCATCGCAAGGGTTGGTGTCTGAAGTTGGATTTCCAAAAGGCTTATGACTCGGTGAATTGGGCATTTCTTCTTGATGTTATGGCGTCGATGGGCTTTGGGAGGAGGTTGCGGACTTGGATTCACAGCTGTATATCATCTGCTCGGTGTGCTGTTCTCATTAATGGGGCACCCATGGAGGAATTCTTGATGGAGCGCGGTTTGAGACAAGGAGATCCGCTCTCTCCATTGTTGTTTAATCTGGCGGCTGAGGTTTTGTCTCGGATGTTGATTAAAGCAGCTGATTGCCAAGTATTTAGAGGCATCATCATGGGCGGATTAACTCTTACGCACCTGCAGTACGCTGATGATATCATTCTCTTTAGTCAGGGTGATCCACAAGAGGTTATGCGTCTTCAACGGTTGCTGCGCTGCTTTGAGTTGCTGTCAGGGTTAAAAATCAATTTTATAAATCAGGTCTCGTTGGTATTAATTCTTCTGTGGCTGAAGCAGTGAATTTGGCATCTATGTTGCACTGTCGGCAGCAGGTGTTCCCCTTCATGTATCTAGGTGTTCCCCTTGGAGCGAACCCCAAGCGTAGTAGTACGTGGAAAACGGTGCTGGATAGATTCAAGGGAAAACTTTCCTCGTGGAAAGGATCATTACTATCATTGGGTGGCCGGATTACATTAATCAAAACTGTGCTGAACAGCCTTCCAGTTTACTATATGACCTTCTTTCAAATGCCGATTGCTGTTAGGAAGGCATTAGAAAAATGGATGAGACGATTCCTATGGACGGGGAAAACTGATTCACGTTGCTTGTGCAAAGTCAGTTGGTCCACGGTGGTGTGTGCAAAAGATCGAGGAGGAGTCGGCCTGGGTTGCTTGCGGCTTAGAAATCAGGCCTTTCTTACTAAGTGGTGTGTCCGACTCGCCACTGATACGTGCTCTTTATGGAAGCAGGTGATTATGCAGAAATATAGCCCTCATCTCACCTCGGCGGGCATCGAGTGTGCTGTTAGTGATGTCTCTTCTCTCTGGCGTGGGATTGTGCAGACCAGTAAGATTATTTTCCCCAGCGGCCAGTGCCTCTCAGAATTTCATCGTTGGAGATTGGGCCAAGGTAACTCTATAGCTTTTTGGCGTGATTGGTGGTGTGGCAGTCGTCCTTTAATGTTGTTGTTCCCCCGTTTGTATGATCTTACGCTAGACAAAGAAGGAGCAGTCCTTCAAGTTCGGGGGTTTCATTGGACAGACTTGGGAGTGGAGATTGATATGGAGGAGGAGGTTATTCGTCTGGGAGGAGGGGGAAGTTCATCGACTAGAGACTTTGTTGAGTGCTTTTGTTCCGTCCCTCTTTCAGGATGATGAGTTAGTATGGGGCGAACAGATGCAGCCATTCTCTGTCAGCCATTGTTACCGTACTTTGGAAGGTCTTACGGCTACGTCTAGTGCACCAACGATTCCAAATGTTTGGCGAAGACCGGGTGCTCCTAAATGGCAAGCATTCATGTGGCTTGCATGTTGGGAGAAAATCAATGCTAAGGGGCGGCTCATTCGACTAGGCTTATTACCTGATTCTGATGGTGATTGTGAGGCATGTGGCCTGCCAGAAGGGGACTCAAACCACATCCTCCTCGACTGCAGACGGGCATGGCGGTGTTGGTCACTTCTTTTCCACACGTGGGGCTTATGTTGGGTCCAGCCAAAATGTATGACCGATCTCTTCCTACAGTGGGGAGGTTTCTCCATTCCAGCTAGGTGGATGGGGCTTTGGCATGTGTTACTTTTTGCATTGACTTGGAGTATATGGTTAGGACGCAATGCACGGATTTTTCAACAACTGTCTAGCCCGGTTGATGCTCTGTTCTACAATGCCATTCGTCATGGCTTTTATTGGGCTAAGCATAACCTGAAGGGAGGTTGCCCTGACTGCTTGTCCTTTTTACCTCGGGAGATTTTCTTGCTCTTCGGTTTCTGTAGATGACAGGTTGAAGAAACGGTAAGCTGCCTTTTTGTTGTGTTTTGTTTGCTGTGGTTGCTATGGTATCGGTACAGCTATGGTATCAGTTGGTTTCTTAGTAGCTTTACAGCTGATTGAGGGGCGCACTGGTTCCTTCTGGGAATGATGTTTTTTTTTTTACCGCCTGGTTTGCCGATTTGGAGGTTTTTGCTTTGCTCTCCTAACGGATATGCAGCGCAATGGTGTTTTGAAAGTTATGGATCCTGTAATTCAGTCATAGGATCTGTTTGTTTTCATTCTGGCCATTGTTTCTGAATATTGGGAATTAAGAGTTTTGAAGCTGCTCCTTGGAATTAAAAGGTGGAATTGCGTCTGGGATTTTTTTGTCAGCTACTCTCGTTTCCTTCAGACCAATGGGGCGCTGTGGGTTTGTGCATGGGTAGTGGGACGGATAGGGTGGTTGCTTGTTGCGCACTTCACGGGCATCGGTGGGTTTCATGTTCCCTCATCTTGTTGCTTGTGGCGCTTCCTGGGTTTGCCTGGGACTGACATCTCTTCCTGTAACTCTGCATAGTCGGTGTTAATGTTTTTGAAGGGGCTGGATATACAGCCACGGGGTGTTTTTTCCATGTGATGACTGCTATAACCTTGTCATAGGATATGTTGGTTTCATTCTAGCCATTATGCTGTTCCTGGGTCCCTTTGTACAGATTCTATGTTTTTTCATACTTCTTAATATACATATATCGATACTCTTTCAAAAAAATGACAGCATCATCTTAAAACTGTCTTTTCCAGGTCGCAATAATGACTTCTCTCACCTCCCCAACTCTCCCACCTCTCTCTAATCTCAATCCCACCACCATCCCAAACCCAACCTTCCAACTCAAACGTGCGGGTGGCCAGACTGAGGGCCCTTCCTTAGTTTCCAACCTGCAAAGTTTGCCCTCCCCTCCAACATTACGAAATGAACAGCCCAAATGGATTCCAACATAGATGTTTAGCGAAGACCGGTATATTTCTTATTTCATTGAAGGTATCCCGAAGGGATGGAATTCCAATAAATTATTCAGCGTGATAGTCGACGTTGAGCCTGTAGCGGATGTGTTCATTTCTGGACGCATATCCAAGCGGGGACTGCGGTTTAGTTTCATTAAGTTTGTCCGATGCGGGGTGCAGGAAGAAGCTAGACAAAGACGGCTGAACTCGAGACTAGGTGGACATGCTTGGTTGAGCCTCAATGTGGCCCGTTATGCAGCTGGTGCAGGGACTCGACGAGTATCGAGTGGTGCTAATGCCCGCTTGGCTTAGATATCCGAGTTGCAACAAAAACAGACAGTTTTGTGTCATCCGCCTCTGAGGGAGAGGGATGGACGAACATATGTAGAAGCTACAGCTATGAAGAGGGAGCCTGAGTCCGAGGAAGAACTTGTGGAGCTGTTCTCAGATCCGGGGACCCTGGACCGACTTCAAAGAAGTGTTGTTGGTCTTCTTCGTGAGATTTCTAACAAATAGGTGGATATACCAGCAGATGTTGAATGCCTTGATATGGGTCCACATCAGAAACTCCTTACTTTCGCGACAGTAGAGAAGTTGAGGCATGAACTTATGATCAATATTGACTTTTGGAATGTCAAGTTTTTTGGTATTCATCCCTGGAGTTCAGCAGATACTGCTATTAGAAGATTATGTTGGGTGGAGGTTGCTGGTCTTCCTTTGAATGTCTGGTGTGAGGAAGCATTCAGGAAAATAATAAGGCCGATTGGTTTTTTGGTTCAGGTCCATCATCATACTGCAAATTGGAGGTCTCTTGTTGTGGCTGTTCTGCACATAGCAACAACAAGTGTGTTGGAAATTCAGAAAAAACTGAAGCTGGTGATCGATGGAAAACCATGCACAGTGCAGCTTTTGGAAGTCAAAGATCAAGTGCTTATGGGGCCCGAGGTGGGTGACAAGGGTTCCATGTCAGGTGGGAGTAACATCTTCGTTGTCTCACTCAAACCCAACCCATTAGTTACTGGACAAAACTTGAGGAAGCAAGAAAAGGGGATGGCGACAGGCACTAATATCAATCACGTTGGAGCAGGAGCTGGGGGTCCTAACCAGCCAGCTCAGCTCATATCACCAGCCCAACATGCTCAAGTGGGTTTGCCTCCCTCACTGACTCAACAAGTGGCAGGACATTTACGTCATTTTACAAGTAGTGGTGGGCTTCTAAGTAATTTTACTGCCCCTGATATTACCCCTAAAGAACTGATTACTGAATTCCAGTTACAGCCTCATTTTAAGGCACTCTCAGAGTGTGTACCAGGTGACTATTCAGCTGAAAATTCCTCCATTCTATCATCATCCGAAGTCATGGCCTTCACCAGAATGAGGAAGGAGGTGATAAAGCATCAAGGGTAGGATCCAAAGAAAGAGCTGGTGATCGCAAGCTTGGCAAACACAAAAAACTCATCATCCGAACTTGGCAAACACAAAAAACTCATGTGAGGACCCCCCCCCCCCCCCCAGGAGGAACCACTCCCCATATCAGGTATTGTCTGGCCCTCGGCCCTCAGCCCAAGGCTGGCAACCGGCAACCAGGAGCCCTCGGCCTAAAGGCCGGCAACTCTGGCCCATGACTATTCGATCCCCTGGCTGCAGCCACTGAGACTTGAACCACTGTCATGACACCTTTTATTCCTCCTAAGGCGTGTTCTGAGAAACAATAAAAGGCTCATAAGTGGGACGGTAGGGGTTCGAGTCCAGGGGTGAGCACAATGCTGCAGCAGTGCAAAAGACCAGTGGGCTGGGTGTACTGTGAACCCTATGAGCATAACAATACCTGATATGGGGAGAGTGACTGGTGCTCGGGGCACGGCTCTCACATAAAAGGCGCCTTTTAGGTGAGGACCTCCCCCAGGAGGAACCACTCCCCATATCAGGTATTGTCTGGCCCTCGGCCCTCAGCCCAAGGCTGGCAACTCTGGCCCATGACTATTCGATCCCCTGGCTGCAGCCACTGAGACTCGAACCCTTGTCATGTCACCTTTTATTCCTCCTAAGAGGACGCCTCAGGGCTGCAGCCAGGGGATCGAATAGTCATGGGCCAGAGTTGCCAGCCTTGGGCTGAGGGTCGAGGGCCAGACAATACCTGCTATGGGGAGTGGTTCCTCCTGGGAGGGGTCCTCACAACTCAAGCATATTAAACCAACTGGGAGTCTTTCCTCGGGGAGAGTTGGTCAACCTGACAGATGCGATGTGCCCCAATTGGTGGACGATCCATCGTTTCTTGCTGAGCCTACGAACGGTTCGTCGGGACCAGCTTGTTCTGAAACTCCCGAAATGGCTGGATGTCCAGTAGAAATAGAGGTGCAGAGGACGTTGGATATGGCGGATAAGTTGGGACTTAGTCGAAAGAACACGAAAGCTGCAATCAGGCAAAAGCTGAGGGCACAGATAGTTGAGGAAGGAAAGGAGTGGCAAGCTCACTATACTACATAGTGTAGTATCGGTGACTCTTACCTCAGGGTTCTAAAGCTGAATGGTTAATTTAGCAATCTGGAATATAAGAGGGTGTAGGGGGAAGATGAAGGAGAATCAGGTTCGTAGTCTTATACAAAAGGAACAGCTCAGTATATTGTTTTTATGTGAGACAAAGAGGGAGAGCTTCTCTGAGAGATTGGCAGCCAGGTTCTGGTCTGGTAACATCATTAAATGGGAAGCTATTGATGCTCGTGGGAGCGCTGGGGGGATTGTGTGTCTTTGGAATGATTCGCATGTGCAGGTTCTTGCTGTAGAAAAGTATGAGAGGTGGCTGCTATTGGAGATGCGAGTACGGGATACAGGTTTTCCTTTTATCTGCGTTGGGCTACATGCACCTAATGTAGTGGCTGATCGAAAATTGCTTTGGGCAGAGCTGCAAAGGCGGAAGTTTACGGATATTGTGTCGTGGCTTATCTTAGGTGATTTCAATGAATCCCTCACGGGTGAAGAAAAGCTTGGACATTCTTTTAATACAGCGACAGCTAATCTTTTTCTGAAATTTATCAATGGGAGTGGTCTGATTGATCTGCCCCTTCTTGGTAAAGAATACACATGGTTTAATTCCCATATTGCCTCCCGCATTGACAGAGTCTTGGCTTCCCCAAACTGGTGTTCACATTTTAGGTGCCATAGGCTATACGCAGGCGATAAGGGATTCTCAGATCATGTTCCCTTAATACTGAAGGTCGATACCTTTCGTTAGGGCTGTAAGCCCTTTCGTTCGTGGGATATATGGTGGGAGGACACTCAGTTTGTTCAAACGGTGGACAGCTTCTAGAGGGACGCTGGGATTAGTTTTCCTGGTGCGTTCAGTGTGGTCAAGAAGTTGGCATTCCTGAAGAAAAAGTTACAGGTCTGGCACACAACCCATTTCGGTGCAATAGAAGTCAGGTTGAAAATAATTTTGGCCTAGATTGATTCCTTGGATCAGACTAGAAGGGATACCGAGACTGATTTAAACAGTAGATATCACGATTTACAGGTGCAGAAATGGGATTTAAAACAAAAGATTGAAGCTATGTGGAGGCAGAAATCTAGACAACAATGACTTAAGCTTGGGGATAAGAACAACAAATATCTTCATGCCAATGCTACTATGCGCCGATCATATAACTTCATTGGCTCCGTCCGAGTTCATGACATGGAGTTAATCACGCCTGCGGACATAAAGAGTGCAACTGTTGGACACTTCCAGCGGTTCTTTGAAGATGATGGACACAGATGGCTGGGTTTGGGTAGTCTGGATTTGCCATGTTTATCATCAACAGCGGCGGCTCAGTTACAAGAACCTTTCCTTGAGGATGAGATTAAGAGCGTTGTGTGGGATTGTGGCAGTCACAAAGCACCTGGACCAGATGGGTTCAACTTTCACTTTATTAAGAAAGCATGGTCAGTAATCGGAATGGATATTATTGCGATGGTGCAGGACTTTCATTCCAGTGGTGTTCTACCTCGTGGGATAAACAACAGCTTCATTACATTAATTCCCAAGTTACCAGGCGCTGCTGATTTCAACTCTTACAGGCCTATTAGTCTCCTCAATAGCTTATACAAAATCATCGCCAAGATTTTGTCCAAACGGCTTAAGCGAGTAATGGCCCAGTTAATATCCCCCTTCCAAACTGGATTTATGGAAGGAAGGTACATTGCTGATTCAATTATGGTTGCCAATGAGATATTGCATACCATGAAGAAGTCCAATCACAAAGGCTGGTGTCTGAAATTAGATTTTCAGAAGGCATATGATTCTGTTAATTGGGCTTTCCTTTTGGAGGTGATGGAACAGATGGGATTTGGACCTCAGTGGCGGAGATGGATTCAGGGTTGTGTCTCTTCTGCTCGGTGTGCCATTCTTATCAATGGGGTGCCAACTGCTGAGTTTTCTGTGGGACGTGGCTTGCGACAAGGTGATCCGCTCTCACCCTTATTGTTCAATCTAGCCGCAGAGGTACTATCCCGGATGCTTATTAGAGCAGCAGATTGTCGACTATTTCGGGGCATTAACATCGGCGGTTTACGGCTAACGCATCTGAAATATGCAGATGATGTTATCCTCTTTAGCCATGGAGATCAGCAGGAGATCATTAGCTTACAAAGGATCTTGCGATGCTATGAGTTGTTATCAGGTTTAAAGATTAATTTCTTTAAATCAGGTTTAGTTGGAATTAATGTACCCAATGGGGAGGCAGTGGCTTTGGCATCCAAGATACATTACAGGCTGTAGGTTATACCGTTTATATACCTTGGGGTGCCTCTTGGAGCTAACCCACGTCGTAGAAGTACGTGGAAAACGGTAATGAATAGATTCAGAAGCAAATTAGCCTCTTGGAAAGGTTCCTTGTTATCGCTGGGAGGAAGAATTACTTTGATTAAATCAGTGTTGAATAGTCTACCTGTGTATTACATGACTTTTTTTCAGATGCCAGTGAGTGTACGAAAGGAATTGGAAAAATGGATGCGGCGCTTTTTATGGGCTGGGAAAGTAGAGAACCGATGTATGTGCAAAGTAAGCTGGTCGGTGGTAGTTCGCGCAAAAAATAAGGAGGGTGTTGGCCTGGGGTGTTTGCTGTTGCGGAATCAGGCGTTGCTGACAAAGTGGTGTGCCAAAATCGCCACGGATACATGCTCATTGTGGAAACAGGTGATAATGTACAAATACCAACCTCGATTAAGTTATGCTGGTATACAGTGTGCAGTGAGTAACGGTTTTGCTATCTGGCAAGGAATAGTGCAGACAAGCAGATCATTGTTGTCAACCGAACAGTATCTCTCTGAATTCCATCGCTGGAAATTGGGACAAGGCAATTCCATTTCTTTTTGGCAGGACAGTTGGTGTAGCAATCGACCTTTAATGATTTTGTTCCCTAGATTGTACGATATCTCTCTTGAGAAGGAGGGATCAATATTGCGGTTTGGGGTAGTGGTGGGACAGGTTTGGGAGTGGCGTATGATATGGAGGAGAAGATTATTTGTATGGGAGGAGGTGGAGGTTACCCACTTATTGGTCTTGCTGGGTGGTTTTGCACCGACTCCCTTGGAAAAGGATGAGCTATTGTGGGGCGAACAGATGAGACCCTTCTCAGTTCGCAATTGCTACCAAACACTGAAAGTGAACACTGTCCAGTCCAGTGGACTGATAATCCCAAATGTCTGGCGAAAGCAGGGTGCACCCAAATGGAAAGCCTTCATGTGGCTTGTGTGTAGGGAGAAGATCAATACCAAATTTCAGCTCATTCGACTTGGAATATTACTAGCATCTGAAGGGGAATGTGAGACATGTGGCCTTGACAAAAGTGACTCTACTCATATCTTACTTGACTGTAGAATGGCTTGGACTTGCTGGTCGCTCTTATTCCATAAATGGGGTTTAAACTGGGTACAACCAAGGTCCATGACAAATTTATTCATACAGTGGGAAGGCTTCTCCATTCCATTTCGCTGGCATGGTCTATGGTATGTGTTAATTTTTGCTTTTACATGGAGCATTTGGTTGGGACGAAATAACAGAATCTTTCGACAAGTACATTGCAGTGCGGAAGATTTGTTTTACAATGGCATTCGCCATGGTTTCTGCTGGGCCAAGCATAACTTGAAGGATGGTTGTCCCGATTGTTTGGATTTGCTGCCCACCGGGGATTTTATTCACTTAAGGGGTACATAGTTTACATGGATTAGATGTTGTACATTTGATATGGTATCTCAAAAGTTCACCTTCTATATTGAGTTATGACAATGTTTCATTGTCTTACTTTTATGTAACACTGCTTCTCTTTAATACATATCGATGAATTTTCAAAAATAAATAAAATGACAGCATCATCTTATACTGAAGTCATAAAATTTTAAAATTTTATAGTAGACTTTTTCCATCAAGACGTACACCAAGAAATATAAATAATAAAAATCAATTTTTTATATATTTAAAAATATTTTTTTATACATACTATCTTAAATGTATATCGATTTAAGATAAAAAACGATATTGTGGTCACATTATCGATTTTTTATAATATTTTTTTATCTTAAATGTATATCATGGGATTTTTTATTTTTTTATTGACTCTTCGATATTCAATATTTTCGATCATATGGAATAGGATATTTTCGGATGACAAATTCTTCTTACTTAAGAATTTATATCAATTTATTTTATATCATGGTATGTTATTAATTTTTTTGAAGAATATCGAAATATATTAGATGATTTTAATGTACAACTATACAGAATGACAGAGTGCTGGAATCATATCCAGTGCTATCAAAATGAAACTTCCAGATACTGAGTCTGTAATTCAGTATCTGCAACTGTCACCTTCCTAGCACACTATCTAGCCAGCAACATAGCAAAATCACAAGAAGGTATGACTGCTAAACTATCCAGGTGAACCTCCAGCAGATTCAACTTCGCCCACTGAAACCCGTGAATGCCTCTTCAGCATCCTTGCACACACTAGCTCCCCAATTTTTGCAGCAAGGTTCCAATGGATTTGGGTAGCTCTTGCGTCTGAAGAATGAAAACGAAAATAGTTGACACTATAAGTGGTTATAGTATCAGCTTTGCAGAAAATAGAAAATTAAATGTCCAACAAGGAAGGAAAATTTCCCACAGACAACAGATCCAAGCTATCTAAATGTACATCCTTAAGATTCGTCTTGGCCCAACAAAAAACCATGCCTCAAACCTGTAAGAAACATATCATCCGTGCTGACCACTTCTCCCCTAAAGATTCTGTGATTTCTACCCAACCAGATACTCCAAGCAAGAGAAAACAACAGGACATACCACACCTTTTTCCAGCGAAAAGAAATTGAGAAACCATCCCATTGTATGAACAGCTCAGCCATGGAACTAGGTTGCACCCAACTTAAGCCCCAGTGTTTGAATAATAAGGACCAGCTTGCCCAGGCCTTCCGGCAGGTGAGTAGAACATGATTTGAATCCCTCTCCAGCAAACCACAGGCGTCACAGGCACCTTCGCTTGCAGGCAGCATACCAATACGTATCAGATGACCTTTGCTTGCCATTTTTCCTCTGCACGCCAACCACATGAATGCTTGCCATTTAGGAGCTCCTTGCTTACTCCATACATTTGGTACTTGCCACTCTTCTCGCATAACAGACACAGCTTCCAATGATTGATAACAGGTGCGGGACGAGAAAGGATTCATTTGGTCTCCCCATAATAACCGGTCTTCATCCATGGCCTTCGGCGTGTAATTTGTCAACAAAGACAGTAACCGGTCAGCTTCATTTGCCTCCCATACGAAAAGCTGTCTCCTCCAGATGAGTTTCCACCGCCAGTTATTTCCTTCAAGATAGCCAAATCGCAAGATGGGTCCCTCTTTATCCAATGAGAGCGCATATAGTCTGGGGAATACTTCCTTCAATGGAGTTGTGCTGCACCACACATCATCCCAGAATGCAATTGTGTCTCCGTTGCCCAGTTTCCAGCAATAGAAAGCGGAAATGCACTTTCCATTTGGCAAAATAGATCTGCTAGTCTTCACAATACCGTTCCAAAGTGCTGAGACATGCCTGACAGCACATTCTATCCCACCAGGGTGCAGAGTGGGACTGTATTTCTGCATGATAACCTGTTTCCACAATGAATAGGAGTCGCTAGCAAGTCTATAGCTCCATTTCGTGAGCAAAGCTACATTCTGCCACTGCAAACAACCCAGCCCTGCGCCCCCATTAACCTTTGCTCTAACTGCTACCTGCCAACTGACTTTACACATACAACGTTGATCGACTTTCCCAACCCAAAGGAAACGTCTCATCCATTTCTCTAAATCCCTCCGTACAACCACTGGCATTTGGAAAAGGTTCATATAATAAATTGGTAAACTATTTAACACCGATTTTACCAATACAATCCGACCCCCTAATGACAGCATAGAACCTTTCCAAGAGGACAACTTACGTTTGAACCTGTTTATTACTGTCGCCCATGTGCTATATCGACGCGGATTTGCTCCAAGAGGTACCCCAAGATACTGGAATGGCAGCACCTCCAGCCGACATTGAAGCATAGAGGCCATATGTACCACCTCCCTATTAGGCACATGAATCCCTACTAGTCCAGATTTGAAAAAATTTATCTTCAAACCAGACAGCAACTCATAACACCTAAGCAAGCGTTTTAGATTGAGGAGCCCCTGGTTGTCACCTTTACTAAATAGAATAACATCATCAGCGTATTGTAAATGTGTTAACTGTAAAGTGCCAACCTTAATACCCTGAAATAGTTGCTGTTCAGCTGCTGTGACAATTAATCTGGACAAGACCTCCCCTGCTAAATTAAACAGCAACGGCGACAATGGGTCACCTTGACGTAGACCTCGCCCCGTTGCAAATTCTGTCGTTGGCGCACCATTTATCAGTATTGCACACCTTGCTGTAGAGATGCAGGCCATAATCCACTGACGCCAACGGGAGCCAAAACCCATGTGTGTCATTACCTCCAAGAGGAAATTCCAATCAACCGAATCATAAGCCTTCTGAAAATCCAATTTGAGGCACCATCCACGCTGTTTCGATTGCTTCATTGTGTGTATTAATTCATTGGCGATCATGATCGAATCAGCAATATATCGACCTTCCATAAAGCCCGTCTGGAATGGAGAAATAAGTTGGTCCGCCACTCGCTTAAGTCGCTGGGACAATATCTTAGCGATGATCTTGTACAAGCTATTGATAAGGCTTATAGGCCTGTAGGAATTAAAATCAGAGGCACCTGGTACTTTAGGAATCAAGGTAATGTAGCTGTTGTTTATCCCACGAGGCAAAGTTCCACTGGAATAAAATTCCTTCACCATTGTAACGATATCCTTACCAATCACGGACCACGCTTGCTTGATGAAATAAAAATTAAAACCATCTGGACCTAGGGCCTTGTGACTGCCACAAGCCCAAACCGCCTGCTGTATTTCCTCATCCAGGAAAGGTACTTCCAGATTATCAGCTGCAGTAGATGAAAGTCGGGGTAGGTGAAGACTTCCCAGTTCTAACCAGCAAACTGCATCCCCTTTAAAAATCTGCTGGAAGTGTGTGAGTGCAGCAGCTTTGATATCAGAAGGTTCAATTATCTCCACACCATTGACATTGACTGCACCAATGAAATTAAAACAGCGCCTTATGGAAGCACTAGAGTGGAAGAACTTGCTGTTTTTGTCACCCAACTTGAGCCATTGTTGTCTAGATTTCTGCCTCCACATAGCCTCAATTTTCTTCTTCAGGTCCCATTTCTGTATCTGCAAATCATTGTATCTCTCTGTCAATGCTGGTCCCAAACTCCGTCTATTCTGATCCAGGGAGTCAAGTTCATTCAGAATTTGCTGCAGTTTGTTGTCCAATGCCCCATACTTATCAGTGTGCCAAGCGGCAAGTTTCTTTTTTAGAAAAGCCAGCTTCTTGACCACCCTAAAATCAGTTGGAAAACAATGACCTGCCTCCTCCCACAAAGTCTGTATGACCTCAATAAAGTGGCTATCTTCCCACCATACATCCCATGATCTAAATGGTCGGAAGCCCCAAAAGAAAGTATCAGCTTTCAGAATGATGGGAACATGGTCCGAAAAGCCTTTATCACCGGTATATAGCCTATGATGGCTAAAATGTTGACACCAGGTTGGGGACGCTAAGACCCTGTCTATTCTAGACGCACAATGTGCAGTGAACCATGTAAATTCCTTACCAAGAATTGGCATATTAATCAGACCACTCCCGTATACAAATTGGAGGAATTGCCTTGCTGCAGTGCAATTGAAGTTACTGCCAATGCGTTCTGCTTCACTAACTATCTCATTGAAGTCACCCAATATAACCCAGGGAGCTGTATCCAGTGCTTTCCTCTGTTGGATTTCTGCCCACAATGTTCGTCGCTCAACCTGTGTGTTGGGAGCGTGTAAACCAGCACAAACAAAGCTGAAACCTGATACTCTAGTACACATCTGCAATAACATCCACCGGTCAAAGAATTCTACTCCAGTAATCTGAACTTTTGTATCATCCCATAAACAAACAATTCCACCAGCCCTGCCTTGTGCATCAATAGCTATCCATTTAACATTGGTTCCAGGCCATAGACTGCCTGCTAAGCGATCAGTGAAAGACTCCCTTTTCGTCTCACATAGTATCAGTACACTGAGCCTCTCCTTATTGATAAGAGTACGTATCTGGTTCTGTTTCAGCCTACCTCGGCACCTCTAATATTCCACATGGCAAAATTAATCATTTGCAAAATAAACACCCTACCGCAAACTTCTAACTTCACTGCACTAGCTAGTGCAGTGAGTTTGCCACTCCTTGTCTTCCTCAACAATTCTTGTCTTAAGCTTTTGACGAATTGCTGCTTTCGTTTGTTTTTTGCGAAGTCCCAAAGTGTCCATGATTTCCAGCGTCTGTTGGACTTCTACATCAACAGGACAGGAGTCGGGCGCTACACTCCTTGACTGGATCCTCTCTTCTAATCCAGTAATACTATCTCGAGTAGCTGCCAGGAAGGAAGGATCCTCTGCCACCTGTGGAGCCGAAAATAACACCACCTGACTATTACCTCCAGATGACAAACTGCCTGTGGGTTTGATATGTTTAAGTTTCTTCTGCTTGCCCAGTCTACTGGTTGCTGCTCTGCCTTTGTCACCCATATGCGAGGCCTTATTGCCTTCCTTACGCATCCTAGCAAAGGTCATATCAGCCTGTAGAGACAATAGAGTATTGGACTCCTCTCCAGAATCTGTAGGCAACATTTCAGAGGCTGTCATACGAGGAACTAAGCCCTGTGGAGCATCACTCATCTCCTTTCTCCCCTGGAACAATGCAGGAGCAGTGAAATGGCTAAAGGATCCCCCATTTTGTGTGGACTGACTAGAACACCCTTCATTAAACTGTAGCTCTTGATGTTTGAAACCAATGTTTGTCGCATGCTGTCCTAATTTCTTAACTCTCCCGGTTGGACCCGCTAATCCCTCCTGGACTTTGTCCACATCACCTACCCACACACGTGTATCTTCTTGGACAAGCTCCTGACAAGAACCCCCATTTCCTGCAGGAGACATGCTGCTCCTGTTCTCTCCAGAGCTGCTCTTCCACACATTGGACAGTGGGGGGTTGAGAGGGACAGGAAGACTGTTGCTGGCACCAGATCCTGTTACTTTTTTACCCACCTCGGGCCCCTCCACAATTCTCTCCTGCGTTTCCTGTATGCGAACCTGGAACTGTTTACCAGCAACCTTAAGCTGAACCTGATGATGTATCTCCTTCAAGGTACCAGTGTCCACCTGTAACACAGCTGCATCAAGACGAGCCCAACTGAGTGTCTGACCGTGTACTTGAACCAGCAAACCGATAGGGAGAAGAAGTTGCCGAAAAGCATCTTCACACCAGACAGTCAAAGGTAGTCCCACTATCTGCACCCAGCAAAGCCTTCTATTACCCGTATCCTCCTGACTCCAAGGATGGATGTTGAAGAACAATCCATTCCAGAAACTGAGATTAATGTTGAGTTCATTTTTCATCTTCTCAGCAGAAGCAAAAGTAATAAGACACTGGTGTCCCCCCATATCAGTGCACTCCACACCCAAAGGCAAACAAAGCTGCTTACAACAACCTGCTCGTAGTGTGCCAACTGCGCTTCTCTGCAACCTAGCCTGAAGCTCCAACATCAGGGGAAAGTTCCACAATATCGCAGTCGAAATTAGGAGAGACGGGCACCGCTGTGGCCTCCGCATAAGTACGGCTATCACGTTCCTTGAATAACCGATTAGGTGCAGCAGGTTGGGTGGGAAGGTTCTCATTTGTCGTATTGTGCCTGATGTCACCAGGGGAGGTTGAACTGCGTTGACCACTAGGAAGAGCATAGCGAGCCATATTGAAACGCATCCAGGTATTACCACCTATTAGGGAATTGAGTCGCCGTTGTCTAGTAACTTCCTGGACTCCACACCGTACAAATTTGGCAAAGCCAAAACGTAATCCCCTCCTGGATTTTCGTACTGATATAAAAACATCAACTACAGGTTCAATGGCAGCAATTTCCTTGAAAAGTTTGCCTGCATGCCAGCCATCTGGTATACCTTCAACAAAATAAGAGATGTACCGATCAGTAGTCAGCACCTGAGCTGGTTTCCAAAGGGGAGGAGTGGATCTTGTCGCATGGGGCAGCGGGGGCAGGGGTGGCAGGGGTGGCAAGCCATGGTCGACACGGTCTGCAGGTGTGTTGGAAATGTGTGTGGGTTTAGGAGTCGTGGTTGGAGGAGGGGTGGAAAGAGGGAGGAGATTTTGGGAGGTGAGAGAAACCATTTCTCTTTTCATGGTATGTTATTAATGAATCAAACTTTGATTCATATCCGAATAACTCGAGCATTGTTAAGAGATTCCTATCAAAATAACATCTTAATAATTGTTATATATGTAGCATCTTTTCTTTATTATAAAAAGCATATTATTACAAACCCTAATACAAAGCACATCGGATATCAGATATTATTCCCAGTTTGCATGTATTATTACATTACCAACAATATAGAAACCAAAGGACCATCACAGAATGGAACAACAATCATTTGGCGTAGGCATTTTGAATGAATTCATCTTCATCATTTCCTGTATCATCTGAGACTTGATCTGTACAGGTAGAACACGTCATCAGCAACACCAACCAAAGTGACAACAATGGGATAGTTAGAGATCAAAATCTAAAGACTTAGATTTTGCTAAGATATGCATCAATTCGAGAGATATGGTTAAGTGATAAGACTCATCCTTGGATCAAATATCAACTTTTCGGTTTTTGTAATGGAAGATGAAAGACAAAATACCTTAGTAATCATTTGCCTTTCGAAGTCCAGATTTTCTCTATCGATACGATCCTGCAATGCTTGGGATGCAGAATACTCATTCCGTTTTTGCAACTCTTTTATCCTTCTTTCAGCCTTCATACGTTCCCTCTCTTTTTCCTGCCAAATCAAATCAACTAGCTAGTCATTACACCGTCACCTTCACTGTCGAAGCTAAATTAGTTCCAAGACTCCTGTAAATGAAGCCACACCTGCATCCTTTCGAAGTACTCATTACTGTAAGGTTTTCCACCGTTATTACCAACTGTCTCGTTAACATAGTACAGAATTTCCTCGGCCAGGTTCTTCTTCTTTTGGGCATCTTTTGTCAAATTGTTTATCAGCAGTATTCGATCATCGCACTTTTCGACAATAGCCTGCATTCATTACAGATACGTTGGTTTAGTTACAACTTGAATGTGATCAAGGTGCATATATACATAGAAGAATCACATGAAAATGTGGACTCTTGTATTAATTGACCTGCAAAACTTTAGGAGCCTTGTTCAGATATTCGGTCTTAAAGTCTTCAATGTCTGCATAATCGTCATCGTTTTCTAGGGTGAAGACAATGATCATGTAGTCAAGTGCTTTTGGTCCAAACAAGCGCTCTAAGACCTGAAATGCCATTGCTTCTTCTTGTGAAAAGCGATTCCAAGTAGCGATAACCCCGATAAAAGCATGGATGCCTTCCTCTGCCATTGTCATACACCTGACAATTTCTTTGCTCACCGTTTCCAGGGTTGCAGAAGCATCAAACAGTCCTGTACAGTGCATATACATATTTATATATATATTCTCAAACCATTCTTTTTTTTCTTTTAAAAAAAAATGAGGAGAAAGGCTGCCTGTTCATACCAGGAGTATCAATAACTTTGATAGCTTGATTCTTGATGGTGCCTCTCTCCATTTCGCTAGTTCTCGTAATTCCAGATAAGCTTTTCTCTGATATAAACCCTCGTTTTACTCCATGAGTAGTACCACACATTCCTGGGGTAGCCAAACCAAGAATGGTGTTTCCTGTGGCACTTTTTCCGTTGCCTGTCTTCCCAACTATGACCATGTTCCGAATCCCGCCGTTAGTGGCCATAGCCGCCCTCTTCTCCTGCATCAACAGTCACTCACCGAGACATCCACAAATCAGCACAGTAAACCCAGAAAGCAATACTACTAACCGATAAAAAGAATTGATGACTAATGCCATTCTTCGTACCTGGAATGACTGGATATGAGCAAAGAAGACTGACAAGGATCCCAGAAGCAGAGTGGAAACAATAAATAGAAAGGAAAATTAAGGTCAGTCAATGGAAACTGAAAACTTCGTATGTTCCTCTAAATTCCCAAGTTAAGTGGAGCATTGGATTCTGCTAAGATGGGTTCCATGTATAGTGGGGCATTAGATTCGGATAACATTGGAACTTGAATCATTCCACCATTATATATTGATAAGATACCTTAGGTGATTGGTAAAGGTCTCCATTTCCATTTCGATGCCTTCCAACGGAGTCTTTACATGTCCTTGTCCCATTTGCCTTTTGTTATTGTCCGTATGTCCTTCAGGAATGATAAGAGTCAAAAGAAGGAAGAGCCAGAACTCCTTTGGAATCTATAGCTCCGAATCTATTCCCTTTTCGTTACATATCTCGTGGATCTTAAAGCCGCTTAGTTAAAGTTGTGGATGCTCTTAAAAGTTTTACAACTTTTATGGAGGAGAAGGATACCATTTAATCAAAATTCGGATTCTGATGTTGTGTTTATTTGACAAATATTTTTGTGTTTAATATATATTGGTATAGGGTGGGTATTTGTGAAAATTTACACCCTCAATCTAATCTTCTAATCTATTTTCGATTTTATCTATGAATACTAGATTTATGTAAATGTAAAGCTCAAACTTGTAGCTAGGCCCGAGCCCCCATTGAGTATCTTAATTCGTGAGTAACCTGTTACTGAGTGACACATCTAGCGAGACAAAGAAAGAGAAACACATCTGGTGAGTGAAATATAAGAGAAGATAGAATGGTGGAAGTCTGATGACGTTCACAGCCTAAGACTAGACTTATTAGAAAGACTGAAAACGAAGAGGCCTTCAGACGTTCTAAACCCCCGGAGTGCCACGTCATACCGGCATCCCTTGTTAGGTTGTGGAGCCTGATAATTAAGTTTACTTATGGGTTAAGTTTACTTATGGGTTAAGTTTACTTATGAGTTAAGTTTACTTAATGGTTAAGTTTATTTCATGACTAAGTTTACTTAATGACTAAGTTTACTTAATGGCTAAGTGTAACACCTATATAAATATTCTCCTATGGAATTGTTTCGAGTGTGTTAGAGGCAATTCTCTATGTAAGCCTGAAATAATCAATAAAAGAGCCTAGCCGACGTGGAGGTTACCATCCCGGTGTTACCACGTATATTTCTCTTCTTCTTTCTACTTCTCCATCTAGATTGAGTGAGTGTGTTGTGATCCTAACAACTGGTAGCGGAGCGAGGTTGATTCACCACAATTTGAAAAGATGGAAAGTTCGAAGATTGCAATCGAGAAGTTTGATGGATCTGATTTTGGTTTCTGGAAGATGCAGATCGAAGATTATATGTACCAGAAAGATCTTCACGAACCCTTGACCGGAGTGAAGCCGGATTCATTGACGGAGGAGCAGTGGAAGTTCAAAGATCGTCAGGCTCTTGGTTTGATTCGATTGACTTTGTCGAGAAACGTGGCTTTTAACATCGTCAAGGAGAAGACAACATCTGATCTCCTAAACTCGCTATCAAGTATGTACAAAAAACCATCGGCGATGAACAAGGTATATTTGATGCGCAGATTGTTCAATTTACAGATGTCTGAAAGTGAATCTGTTGCAGTTCATATAAACGATTTCAATAAGATCGTTAGTCAACTCTGTTCTGTGCAAATTAATTTCGAAGATGAAATTAAAGCTTTGATTTTGATGTCATCTCTGCCCGAGTCTTGGGATACTGTTGTTGCTGCGATCAGCAGTTCCCGTGGATCTGAGAAACTAAAGTTTGATGAAGTCCGAGATGTTGTTCTCAGCGAAAGTATTCGCAAACGAGAAATTGTGGATTCATCCGGTAGTGCTCTCAATGTTGACCGAAGGGGGAGAAGTAGCTTGAGGGGTCAAAACCAACGTAGCCGATCAAAATCACAGAACCGAGGAAAATCTCCAAACAGGCCAAACATAACCTGCTGGAATTGTGGAGAAAAAGGTCACTATCGGACAAAATGTCCCAAACCAAAGAAGAAGCAGCATCAGAAATCTGGAGATGATAATAGCCCAGTTGAATCCTAGATTTTGGATTCCGGTGCATCTTTTCATTCATCTTCTAGCAAGGAATTATTCCAAAATTTTCAATATGGAAACTTTGGAAAAGTGTTTCTTGCTGACAAAAAAGTCTTGGAGATTGAAGGAAAAGGGGGATGTCTACATAAAGACTCCAGCAGGAAATAAGTGGACATTGCAGGATGTCAGATATATTCCTGGCCTTAAGAAGAATCTGATCTCTATTGGTCAGTTCGATAGCACAGGCTACGCAACAGAGTTTGGGAAATATTCGTGGAAGATTATGAAGGGTGCTATGGTGGTAGCACGTGGCACAAAATCTGGAACTTTGTACACCACTGCAGGGTGTATTAACATGGCTGCTGTTGCTGAGGGTGCTTCAAGTCTGTGGCACAATAGACTTGGACACATGAGTGCTAAAGGAATGAGGATATTGGCTATAAAGGGAGTTTTGGAGGGTTTGAAATCTGTTGATATAGGTCTTTGTGAGAGTTGTGTTATGGGCAAACGAGTTAACTTCACAAAGACTACTAGAGAGCCGAAGAAAGTACGGTTGGAAATGGTCCATACAGATGTTTGAGGGCTATCTCCTGTATCATCACTTGGTGGATCCAGGTTCTATGTCACCTTCATTGATGATTTCAGCAAGAAGGTATGGGTTTACTTCTTGAAGCACAAATCAGATGTTTTTGTAACCTTCAAGAAGTGGAAAGCTGAAGTGGAAAGCTGAAGTGGAAAATCAGACTGGGTTGAAAATCAAATGTCTGAGGTCTGACAATGGAGGGGAGTACGAGAAGTCAGAATTCAAAGCATTCTGTGCAGCTAAGGGAATTAGACTAATGAGAACTGTTCCTGGGAAGGCAAGGCAGAATGGAGTTGCTGAGAGGATGAACAGAACGTTGAATGAGCGCGCAAGGAGCATGAGGATACATTGTGGGCTGCCTAAGATGTTCTGGGCAGATGCTGTGAGCATAGCTGCATACTTGATCAATAGGGGGCCATCTGTTCCCTTGAGGTTCAGGATTCCAGAAGAGGTATGGGCAGAAAAGGAACTCAAATACTCACACTTGAGAACTTTTGGTTGCACTGCTTATGTTCATATTGATCCAGAGAAAAGAGATAAGCTTGATGCTAAGGCTACGAAATGCTACTTCATAGGCTATGGTTCTGACTTGTTTGGTTATAGGTTTTGGGATAATAAGAACAGAAAGATCCTGAGACATTGTGATGTGACTTTTGATGAGAATGTCCTGTACAAGGACAGAGAGCAGAAGGTTTCAGAGACTGCAAAGCAAGTGGGAGTTGAGGTTGAGTTGCATAAGAGTACACCAAGAGATGTTGCAACAGAAACTCAACTAATCCCAGACACTATTGCTGAAGAACCAGAGAAGGAGCAAGTAACACCTGAGCAGGTGTTAAGAAGATCTTCCAGAACCATCAAAGCCCCAGATAGATATTCACCTTCATTACACTATTTGTTGCTGACTGATGAAGGGGAACCAGAGTCTTTTGATGAGGCCCTACACGTGGAGGATTCAATCAAGTGGGAGCAAGCCATGGATGATGAGATGAGTTAACTTGATAACACGTGGGTGTTGACTGAGTTACCTGCAAGGAAGAGAGCCTTGTTGAACAAGTAGGTGTTCAGAATCAAAACTGAACCCGATGGCAAAAGAAGGTTCAAGGCTCGGTTAGTGGTTAAAGGATATTCACAAAGGAAAGGTATTGATTATGCTGAAATATTTTCTCCTGTTGTGAAATTAACTACTATCCGAATTCTGTTGAGTATTGTTGCATCAGAGAATTTTCACATGGAGCAAATGGATGTCAAAACAGCATTTTTACATGGTGATCTAGACAAAGAGATTTATATACAACAACCAGAAGGATTTGTAGTTCCGGGAAAGGAACAAATGGTGTGCAAGCTGAATAGGAGCTTGTATGGACTGAAGCAAGCACCAAGACAGTGGTACAAAAAGTTTAACTCTTTTATGAGCAAGAGTGGTTTCAAGAGAAGTGAAAAGGATCAGTGTTGTTACTTCAAGAAATACACTGATTCTTATGTCTTTCTACTATTATATGTGGATGATATGCTGATTGCAGGATCCAGTATGAAGGAGATAAACAGTCTGAAGGCAAGTCTGTCTTCACAGTGTTTGAGATGAAAGATTTGGGTACAGCAAAGCAAATTCTTGGGATGAGGATTTGTCGGGATAGATCTGTCGGCACTTTAAATCTATCCCAAGAACAGTACATTGAGAAGGTATTGTCTAGATTCAGGATGAATAATGCTAAACTCAGGACTACTCTGTTGGCAAATCACATAAAATTGTCAAAGGAGCAGTCACCCAAGACAGATAAGGAGCGGGAGCACATGTCACTTGTTCCATATGCTTCTGCAGTTGGAAGTCTTATGTATGTTATGGTCTGCACTAGACCTGACATAACACATGCAGTGGGAGTTGTTAGCAGGTACATGGCAAAACCGGGGAAAGAGCACTGGGAAGCTGTTAAGTGGCTTCTGAGATATCTTAGAGGTACATCCAGCACTTCACTTTGTTATGGCAATGGAAAAATGACTCTACAGGGTTTTGTGGATGCTGATCTCAGTGGAGATGTGGACTCGAGCAAGAGCACATCCGGTTATATCTACACTTTAGACGGAACAGCAGTGAGTTGGATGTCTAAACTTCAGAAGTGTGTTGCTCTTTCATCTACTAAGGTTGAGTATGTGGCAATAGCTGAAGTTGGAAAAGAGATGATATGGCTGGCAGATTATCTGGAAGAATTGGCTAGGAAACAACGCTAGAAGATTCTTTACACAGATAGCTAGAGTGCCATATAGTTGGTGAAGAACCGAATCTATCATTCAAAGACAAAGCATATCAAGAGACGGTATCATTTCACTCGTAAGGCAGTGGAAGAAGGGGATATGTGCTTGGAGAAGATAGAGGGTGCAAAGAATTCAGCAAACATGTTGACAAAATGTGTGGATATTGGAAAACTAAGGTTGTGCAAAACCTTGGTTGGCTTTCTGTAGTTGTGTTTCTATAGATGATGCGGTGCGGTGAAGATATTGATGATGAAGGGATCAATGTTTGAGAATGCAATTTTTGGGAGATTGGATCAGTCTCCAAGTGGGAGAATTGTTAGGTTGTGGAGCCTGATAATTAAGTTTACTTATGGGTTAAGTTTACTTATGGGTTAAGTTTACTTATGGGTTAAGTTTACTTATGAGTGAAGTTTACTTAATAGTTAAGTTTACTTCATGGCTAAGTTTACATAATGGCTAAGTTTACTTAATGACTAAGTGTAACACCTATATAAATATTCTTCTATGGAATTGTTTAGAGTGCGTTAGAGGCAATTCTCTATGTAAGCCTGAAATAATCAATAAAAGAGCCTAGTTGACGTGGAGGTTACCATCCCGGTGTTACCACGTATGTTTCTTTTCTTCTTTCTACTTCTCCATCTAGATTGAGTGAGTGTGTTGTGATCCGAACATCCCTGTGTAGCACCCAGATTGAACTGGACTTTTTATCTTAAGGGGGGACCGTAATGGCTAGAATACGATGCAGGGAAAGATTGGATCTTTATAAATCTAAATTCAAAAGTTATATCCATACTTTTATTCATCACAATTGTTCAACTATAACCTTGATTACAATCTGTACAAAATTTTCTATTACATCATACCTAGGATACACCGGGGTCTCCACGTACACTTGGTATCATTACAACTATAGTTGCACTCAAACTTGATAATTCTTTATTTGTCTAATCAGTAACTAAATCAATCATAATTAAGATGAGTTTTATCCTTTTTAATAGTGCATCCTAATTAAATATTTAAGAAATTTCAGTTTTGTATCAATGCTTTCATAATTTATATAAAATCACAATACAATTTGATAGGATTTGGATTGGATTTTAAACAAAAGGTTTAAGGTACAAGGGTCAAATTCCAACAAAATCTAGCTTGTAAAGTAGTCCGGTTCCATTCACAGATATGAACATCATATATTATATAATTTAAATATTACTTAATATTCAACACCCATAACTATAATTGCTCCATTTTCTTCAATCAATAAACATCAATTAATAATGAATCCAATTGGCTTAGAACACATGATAATAATAGATGTAAATAATAAGAGAATATCTTGATTGTTGTCGTGTAGCATAGCATAGCATATCATAACAGTGCTGCATGTGGTGCTCCATAAGTCTACGCAATGTTGGGAGTGAAGGATTGCTTTGATGATTTGCATGTATCTCAAGCTTATATTAATATTTTTTTATAAATTAAAAATTATTTATCATCGAAAATAATAATTAAATTATATTAAATTATAAATATTAATATCATTTTTAAAAATAAAAAAATATTTTTAATAAGATTAATCTCTTTATCAACAAAATAAACTATATTCACGTTAATACTTTACCCCTTGTTTAGTTTTCGGAAATAGATGAAATTGATTTCAATTCAATCTATTTTGAAATAATTAATTTTTTAAAAGAATTATGTATTATAAAAATTAAATTCAAAATATATTGTTTATTATTTCTTTAAAATAAAATAATAAACCAATCGGCTCCAGAAAACCAAGGCTTTCTTTACCGGCACAATCCATGTTGATCTTGAAACAAACACAATCGAGAAACTGCTCCTATCATGTTGGATCTTAGTATAAATTTTAACATTCCAACCTATATCTATAAAATCTCTCAATTTTAATATTCACGATGTATTCTCCTTAAAAGTATATCATGAGATATATATATATATATATTTTTTATTGACTCTTCGATATTCAATATTTTCGATCATATGGAATAGGATATTTCGGATGGCAAATTCTTCTTACTTAAGAATTTATATCAATTTATTTTATATCATGGTAAGTTATTAATGAATCAAACTTTGATTCATATCCGAATAACTCGAGCACTGTTAAAGAGATTCCTATAAAAATAACATCTTAATAATTGTTATATATGTAGCATCTTTTCCTTATTATAAAAAGCATATTATTACAAACCCTAATACAAAGCACATCGGATATCAGATATTGTTTTTTGAAAAATTCATCGATATGTATTAAGATTGGGATCATTAATACATGTGAGTAGAACAATGACGCATTGTCCCAACTCGATAGACAAAATGAAACTGTCAGATACCGTGGTTAGATTACCGTATCTGAGATTTTCACAAGCTATACGATCTATTTGGCCAACAAGGAAGCAAAATCTCCTGAGGGTAACAAATCCAAACTATCTATACAAACATCCTTAAGATTAGTCTTGGCCCAACAGAAACCATGTCGCATGCCATTATAAAACAAATCGTTTGCACTGCTGTCCTCTCTCCTGAAGATTCTGCTATTTCTGGCCAACCAAATACTCCATGCAAAAACAAATATCAGAGCGTACCATAATCCATGCCATCGACTTGGAATTGAGAAGCCGGCCCATTGAGTGAATAAATCTGCCATGGACAGCGGTTGCACCCAGCTTAATCCCCAGTTTCTAAATAATAGCGATCAACATGTCCAAGCCTTTCTGCAGTCAAGCAAGATACGGTTGGAATCCCCTTCCACAAGACCACATGCCTTGCAGTCTCCTTCGGATTCATGCAGGATTCCAAATCTTATTAGGTGACCTTTGGCAGTAAGCTTCTCCCTACACGCAAGGCACATTAACGCTTGCTATTTGGGAGCTCCCTGCTTATGCCAAACATTTGGAACCGTCAGTTCACTTGGATTGACCACACTCTCTTCTAGTGATTGGTAACAGTTACGAGCCGAGAAAGGTCTCAACTGATCTCCCCACAGTAGCAAATCTTCTTCCATAGAATTCGGGATAAAGCCTCTCAGCGTGGACAATAAACGCACAGCTTCATCCTCCTCCCACACAAATAATCGTCTCCTCCATATGATATTCCACCGCCATTCATTTCCCACAACCGACCCAAACTTCAAGACTCACCCCTCCTTATCCAATGCGATATCGTATAATCTCGGAAATAGGACCCGTAAGGGAGAAGTACCGCACCAGACGTCTTGTTAGAAAGCAATGGCATAATCTTTTCCCAATTTTCAGCGGTAGAATTCTGAGATACACTTTTCATTTGGCAATGCTGATCTGCTCGTCTGCACAATTCCTTTCCAGATGGAGGAGCCGCGCCTTACATCACTCACTATGCCTTCGGGACACAATCTGGGCCTATATTTCTGTGACATTACCTGTTTCCACAGCGAACATGTATCATTAGCGATTCTGTAGCTCCATTTTGTAAGAAGAGCATCATTCCGCAACTTCAAGAATCCTAGCCCTGCAACCCCATTTTCTTTTGCTCTGACTACCACCGACCAGCGCACTTTGCACATACATCGTTTATCTACTTTCATCCCAAAGAAAACGCTTCAACCATTTCTCAAAGTCCTTCCTGACCACCACCGGCATCTAGAAAAAAGTCATGTAGTACACAGATAAACAACTTAGCACTGATTTGAGCAGCGTGATTCGTCCCTCCAACGACAACAAAGAGCCTTTCCATGACGCTAGTTTACGTTTGAACCTACCGACCACCGTAGCCCACATACTTTGGCGGCGTGGATTCCCCCCAAGAGGTACCCCAAGGTACTGGAATGGCAAAGTCTGCAACCTGCAGTGAAGCATAGCTGCCAGGCTCACAGCCTCCCCATTAGACACATTGATCCCTACTAATGTGAGACCCCGCCCTTTTCAAGTGTCGAGTCAACGTGTTGGTGGGACCTGAGTGTCGACCGAGGATGTATTTAAAGCCCATAGTGTGTTTAGATGTGTCGTGTGAGTGGTTTAGTGCGTTGGTTTAGGGAAGAGTCAGTGGAAAACCGCCGAACTGATTTCTGGTCCGTGGGCCTTTTGGGCCGATTCTGATTTCTTTGAGCCCGTTACTATTCATCGAGCCCAAATATCTAATTGTGAGCCCATTTAATCAAACACAAGCCCAACTAAGCCATTTGACATTTTAAAAAGATTTCCGAGCTTCACACGTATTTTATCGAGTTTCCGTTTGATCGTTGGGCTATTTCTTTGCAGGTTTGGGCCTGCAACTTAGCCCAATCCTTTGGTTTAATTTTTCATCCCAAACCTTAGCCTATCAATACCCAAGTTTAAGTCTGAAACCTCATTTCCTCCTTCCCCTTTCTCTCTCTTGTTGCTTATTCCCGATTTTCCTCTCCCTTCTCTCTACAAACCTACATAAATTTTCCTTCACCAAAAGTTTCACCAGAATTTGATAGGATTATTGTTTTACCTATCACTTCCCCTTCTTTTCCCTTGGTTCTCCACTTGTTAGGAGTCCTAGAAGGGTGTTTTCTGGGCAGGTTTTGCTTAAGGTCGAGTTTGGTGCTTTTGGAGGTAAGTTGTGATTTCTGGTTCTTCAAGTTAAATTCTTGGTTGTTTGATGTTTCTGGTGTTGTTCTTAGCCTACCCTGATGTTCTGTTCTGGTTTAATGCTTTGTAGAGTTTGGTTTGAAATTCTGGAAATTGGTATGTGTGTGATCATTTTAGGGATTTGATGAATTGGTTGTTGTTGACTGATTATTGTGCTTGAGGAGGATTGTTGTTTGAGTTTGAGTGGCTTGGAATGTGAGTTTCTTGCAGCAATGATGGGGTGGTACACCTCTGTTTCAGAAGGTTTTGTTTTAGAGGTTAGAATTCTGGTTTTGTTTTGGGATTGAGATTAAGAGGCATTGATGATGCCTAAGGTTGTTTTAGAGTGTTGTGAGTGTGTCTTTTAGGTGAGTGTGTGCTAAGGGTCCTTAGGTTGTATTTTGTTAATTTTTGTGCCCTGTTTTTCCCTTAGTTTATGTCTGTGATTTAATATCTGATAGGTGGTGGTTTGGCTCTCGACAAAGGCAAAGGTATCGCCGGAGAGTCTACGCGTCAAGAGGTGGGAGTTTACGTTTCATACGTGTATACGAAATGTTTGATTTCGATAAGCTAAAATGTGACTTACATGATTTGTTTTGAAAAGAGGCTTGACTGGAAAATACGTTCTGAAATCATGCTAGAATCATACGCTTGTGTGCCATGATTTATGCATAAAACGTTACTTTAAAATGCTATGCACGTATGCTTGTCAATGCATTGGATGTTGGGCAATTGGTGATGTGTTTGTTGCTGGATTTTCATCCCAAGTGAGAGTGTTTTTGTACAGACTTTGAATTTGATATATAACCCATTCCTTCTTATGTTGGTTGAGGCTTTATTCTGAGTGGAATGTGGTGTTTTGTTGGTGTCAAACACAAGAGGATTTTCTGGAAAAATATTCTAGAAAAACTCAGTTTTGTTCAGTCTTTAAATTGGATATGTAATCCATTCAATTGTGTTGGTTGAGGATTCTTTCTGAGGGGAATTTGGTATTAAGTGAGTGTCAAACACAAAGGAAAGTTTCTGGAAAAATATTCTGGAAAAAAATCCAGGTTTTGATCAGTCTCGTATATTTCTGGAAAAGAATATTTTGTATTTTGCCGTAAGCTGGAAATACTCCAAATTAGTTCCGATTGATGCCCAATGTCGTGTAATTTTCGTATGATGCATCTGTGATTTGAAATTTATGATTTTTAAGTGTGTTTACATGAAAGAACGTCCCTTGTTGGGACTGATTGATTGAGTATACGATTGTAATTTTCCTACATACGAACTATACACGTATTTTCTAGGAAAATTGTGGAATTGACGGACGCAGCTAATTGATCAATCAGGGTAAGTAATTGGAAGGATTCCCAGGTAAAGGGGAATGGTTACTTACTGTTGTGGAGGGTTGCGGAGGAAATTGATTGTGTGCCTAGCTGAGTGACGACTAGCAGGACACGTTGGACCCGAAGGGTCATGTACTGGTACAATGTTCTATGCATGCATGCTGAGTAATTGAATGTGATAAATGATTTGCTCCATTTAATTACAGATAACATTGATGGTAAGGGGTATTTCTGAATATTATTATGTTTTGACGAAATGGAATTAAAACCATCAATGGGCTTTGCGCTACCTTTTAGCGGGGGTAGTCTGAAAGCAACCAATGTCTGCCCCGTTAGTTTTGGACGTATTAGCCCGACTGATTCTGATGAATGTGGATTTTAAAATGCATAAGATTTTATCTGTATGGTCATTTATGCATTTCTGGAATTTATTGTGGTTATATGCATTATAGCGAGCATGGATGATTAAATGAATTTTCTGATCACGTATGTTTACTAAATTGATTTGGTTATGCCTCTATTCCCACGGCTACGTGTATGACGCTGTAACTTCCACTGAGATTTTATTATCTCACCCCCCTCTTTTCCCCTTTTCAGGGCTAGTACGTGATCGTCTAGACGTTGTCGCAGAGGTTTAGTCCCGGTGTCTTTCTATAGGGCTGGAATATGCATTCACACGTTTTGGAGACTCGGCATGCTTTGTAATTATTGTTTTATGAGCATACATGCTTGTGTTGGATTTCATTTTCTGAATTTCACTCGTTGTGAATTTATTTTCGGTTATGTTTATGATTATGCATGTATAATTCACATGACTGATTTATGAGTTGGTTTGAGTGCCATGGGCACGTGTTAGTCCATTTGGGCTTGTGAGTTATGGTTTCGCAGATTAAAGACTTCCGCTGATTTGTATATGACTCCATTAAATGTTTAAGCCGAGTTGAAATTGAAACGTGCTATGCTCCAATTTATTTTATAAAAATTCAAATTGATACGTAATTTTGGGTTTGTGATTTGTAAGATTAAATTAAACCTTGCGTGACTTCGATTGATTCACGTGTTGGGTCAATCGAGGCTACGCGGCGGTGAGGTTCCCATTTACCGGGAACGGGTCCTCACAACTAATCCAGATTTGAAAAAATTAATCTTTAACCCGGATAGTAACTCATAACATCTCAAGATTCTCTTTAGGCTGAGTATTCCCTGCTGGTCGCCATGGCTAAAAAAATAACGTCATCTGCATATTGTAGATGCGTTAGATATAAACCCCCAACATTTATGCCCTGAAAAATTTGACTATCAGCCGCTCGAACAAGCATCCTTGACAGAACTTCCGCTGCTAAATTGAACAATAACGGTGATAACGTATCGCCTTGTCGCAGACCTCGCCCCAAATTAAATTCAACTGTTGGCGCACCATTGATATGGACTGCACAACAAGCTGATGAAATACAGGCCTGGATCCATCTCCTCCATTGAGCACTGAAACCCATCTTTTCCATCACCTCAAGTAGGAAGGCCCAATCTACCGAATCATATGCCTTCTGGAAATCTAATTTGAGACACCAACCTTTGTGCTTTGACATCTTCATGGTATGGATGATTTCGTTGGCCACAATAATTGAATCAGCAACGTACCGTCCTTCCATGAAACCAGTTTGAAAGGAAGAAATTAACTTATCCATTACTCGCTTAAGCCGTTTGGACAATATCTTGGCAATGATTTTGTACAGACCATTGATGAGACTGATAGGCCTGTAAGAATTAAAATCGGCTGCACCTGGTATCTTGGGGATTAATGTAATGAAGCTGTTGTTTATCCCGTGGGGCAGTTCTCCACTGGATTGAAATTCTTTCACCATTGTTGTAATGTCCTCTCCAATCACTTTCCAAGCTTTCTTAATGAAATAAAAGTTGAAACCATCCGGCCCTGGGGCCTTGTGACTGCCGCAATCCCATACAGCGCTCTTTATCTCCTCCTCCAAGAATGGGCCTTCGAGATTGGCTGCTTCTGTGGTTGACAGCCTGGGTAAATTTAGCCTACCCAATCCTAACCACCGAATACCCTCATCTGCAAAGATCCTTTGGAAATATCCTACCGCTTCAGCCTTTATCTCATCTGGCTTAAACATATCCTTGCCATTGACTGTCACTGATCCAATAAAGTTATAGCAGCACCGCATATTAGCGCAGGAGTGAAAAAATTTGCTGTTTTTATCCCCAAGTTTGAGCCATTGTTGTCTGGACTTTTGCCTCCACATAGCCTCAATCTTCTTGTTTAAGTCCCATTTCTGGACTTGTAATTCTTCATATCTCCTTGTTGAGTCTGTCCCCAAATCCCTTCTATTCTGGTCTAAAGAATCAAGCTTAGCGAGGAGGGACTTCATTCTGTTTTCCAATGTTCCGAAAGCTTCATTATGCCAGACCTTGAGTTTCTTCTTTAAGAAAGCCAACTTCTTAACCACACTGAATGCTCCTGGGAAGCAAAGCCCTGCCTCCTGCCAATAGTCCTCTACCATTTCTATGAAGTGTTTGTCCTCCCACCAGAGATCCCACGAACGAAACGACCTAGTTCCCCAAAAGAAGGAGTCAGCTTTCAGTATTAATGGGACATGATCCGAAAAACCCTTGTCTCCTGCGTATAACCTATGACGGCTGAAATGCAGACACCAATTCGGGGAGGCCAGAACCCGATCAATTCTGGAGGCACTCTTTGAATTGAACCACGTATAATCCTTGCCAAAGAGTGGCATATCAATTAGACCATTCCTATTAACGAAGTGCAGGAATCTGCGAGCCGCAACGCTATTAAAGGAGCGGTCGAGCTGTTCCTCGTCATTCACTGACTCATTAAAATCACCTAAGACAACCCAAGGAGCTATGTCCACAGACTTCCTTCTTTGCATCTCTTCCCATAGTACTCTTCGCTCAGTCGCTAGATTCGGAACATGTAACTCAATGCAAACGAAGCTGAAACCTGAGACCCTTGCCCTCATCTCCAATAACAGCCACCTCTCGAATTTTTCTACTCCAAGATTTTGTACTTTCGTATTATCCCAAAGACACACAATGCCACCAGCCCTCCCGTGTGCATCAATAGCTTCCCATTTAATATTTTGGCCAAGCCATAGTCTGCCTGCCAACCTATCAAAAAAACTTTCCCTCTTCGTCTCGCATAAAATCAAAACACTCAGCTGCTCCTTGTTGATAAGATTGTGAATTTGATTCTCCTTCATCTTACCACGACACCTTCTGATATTCCACATTGCCAAATTAATCATCCAAAATAAAACCCTTGTGCAAAGAGTCACCTGCACTACACTACGAGGTGTAGTGAGCTAGCCACCCCTTTCCTTCCTCTACTATCCGTGTCTTCAATTTTTGCCGGATTGCTGCTTTTGTTTGCTTTCGGCTAAGTCCTATTGTTTCGATTACGTCCAACGACAGCTGTGCCTCCACTTCAACGAAACACTGATTAGAATCCGAAATCCTGGAGCATGGCCTCTCCAACGAATCTTCATCCTTATCTCGATTAGCAGTAAGAAAAGAAGGATCTTCCACCAATTGAGAAATGTTGCACAACTCCGGATGACTAGCTCGCCCCGAGGAGAGACTTCCAGTGGGTTTCAGATGTTTGAGCTTTTTCTGCTTGCCAGTCCTGCTATCAGCTGCCCACCCCTTTTATTCAATCCGCGAGGCTTTATTACCTTCCTTCCTCATTCTTGTGAAAGCCATGTCTTCAGGAAACCATGTAAAATCGGGAAACTCAGCTGCAGATTCAGTAAGCAGACATTCTGATATTGCTTTGCAATTATCCTGGGACTGTCCCCCTTCGTTCATCTCCCTTCTCTCCAGAATAAACGCAGGGGAAGTAAAATTACTTAAAGACCCACCACTGTTCGTAGAATGACTGGAAAGTCCTTCCTTATACTGATTCACTGTGGGATTAATCCCCACGTGGGCAGTCTGCTTCGTTATAGGTAACTGGAGTGTCGAATTAGGGCCCACAACTCCAACTTTGACTTTGTCTATTCCATCCTCTTCCACAATGTTGTTCTCCATCAAATCTTTCTGACAAAAGCCCCCTTTTCCTGCAGGAGACGTGCTACCTCTCTCCTCCACAAACCTACCCTTCCGCCCATCTGATAGGTTATGGCTGATAGGTACCGATAGGCTGTTGCACCCACCCGACATAGGTCTCTTTTCTCCTACCTCGGGCCCCGCCAAATCTCTATCCTTGACTTCCAAGATACACGCCGTGAACAACTTGCCGTCAACCAGCAACTTCACCTTTTTTTGTATTTTTGACGAGCTTGCTGTAGCTACTTGCATCACTGCCACATCAAGATAGGCCCAATTGGCTGTTTCGTGGTGCACCTGAACCAAAGATCTGATCGGCTGTACTATTTTCAGGAAGGCGTCTTCAAACCACGCATTCAGGGGAATTCCGGCAACCTCCACCCAGCAAAGCCTTCTGCTTCCAATATCCTCTGGACGCCAAGGATGAATGTCGTAGAACGTACCAGTCCAAAAACTGATATTGGACGTAAGTTCTATTCTCATCATCTCTACGGTTGAAAAGGTGAGAAGTCTCTGGTGCCCCCCCATATCTTTGCACTCGACACCCGCGGGCAAACTAATCTTGTCAATATGTCCATCACGAAGTGATCCGACAGCACTCCGATGAAGCCATTCCAGGGTTCCTTTATTGGAGTAAATCTCCACTGGCTCTTCCTCGAAAGCATGATTATTCTTCGCTGTTGTAGCTTCTCCATAAGTTCTGCCATCGCGCTCCCGCATTAGCGTATTGTTCACAACCGGCTGGATTTTTCTCGGGTCTAATGGTTCATCCTTTCGTACGGTAACAACTAACGGCGTTCTGCGTTGCCCTGTACTAGCTGCAAAACGAGCCACATTAAATCTCATCCAAGTGTGACTACCTATTGTCGAGTTAAACCGCCTTTTCCGAGCAGCCTCCTGAACCCCACACCGCACAAACTTGAAGAAAACCATACCGTAAACCCCTCCTGGATTTGCGGTTTGGGATGAACACATCTGCTACGGGTTCAATAACAGCAATCTCTTTAAAGAGTCTATTGGAATTCCATCCCTCTGGTATACCTTCTATGAAATATGATATGTATCTGTCTTCACTAAACACCTTTGCTGGTTCCGATTTGAATTGTGTATGCCCTGGCGTGTCATGGTTGTCTGGTTGAGGCAAGTGGGACACTGGTGAGAGCTCTGAATTCCTATAACCGGCCTTCTTGAGTTGATGGTGTGGTTGTGGACAATGGTTGGGGACAATGGTTGGGGACAATGGTTGGGTTTAGTATAGAGAGAGGTGGGAGGTTTTGAGAGGTGAGAGAAGCCATTCAAATATATGGAGTTTGTGGCTTGAAAGAAATTATTGTCGGATATCATATATTATTCCCAGTTTGCATGTATTATTACATAACCAACAATATAGAAACCAAAGGACCATCACATAATGACATGTTATTGTGGGGATCTCATTCGACTTCCTTTTCAGTTCGCCATTGTTACGCTTCACTGGCTGAGTGTTTGGTTTCACCCAACGAGAAGCAAATCCCAAATGTCTGGAGCAAGCAAGGAGCACCTAAATGGCAAGCATTCATATGGCTCGCGTGCAGGGAGAAGCTCAATGCTAAAGGATACCTAAGCAGACTTGGTCTTCTTCCTGAGTCAGATAGAAATTGTGACACCTGTGGACTTGTAGAAGGGGACTCTAATCATATTTTGCTTGACTGTAGGAAGGCATGGACAGTTTGGTCGCTTCTGTTCAAACGATGGGGTTTAGTTTGGGTACAACCGCGGTCTATGGCAGAATTATTTGTGCATTGGGATGTCTATCCAATTCCCCGACGATGGAAACAATTGTCGTATGTCTTGTTATTCTCTCTTGCGTGGAGTACTTGGCTTGGCAGAAATCATAGGATTTTCAGGAACGAAGACAATAGTGTTAATGATATGTTTTATAATGGTTTGCGCCATGGCTTTTGTTGGGCAAAGACTAATCTGCAGGATGTATGCATGGACAGTCTGGATGTGCTAGCTTCAGGAGATTTCGTTTCTTTGCTGGGTCCATAGACTGTATAGCGAATGTAAGGGTTAGATACAGCCACGGATGTATGGTATCTGCCAATTCCATTTTGTTTATTGAGGGGGTACAATGTTTCATTCCCCAGATTGTACGCCCTCTCCCTGGAGAAGGAAGGCTCAGTTCGGCAATTTGGCTTGTGGAACAACGAGGTATACTGCTGGACTTTGATGTGGAGGCGCAGCTTGTTTGTATGGGAAGAGGAAGAAGTGGGGCGATTGCTGGCCCTTCTGGAGGCTTACAGGCCGAATTCTTTGGACGAGGATTTGACTCTTTGGGGGCCTCAGCTCAGTCCTTTCTCGGTGAGCATGTGTTACCAGGATATGGTGGTGCGAACAGCCAGGACCGGCGAGCCATCGATTCCTAATGTCTGGAGCAAACCAGGGGCACCCAAATGGCAGGCTTTTATGTGGCTCGCATGCCAGGAGAAATTATCGGCAAAAGGATACTTAAGTCGGCTTGGTATTATCCCTGTTTCGGCTGCACTTTGTGAGGTATGTGGCAGGGTGGAACAGGACTCTTATCACATTTTGATTGAATGTAGGACAGCGTGGGAGTGTTGGTCACTGCTCTTTAAGCACTGGGGCTTTTGTTGGGTCCAGCCACGTTCTTTGGTGGATATGTTCGAACAATGGGAAGGTTTCCCCATCCCACGTCGCTGGAGTAAATTGTGGTACGTCCTGCTGTTCTCATGTGCATGGAGTATCTGGTTGGGTCGCAATAACCGTATCTTCAATGGAGTCGACAGTAGTGCAGCTGATGCCTACTATGCAGGCATGAGACATGGTTTCTTTTGGGCTAAAACCAACCTATCGGAGGTTAATGTGGACAGCCTTGACGTTCTTCCCTCCGGCGATCTTGTCTCCTTACTAACTACGTAGTTGATGGCGGATGGAAGTCACTGATTTTGGTACAATTATTTGGAATCTGTTAGTTTTCTTTTTGGTAGCCAGTAGTGAGACCTTTTCATTATCCTGCTAGCTTAAGATATGGATGTTGTTGGGCTAGATTTAATTTGCCGAATGCTGATGTTGCTATTTTGGGATTGATTGCTTCCGGTAGTCTTTCTCTCTGCGTTGGGTGCCTGGGTAGTGGACTGCTTTGTGGAGAGAATGTTTCTGTTTTGTTTCCCCTGGAGTTCACTGGCGTGATTACTGGTATGGTCACTATTTTCTGGTGTATGGTGCATGTGGTTGGGCTGTACCAGCAGGTCTTAGAGATGCAGTCAGCAGGGCGGCAGCTGTGTGTTCCACGGGTCTGCGACTGGCGGTTTATGTAGTCCAGTTTAGTTTGGTTGTATTGATTGCATTGCTTGTTGGGGCTCATGTTCTTGTACTGGTCTTAGCAATTGGAGTTCTGAAACTAACGGATCCTGTCACTTACTCACAGGATCTATTTGTTTCATTTTGTCCATTGATCTGATACACTCATTCATTGTATAGTTCTTTGGCATTTTGCCTTTTATATATATATCGATATCTTCCTCAAAAAAAAAAATACATATCGAACTTTTCTCAAAAAAAAAAAAAAAGTCTTCAATGTCTGCATAATCGTCATCGTTGTTTACGGTGAAGACAATGATCATATAGTCAAGTGCTTTTAGTCCAAACAAGCGCTCTAAGACCTGAAATGCCATTGCTTGTGAAAAACGTTTCCAAGTAGCGATAACCCCGATAAAAGCATGGATGCCTTCCCCTGCCATTGTCTTGACAATTTCTTTGCTCACGGTTTCCAGGGTTGCAGAAGCATCAAACAGTCCTGTACAGTGCATATACATATATTTTTTTTTTTGAAGAATATATACATATATATATTCTCAAACCATTTTTTTTTTCTTTTAAAAAAAATGAGGAGAAAGGCTACCTGTTCATACCAGGAGTATCAATAACTTTGATAGCTTGATTCTTGATGGTGCCTCTCTCCATTTCGCTAGTTCTCGTAATTCCAGATAAGATTTTATCTAATATAAATCCTAGTTTTACTCCTTGAGTAGTACCACACATTCCTGGGGTAGCCAAACCAAGAATGGTGTTTCTTGTGGCACTTTTTCCGTTGCCTGTCTTCCCAACTATGACCATGTTCCGAATCCCATCGTTAGTGGCCATAGCCGTCCTCTTCTCCTGCATCAACAATCACTCACCGAGACATCCACAAATCAGCACAGTAAACCCAGAAAGCAATACTACTAACCGATAAAAAGAATTGATGACTAATGCCATTCTTCGTACCTGGAATGACTGGATATGAGCAAAGAAGACTGACAAGGATCCCAGAAGCAGAGTGGAAACAATAAATAGAAAGGAAAATTAAGGTCAGTCAATGGAAACTGAAAACTTCGTATGTTCCTCTAAATTCCCAAGTTAAGTGGAGCATTGGATTCTGCTAAGATGGGTTCCATGTATAGTGGGGCATTAGATTCGGATAACATTGGAACTTGAATCATTCCACCATTATATATTGATACGATACCTTAGGTGATTGGTAAAGGTCTCCATTTCCATTTCGATGCCTTCCAACGGAGTCTTTACATGTCCTTATCCCATTTGCCTTTTATTATTGTCCGTATGTCCTTCAGGAATTATTAGAGTCAAAAGAAGGAAGAGCCAGAACTTCTTTGGAATCTATAGCTCCGAATCTATTCCCTTTTCGTTACATATCTCGTGGATCTTAAAGCCGCTTTGTTAAAGTTGTGGATGCTCTTAAAAGTTTTACAGCTTTTTTGGAGGAGAAGGATACCATTTAATCAAAATTCAGATTCTGATGTTGTGTTTATTTGACAAATATTTTGGTATCGGGTGGGTATTTGTGAAAATTTACACCCTCAATCTAATCTTCTAATCTATTTTCGATTTTATCTATGAATACTAGATTTATGTGAATGGAAAGCCCAAACATGAAGTTAGGCCCGAGACGCCATCGAGTATCTTAATTCGTGAGTAACCTGTTAATGAGTGACACACCTAGCGAGACATAGAGAGAGAAACATATCTAGTGAGTGAAATATGAGAGAAGGAGAGAATGGTGGAAGGGTCACGACTTTCACAACCTAAAACTAGGATTATTAGAAAGAAGGAAAACGAAGAGGTATTCAGACGTTATAAGCCCCCGGAGTGCCACGGTCGTACCGGCATCCCTTTGTGGCAGCCGGATTGAACTGAACTTTTTATCTTAAGGAGGGACCGTAACCATGGCTAGAATACGATGCAGGGAAAGATTGGATCTTTATAAATCTAAATTCAAAAGTTATATCCATATTTTTATTCATCACAATTGTTCAACTATAACCTTGATTACAATCTGTACAAAATTTTCTATTACATCACACCTAGGATACACCGGGGTCTCGACGTTCACTTGGTATCGTTACAACTATAGTTGCGCTCAAACTTGATAATTCTTTATTTGTCTAATCAGTAACTAAATCAATCATAATTAAGATGAGTTTTATCCTTTTAAATAGTGCATCCTGATTAAATATTTAAGAAATTTCAGTTTTGTATCAATGCTTTCATAATTTATATCAAATCAATATACAATTTGATAGGATTTGGATTGGATTTAAAACAAAAGGTTTAAGGTACAAGGGTCAAATTTCAACAAAATCTATAAGTAGTCCGGTTCCATTCACAGATATGAACATCATATATTATATAATTTAAATATTACTTAATATTCATCACCCATAACTATAATTGATCCATTTTCTACAATCAATAAACATCAATCAATAATGAATCCAATTGGCTTAGAACACATGATAATAATAGATGTAAATAATAAGAGAATATCTTAATTGTTGTCGTGTAGCATAGCATAGCATATCATAACAGTGCTGCATGTGGTGCTGCATGTGGTGCTCCATAAGACTACGCAATGTTGGGAGTGAAGGATTGCTTTGATGATTTGCATGATCTCATGCTTATTTTAATATTTTTTATAAATTAAAAATTATTTATCATAAAAAATAATAATTAAATTAAATTAAATTATAAATATTAATATAATTTTAAAAATAAAAAAATATTTTTAATAAGATTAACCTCTTTATCAACAAAATAAACTATATTCACGTTAATACTTTACCCCTTGTTTAGTTTTCGGAAATAGATGAAATTGATTTCAATTCAATTTATTTTGAAATAATTAATTTTTTAAAATAATTATGTATTATAAAAATTAAAATCAAAATATATTGTTTATTATTATTTTAAAATAAAATAATAAACCAATCAGCTCCAGAAAACCAAAGCTTTCTTTACCGGCACAATCCATATTTTTTTTTTGAGAAATTATTGAAGATGTATTAAGTGTAGAAAGTGTTAATACAGGGGAGGTGGACAATGAAACATTAGGCTCACTCAATAGGCAAAATGAAACTGGCAGATACCGTAGACATGAGATGGTATTCGACACTTACATTCGCTATGCAAACTATGAAACCAGCAAAGCAACAAAATCTCCTGAAGGTAACAAATCCAAACTATCAATGCATACATCCCTAAGATTAGTCTTAGTCCAACAAAAACCATGTCGTAAACCGTTATAAAACATATCATTAGCAGTACTATCTTCATTCCTGAAAATCCTGTGATTACGACCCAGCCAAATACTCCACGCTAGAGAAAATAACAGAGCGTACCACAAACCTTGCCACCGGCGCAGAATCGGATAACCATCCCATTGCACGAATAATTTTGCCATAGAACGCGGTTGGACCCAAACTATACCCCAATGCTTGAAGAACAGTGACCAACTTGCCCATGCTTAAAACAAGAATAAAATGGTTTCTCTCACCTCTCCAAACCTCCCCCCACTCTCAAGTCCATTTTCAAACACCAATCCACACCAAGTCCCCAATCCACCATCTCAACCCACACGAGCTGAGGACAAGACTAGGGGTCCTTCCTTAGCCTCCACTCTGAAACCTGTGCTCTCTACTGTCCCTCCCAGTTCTGCCCAGCCCAAATGGCTTCCAACCCAGGTGTTTCGTGAGGACAGATATATTTCCTATTTCATTGAAGGGATTCCTGAGGGACTTCAGGTCATTTATTCAAAACGATTGCTGCTGTGGAACCGGTCGTGGATGTTTTCATATCTGGACGCAAATCACAGAGGGGCTTACGTTTTGGATTTGTTTAGTTTGTTAGATGCGGGGTCCAGGAAGATGTGCGCCAAAGAAGGTTGCACTCACGCCTGGGTGGATATGCTTGGGAGAGAGTCAACGTGGCCCGGTATGCAGTGGGTACAAAGAGTAGGCAAGAGTCAATGCAACCAGCTATGCGTTGTGAGCTTCTGAGAGAGAAAGATGTACGTACTTATGCAGAAGTCACAACCAGGCAGCAGGTGTAGGAGTCTGAGGAAGTACCAGTGGAAATTGTTTCGAATCAGAAACTCAGGGATCGCTTACAAAGAGGATGCTGGGCAACGATCGCTTGGCCTGGGCAGCTTGGTTTTACCTCAGTTTATCTCCTACAGAGGCTGCGCAGCTAGAAGTTCCTTTTCTTGATGATGAGATAAAGGGAGCGGTTTGGGACTGTGGCAGCCACAAGGCACCGGGACCAGATGGCTTTAACTTTTATTTTCTTAAGAAGGCATGGTCGGTGATTGGTGGGGATATTATTAGAATGGTGCAGGAATTTCATTCCAGCGGTATACTACCTCGAGGGATAAATACCAGCTTCATCACGTTAATTCCCAAGATACCAGGTGCAGTGGACTTTAGCTCTTATAAGCCAATCAGCCTTATCAGTAGTTTATACAAGATCATCGCCAAGGTATTGTCCAAGAGGCTTAAGCGAGTGATGGACCGATTAATCTCTCCCTTCCAAACTGGATTTATGGAAGGAAGATACATAGCGGATTCAATTATGGTGGCCAACGAAATTCTGCATACAATGAAGAATAGCAATCAGCGAGGTTGGTGTTTGAAGTTAGACTTTCAGAAGGCCTATGACTCAGTCAATTGGTCGTTTCTGTTTGAGGTGATGGGCCAGATGGGATTCGGCATGCTGTGGAGGAAATGGATTCAGGACTGCGTCTCTTCCTCTCGGTGTTCAATGCTTGTCAATGGCACACCAACCACTGAATTCTCGATGGGGAGAGGGTTGCGACAGGGGGACCGTCTCTCACCTTTGTTGTTTAATCTGGTAGCCGAGGTCCTGTCCAGGTTGCTTACTAGAGCAGCTGACTGCCATTTGTTTCAGGGTATTACCTTTGGAGGTTTGCATCTAACACATTTACAGTATGCAGATGATGTTATTCTATTTAGCAGTGGCGATCAGCAAGGAATTATCAATCTCCAGAGGATCCTGCGCTGCTATGAACTACTATCCAGGTTAAAGATTAATTTCTTTAAGTCGGGGCTGGTGGGTATACATGTACCAAGTGGGGAAGCAGTGAACTTGGCGTCCAGAATTCATTGTCGATTGTAGGCTCTACCTTTCCTATGTCTTGGGGTGCCACTTGGAGCGAACCCGCGTCGTAGGAGTACGTGGACCACTGTGATGGGCAGATTTAGAAATAAACTTGCAGCGTGGAAGGGCTCCTTGTTATCGTTGGGAGGTCGGATGACATTGATTAAATCTGTGTTAAATAGTCTACCTGTATACTACCTGACTTTTTTTCAGATGCCAGCGGGTGTACGGTTGGAAATGGAGAAATGGATGAGACGCTTCTTGTGGGCTGGCAAGGTAGAGAACAGATGTATGTGTAAAGTAAGATGGTCGGTGGTGATTCGTGGGAAAGACCAAGGCGGCGCTGGTATAGGAAATCTGATGTTGAGGAATCAGGCCCTGCTCACGAAATGGAGTGCCAGAATTGCCACGGACACTTGACCTTTGTGACAACAGGTGATCACTCACAAGTACAGGCCGCGATTAAGCCCAGCTGGATTAGAGTGTAGCAGAAATGGAGGCTCTGCTATTTGGCGTGGCATAGTGCAAACCAGTAAATTGGTATTACCAACTGGAAAATGTATTTTTGCATTTCATCGCTGGAAACTGAGCAGAGGAAGTTCAATTGCGTTTTGGCAGGACAGCTGGTGCAGCACTCGACCATTATTGGATTTGTTCCCCAGATTATATGACATATCTCTGGAGAAGGAGGGCTCAATTCTACGGTTTGGGGCACTGGTGGGACAGGAATGGGAGTGGCAACTGATCTGGAGGAGACATTTTTTTGTCTGGGAGGAGGAGGAAGCTAATCGCTTACTAACTTTGTTGAGAGGTCTTGCACCGAGTCCATTGCAGGAGGATGAACTCCTATGGGGAGACTAGCTGAAACCTTTTTCAGTGCGCAATTGCTACCAGCTTATGGAGGAGAATCTGATTCAGCCAGGTGAGCCAAGTATACCTAATGTTTGGCGCAAGCAAGGTGCACCCAAATGGCAAGCTTTTATGTGGCTTGCGTGTAGAGAGAAGATACATGCCAAACATCAGCTCATTCAATTTGGTATCCTTCCTGGTTCAGTAGGGGCATGTGATGCGTGCGGCTTACCAGAGACAGATTCCAATCATATTTTGCTGGACTGCCGGGTGGCTTGGACTTGTTGGTCGATTCTAGTTCATAAATGGGGTTTATGTTGGGTTCAGCCACGAAATATGAAAGAGTTATTTGTGCAGTGGGAAGGTTTACATGTCCCAGTTCGTTGGCAAGGTTTGTGGTATGTGCTATTGTTTGCAGTTACCTGGAGTATATGGCTGGGACGGAACAACCGAATTTTTCGCAGCATAAGCTACAGCGCAGAAGACTTATTTTATACTGGCATTCGACATGGCTTTTGCTGGGCAAATTTTAATCTGCAGGCTGGCTGTCCAGACTGTTTGACGTTACTACCAACAGGGGATTTCAGCTCACTACGGCTCAATTAAACGGAGTAGATCGTGAAAATTTTGGATGCTGTACATTAGCAATGGTATCTATTAGTTTCACTTTCTCTATTGAGTTCTGACAATGTTTCACTGTCTGACTCTTTTGTACTCTTATTCTATCTAATACATATCGATGGATTTTCAAAAAAAAACTTGCCCATGCTTGTCTACAATCAAGCACAGTATGATTAGAATCCCCTTCGACGGATCCACAGGCCTTGCAGTAGCAATCAGTCACAGGTAATAGACCAAGTCTGATTAGGTGTCCTTTGGCTATAAACTTCTCCCTGCACGCTAACCACATGAAAGCTTGCCATTTGGGTGCTCCCGGCTTGCACCAAACATTTGGAATCTCCTGCTCATTGGGTATGACTGAACTCTCTGCCAGTGCTTTGTAACAATTATGAACCGAAAAAGGCCTCAACTGAGTTCCACACAACAGCAGGTCTTCATCCTCGGGAGTTGGCCTGAGCCCTTCCATCAGGGACAGTAGGCGTCCGACTTCAGCATCCTCCCACGCGAAGAGGCATCGCCGCCAAATGAGAGACCATCTCCAATCCGGACCAGTCAGTGTCCCAAACCGACAAACCGGGCCCTCTTTATCCATAGACAACTCGTATAAGCGAGGAAAGAGACTCCTTAAAGGCAACTTACTGCACCACATGTTGATCTTGAAACAAACACAATCGAGAAACTGCTCCTATCATATTGGAGCTTAGTATAAATTTTAACCTTCCAACCTATATCTATAAAATCTCTCAATTTTAATATTCACGTGATGTATTCTCCTTAAAAGTATATCATGGGATATATATATATTATTGACTCTTCGATATTCAATATTTTCGATCATATGGAATAGGATATTTTCGGATGACAAATTCTTCTTACTTAAGAATTTATATCAATTTATTTTATATCATGGTATGTTATTAATGAATCAAACTTTGATTCATATCCGAATAACTCGAGCACTGTTAAGAGATTCCTATAAAAATAACATCTTAATAATTGTTATATATGTAGCATCTTTTCCTTATTATAAAAAGCATATTATTACAAACCCTAATACAAAGCACATCGGATATCAGATATTATTCCCAGTTTGCATGTATTACATTACCAACAATATAGAAACCAAAGGACCATAACATAATGGAAAAACAATCATTTGGCATTGGAATTTCGAATGACTTCATTCATCTTTATCATCGCCATTTCCTTCATAATCTGATACTTGATCTGTACAGGTAGAACACGTCATCAGCAACACCAACCAAAGTGACAACAATGGGATAGCTAGAGATCAAAATCTAAAGACTTAGATTTTGCTAAGATATGCATCAATTTTGACAACTCTTACTTAACAATATTTTTTTTTTAGAATTCATCGAGATGTATTAAGATTGGAAACATTAATACATGTGAGCAGGACAATGAAACATTGTCCCGGCTGGATAGACAAAATGAAACTGGCAGATACCGTAATTGAATTATCGTATATGAGACTTTCACAATCTATACAATCTATATGGCCAGCAAGGAGGCAAAATCTCCTGAGGGTAACAAATCCAAACTATCTATACTAATATCCTTAAGATTAGTCTTGGCCCAACAAAAACCTTACCGCAGGCCATTATAAAACAAATCGTCCGCACTACTGTCTTCTCTCCTGAAAATCCGGCTATTTCTGCCTAACCAAATACTCCATGTAAAAGAAAATAACAGGACGTACCATAAACCGTGCCATCGAAATGGAATTGGGAAGCCAGCCCACTGTATGAATAAATCTTCCATGGACCGCAGTTGCACCCAACTTAAGCCCCAATTCTTGAATAATAACGACCTACATGCCCAAGCCTTTCTGTAATCAAGCAAAATGTGATTGGAATCCCCTTCCGCAAATCCACAGGCCTCGCAATCTCCATCGGATTCAGACAGAATACCAAATCTTATTAGGTGACCTTTGGCAGTAAGCTTCTCCCTGCATGCAAGCCACATGAACGCTTGCCATTTGGGAGCTCCCTGCTTACGCCAAACATTTGGAATCGTTCGCTCACTAGGAATGACTACACTCTTTTCTAGTGATTGGTAATAGTTATGAGCCGAGAAAGGTCACAACTGATCTCTCCATAATAGCAAGTCTTCGTCTGTAGAATTCGGTGTGAAGTCTCTCAGCGTGGACAATAGAAGGTCAGCTTCATCGGCCTCCCACACAAATAGTCGTCTCCTCCATATGATTTTCAACCGCCATTCATTTCCCATTATCGACCCAAACCTCAAGACTTGCCCCTCCTTATCCAAAGATATATCATATAATCTAGGAAATATGACCCTTAAGGGAGCCGTACTACACCATACATCTCGCCAAAAATCGATGGAATCACCTTTTCCCAATTTCCAACGGTAGAATGCTGAGATACATTTTCCATTTGGAAATTTTGATCTGCTCGTCTGCACAATTCCTTTCCAGATGGCAGAACCGTGACTTACATCACTCACTATGCCTTCGGAACACAATGTGGGCCTATACTTCTGTGATATTACCTGTTTCCACAGCGAACAGGTATCATTTGCAATTCTGTAACTCCACTTTGTAAGCAGTGCATCGTTCCGCAACTTCAGGCATCCTAGCCCCGCACCCCCATTGTCTTTCGCTCTGACTACCACCGACCAGCTCACTTTGCACATACATCGCTTCTCTACTTTCCCAACCCAAAGAAAGCGCCTCATCCATTTCTCAAAGTCCTTCCTGACTCCCACAGGCATCTGAAAAAAAAGTCATGTAGTACACTGGAAAGCTACTTAGCACTAATTTTAGCAGTGTGATTCGCCCCCTCAACGACAACAGAGATCCTTTCCATGACGCTAGCTTACTCTTGAACCTAGCAATCACCGTAGTCCACGTACTTTGACGCTGAGGATTCGCCCTGAGAGGTACCCCATGGTACTGGAACGACAGAGTTTGTAGCCTGCAGTGAAGCATAGACGCCAGGCTCACAACCTCCTCATTAGACACATTGATCCCTACTAAACCTGATTTAAAGAAATTGATCTTTAACCTTGATAGTAACTCGTAACATCTCAAGATTCTGTTTAGGCTGAGTATCCCCTGCTAGTCGCCATGACTGAAAAGGATAACGTCGTCTGCATATTGTAAATGCGTTAGCTGTATACTCCTAACATTTATACCCTGAAAAAGTTGACAGTCAGCTGCTCGAACAATCATCCTTGACAGCACCTCCGCCGCTAAATTGAACAATAACGGTGATAGTGGATCGCCTTGTCGCAAGCCTCGCCCCAAATTAAATTCGACTGTTGGCACACCGTTGATAAGAACTGCACAACGAGCTGAGGAAATACAGGTCTGAATCCATCTCCTCCATTGAGCACCAAAACCCATCTTTTCCATCACCTCAAGTAGGAAGGCCCAATCAACCGAATCATACACCTTCTGGAAATTTAATTTGAGACACCAGCCTTTTTGTTTTGACTTCTTAATGGTATGCATGATTTCATTGGCTACCATAATTGAATCGGCAATGTACCTTCCTTCCAGAAAATCGGTTTGAAAGGGAAATTTTAATTGATCCATTACTCGATTAAGCCGTTTGGATAATATCTTTGCAATGATTTTGTACAAACTATTGATGAGACTGATAGGCCTGTAGGAATTAAAATCGGCTGCACCTAGTATCTTGGGAATTAGAGTAATAAAGCTGTTGTTTATCCTGTGAGGCAATTATCCACTGGATTGGAATTCCTTCACCATCGTTATGATGTCCTCTCCAATCACTATCCAAGATTTCTTAATGAAATAAAAGTTAAAACCATCCGGTCCTGGGGCATTGTGACTGCCGCAATCCCATACAACGCTCTTGATTTCCTCCTCAAGGAATGGTCCTTCCAGGTTGACTGCTGCTGCGGATGACAACCTGGGAAGATTGAGCCTCCCCAATCCTAACCACCTGATACCCTCACCGGAAAAGATCCTCTGGAAATATCCGACCGCTTCAGCCTTGATCTCATCAGGCGTGAACCTATCCATGCCATTGACTTTCACGGATCCAATAAAGTTATTGCAGCGCCGCATTGTCACATAGGAGTGAAAAAACTTGCTATTTTTATCCCCAAATTTAAGCCATTGTGGTCTAGACTTTTGCCTCCACATAACCTCAAGCTTCTACTTTAAATCCCACTTTTGAACCTGCAATTCGTCATATCTGCTTGTGAAATCTGCCCCCAAACCCCTTCTATTCTGGTCGAGAGAATCAAGCTCAGCCAGAAGTATCTTCATCCTATTTTCCAATGCTCCGAAAGTTTTATTATGCCATACCTTTAGCTTCTTCTTTAAGAAAGCTAACTTCTTAACCACACCGAATGCACCTGGAAAGCAAAGCCCTGCCTCCTGCCAATATTTCTCTACCGTTTCTATGAAGTATTTGTCCTCCCACCAGAAATCCCACAAATGGAACGACCTAATTCCCCAAAAGAAGGAGTCAGCTTTCAATATTAATGGAAAATAATCCGAAAAGCCCTTATCACCAGCGTATAACCTATGACGGCTGAAATGCAGACACCAAGTTGGGATGCCAAAACCCGGTCAATTCTGCAAGCACTCTGTGAATTGAACCAAGTGAAATCCTTCCCAAGAAGTGGCATATCGATCAAACCATTCCTATTGGCGAAATGCAGGAATCGGCGTGCCGCAGCGCTATTAAAGGATTGACCGAGCCGTTCCTCATCATTGACTGACTCATTAAAATCGCCTAAGACAACCCAAGGAACTCTGTCCGCAGACTTCCATCGTTATATCTCATCCCATAGTACTCTTCGTTAAGCCGGTAGATTCGGAGCATGTAACCCGACGCAAACGAATCTGAAACTTGAGACCCTTGTCCTCATCTCCAATAGCAGCCACCTCTCGAATTTTTCTACACCAAGATTCTGTACATGCGCATCATCCCATAGACACACAATGCCACCAACCCTCCCGTGTGCATCAATAACTTCCCATTTAATAGTATGAACAGGCCATAATCGGTCTGCCAGCCTATTAGAAAAACTCTCCCTCTTCGTCTCACATAAAATCAGAACACTCAGCTGCTCCTTGTTGATTAGATTACGAATCTGATTCTCCTTCATCTTGCCACGACTCCCTCTGATATTCCACATTGCCAAATTAATCATCCAAAGATAGAAACCCCTGAGCAAAGAGTCACCTGCACTACGCTACGAGGTGCAGTGAGCTTGCAACTCCTTCCCTTCCTCTACAATCCGTGTCTTAAGCTTTTGCCGAATGGCTGCTTTTGTTTGCTTTCGGCTAAGACCCAATGTTTCCATTACTTCCATCGACCGCTCGGCCTCCTCTTCAATTGGACATTTATTAGAATCTGAAATCCTAAAACACGTCCTCTCCGATATATCTTCTTCCTTCTCTCGGGTTTCAGTAAGAAAAGAAGGATCTTCCATCAGTTGAGAAACAGTGCACAACGTCGGTTGACTAGCACGCCCTGAGGATAGACTGCCTGTGGGTTTTAGATGTTTGAGTTTTTTCTGCTTTCCAATCCTGCTATATGTTGCCCATCCCTTTGATCCAATCCGCGAGGCTTTGTTGCCTTCTTTCCTCATTCTTGCAAAAGCCACGTCTTCAGTGACCGACGTAAAATCGGGATACTCTGCTGTAGAGTCAATAGGCAGACACTCTGATATTGCTTTGCGAGTATCCTTGAACTGTCCCGCTTCACTCATCTCCCCTCTCACTTGGATAAACTCAGGAGCAGTAAAATTACTTAAAGTACCACCACTGTACGTAGAATTACTGGAAACTCCTTCCTTATACTGAGTCACTAGGGGGTTAATACCCACGTGTGCAGTCTGCTCCATTAAAGGTATCTGAGATGTCGAAATATGGCCCACTGCTCCCACTTTGACTCTCTCTGTTCCGTCCTCTCCCACAGTTTTGTTCTCCATCAAGTCCTTCTGACAAGAGTCTCCTTTCCCTACAGTAGACGTGCTACCCCTCTCCTCAACAGACCTACCCTTCCACCCTGTTGATAGGTTATGGTTGATAGGAGTAGAAAGGTTGTTACACCCACCCTACACTGTTGCCTTTTTGCCTACCTCGGGCCCCGTAGAACCTCTCTCCTTGGCTTCCAAGATACTCACCGTGAACTTCTTGCCGTCAACCAACAGCTTCACATTTTTCTGTATTTCCGACAACCTTGTTGTATCCACTTGCAGCACTGCCGCATCAAGACATTCCCAGTTGGCTGTTTTGTTGTGTACCTGAACCAGAGATCCAATCGACTGGACTATTTTACAGAAGGCTTCTTCGAACCACGCATGCAGGGGAATTCCGATAACCTCCACCCAGCACAACCTTCTGTTTCCAATATCCTCTGGATGCCAAGGGTGGATGTCATAGAACTGACCAGTCCAGAAACTGATATTGGACGTAAGTTCTATTCTCATCATCTCTGCAGTTGCAAAGGTAAGAAGTCTCTAGTGCCCCCCATATCTTTACACCCAACACCCGTGGGCAAACAAAGCTTATCAATATGTCCGCCACGGAGTGATCCAACAGCACTCCGTTGAAGCCATTCCTGAGTACCCTTATTGGAATAAATCTCCACTAGCTCTTCCTCGAAGGCATGATTGTTCGACACCGCTTTAGCTTCTGCGTAAGTTCTGCCATCGCGTCCCCGCAGTGGCATATTGAGCGCAACCAACTGGATTTTTCTCAGTTCGAAAGGAGCATCCTTTGGTACAGTGTCAGCTAACAACGTTCAGCGTTGTCCTGTACCAGCTGCAAAACGGGTCATATTAAATCTCATCCAAGTGTGGCCACCTAGTACCAAGTTAAGCCGCCTTTGTCAAGCAGCCTTCTGGACCCCACACCCCACAAACTTGACAAAACTAAACTGTAAACTCCTCTTGGATTTGCGATTTGGTATGAACACATCTGCTACGGGCTCGATAGCAGTAATCTCTCTAAAGAGTCTGCTGGAATTTCATCCCTCTGGTATACCTTCTATGAAATATGATATATATCTGTCCTCACTGAACACCTTTGCTGGTTCCCATTTGGGATGTGTTGGACGTCCGGAGGAGGTGAGAAGGACATTGGTGAGATCCCTGAAATCCTACAACCGGCATTCTTGAGATGAGTGTTGGAGTGGTTGGTGTGATTGGGAGCAGTGTTCAGGTTTGGGTTTGGGTTTGGGTTAGAGAGAAGTGGGAGGTTTTGAGAGGTGAGAGAAGCCATTTTCGAGTGTTCTTTTTTTTTTTGAAGAAATATCGATATATATATTAAGAAACAAAATACCAAAGAACTATACATTTTTTTTTTTTGAAGAAGATATCGATATATATAAAAGGCAAAATGCCAAAGAACTATACAATGAATGAGTGTATCAGATCAATGGACAAAATGAAACAAATAAATCCTGTGAGTAAGTGACAGGATCTGTTTGTTTCAGAACTCCAAATGCTAAGATCAGTACAAGAACATGAGCCCCAACAAGCAATGCAATCAAGGACCGAACTAAACTGAACTACCGAAACCGCCAGCCGCGGACCCTTGGAACACACAGCTGCCGCCCTGCTGACTGCATCTCTAAAACCTGCTGGTACAGCCCAACCAAATGCACCATACACCAGAAAATAAAGACCATGCCAGTAATCAAACCAGTGAACTCCAGGGGAAACAAAACAAAAACATTCCCTCCACAAAGCAGTCCACTACCCCGGCACCCAACGCAGATAGGAAACTACCGGAAGCAATCAATCCCAAAATATCAACATCAGCATTCGACAAAGTAAATCTAGCCCAACAACAACCATATCGTAAGCTAGCAGGATAATGAAAAGGTATCACTACTGGCTACCAAAAGAAAATAACAGATTCCAAATAATTGCACCAAAATCAGTGACTTCCATCCGCCAACAACTACGTAGTTAGTAAGGAAACAAGATCACCGGAGGGAAGAACGTCAAGGCTGTCCACATTAACCTCCGATAAGTTAGTTTTAGCCCAAAAGAAACCATGTCTCATGCCTGCATAGTAGGCATCAGCTGCACTGCTGTCGACTCCTTTGAAGATACGATTATTACGACCCAACCAGATACTCCATGCACATGAGAACAGCAGGACGTACCACAATTTACTCCAGCGACGTGGGATGGGGAAACCTTCCCATTGTTCGAACATAGCCACCAAAGAACGTGGCTGGACCCAACAAAAGCCCCAGTGCTTAAAGAGCAGTGACCAACACTCCCACGCTGTCCTACATTCAATCAAAATGTGATAAGAGTCCTGTTCCACCCTGCCACATACCTCACAGAGTGCAGCCGAAACAGGGATAATACCAAGCTGACTTAAGTATCCTTTTGCCGATAATTTCTCCTGGCATGCGAACCACATAAAAGCCTGCCATTTGGGTGCCCTTGGTTTGCTCCAGACATTAGGAATCGATGGCTCGCCAGTCCTAGCTGTTAGCACCACCATATCCTGGTAGCACATGCTCACCGAGAAAGGTCTGAGCTGAGGCCCCCAAAGAGTCAAGTCCTCCTCCAAAGAATTCGGCCTGTAAGCCTCCAAAAGGGCCAGCAATCGCCCCACTTCTTCCTCTTCCTATACAAACAAGCTGCGCCTCCACATCAAAGTCCAGCACCATACCTCGTTGGTCCACGAACCAAATTTCCGAACTGAGCCTTCCTTCTCCAGGGAGAGGGTGTACAATCTGGGGAATGTGTCACGCAAAGGGGATGAACTACACCAAACATCATCCCAAAAGCCAATAGATTCCCCGTTACCCAGTCGCCAGTGGAAAAAAGAAGAGATGCATTGGCCATTAGGCAATACCACTTTGCTGTTGCGGACTATGCCAGCCCATAAGGAAGAGAACCTGCTACCATCACATACAAGCCCAGCAGGACGTAGCTTAGGGCTGTACTTGTGCGTGATTATCCTGCTCCAAAGGGAGCAAGTGTCATTAGCAATCCGCAAACTCCACTTGGTGAGTAAAGCTTGATTTCGCAACTTTAAACAGCCTAAACCAGCGCCCCCGCAATCAGTTGGCCGCACACACGTTGTCCACTTCACCTTGCACATGCAACGTTTGTCCATTGTCCCACCCCACAAAAATCGTTTAGTCCATTTCTCTAAATCTGTCCTCACTCCTGCAGGCAGCTGGAAGAAGGTCATATAATACACCGGTAAGCTTCTGAGAACAGACCTGATCAGGGTAATTCTACCCCCCAATGAAAGTAAAGAGCCTTTCCAGGAAGCCAGCTTTCCTTTAAAGCGCGTGACCACCGGCATCCACGTACTACGGCGACGAGGATTGGCTCCCAAGGGCACTCCAAGATAAGTGAATGGCAAAGACTGCTGGCGACAATGTAATGATGCAGCACAGGCTGCAGCCGCTGATGTGGGGATGTTGATGCCTACCAGACCAGATTTGAAGAAATTGACCTTGAGCCCGGATAGCAGTTCAAAACACCTGAGGATGCTTTGGATGTTAACTATACCCTGATGATCGCCTTTGCAGAAGAGAATTATGTCATCCGCATACTGCAAATGCGTGAGCTGCAAGTTGCCAATACCGATACCTTGGAAGAGCTGACAATCAGCAGCTCGACTTAGCATGCGCGACAGAACTTCCGCAGCCAAGTTGAATAATAGTGGGGACAAGGGATCGCCTTGCCGCAGACCTCTGCCCAAATTAAACTCCTCTGTAGGCACGCCATTGAGGAGCATAGCACAGCAGGCCGAGGAGAAGCATTCTGTCATCCAACGACACCATTGTGCCCCAAAACCCATCCGGTCCAGAACTTCGGACATAAAATTCCAGTCCACCGAGTCATAGGCCTTCTGAAAATCCAGTTTAAGACACCATCCCGGATCTTTGGACAGTTGCATAGAATGGATGATCTCATTGGTGACCATCACCGTATCCGTGATGAATCGCCCTGCCATAAAACCGGTCTGCAGTGGGGAAATCAGCTGGTCCATCACTGACTTGAGGCGACTTGCTAGTAATTTGGCAATAACTTTGTACAGACTGTTGATAAGGCTGATGGGTCGATACTCCGACAGCTCCGCAGCTCCAGAAATCTTAGGAATTAAGGTGAGATAACTGTTGTTAATGCCTCGCGGTAGCACTCCACTAATCTGAAACTCCTGGATCATGACGATAATCTCTTCTCCAATCACCGACCAGGCGTTCTTGATGAAGAAGAAATTGAAACCATCCGGGCCTGGGGCTTTGTGGCTACCACACGCCCAGACAGCCTGCTTGATTTCATCCGCAAGAAAAGGCCTCTCCAACTCATTGGCAACTGCCGGAACTAACCTGGGTAAATCCAGGCCGCCTAAACCAAACCAGCTGTGTTCTGCAGCCATGAAAACTTGCTGGAAATAGCCAACCGCCTCAGCCTTCATCTCTTCCGGCTGGCGCACTTCTCTTCCCCGTACTCGAATCATTCCTATGAAATTGCGACAGTGTCTAATGGTGGCACAAGCATGAAAGAAACGAGTGTTCCTATCACCAAAGGTCAACCATTGCTGCCTGGATTTTTGCCTCCATAGTGCCTCAATTCTCCTCTTGAACACCCACTTCTGCTCCTGTAAAACCTCATATCTCCTTAGGGAGTCAGGCCCCAGGCGTCCTCGAGTTTGATCAAGCAGATCGAGTTCATCCAAGATGGTCTTCAGCTGCTGCTCTAATAAACCAAAGGAACCATGGTGCCAAACCTGCAGCTGCCTCCTCACAAAAGCCAGTTTCCGAACCACTGCAAATTCTCCAGGAAAGTGAATCCCTGCCTCTTGCCACCACTCATCCACCTTTGACAAGAAATGTTTATCCTCCCACCAAACATTCCCAGGTACGGAATGGTCTACTGCCCCATGAAAAGGAGTCCGCTCTCAAGATGAGAGGCACATGATCAGAAAAACCTTTAGCACCAGCATACAAACGATGACGGCTAAACTGTACACACCAAGCCGAGGAGACTAACACCCGATCAATGCGAGAAGCGCTGTTGGTACGAAACCAGGTATACTCCTTACCAATGAGAGGCATGTCAATCAATCCATTCCGATGGATGAAGGTTTGAAGATTGCGTGCAGCACTGTCATTGAGGGAGCGGCCTGAACGTTCCTCCACACGGAGAGATTCATTGAAATCTCCCATAATCACCCATGGGCCATCGTCCGCTGATATCCGCTGCTGTATCTCCTCCCAGAGGCCGCGACGCTCAGATGCTAGGTTCTGAGCATACAGCCCAATACACTTAAAACGAAAATCAGAAGCCTGAACTCTCAAGTCTAATACCAACCAGCGTTCAAAGTGCTCAACCCCCAAATTCTGCACAATCGAATCATTCCATGCGTACGCAATGCCACCTGATCGACCACAAGCATCGATTGCTGTCCACTGAATGTCTGAACCCGACCATAGCCTGCATGTCAATCTGGCAGGGAAAGTTTCCCACTTTGTCTCACACAGTCTCAGCAAACACAAATGCTCTAAATCTATAAGCCTACGAATGTGATTCTCCTTCAGCTTACCACGACAACCTCTAATATTCCAAATAGCCATATTGATCATCAACAGAAAATTACCCGCATCTACTATAAAACTGACCTGCGCTAATTGGCACAATGAGTCTGCCACGCCTGTCGATCTTCCGATATACGTCCCTTCAATTTCTGGCGGATGGCGTCTTTAGTTTGCTTTCGACGAAGACCTAAAACATCTGCCACTTCTAGAACACGTTGAGCCTCCTCCTCCAGAGTGCAATGATTAGAGCCAGAGCCCTTGGAACAAGATTGCTCCGATGGACCTGTAGACTGGTCGCAATCAGCCAGCAGAAAAGAAGGGTCCTCCGCCAATTGAGAAGCCCCTTCCTTCGCCATCTGACTCGCCCGCCCAGACGAAAGACTGCCAGTCGGTTTAAGATGGCGAAGCTTCTTCTGCTTCCCAATCCTACTATGCATAGCCCAACCTTTGAAACCAATTCGGGGAACCTTATGACCAACCTTCTTCTGCCGAGTGGAGGCTGTATCAGCCAGAGCCGAGACCAGCACAGTAGCCTCCGAGATGGGTTCCATGGGCAGCTGTTCAGACATGGCTTTCCTAAAAGGCTGTAATTGACTCCCAACACTAGACTCCTCACGAACCAAAAGGAAGTCGGGAGCAGAGCAGTGACTAATGTCCTCTTCACTAGAAGGGGAAGGACTAAAAGACCCTTCCTGATGTAACTTAGCCTCAGAAGTAGAACTCACGTGCCCAAGCCGTGGCTTTGAAACACCTGTGAGTGGTTGAGAGGGACCCGCAGCAGTAGAGGTAAATACCTCTATTCCAGTCCCAACTGTTCTCCTTTGTACCAACAGCTCCTTCTGCCTCAGATCAGCTTGTCCAGTAACGGATGTATGTCCCTGCTCTGCAGCAGCCTTGTCCTGACACCAGACTGATGTGCAATGGGACAATTGTATAGGACGGCTAGGAGGCCCCCCTGGTGGGGTTCCTTGTGGCCCTAACTTAAAATCCATTTGCTTATCCACATTCTTAGCCACCACACGTACCATAAAGGTGAGGCCTTCAACCTGTATCTGAACCTGTTCCTGGAAAGCTGACATCATGAAAGTGGAAACTTGTAGCTTGGCCATATCCAAACGGGTCCAATGAACAGTATCAGGATGAATTTGAACTAGAGAGCCAAAAGGTTGAACTATCCTGGAGAAAGCATACTCTGACCATACATGAAGAGGAAGACCCAACACCTTTACCCAGCGAAGGCGTCGGCCACCAGCATCAGCTGAACACCAGGCATGTAATCCTACAAACATGTCTGACCAAAGACTAAGATTGACAGTGAGTGCCTGCTTCATCAATGCCACCGTGGGAAAAATGAGTAATCTTTGAGACTCTCCCATTGGAACACACTCAACTTCATGTGGAAACAATAACGCCCCAGACTTATCTTCTCTAAGAAAACCGACAGCACTCCTCTTAAGCTTTTCCAACAAGACCTGCTGAACTGGAAGCTCTACCGGAGTGTCTACCTTGAGCGGGAAGACCGCCCCTGTAGTAACTTCAGCGTAGGAGCGACCATCACGTTCCTGCATGGCGACCCTTGGAGCATCCTTCGGTAAGGCCTTCTGCTGAGGAGCTTGTTCTAGGCTCGAGGTAGCCATACTTCGCACACGAGACCCTTTTCTGTCCGGAAAACGTGCCACGCTGATGTGCATCCGATGGACTCGACCCAAGAAAGATGAGAGTCTCCTTAGACGATGTTGCTCCTGAGCTCCGCAACGTACGAATTTTGCAAAGCCAAACCTCGTTCCACTGGTGGATTTACGGTGTGGAATGAAAACATCCGCAACTGGTTCAATGGTAGCTATCTCTTGGAATAGTCTATTCAAACCCCACTCCTCTGGAATATGGTCAATGAAGTAGGAGATGTGTCTATCATCACGAAATACTGTGGCAGGATCCCAGGTACGACGAGCCCGAACCGGTGGACTCGGGACCGCCAAAGGGGTCTCCCTGGATGTTGATGCTTTCCCCGTAGTAGTGCGACGAACAGGTAACAAGGTGGAAGAAGATGGAACTGGGAGTGAGGGGTTGGCAAGGGAGGTGCGAGGGGTCGGGGGAGAGGGAAGGACTTGGGAAGGGAGAGAAACCATTTTTAAAAGCTCATCTCACGAAGAACATTGTCTTGAATACTCTTGAATATTGTACTCAATGCTTTCTCTTTTAGGCCTTTCTTCTCTAACTCCTTCATTTGTTCTTCATGATTCTCCTCTTTTACTGCTCTCCATAAACCTTACAAAACTAGAGATGATTTCATCTTTATCTTTCAAAGACTGAAACTAAATCTCCCATCAAACTTCTCTACTTGTGTGTGGCCGTAGAACTATACATTTTCGAGTGTTCTTACTTAACAATATTAAACATAACTCGAGAGAGATATGGTTAAGTGATAAGACTCATCCTTGGATCAAATATCAACTTTTCGGTTTTTGTAATGGAAGATGAAAGACAAAATACCTTAGTAATCATTTGCCTTTCGAAGTCCAGATTTTCTATATTGATACAATACTGCAATGCTAGGGATGCAGCATACTCATTCCGTTTTTGCAACTCTTTTATCCTTCTTTCAGCCTTCATACGTTCCCTCTCTTTTTCCTGCCAAATCAAATCAACTAGCTAGTCATTACACCGTCACCTTCACTGTCAAAGCTAAATTAGTTCCAAGACTCCTGTAAATGAAGCCACACCTGCATCCTTTCGAAGTACTCATTACTGTAAGGTTTTCCACCGTTATTACCAACTGTCTCGTTAACGTAGTACAGAATTTCCTCTGCCAGGTTCTTCTTCTTTTGGGCATCTTTTGTCAGATTGTTTATCAGCAGTATTCGATCATCGCATTTTTCGACAATAGCCTGCATTCATTACAGATACGTTGGTTTAGTTACAACTTGAATGTGATCAAGGTGCATATATACATAGAAGAATCACATGAAAATGTGGACTCTTGTATTAATTGACCTGCACAACTTTAGGAGCCTTGTTCAGATATTCGGTCTTAAAGTCTTCAATGTCTGCATAATCGTCATCGTTTTTTACGGTGAAGACAATGATCATGTAGTCAAGTGCTTTTAGTCCAAACAAGCGCTCTAAGACCTGAAATGCCATTGCTTCTTCTTGTGAAAAGCGTTTCCAAGTAGCGATAACCCCGATAATAGCATGGATGCCTTCCCCTGCCATTGTCATACACTTGACAATTTCTTTGCTCACGGTTTCCAGGGTTGCAGAAGCATCAAACAGTCCTGTACAGTGCATATATATATATATATATATTCTCAAACCATTCTTTTTTTTCTTTTAAAAAAAATGAGGAGAAAGGCTGCCTGTTCATACCAGGAGTATCAATAACTTTGATAGCTTGATTCTTGATGGTGCCTCTCTCCATTTCGCTAGTTCTCGTAATTCCAGATAAGCTTTTATCTGATATAAACCCTCGTTTTACTCCATGAGTAGTACCACACATTCCTGGAGTAGCCAAACCAAGAATGGTGTTTCTTGTGGCACTTTTTCCGTTGCCTGTCTTCCCAACTATGACCATGTTCCGAATCCCGCCGTTAGTGGCCATAGCCGCCCTCTTCTCCTGCATCAACAGTCACTCACCGAGACATCCGCAAATCAGCACAGTAAACCCAGAAAGCAATACTACTAACCGATTAAAAGAATTGATGACTAATGCCATTCTTCGTACCTGGAATGACTGGATATGAGCAAAGAAAACTGACAAGGATCCCAGAAGCAGAGTGGAAACAATAAATAGAAAGGAAAATTAAGGTCAGTCAATGGAAACTGAAAACTTGGTATGTTCCTCTAAATTCCCAAGTTAAGTGGAGCATTGGATTCTGCTAAGATGGGTTCCATGTATAGTGGGGCATTAGATTCGGATAACATTGGAACTTGAATCATTCCACCATTATATATTGATAAGATACCTTAGGTGATTGGTAAAGGTCTCCATTTCCATTTCGATGCCTTCCAACGGAGTCTTTACATGTCCTTATCCCATTTGCCTTTTGTTATTGTCTGTATGTCCTTCAGGAATGATAAGAGTCAAAAGAAGGAAGAGCCAGAACTCCTTTGGAATCTATAGCTCCGAATCTATTCCCTTTTTGTTACATATCTCGTGGATCTTAAAGCCGCTTTGTTAAAGTTGTGGATGCTCTTAAAAGTTTTACAACTTTTATGGAGGAGAAGGATACCATTTAATCAAAATTCGGATTCTGATGTTGTGTTTATTTGACAAATATTTTTGTGTTTAATATATATTGGTATAGGGTGGGTATTTGTGAAAATTTACACCCTCAATCTAATCTTCTAATATATTTTCGATTTTATCTATGAATACTAGATTTATGTAAATGTAAAGCTCAAACTTGTAGCTAGGCCCGAACCCCCATTGAGTATCTTAATTCGTGAGTAACCTGTTAGTGAGTGACACATCTAGCGAGACAAAGAAAGAGAAACACATCTGGTGAGTGAAATATAAGAGAAGAGAGAATGGTGGAAGTCTGATGACGTTCACAGCCTAGGACTAGACTTAATAGAAAGACTGAAAACGAAGAGGCCTTCAGACGTTCTAAACCCCCGGAGTGCCACGTCATACCGGCATCCCTTGTTAGGTTGTGGAGCCTGATAATTAAGTTTACTTATGGGTTAAGTTTACTTATGGGTTAAGTTTACTTATGAGTTAAGTTTACTTAATGGTTAAGTTTATTTCATGGCTAAGTTTACTTAATGACTAAGTTTACTTAATGGCTAAGTGTAACACCTATATAAATATTCTCCTATGGAATTGTTTAGAGTGTGTTAGAGGCAATTCTCTATGTAAGCCTGAAATAATCAATAAAAGAGCCTAGCCGACGTGGAGGTTACCATCCCGGTGTTACCACATATGTTTCTCTTCTTCTTTCTACTTCTCCATCTAGATTGAGTGAGTGTGTTGTGATCCTAACAACTGGTAGCGGAGCGAGGTTGATTCACCACAATCTGAAAAGATGGAAAGTTCGAAGATTGCAATCGAGAAGTTTGATGGATCTGATTTTGGTTTCTGGAAGATGCAGATCGAAGATTATCTGTACCAGAAAGATCTTCACGAACCCTTGACCGGAGTGAAGCCGGATTCATTGACGGAGGAGCAGTGGAAGCTCAAAGATCGTCAGGCTCTTGGGTTGATTCGATTGACTTTGTCGAGAAACGTGGCTTTTAACATCGTCAAGGAGAAGACAACATCTGATCTCCTAAACTCGCTATCAAATATGTACAAAAAACCATCGGCGATGAACAAGGTATATTTGATGCGCAGATTGTTCAATTTACAGATGTCTGAAAGTGAATCTGTTGCAGTTTATATAAACGATTTCAATAAGATCGTTAGTCAACTCTGTTCTGTGCAAATTAATTTCAAAGATGAAATTAAAGCTTTGATTTTGATATCATCTCTGCCCGAGTCTTGGGATACTGTTGTTGCTGCGATCAGCAGTTCCCGTGAATCTGAGAAACTAAAGTTTGATGAAGTCCGAGATGTTGTTCTCAGCGAAAGTATTCGCAAACGAGAAATTGTGGATTCATCCGGTAGTGCTCTCAATGTTGACCGAAGGGGGAGAAGTAGCTTGAGGGGTCAATACCAACGTAGCCGATCAAAATCACAGAACCGAGGAAAATCTCCAAACAGGCCAAACATAACCTGCTGGAATTGTGGAGAAAAAGGACACTATCGGACAAAATGTCCCAAACCAAAGAAGAAGCAGCATCAGAAATCTGGAGATGATAATGATTCTGTAAATTCAACAGAAGACATTACGGATGCTCTAATCCTCAGTGTGGATAGCCCAGTTGAATCCTGGATTTTGGATTCCGGTGCATCTTTTCATTCATCTCCTAGCAAGGAATTATTCCAAAATTTTCAATATGGAAACTTTGGAAAAATGATTCTTGCTGACAACAAAGCCTTGGAGATTGAAGGAAATGGGGATGTCTACATAAAGACTCCAGCAGGAAATAAGTGGACATTGCAGGATGTCAGATATATTCCTGGCCTTAAGAAGAATCTGATCTCTATTGGTCAGTTGGATAGCACAGGCTACGCAATAGAGTTTGGGAAAAGTTCGTGGAAGATTGTGAAGGGTGCTATGGTGGTAGCACGTGGCACAAAATCTGGAACTTTGTACACCACTGCATGGTGTACTAACATGGTTGTTGTTGCTGAGGGTGCTTCAAGTCTGTGGCACAATAGACTTGGACACATGAGTGCTAAAGGAATGAGGATATTGGTTATAAAGGGAGTTTTGGAGGGTTTGAAATCTGTTGATATAGGTCTTTGTGAGAGTTGTGTTATGGGCAAACAGAAACGAGTTAACTTCACAAAGACTACTAGAGAGCCGACGAAAGTACGGTTGGAAATGGTCCATACAGATGTTTGGGGACCATCTCCTGTATCATCACTTGGTGGATCCAGGTTCTATGTCACCTTCATTGATGATTTCAGCAAGAAGGTATAGGTTTACTTCTTGAAGCACAAATCAGATGTTTTTGTAACCTTCAAGAAGTGAAAAGCTGAAGTGGAAAATCAGACTGGGTTGAAAATCAAATGTCTGAGGTCTGACAATGGAGGGGAGTACGAGAAGTCAGAATTCAAAGCATTCTGTGCAGCTAACGGAATTAGACTAATGAGAACTATTCCTGCGAAGGCAAGACAGAATGGAGTTGCTGAGAGGATGAATAGAACGTTGAATGAGCGCGCAAGGAGCATGAGGATACATTGTGGGCTGCCTAAGATGTTATGGGCAGATGCTGTGAGCACAGCTGCATACTTGATCAATAGGGGGCCATCTGTTCCCTTGGGGTTCAGGATTCCAGAAGAGGTATGGGCAGAAAAGGAACTCAAATACTCAAATTTGAGAACTTTTGGTTGCACTGCTTATGTTCATGTTGATCCAGAGAAAAGAGATAAGCTTGATGCTAAGGCTACGAAATGCTACTTCATAGGCTATGGTTCTAACTTGTTTGGTTATAGGTTTTGGGATGATAAGAACAGAAAGATCTTGAGACATTGTGATGTGACTTTTGATGAGAATGTCCTGTACAAGGACAGAGAGCAGAAGGTTTCAGAGACTGCAAAGCAAGTGGGAGTTGAGGTTGAGTTGCATAAGAGTACACCAAGAGATGTTGCAACAGAAACTCAACTAATCTCAGACACTATTGCTGAAGAATCAGAGAAGGAGAAAGTAACACCTGAGCAGGTGTTAAGAAGATCTTCCAGAACCATCAGAGCCCCAGATAGATATTCACCTTCATTACACTATTTGTTGCTGACTGATGAAGGGGAACCAGAGTCTTTTGATGAGGCCCTACACGTGGAGGATTCAATCAAGTGGGAGCAAGCCATGGATGATGAGATGAGTTCACTTGAGAACACGTGGGTGTTGACTGAGTTACCTGCAAGGAAGAGAGCCTTGTTGAATAAGTGGGTGTTCAGAATCAAAATTGAACCCGATGGAAAAAGAAGGTTCAAGGCTCGGTTAGTGGTTAAAGGATATTCACAAAGGAAAGGTATTGATTATGCTGAAATATTTTCTCCTGTTGTGAAATTAACTACTATCCGAATTCTGTTGAGCATTGTTGCATCAGAGAATTCGCACCTGGAGCAAATGGATGTCAAAACAGCATTTTTATATGGTGATCTAGACAAAGAGATTTATATACAACAACCAAAAGGATTTGTTGCTCCGGGAAAGGAACAAATGGTGTGCAAGCTGAATAGGAGCTTGTATGGACTGAAGCAAGCACCAAGATAGTGGTAAAAAAAGTTTGACTCTTTTATGAGCAAGAGTGGTTTCAAGAGGAGTGAAAAGGATCAGTGTTGTTACTTAAGAAATACACTGATTCTTATGTCTTTCTACTATTGTATGTGGATGATATGCTGATTGCAGAATTGAGTATGAAGGAGATAAACAGTCTGAAGGCAAGTTTGTCTTCAGTGTTTGAGATGAAAGATTTGGGTACAGCAAAGAAAATTCTTGCGATGAAGATTTCTCGGGATAGATCTGTCGGCACTTTAAATCTATCCCCAGAACAGTATATTGAGAAGGTATTGTCCAGATTCAGGATGAATAATGCTAAACCCAGGACTACTCCGTTGGCAAATCACATAAAATTGTCAAAGGAGCAGTCACCCAAGACAGATAAGGAGTGGGAGCACATGTCACTTGTTCCATATGCTTCTGCAGTTAGAAGTCTTATGTATGTTATGGTCTGCACTAGACCTGACATAGCACATGCAGTGGGAGTTGTTAGCAGGTACATGGCAAAACCGGGGAAAGAGCACTGGGAAGCTGTTAAGTGGCTTCTGAGATATCTGAGAGGTACATCCAGCACTTCACTTTGTTATGGCAATGGAAAAATGACTCTACAGGGTTTTGTGGATGCTGATCTCAGTGGAGATGTGGACTCGAGCAAGAGCACATCCGGTTATATCTACACTTTAGGCGCAACAGCAGTGAGTTGGATGTCTAAACTTCAGAAGTGTGTTGCTCTTTCATCTACTGAGGCTGAGTATGTGGCAATAGCTGAAGCTGGAAAAGAGATAATATGGCTGGCAAATTATCTGGAAGAATTGGCTAGGAAACAACGCCAGAAGATTCTTTACACAAATAGCTAGAGTGCCATACAGTTGGTGAAGAACCCAATCTATCATTCAAAGACAAAGCATATCAAGAGACAGTATCATTTCACTCGTAAGACAGTGGAAGAAGGTGATATGTTCTTGGAGAAGATAGAGGGTGCAAAGAATCCAGCAGACATGTTGACAAAATGTGTTGATATTGGAAAACTAAGGTTGTGCAAAACCTTGGTTGGCTTTCTGTAGTTGTGTTTCTATAGATGATGCGGTGCGGTGAAGATATTGATGATGAAGGGATCAATGTTTGAGAATGCAATTTTTGGGAGATTGGATCAGTCTCCAAGTGGGAGAATTGTTAGGTTGTGGAGCCTGATAATTAAGTTTACTTATGGGTTAAGTTTAATTATGGGTTAAGTTTACTTATGAGTTAAGTTTACTTCATGGTTAAGTTTACTTCATGGCTAAGTTTACTTAATGGCTAAGTTTACTTAATGGCTAAGTGTAACACCTATATAAATATTCTCCTATGGAATTGTTTAGAGTGTGTTAGAGGCAATTCTCTATGTAAGTCTGAAATAATCAATAAAAGAGTCTAGTCGACGTGGAGGTTATCATCCCGGTGTTACCACGTATGTTTCTCTTCTTCTTTCTACTTCTCCATCTAGATTGAGTGAGTGTGTTGTGATCCTAACATCCCTGTGTAGCACCCAGATTGAACTGGACTTTTTATCTTAAGGGGGGACCGTAACCATGGCTAGAATACGATACAGGGAAAGATTGGATTTTTATAAATCTAAATTCAAAAGTTATATCCATACTTTTATTCATCACAATTGTTCAACTATAACCTTGATTACAATCTGTACAAAATTTTCTATTACATCACACCTAGGATACACCGGGGTCTCCACGTACACTTGGTATCATTACAACTATAGTTGCACTCAAACTTGATAATTCTTTATTTGTCTAATCAGTAACCAAATCAATCATAATTAAGATGAGTTTTATCCTTTTTAATAGTGCATCCTAATTAAATATTTAAGAAATTTCAGTTTTGTATCAATGCTTTCATAATTTATATCAAATCACAATACAATTTGATAGGATTTGGATTGGATTTAAAACAAAAGGTTTAAGGTACAAGGGTCAAATTCCAACAAAATCTAGCTTGTAAAGTAGTCCGGTTCCATTCACAGATATGAACATCATATATTATATAATTTAAATATTACTTAATATTCATCACCCATAACTATAATTGATCCATTTTCTTCAATTAATAAACATCAATTAATAATGAATCCAATTGGCTTAGAACACATGATAATAATAGATGTAAATAATAAGAGAATATCTTAATTGTTGTCGTGTAGCATATGTCACGACCGAATATCAGACTACATGTCATTCAGCATATCAGACTACGAGTCATTCGGTTTCGTGTGGGACCCGACTCCCAAATCAAGGATCACATTAATCAATGAGGGAATCTTTCCCCATTATGTTCCCCACTATGTTCCCCACTAAGTGAGGGAATCAAGGAGCTCACTTGGGATCCATGTTTGTGCTTTCTACTTTTGTATATAACCGTTAGATCATACGGCTCGATCTCCACCATCCATTGGGGAGTTGTAAAGACTATATAAGGGGTGCCACCCCTCATTTGTAATCATCCAGCAATACTTGCAATATTAAGAGTTTAGAGTTTTCTCTTCATTCTCTTGTGTCTCTCTATTTTCAGTTGTGTTCTAAGCTTAGCGTTCTAGCTAGCTTTGTGAGGAAGGCTTACTTAGCCTATTGCAAGAGCGATAGTCTAAGGCCGCACGGAGAGTTTCTATTCCGCAAAACTCTAGTCCCGTGACAGTTGGTAGCGGAGCTACGGCTTAAATCCTTTGAGAGAGAAATGGAGATGCCTACTACTTCTGATGCCAACATCCATATTGAAGAGGAGGTCGAGGAGGTCCGTGTGGGGAGACTACCCCAACGTGCTCCCGAACCTAAGAAAAGAATGAAGACTGTTGATCATCTGTCATCATTGGAGACAAGGATCACTCGTATGGAGATGAAGGTTGCCGATAACAAAGATATGCTTGAGGAATATGGCCAACGCATAAGCGAGCTGGAGTCAGGGGACGTGAATGAGCTTCGTGAGGAGATGCAAGATGCCCTCATTGCTATCCACTCTTGGAGGGAAGAGTTAGATGACTTCAAGGTAAATCTTCTTGCTGAGATCTCTTCATTTAAGGATGATTTGGTTGGAATCAGGGAGGATTGCAAGAAAGGAATTGCGTAAGGGGTTGCCAAACCCAAGCTGAAGCTGGATGTCCCAAGGCCAAAGTCATTTGGTGGGACGAGGAATGCCAAGGAAGTGGACAACTTCCTTTTTAACATTGAACAATACTTTCAAGGAGTGGGCATGGAGAGCGATGGAGATCGACTTTCCCAAGCCCCACTATATCTAACCGATAGTGCCACAACCTGGTGGAGGATGAAGCATGCTCAAATCGAGCGTGGCACTTTGACGTTGGAGACGTGGGCAGATTTCAAAAGTCTACTGAAAGCACATTTCTCACCGAGAAATGGGGAGCTTGAAGCAAGAGAGAAGCTCCGCAAGTTGTCTCACAAGGGCGACATCTGAGACTACGTGAGGGAGTTCACGGAAGTCTTGTTGGAGATCCCAGACATGCCCGAGATGGAGGCCATGTACGTGTTTCTGGGAGGCCTACAAAGTTGGGCCAAGCTGGAGCTTCACCGATGCAACGTCAAGGAGTTCAATGATGCCATCACCGAGGCCGAATCCTTGGCAGAATTTGAGAGGAAGGCCGAAGGTTCAAACCCACCTAAGCCTAAGAGTTTCCGTGACTACAAGGCTAAAGGTGGGGGAGCAGTCCACGAAACCAAGGAGTGGAAGGACAAACCTTTCAAGTCCTTCAAGCCCTTCAGATCCTTCCGTCCAGCCAAACCCACCATGGGGGAGGTGAAAATCGGGGCAAGGGCGAGAGACCCAAGCTCTCATGTTTTCTATGTGAGGGGCCACATAGAGCTGTGGATTGCCCGAAGAGAAATAAGCTGACAGCCATGGCAAGGGAGGCCGAAGCAATGGAAGCACCAAGGATGAGTTCCATGCAACTGTTGAGTGCTGTTAAAGCCTCAACCCAAGATGCCAAGGTAGAGCAAGCTGGGAGGATGTTTGCTAGACCCATCGTGCAAGGGAGGGAGTCCCGTGCATTGATCGATACCGGTGCTACTCACAACTTTATGAAGAAGGAGGAAGCACAACGACTTGGCATCAAGTTCAAAGAGGAGAAAGGCTGGCTAAAGACGGTCAACACTCAAGCGCAACCAATCTTTGGAGTAGCCCGAGGGGTCGAGATACAAATAGTAGAATGGAAAGGTAACCTTGAATTCTCCATTGTTCCTATGGATGATTTCCCGAATGGATTAGGGATGCAGTTTTTGGATCAGACGAGAGCAGTCCCAATAACCTGCACAAACACCCTCATACTTTCCGAAGGAAGCAAGTGCTGTGTGGTGCCAGTGGCTCGAGAGAATGAGCTGAAAGCAAAAACACTATCAGCTATGTAGCTGAAGAGAGGAGTAAGGAAGCTAGAACCCACATTTCTAGCTACCTTAGTGATGGATGAAGGTACGCCTGCTGATGACAAAGTACCCATCCAAGTTATGGAAGTTCTTGGGGAGTTTGCAGATGTGATGCCCAAGGAACTCCCAAAGAAGCTACCACCCATACGGGAAGTAGACCATGCCATCGAGTTGGAAGTCGGGGCCAAACCAACTGCAGGAGCCCCTTATCGAATGGCACCTCCGGAGTTAGCTGAACTGCGGAGACAACTGAAGGAGTTGTTGGATGCGAGTTTCATCCAACCATCTAAAGCACCTTACGGAGCACCGGTGTTTTTTCAAAAGAAGCAAGATGGGTCGTTGAGATTGTGCATCGACTATCGAGCCTTGAATAAGGTAACTGTGAAGAACAAGTACCTTATTCCTCTTATTGCTGATTTGTTCGATCAACTTGGGGACGCGAGATGGTTCACCAAGTTGGATCTGAGGTCGGGCTACTATCACGTCCGCATAGCAAAAGGAGATGAGGCCAAAACCGCATGTGTCACACGGTATGGATCTTATGAATTCTTGGTCATGCCTTTTGGTTTAACAAATGCACCTGCTACTTTTTGTACATTAATGAACAAAGTGCTCCGCAAGTTCTTGGACCGCTTTGTTGTTGTGTATTTGGATGACATTGTGATATACAGCCGCACACTTGAGGAACACATACAACATATAAGGATGGTGTTTCAAGCTTTGAGGGATAAAGCGTTGTATGTCAAGCGGGAGAAGTGTGCATTTGCCAAGAAAGAGGTGGCATTTCTTAGCCACATAGTGGACGGAGGAAGGATCAAGATGGATGGTGCCAAGATCCAAGCTATCAAGGATTGGCAACCACCAAAGAAGGTCACGGATCTTCGTTCCTTCTTGGGGTTGGCCAATTACTATCGGCGGTTCATACAAGGGTACTCTTCCATTGCCACACCCTTGACCGAGCTATTCAAGAAGAACAAGGCGTGGGATTGGTCGAGTGGATGCCAAGAGGCATTCGATGCACTAAAGGCAGCCGTTATGGAGGAGCCGGTGTTAGCCTTGCCAAACCACCTACTCCCATACGAAGTACAAACTGATGCTTCTGATTTTGCAATTGGTGGTGTTTTGATGCAAGAAGGTCACCCAATTGCTTATGAGAGCTGCAAGCTGAATGAGACCGAGAGGCGGTACACGGTACAAGAGAAGGAGATGACAGCCGTGGTGCATTGCTTGCGAGTTTGGAGACATTACTTGCTGGGGAGCAAGTTCGTTGTCAAGACTGACAACATTGCCACAAGCTACTTCATTTCACAAAGAAGTTATCGCCGAAGCAAGCAAGGTGGCAAGATTTCTTGGCGGAGTTTGACTATACACTCGAGTATAAGCCAGGAAAGGAGAACTTGGTGGCGGATGCTCTTAGTAGAAGGGCTGAACTTGCAGCCATCAGTCGACTAGAGAGTCCTTTTGTGGAAAGGATCCGAGGGGGTATGGAGCATGACCCCCAAGTTCATGCCTTGGTAGACCAAGTGAACCAAGGCAAGACCCACAGATTTTGGCTAGAGGATGGGTTGCTCTTCACCAAATGCAACCGCATCTATGTCCCCCGACATGACAAACTTCGGAAGGAAGTTATGAAGGAGTGCCACGATTCAGGATGGGCTGGACACCCAGGTATCGTTCGAACTCTTGCTCTTTTGGAAAATTGTTATTATTGGCCTAACATGCGAGACAATGTGGAGTGGTATGTGTAAACTTTTCTAGTGTGCCAACAAGACAAGGTTGAGCAACAAAAACCTCCTGGATTGTTAGAGCCATTGCCCATACCAGAGAGACCTTGGGAGAGCATTTCCATGGATTACATCACATCCCTCCCAAAGTCTGGCGACTTCCAAACCATACTTGTGGTGGTGGATAGATTTTCCAAGTATGCAGTATTCATTCCAGCCACCAAAGCATGCACGGCAGAGGAGACAAGACACCTTTTCTTCAAAAATGTGGTGAAATATTGGGGTGTTCCGAGGTCCATTGTGAATGATCGAGACACTCGATTCACGGGGAGATTTTGGACCGAGTTGTTCAAGCTGTTGGGGTCAGAATTCAATTTCTCCACAAGCTTTCATCCTCAAACCGATGGGCAGACCGAGAGAGTAAATGCCCTATTGGAGCTCTACCTTAGGCACTATGTGAGTGCCAACCAGAAGAATTGGGCAAGGTTACTTGATGTGGCTCACTTTTCATACAACTTGCAAAGGAGTGAATCGACAGGTATAACTCCTTTCGAGATTGCTAATGGACAACAACCTTACACTCCTAGCAAGATTTCCACAGGTTATCAAGGGCCGAATCCATCCGCTTATCGCTTTGCCAAAGAGTGGGATGAGCAAAAGGACATTGCAAGAGTGCAACTGTCCAAGGCGGCAAAGAGGATGAAGAAGTGGGCAGACAAAAAAAGACGTCCCTTAGAGTTTGATGAAGGGGACCTTGTGTTGGTGAAGCTGATGCCTCACCAAAGCCGAGTCTTTGCCAAGTTGCACAAGGGGCTAGTGCGACGATACGAGGGTCCTTTCAAGGTGTTGAAGAGGATTGACAAAGTATCATACAAGCTGAAATTACCACCAAGATTGGAGTTCCATCCTGTCTTCCATGTGAGCTTATTGAAGCCATTCCAAGCAGACACGGAAGATCCGGAGAGGGGGAAGTCCAAGAGAGCTCCCACAGCTGTGACCAATGCCCATGATAAGAAGCTTGAGGAGATCTTATCAAGACGGGTGGTGCAAAAGAGTGGGAAGCACATGAACCATGTGGAGTACTTGGTTCGATAGAAAGGCGACCCTCCTAGCGAGACAAGCTGGGAGAAAGATTTCGATCTTTGCCAATACCAAGACGAAATCAATGAGTTCTTGAGGTAGCACACAACGAGGACGTTGTCGAGTTTGGTGGGGGAGAATGTCACGACCGAATATCAGACTACACGTCATTCAGCATATCAGACTACGAGTCATTCGGCTTCGTATGGGACCCGACTCCCAAATCAAGGATCACATTAATCAATGAGGGAATCTTTCCCCATTATGTTCCCCACTAAGTGAGGGAATCAAGGAGCTCACTTGGGATCCGTGTTTGTGCTTTCTACTTTTGTATATAACCGTTAGATCATACGGCTCGATCTCCACCATCCATTGGGGAGTTGTAAAGGCTATATAAGGGGTGACACCCCTCATTTGTAATCATCCAGCAATACTTGCAATATTAAGAGTTTAGAGTTTTCTCTTTATTCTCTTGTGTCTCTCTATTTTCAGTTGTGTTCTAAGCTTAGCATTCTAGCTAGCTTTGTGAGGAAGGCTTACTTAGCCTATTGCAAGAGCGATAGTCTAAGGCCGCACGAAGAGTTTCTATTCCGCAAAACTCTAGTCCCGTGAGATATAACATAGCATATCATAACAGTGCTGCATGTGGTGCTCCATAAGACTACGCAATGTTGGGAGTGAAGGATTGCTTTGATGATTTGCATGTATCTCACGCTTATTTTAATATTTTTTATATATTAAAAGTTATTTATCATCAAAAATAATAATTAAGTTAAATTAAATTATAAATATTAATATATTTTTAAAAAATAAAAAAATATTTTTAATAAGATTAATCTCTTTATCAACAAAATAAACTATATTCACGTTAATACTTTACCCCTTGTTTAGTTTTTGGAAATAGATGAAATTGATTTCAATTCAATCTGTTTTGAAATAATTAATTTTTTAAAATAATTATGTATTATAAAAATTAAATTCAAAATATATTGTTTATTATTATTTTAAAATAAAATAATAAACCAATCGGCTCCAGAAAACCAAAGCTTTCTTTACCGGCACAATCCATGTTGATCTTGAAACAAACACAATCGAGAAACTGCTCCTATCATGTTGGATCTTAGTATAAATTTTAACATTCCAACCTATATCTATAAAATCTCTCAATTTTAATATTCACGTGATGTATTCTCCTTAAAAGTATATCATGGGATATATATATATATATATATATTTTATTGACTCTTCGATATTCAATATTTTCAATCATATGGAATAGGATATTTCGGATGGCAAATTCTTCTTACTTAAGAATTTATATCAATTTATTTTATATCATGGTATGTTATTAATGAATCAAACTTTGATTCATATCCGAATAACTCGAGCACTGTTAAAGAGATTCCTATAAAAATAACATCTTAATAATTGTTATATATGTAGCATCTTTTCCTTATTATAAAAAGCATATTATTACAAACCCTAATACAAAGCATATCGGATATCAGATATTTTTTTTTGAAACATTCATCGATATGTATTAAGATTGGGATCATTAATATATGTGAGTAGAACAATGACGCATTGTCCCAACTCGATAGACAAAATGAAACTGTCAGATACCGTGGTTAGATTACCGTATCTGAGATTTTCACAATCTATACGATCTATTTGGCCAACAAGGAAGCAAAATCTCCTGAGGGTAACAAATCCAAACTATCTATACAAACATCCTTAAGATTAGTCTTGGCCCAACAGAAACCATGTCGCATGCCATTATAAAACAAATCGTCCGCACTGCTGTCCTCTCTCCTGAAGATTCTGCTATTTCTGGCGAACCAAATTCTCCATGCAAAAACAAATATCAGAGCGTACCATAATCCATGCCATCGACTTGGAATTGAGAAGCCGGCCCATTGAGTGAATAAATCTGCCATGGACCGCGGTTGCACCCAGCTTAATCCCCAATTTCTAAATAATTGCGACCAACATGTTCAAGCCTTTCTGCAGTCAAGCAAGATATGGTTGGAATCCCCTTCCACAAGACCACATGCCTCGCAGTCTCCCTCGGATTCATGCAGGATTCCAAATCTTATTAGTTGACCTTTGGCAGTAAGCTTCTCCCTACACGCAAGCCACATTAACGCTTGCCATTTGGGAGCTCCCTGCTTATGCCAAACATTTGGAACCGTCAGCTCACTTGGATTGACCACACTCTCTTCTAGTGATTGGTAACAGTTATGAGCCGAGAAAGGTCTCAACTGATCTCCCCACAATAGCAAATCTTCTTCCATAGAATTCGGGATAAAGCCTCTTAGCGTGGACAATAAACGCACAGCTTCATCCTCCTCCCACACAAATAATCGTCTCCTCCATATGATATTCCACCGCCATTCATTTCCCACAACCGACCCAAACTTCAAGACTGACCCCTCCTTATCCAATGCGATATCGTATAATCTCGAAAATAGGACCCGTAAGGGAGAAGTACCGCACCAGACGTCTTGTTAGAAAGCAATGCCATAATCTTTTCCCAATTTTCAGTAGTAGAATTCTGAGATACACTTGCCATTTGGCAATGCTGATCCGCTCGTCTGCACAATTCCTTTCCAGATGGGGGAGCCGCGGCTTACATCACTCACTATGCCTTCGGGACACAATCTGGGCCTATATTTCTGTGACATTACCTGTTTCCACAGCGAACATGTATCATTAGCGATTCTGTAGCTCCATTTTGTAAGAAGAGCATCATTCCGCAACTTCAAGCATCCTAGCCCTGCAACCCCATTTTCTTTTGCTCTGACTGCCACCGACAAGCGCACTTTGCACATACATCGTTTATCTATTTTCATCCCAAAGAAAACGCTTCAACCATTTCTCAATTTCCTTCCTGACCACCACCGGCATCTGGAAAAAAGTCATGTAGTACACAGATAAACTACGTAGCACTGATTTGAGCAGCGTGATTCGGCCCTCTAACGAAAACAGAGAGCCTTTCCATGACGCTAGTTTACGTTTGAACCTACCGACCACCGTAGCCCACGTACTTTGGCGGCGTGGATTCCCCCCAAGAGGTACCCCAAGGTACTGGAACGGCAAAGTCTGCAACCTGCAGTGAAGCATAGCCGCCAGGCTCACAGCCTCCCCATTAGACACATTGATCCCTACTAATCCAGATTTGAAGAAATTAATCTTTAACCCGGATAGTAACTCATAACATCTCAAGATTCTCTTTAGGCTGAGTATTCCCTGCTGGTCGCCATGGCTAAAAAAATAACATCATCTGCATATTGTAGATGCGTTAGATGTAAGCCCCCAACATTTATGCCCTGAAAAATTTAACTATCAGCCGCACGAACAAGCATCCTTGACAGAACTTCCGCTGCTAAATTGAACAATAACGGTGATAACGGATCGCCTTGTCGTAGACCTCGCCCCAAATTAAATTCAACTGTTGGCGCACCATTGATAAGGACTGCACAACAAGCTGATGAAATACAGGCCTGGATCCATCTCCTCCATTGAGCACCGAAACCCATCTTTTCCATCACCTCAAGTAGGAAGGCTCAATCTACCGAATCATACGCCTTCTGGAAATCTAATTTGAGACACCAACCTTTGTGCTTTGACATCTTCATGGTATGGATGATTTCGTTGGCCACCATAATTGAATCAGCAACGTACCGTCCTTCCATGAAACTAGTTTGAAAGGGAAAAATTAACTTATCCATTACTCGCTTAAGCCGATTGGACAATATCTTGGCAATGATTTTGTACAGACCATTGATGAGACTGATAGGCCTGTAAGAATTAAAATCGGCTGCACCTGGTATCTTGGGGATTAATGTAATGAAGCTGTTGTTTATCCCGTGGGGCAGTTCTCCACTGGATTGAAATTCTTTCACCATTGTTGTAATGTCCTCTCCAATCATTTTCCAAGCTTTCTTAATGAAATAAAAGTTGAAACCATTCGGGCCTGGGGCCTTGTGACTGCCGCAATCCCATATAGCGCTCTTTATCTCCTCCTCCAAGAATGGGCCTTCGAGATTGGCTGCTTCTGCGGTTGACAGCCTGGGTAAATTTAGCCTACCCAATCCTAACCACCGGATACCCTCATCCGCAAAGATCCTTTGGAAATATCCTACCTCTTCAGCCTTTATCTCATCTGGTTTAAACATATCCTTGCCATTGACTGTCACTGATCCAATAAAGTTATAGCAGCGCCACATATTAGCGCAGGAGTGAAAAAATTTGCTGTTTTTATCCCCAAGTTTGAGCCATTGTTGTCTGGACTTCTGCCTCCATTTAGCCTCAATCTTCTTATTTAAGTCCCATTTCTGGACTTGTAATTCTTCATATCTCCTTGTTGAGTCTGTCCCCAAATCCCTTCTATTCTGGTCTAAAGAATCGAACTCAGCGAGGAGGGACTTCATTCTGTTTTCCAATGTTCTGAAAGCTTCATTATGCCAGACCTTGAGTTTCTTCTTTAAGAAAGCCAACTTCTTAACCACACTGAATGCTCCTGGGAAGCAAAGCCCTGCCTCCTGCCAATAATCCTCTACCATTTCTATGAAGTGTTTGTCCTCCCACCAGAGATCCCACGAACGAAACAGCCTAGTTTCCCAAAAGAAGGAGTCAGCTTTCAGTATTAATGGGACATGATCCGAAAAACCCTTGTCTCCTGCGTATAACCTATGACGGCTGAAATGCAGACACCAATTCGGGGAGGCCAGAACTCGATCAATTCTGGAGGCACTCTTTAAATTGAACCACGTATAATCCTTGCCAAGGACTGGCATATCAATTAGACCATTCCTATTAACGAAGTGCAGGAATCTGCGAGCCGCAGCGCTATTAAAGGAGCGGTTGAGCCGTTCCTCGTCATTCACTGACTCATTAAAATCACCTAAGACAACCCAAGGAGCTATGTCCACAGACTTCCTTCTTTGCATCTCTTCCCCTAGTACTCTTCGCTCAGCCGCTAGATTCGGAGCATGTAACCCAATGCAAACGAAGCTGAAACCTGAGACCCTTGCCCTCATCTCCAATAACAGCCACCTCTCGAATTTTTCTACTCCAAGATTCTGTACTTTCGTATTATCCCAAAGACACACAATGCCACCAGCCCTCCCGTGTGCATCAATAGCTTCCCATTTAATATTTTGGCCAGGCCATAGTCTGCCTGCCAACCTATCAGAAAAACTGTCCCTCTTCGTCTCACATAAAATCAAAACACTCAGCTGCTCCTTGTTGATAAGATTGCGAATCTGATTCTCCTTCATCTTACCACGACACCCTCTGATATTCCACATTTCCAAATTAATCATCCAAAATCAAACCCTTGTGGAAAGAGTCACCTGCACTACACTACGAGGTGTAGTGAGCTAGCCACTCCTTTCCTTCCTTTACTATCCGTGTCTTCAATTTTTGCCGGATTGCTGCTTTCGTTTGCTTTCGGGTAAGTCCCATTGTTTCGATTACGTCCAACGACCGCTGTGCCTCCACTTCAACGAAACACTGATTAGAATCTGAAATCCTGGAGCATGGCCTCTCCAACGAATCTTCATCCTTATCTCGATTAGCAGTAAGAAAAGAAGGATCTTCCACCAATTGAGAAACGTTGCACAACTCCGGATGACTAGCTCGCCCCGAGGAGAGACTTCCTGTGGGTTTCAGATGTTTGAGCTTTTTCTGCTTGCCAGTCCTGCTATCAGCTGCCCACCCCTTTTATTCAATCCGCGAGGCTTTATTACCTTCCTTCCTCATTCTTGTGAAAGCCATGTCTTCAAGAAACCATGTAAAATCGGGAAACTCAGTTGCAGATTCAGTAAGCAGACATTCTGATATTGCTTTGCGATTATCCTGGGACTGTCCCCCTTCGTTCATCTCCCTTCTCTCCAGAATAAACGCAGGGGAAGTAAAATTACTTAGAGACCCACCACTATTCGTAGAATGACTGGAAAGTCCTTCCTTATACTGATTCACTGTGGGATTAATCCCCACGTGGGCAGTCTGCTTCGTTATAGGTAACTGGAGTGTCGAATTAGGGCCCACAGCTCCAACTTTCACTTTGTCTATTCCATCCTCTTCCACAATGTTGTTCTCCATCAAATCCTTCTGACAAAAGCTCCCTTTTCCTGCAGGAGACGTGCTACCTCTCTCCTCCACAAACCTACCCTTCCGCCCATCTGATAGGTTATGGCTGATAGGTACCGATAGGCTATTGCACCCACCCGACAGAGGTCCCTTTTCTCCTGCCTCGGGCCCTGCCAAATCTCTATCCTTGACTTCCAAGATACACGCCGTGAACAACTTGCCGTCAACCAGCAGCTTCACCTTTTTTTGTATTTTTGACGAGCTTGTTGTAGATACTTGCATCACTGCCACATCAAGATAGGCCCAATTGGCTGTTTTGTGGTGCACTTGAACCAAAGATCCGATCGGCTATACTATTTTCAGGAAGGCGTCTTCAAACCACGCATTCAGGGGAATTCCGGCAACCTCCACCTAGCAAAACCTTCTGCTTCCAATATCCTCTGGACGCCAAGGATGAATGTCGTAGAACGTACCAGTCCAAAAATTGATATTGGACGTAAGTTCTATTCTCATCATCTCTGCGGTTGCAAAGGTGAGAAGTCTCTGGTGCCCCCCCATATCTTTGCACTCGACACCCGCGGGCAAACTAAGCTTATCAATATGTCCATCACGAAGTGATCCAACAGCACTCCGATGAAGCCATTCCAGGGTTCCTTTGTTGGAGTAAATCTCCACTGGCTCTTCCTCGAAAGCATGATTATTCTTCGTTGCTGTAGCTTCTGCATAAGTTCTGCCATCGCGCTCCCGCATTAGCGTATTGTTCACAACCGGCTGGATTGTTCTCGGGTCTAATGGTTCATCCTTTCGTACGGTAACAGCTAACGGCGTTCTGCGTTGCCCTGTGCTAGCTGCAAAACGAGCCACATTAAATCTCATCTAAGTGTGACTACCTATTGTCGAGTTAAACCGCCTTTGCCGAGCAGCCTTCTGAACCCCACACCGCACAAACTTGACGAAACCATACCATAAACCCCTCCTGGATTTGCGGTTAGGGATGAACAAATCTGCTACGGGTTCAATAACAGCCATCTCTTTAAAGAGTCTATTGGAATTCCATCCCTCTGGTATACCTTCTATGAATTATGATATGTATATGTCTTCACTAAACACCTTTGCTGGTTCCCATTTGAATTGTGTATGTCCTGGCATGTCATGGTTCTCTGGTTGAGGGAAGTGCGACACTGGTGAGAGCTCTGAATTCCTATAACCGGCCTTCTTGAGTTGAGAGGTGGAGTTGATGGTGTGGTTGGGGACAATGGTTGGGGACAATGGTTGGGTTTAGTATAGAGAGAGGTGGGAGGTTTAGAGAGGTGAGAGAAGCCATTCAAATATATGGAGTTCGTGGCTTGAAAGAAATTATTGTCGGATATCAGATATTATTCCCATTTTGCATGTATTATTACATTACCAACAATATAGAAACCAAAGGACCATCACATAATGGAACAACAATCATTTGGCGTAGGCATTTGGAATGAATTCATTCATCTTTATCATCATCATTTCCTTTATAATCTGAGACTTGATCTGTACAGGTAGAACACGTCATCAGCAACACCAACCAAAGTGACAACAATGGGATAGTTAGAGATCAAAATCTAAAGACTTAGATTTTGCTAAGATATGCATCAATTCTGACAACTCTTACTTAACAATATTAAACATAACTCGAGAGAGATATGGTTAAGTGATAAGACTCATCCTTGGATCAAATATCAACTTTTCGGTTTTTGTAATGGAAGATGAAAGACAAAATACCCTAGTAATCATTTGCTTTTCGAAGTCCAGATTTTCTCTATCGATACAATCCTGCAATGCTCGGCATGCAGAATACTCATTCCGTTTTTGCAACTCTTTTATCCTTCTTTCAGCCTTCATACGTTCCCTCTCTTTTTCCTGCCAAATCAAATTAACTAGCTAGTCATTACACCGTCATCTTCACTGTCGAAGCTAAATTAGTTCCAAGACTCCTGTAAATGAAGCCACACTTGCATCCTTTCGAAGTACTCATTACTGTTAGGTTTTCCACCGTTATTACCAACTGTCTCGTTAACATAGTACAGAATTTCTTCGGCCAGGTTCTTCTTCTTTTGGGCATCTTTTGTCAAATTGTTTATCAGCAGTATTCGATCATCGCACTTTTCGACAATAGCCTGCATTCATTATGATACGTTGGTTTAGTTACAACTTGAATGTGATCAAGGTGCATATATACATAGAAGAATCACATGAAAATGTGGACTCTTGTATTAATTGACCTGCAAAACTTTAGGAGCCTTGTTCAGATATTCGGTCTTAAAGTCTTCAATGTCTAAGGAGGGGCGAGTGTGGCGGTTTGGGACAATGGTTGGATTGGTTTGGAGGTGGACTTTCCTTTGGCGGAGACAAATTTTTGCGTGGGAGGAAGCTGAAGCCGGGCGTCTAATTTCCATGTTGGATGGACGCAGACCATCACCTGCAGATGATGACATGTTATTGTGGGGATCTCATTCGACTTCCTTTTCAGTTCGCCATTGTTACACTTCACTGGCTGAGTGTTTGGTTTCACCCAACGTGAAGCAAATCCCAAATGTCTGGAGCAAGCAAGGAGCACCTAAATGGCAAGCATTCATGTGGCTGGCGTGCAGGGAGAAGCTCAATGCTAAAGGATACCTAAGCAGACTTGGTCTTCTTCCTGAGTCAGATAGAAATTGTGATGCCTGTGGACTTGTAGAAGGCGACTCTAATCATATTTTGCTTGACTGTAGGAAGGCATGGACAGTTTTGTCGCTTCTGTTCAAACGATGGGGTTTAGTTTGGGTACAACCGCGGTCTATGGCAGAATTATTTGTGCATTGGGATGGCTATCCAATTCCCCGACGATGGAAACAATTGTGGTATGTCTTGTTATTCTCTCTTGCGTGGAGTATTTGGCTTGGCAGAAATCATAAGATTTTCAGGAACGAAGACAATAGTGTTAATGATATGTTTTATAATGGTTTGCGTCATGGCTTTTGTTGGGCAAAGACTAATCTGCAGGATGTATGCATGGACAGTCTGGATGTGCTAGCTTCAGGAGATTTCGTTTCTTTGCTGGGTCCATAGACTATATAGCTAATGTAAGGGTTAGATACAGCCACGGATGTATGGTATCTGCCAATTCCATTTTGTTTACTGAGGGGGTACAATGTTTCATTGTCCCTCTAACATGTATTATCTGTTAACACTCTTAATACATATCGAACTTTTCTCAAAAAAAAAAAAAAAAAAGTCTTCAATGTCTTCATAATCGTCATCGTTTTTTACGGTGAAGACAATGATCATATAGTCAAGTGCTTTTAGTTCAAACAAGCGCTCTAAGACCTGAAATGACATTGCTTCTTCTTATGAAAAACGTTTCCAAGTAGCGATAACCCCGATAAAAGCATGGATGCCTTCCCCTGCCATTGTCATACACTTGATAATTTCTTTGCTCACGGTTTCCAGGGTTGCAGAAGCATCAAACAGTCCTGTACAGTGCATATACATATATTTTTTTTTTTCAAGAATATATACATTTTTTTTTTTAAGAAAAGTTCGAAATGTATTACGATGATAAACAGGCAATACAAGTGAGGGAAACAATGAAGCATTGTATCCCCTCAATAGATAAAAAGAAACTGACCGATACCCACCATTTATGTCGATCTCTAACATTTACATTCGCTATACAATCTATGGACCCAGCAGAGAAACAAAGTCTCCTAAAGCTAGCAAATGCAAACTGTCAATGCACACATCCTGCAGATTAGATTTCGCCCAACAAAACCCATAACGCAGTCCATCATAGCACAGATCATTAGCACTGCTATCCTCCTGTCGAAAAATCCTATGATTGCGGCCTATCCAAATACTCCATACCGTGGAAAAAAATAATACATACCATAGTGCTCTCCACCGTCGAGGAATGGGATAGCCGTCCCACTGGATAAATAAATCAGCCAATGACCTCGGTTGGACCCAAACGACGCCCCACCACCTGAACAATAGCGACCAACATGTCCATGCCATCCTGCAATTCAGCACAATGTGATTGGAGTCCTCCTCTACAAGACCACAAGCATTACAATATCTCTCGGAATCAGGGATAAGACCAAGTCTAGTGAGGTATCCTTTGGCAGGAAGCTTCTCCGTGCACGCCAACCATGTGAAAGCCTGCCATTTGGGGGCGCTTTGATGTGTCCAGACATTCGGTATTTGCCTATCTGCCGGAGAAGCCAAGCCCTCTGCTAAAGATAAATAGCAGTGACGAACCGTGAAAGGCCTGAGCTGGGCTCCCCACAACAATAAGTCGTCATCCAAAGGTGATGGTTTGAAACTATCCAGCAATGATAAAAGGCGCCCAGCTTCAGTCTCTTCCCATGCAAAGAGCTGTCGCCGCCACAAGAAAGCCCACTGCCAGACCATTCCAGTCAATGTCCCAAAATGGCACACGGACCCCTCCTTATCCAGGGAGAGGGAATATAGTCGCGGAAAGAACAGCTTGAGGGGCACCGTGCTGCACCAAACATCATGCCAAAATGCAATGGAATCCCCTTTGCCCAATCTCCACTGATAAAGAGCCGACAGACACTGACCAGACGGTAGAGAAGACCTACTCGTTCTCACAATTCCCCTCCATATGGCCGAAACGTCTGTAACAGCACACACAATTCCTTCAGGTCGCAGCACAGGTTGATATTTCTGAGTTATAATCTGACGCCACAATGAACATGTATCAGTAGCCAATCTATAACTCCACCGCATCAACATCGCGTCATTCCTCAACCTCAAGCACCCCAAACCGGTACCGCCACTATCTTTTGATCGGACTACCACCGACCAGCTGACCTTACACAGACAGCATTTGTCCGCCTTACCAGCCCACAAAAATCGGCGCATCCACTTCTCTAAGTCCTTGCGTACTCCCACAAGCATCCTGAAAAAGGTCATGTAATAGACCGGGATGCTGTTCAAGACTGACTTCAAAAGAATAAGGCGACCACCCAATGACAATAGCGATCCCTTCCAGGAGGCTAATTTCTGTTTGAATCGGGCAATCACCTTGTACCAGGTGCTTTGTCGTCGTGGGTTAGCCCCAAGAGGCACACCAAGATAATGAAAAGGTAAGGCCTGTATCCGACAATGGATTGAAGCCGCTGAATCCCTAACCTCCTCGCTAGGTATGTTTATTCCCACCAACCCGGATTTAAAGAAATTAATCTTTAATCCGGATAAGAGCTCAAAGCAACGCAGAATCCGTTTTAAACCAAATAAACCCTGTGGATCACCCTGGCTGAAGAGGATGACATCATCCGCGTACTGGAGGTGGGTTAACCGTAATTGTCCAACCGCAATTCCAGTAAACACTTGCTGATCAGCTGCGACACCAAGCATACGTGACAGTACCTCAGTAACAAGATTAAACAAGAGTGGAGACAAAGGATCACCTTGCCGCAACCCTCGACCCATGCCAAATTCGTTAGTAGGAACCCCATTTACAAGCACAGAACATCGTGCTGTAGAAATACACGACTGAATCCATCAGCACCACTGCCCGCCGAAACCCATCCGTTCCATCACCTCGAATAAGAAATCCCAATCCACCGAATCGTACGCCTTTTGGAAATCTAATTTGAAACACCATCCGCGTTGTTTGGAACTCTTCATGGTGTGAACAATTTCATTGGCAATCATTATAGAGTCTGCGATATACCTGCCCTCCATAAAACCAGTCTGCAACGGGGATATAAGCTGTGCCATCACCCGCTTGAGCCGTGTAGCCAGAAGTTTGGCAATGATTTTATACATACTGTTGATAAGACTGATGGGCCGATATGAATTAAAATCTGAGGCACCTAGTACCTTGGGGATTAACGTGATGAAACTGTTATTGATGCCATGCGGTAATGCAGCCTTAGAATGAAATTCCTGCACCATTGTGAGTATGTCACCACCGATTATGTCCCACGCCTTCTTGATGAAATAGAAATTAAAGCCGTCTGGTCCCGGGGCCTTATGACTACCACAGTCCCATACAGCCCGCTTAATTTCCTCTACTAAAAATGGCGCCTCAAGCACATCAGCATCCGCAGGAAGGATTCTGGGCAGACATAGACGTCCCAAACCTAAACACCTGGGAGATGCACTCGCAAACAGCCCCTGGAAATGATTGACTGCGGCAGTTCTAATGTCTGTAGGCGTGCTGCTAACCATCCCATTGAACGTGATGGTGCCAATAAAATTTGAACATCGTCTCACAGAAGCGCATGAGTGAAAGAATTTGTTGTTCTTATCACCCAACTTGAGCCACTGCTGTCATGGCCGCTGCCGCCACATGGACTCCAATTGTCGCTTTAACTCCCATTTTTGAGATTGTAACTCTATGTATCGCTAACTGGATTCAGCTGTCCACTCCCTTCGATGCTGATCTAAGGAGTCAAGTTCAGTCAAAATAGCCTGCATCCGTGCTTCCATCCTTCCAAAACAATTCGTATGCCACACCTTTAACTGTTTTTTCAGATAAGTCATCTTCTTGATAACACTGAAATCACTGGGGAAAAGAGCACCGGCCTCCTGCCAAAATTTCCCAACTACACCAATGAACTGCTTATCCTCCCACCACACGTCCCAAGTACGAAAAGGCCGTCGACCCCAGAAATAAGAATCAGCTTTCAGAATCAATGGGACGTGATCCGACAATCCCTTTGCACCAGCATACAACCTGTGATTGCCAAACTGTACATGCCACGCAGGTGACACCAACACCCGATCAATGCGTGATGCACTATGGTTACTAAACCAGGTAAACTCCTTACCTATTAAAGGCATGTCAAGCAATCCGGTTTTCTGAATAAATGTCAAGAAGTGAACAGCCGCAGCACGATTAAAAGAATTGCCAAGCCGCTCCGTTGCCTGAACAGACTCGTTAAAATCACTAAGAATGACCCATGGTATGGTATCTGCCGAATGTCGATTGTGAGGTTGCTCCCATACAACGCTTCGCTCAGCCGCCGTGTTAGGGGTATGTAGCCCAACACACGTGAAACAGAAACCTGATACCCGCAACCGCATCTTCAATAATAGCCACCGTGGGAATTTTTCAATGCCCAAATTTTGTACCTTCTCATCATCCCATATACAAACTATGCCTCCTGCCCTTCCTTGTGCGTCGATAGCCTTCCACTGAATGTGCTCTCCATGCCACAAGCGCCCCACTAGACGATCAGAAAAACATTCCTGTTTCGTCTCACATAAAAACAGAATACTTAGCTGGTTCTGACGAATCAAGTTAGTAATCTGTTGCCCCTTCATCTTGCCTCTACATCCTCTCACGTTCCACATGGCCATGTTAATCATCCAAAGAAAAGAAAAATGCCATGAACGCGTTATCCTGCAACGCACTACTAACTGCAGTGAGCGCGCCACTCCTCACCTTCCTCGACTATCCGCGTCTGTAACTTACGACGAATAGCGGCTTTTGTTTGCTTATGGCGAAGGCCTAAAGTTTCCAAGACCTCCAAGGTTTGCTGTGTCTCAATCTCAACTGGACAGCTATCGAGTTCCAGACTTCTGGAACTGGGACGACTGGCGACACCATCATTCTTCTCGTGACTAACCATAAAAAAGGAGGGATCCTCTACCCTTGGAGAAGCCAAATCGACAGCTTGTTGGCTAGATCGGCCTGAAGAAAGGCTGCCAGTGGGTTTGAGATGTTTAAGTTTTTTGTGTCTGCTCAACCTGTTGACGGCTACCCTGCCATTGGCTCCAGTACAAGACGCTTTGGACCCTGTCTTCCTCATCCTAGCAAAGGTCATCTCCTTTTACAAACCAGTGAAGTCCACCTGGCCATCATCTTTATCATGAGGTGAACCCTCAGAAAGAGCTTTCCGTAAACACTGATGCTGGATGCCTTCATGCCCAATCCCTGGAATCGTGGAAAATACAAGGGCAGTGAAATGACTCAAGGACCCCTCACTTTGCACCGAAAGACCATCGACTCCTTCCTTATGGGGTAGCACATGTGGAACACAGTTCCCGGGTAAGTATTGTGGCTGTGCTGGAAGCTTTATGGTCTTACGAGACCCTACTGTAGCCTTTGTGATTAAATCTATGCACCCCACACATACATCCGTGTCCCCTGTTACATCCATCTGACAATCATCTTTTGCACCTGTAACCGATATCTTGCCTTTGTCTTTCTCCTGCTTCTCTTGTCTAGCCGCTATAACGGACTGATGGAGATGGTCAGACAAACTATTGCAGCTACCCTCTCCTGTCTGCTTGTTACCTACCTCGGGTCCCGCAAGGTCTCTCTCCTGCTCCTCCCCTATGGTTACTGGAAACAGTTTACCAGCAACCATCACCTGTATGCTCTCCTGGATTTCCGATAAGCAAGTAGTCTCCACTTGCAAAACAGCAGCATCAAGTCGTTCCCAATTAGTAGTTTCACGAGCAATCTGTATCAAAGTACCTATCGGTTGAATAAGCTTTCTATAAGCTTCTTCACACCATGCATGTAAAGGAACACCTATGACTTTCACCCAACATATTCTTCTGATGCCTGTGTCTTCTACCTGCCAGGGATGAATGTCAAAGAATATGCCTTGCCAATACCAGATGTTGGAGCTTAATTCCTGACGCATGCAGGTTACAGTAGCAAAGGTTAGCAGATATCGGTGACCCCCCATATATGCACACTCGATTCCTGTGGGAATAGAGGCCTTGTCCAATGTTCCCCCTCCAAATGAGCCAACAGCACTCCTCTGCAATCTGTTCTGAATATCTCTATTAAGACTATGCTCCAGTGTCAAGTCCACCCCTTCCATTGCTTGCGCAGGCTTTGTTACTGCAGCATACGTACGACTGTCTCGCTCACGCCAAGGGATGTGAGGCTCGACCATGTGGGCAGTCCGTAGCTCCACTGCGGGAGGACTATGTGCACCATCCGTCGGGGCAATGCGACTTGCACCTACCCTTGCATGGTATCGAGCTATGTTAAAACTGATCCGAAACGATCCACCAAAAGCATGATTGAGTCGCCGTTGACGAACATCCTCCTGAACCCCACATCTTACAAATTTGGCAAAGCCAAAACGTAAACCTCGGAGGGATTTCTGAGCTGAGATGAACACATCCGCAACCGGTTCTATTGCAGCTATCTCCTTGAAAAGCCTGCCTGAGTTCCAAGTCGCGGGAATGTTTTCTATGTAGTAGGAAGTATATCTTTCTGGGTTGAACACCTGTTGTGGTACCCACTGGGAAGTAACCAAGCGAGGCTTGGCACGAGCCTCCGGAGAGATGGGATGGGAGTCACTCGCTTTACCGGCGAGGTCTCTAACGGACCTCTTCTGTGTAGGGGGAAGATGGGGACTGTGGTCGGGTATGGTGAAGGGGTTGTGGGTAGAGAGCGGTGGGAGAGTTTTATCTAACATTCTCTTTTTTTAATATAACATAATTGAAGAATATATACATATATATATTCTCAAACCATTTTTTTTTTCTTTTAAAAAAAATGAGGAGAAAGGCTGCCTGTTCATACCAGGAGTATCAATAACTTTGATAGCTTGATTCTTGATGGTGCCTCTCTCCATTTCGCTAGTTCTCGTAATTCCAGATAAGATTTTATCTAATATAAACCCTAGTTTTACTCCATGAGTAGTACCACACATTCCTGGGGTAGCCAAACCAAGAATGGTGTTTCTTGTGGCACTTTTTCCATTGCCTGTCTTCCCAACTATGACCATGTTCCGAATCCCATCGTTAGTGGCCATAGCCGCCCTCTTCTCCTGCATCAACAATCACTCACCGAGACATCCACAAATCAGCACAGTAAACCCAGAAAGCAATACTACTAACCGATAAAAAGAATTGATGACTAATGCCATTCTTCGTACCTGGAATGACTGGATATGAGCAAAGAAGACTGACAAGGATCCCAGAAGCTGAGTGGAAACAATAAATAGAAAGGAAAATTAAGGTCAGTCAATGGAAACTGAAAACTTCGTATGTTCCTCTAAATTTCCAAGTTAAGTGGAGAATTGGATTCTGCTACGATGGGTTCCATGTATAGTGGGGCATTAGATTCGGATAACATTGGAACTTGAATCATTCCACCATTATTTTTTAATACTTATATTTTTTTTGAATACTCATTCCACCATTATATATTGATACGATACCTTAGGTGATTGGTAAAGGTCTCCATTTCCATTTCGATGCCTTCCAACGGAGTCTTTACATGTCCTTATCCCATTTGCCTTTTATTATTGTCCGTATGTCCTTCAGGAATGATAAGAGTCAAAAGAAGGAAGAGCCAGAACTTCTTTGGAATCTATAGCTCCGAATCTATTCCCTTTTCGTTACATATCTCGTGGATCTTAAAGCCGCTTTGTTAAGGTTGTGGATGCTCTTAAAAGTTTTACAGCTTTTTTGGAGGAGAAGGATACCATTTAATCAAAATTCGGATTCTGATGTTGTGTTTATTTGACAAATATTTTGTGTTTAATATTTTGGTATCGGGTGGGTATTTGTCAAAATTTACACCCTCAATCTAATCTTCTAATCTATTTTCGATTTTATCTATGAATACTAGATTTATGTGAATGGAAAGCCCAAACATGAAGCTAGGCCCGAGATAAGACTGAACTTTTTATCTTAAGGAGGGACCGTAACCATGGCTAGAATACGATGCAGGGAAAGATTGGATCTTTATAAATCTAAATTCAAAAGTTATATCCATACTTTTATTCATCACAATTGTTCAACTATAACCTTGATTACAATCTGTACAAAATTTTCTGTTACATCACACCTAGGATACACCGGGGTCTCGACGTTCACTTGGTATCGTTACAACTATAGTTGCGCTCAAACTTGATAATTCTTTATTTGTCTAATCAGTAACTAAATCAATCATAATTAAGATGAGTTTTATCCTTTTTAATAGTGCATCCTGATTAAATATTTAAGAAATTTCAGTTTTGTATCAATGCTTTCTTAATTTATATCAAATCACTATAAAATTTGATATCTTGAAACAAACACAATCGAGAAACTGCTCCTATCATATTGGAGCTTAGTATAAATTTTAACATTCCAACCAATATCTATAAAATCTCTCAATTTTAATATTCACGTGATGTATTCTCCTTAAAAGTATATCATGGGATATATATATATATATATATTTTATTGACTCTTCGATATTCAATATTTTCGATCATATGGAATAGGATATTTTTGGATGACAAATTCTTCTTACTTAAGAATTTATATCAATTTATTTTATATCATGGTATGTTATTAATGAATCAAACTTTGATTCATATCCGAATAACTCGAGCATTGTTAAGAGATTCCTATAAAAATAATATCTTAATAATTGTTATATATGTAGCATCTTTTCATTATTATAAAAAGCATATTATTACAAACCCTAATACAAAGCACATCGGATATCAGATATTATTCCCAGTTTGCATGTATTATTTTATTTTGAAAAGTGATCGATGAATATATTAAGTAAGAATGTACAGCATTGCAACGAAATAAGGTTATACGCTAGGACAAAGATTGACTTGAATACACTTTGTCTATGCAAATGTATCTCAGTCCATCATTGCCTATCACCTCAAAATCCTATGTAGATTTTCTGCCGGCATTAGTTCCATGCCGTTGAAATCCGCATTTCGGAGATTAACTTTTTCCCAACCTAGCCCATGAATCAAACTTTCAAAACATATATCCGTTGGGCACTTAAAAGTTTGCCGGAATATTTTTTTGTTCCTGCTAATCCACAATCCCCAGACCATTGAGAAGAGAATGATGTACCAAATCTTCCTTTGATTCCGGCCAGAGGAGAAGCCTTCCCATTGTAAAAAAAGGTCTTTTATACCTTGCGGCTGGACCCATTGATATCCCCATTTGCTGAATAGCAGGGAGCAGCATAGCCAGGCTGATCTGCACTGCAATAGAATATGATTGGAATCGTTTTCAATCTCCTCACAGCTTGGACAAATTATCTCTGAGTCGTTCAGAATCCCAAGCCTCACAAGGTGTGCCTTGGAGTTAAGTTTGTTCAGACAAGCTAGTCACATTAACGATTGGTGCTTAGGTGCGCCATTCCTTGCCCAAACGTTAGGAATAGACTGCGACAAAGGCTGGTTAATTATCTCTTCCAGGAAATGGTATCCTTCCTTCACCCTATACTTCTCGCAATTTCGCCCCCAGCCAAAGAAATCTTCTGCCGATTCCGTGAGTATGATGCCTTGTATGGATTGCAATAATGTAGTCACCATCTGTTGCTCCCATCCGAATAGTACCCTTCTCCAAGATAATCTCCAAATCCATATGGTATCTTCAAAGTATTCCATCTGTGATATAAATAGATTCTGCTCTGTGGATAATTCAAACAGTCTTGGGAACTTATCCGATAAAGATTTATCCTCACACCAGAGATCTTCCCAGAATTTTATCTCTTCACCATTCCCTGCATTCCATTTAAAACTTTTGCAGCACCCTTTAGCAATATCAGAGTCTGCATTTAGGCAATCAGATATATTTCGCCATATAGGAGAGATCCGGTAAGTGTCGAAGGAGAGGCCTTCTTTTGTGAAGCGAGGATTGTAATGATCAACGAGAATACGTCACCAGCTTTGATCCTTTGTATTGAATAATCTCCAACACCATTTGAGAAGTAAAGCTGTATTCCTCAACTATATAGAACCCACGCTTGCACCCCCATACCTCTTACTGAGACAGGTTTGTCTCTAGTTGACCTTGTTTAGACATCGCTTATCAGTCCTTCCCTTCCACAGGAATTGCCTGACGACCCGGTGGATTTCTCTCCTTATACTCTGTGGCATTCTGTAGATTGACATTGTATAGATAGGAATGTTGTTCAAGGTAGATTGAATAAGCATCAGTCTACCCCCCATTGATTAATATGGTCCCTTCCAGCCTAATAGCTTATGTCGGATTCGTGTTACAATTCCTTTCCAGGATCTTAGGTGCTTAGGATTGCATCCAAGAGAAATACCAAAGTAATTTATTGGAAGTGACTGCTGCTTGCAGTTGAGGATCTGAGTGTTATGCTCACCATCTTCGGCCGAGCAGGCTATGCCAATCAGAGAACTTTTATTGAAATTGATCTTCAGTCCTGTCAGCAATTCAAAAGCATGGAGAACTCATTGCATGTTCCTGAGATCGTCCGTGACCCCTTCGCAAAATAGCAGCCCATCGTCAGCATATTGTAAACGAGTTAGAGAAAAACTGCCTAGTTGGAAGCCTCGAAATAATCCTCTTTCCGCTGCTCTGTCCATCAGTTTTGACAATACTTCAGTCACCATGTCGAATAGTAGAGGGGAGAGAGGATCTCCTTGTCTTAGTCCTCGCTCAGTGTGGAATTCCTCAGTTGGTGAGCCGTTGATAAGGATAGCTGCCTTTGAAGTGGAAATGCATTGGTTAATCCACTGGATCCATTTATGTTTGAAGCCCATATGCTGCATTACATTAAGAATAATTCTCCATTCAACCATATCAAAAGCTTTCCTGAAATCCAATTTGAGTAGCCATCCTTTACGTTTTCCGGTTTTCAGCACATGAATTGCTTCAGCCGCTACCATCGCTGAGTCAAGGATATTTCTTCCTTGAATAAATCTCGACTGGGATGGGGAAATTATCTTTACAATTACACGTTGAAGTCTTCCAGCTAATATCTTCGCTATGATCTTATAGAGGCTATTGATCAAACTGATAGGACGAAAATTGGGTAGACTGTCCACACCTCTGATTTTAGGAATTAGCATGATGAATGCATTGTTTATTCCTTTAGGCATCACGCCTTGTCGACAGAATCTTTGATCATTCTGGAAATATCTTCTCCTACCACCCTCCATGCTTATTTAATAAAGTGGAAGTTAAACCCATCGGGTCCTGGGGCCTTGTTGCTTCCGCAACTCCAGACTGCTTCTTTAATCTCCTCATTGGAAAAAGGTAATTCTAGATTGGTAGCCTCCATCTCTGAAATTCTGGTAAAAGGAAGATCCCCCAATCCTAACCACTCCTCTTTGTCACTGCTGAATACATCTTTGAAATAGTTACGAGAGGCATTTTTGATGTCTTTCGGTTTCTCAAGGGTCGCACCATCTATTCGTAGTGCTGCAATGAAATTGCGTTGAGGTCTTAAGCTTGCGCTCAGATGGAAGAACTTAGTGTTTCTGTTTCCCAGTTTGAGGGAATGGAGTTTGGCTTTCTGTCGCCACATCGATTCCACACTTCTTTTCAAATTCCACTTCTCGGTTTGAAGAGCTAGATAAGTCGAATACATCGATCAATGCTCCTGATTCCCAATCGCTGATCTCTCCGCATCTAACTCGTCCAGAATCTGCAAGACTAGCTTCAGTCTTCCATAAACTGAATCAGCGCCCGGGCTCCCCTTGCATCAAAAGTGTGACCTGTCTGTTCCGTCTGAATCGTGATCTCATTGAAATCTCCCATCATCAGCCACGGTAGGGACGATTGATTCTTCTCTACTAGAATCTCTGCCCATAATCTTTCTCTCTCCGTATAAATATTATAGGCGTATAATCCGATGCAAATGAAACAGAATCCACTAGATATGATAGTCAGTTCAATACCCAACCATCTATCAAACCTAAAAGTCCGGTGCACATCCACGTCATTACTATCCCAGAGCATACAAAGGCCACCTGATCTTCCCACCACATCTATTGCCAGCCAGTTGACCGAGGGACTGTACCAAATGGAATTGGTGACAGCTTCGGTCCAAGTGGGGATTTTTGTTTCCAATAGAACATCAATTGAAATCCTATTTACTTGAATGAGGTTTGCCACATCAGATCTCTTCAATCTACTCCCCAAGCCCCTAACGTTTCATGAGCAAAGATTAATCATTAGGGAATGGTCGCACCTGTTTGGAGCCCTTTCCTTCTACTGGATCGACAGAATCCTTCTCCTTCTACTTTTTCTTCCTCAATTTGCTCTTTTAATTTCTCTGCCACTGACTGTGATGATTGTTTCAGTTCCAGGCCAAGTTCTTTTATTACGTTCAGGTTCGCATGCACCTCTTCCTCAATCACCGAGAGCTGCGTTTCAGGAATTCTATAAACGTCTAGTGGGAGCTCTGTCATAGTTTCACCTTCGATGAGGAGTCTGCGATTGACACGGGAGATGAAAATATCTGGATTAATCCCAGAACTTTCGGAAAGGTTACTGTCGAAGTCTCTGTGGGCATCTGGTAGCTCATCAGAACTTATCTCGAAGAGTCTTTGTTTACAGAAGAGATCCATATTCTTGGGATGTTGAGCTCGGATTGCCTCAGCTCGATAATCAACTTCAGTAGCTAGAGGGACTGAATGTTCCGTTGTAGTGTTTTCCACGTAATCCTGAGAATTATAAGAAGGGATGGGCTTGTGTTTAGGGGTACTAATCAAGTGTGGGGAGGCCCGGGTCTCAGATTTCAATGGATTGGGGGCCTTAGAGCTAGGTAGTCCATGGGATTGATGGGTTTCTGGGAAGAGCATATGTGGGCTTAGAGAGCCCACACCGCCATATGGGGTTGTAATGGGAGCATCCGGAATTGCATAGTCCTCAAGGTTCTGGGCTTGGACTATTCGACTGTTTGAAGGTGGGCTCGAAATATGTGAAGCTATGTGGAACCCCGTCCTTTAGAGTGCTTAGTCAGTGAGAGAGAGGACAATTAGTATGGCTAGAGTGGTCAATGTTGAGCGTTTGACTAGTCGACCGAGTGAGCTGACCTGAGTGTCGTTTATAGCATGGATACAGTCATAGGAAGCCATAGTGTGTTAAGTGAGATTAGAGTGTGTTTTGAGGTTGAGTCCAGCGGAAATTCTATTTCATTTTCATGAACCCGTAAATGCGTTCTAGGTCCGTTTTGAGTGACCATAAGCCTTTAGGCCGATTTTGCCAAAAACGAGCCCGTTCACTACTCACTGGTTTCAATGTTGTTTCAAGAGCTAGAAACACTATTTTTAGTTCTCAAGTATATTTTTCACATTTTTGGGTGCGTCGGGACGTTTTAAAACGTATTTTGAATTTCGGGATTTGCGGGTCCCATGTCGGGTCGGCCGGGCCCATAGGCGGACCAGCCCACTTTCCTTCTTTTCCTTTTCTTCCCTTTTTTCCCCCTTTTCTCTCTTTTCTCTGGCTTCCCACGACACCACACCAGAAACCAGAATTTTTCTTCTTCTTCTTCTCCCCTTTTGAAAACCCAAACCTCCAAAACACAATTTCTTCCAAAATTGATGAACAATTGAGTTTTCTGCAGCAATTCTGAAACCCTTTGTGTAACTTTTTTCTGGGGTTAGCTGTTCTTGGAGTGGTTTTGACAGAGTTAGACTCTGAAAGGGAAAATTCGAAATTTTGGGGTAAGTTTCTGATTCCTTTGCATTCATGATGAAAAATCAGTTTTATTGGTGTTTTGTGATGTTGTGGAAGATGGATTTGTAGTTGGTTTTGCTTGGTTCTGTAAATTTTGTATTGTGTGAATCTGATATTGGGATTTTTTAAGCTTCTGGAGAATGTGTAATTAAGTGGGATTGAGGTTGCGAAGTACGTCGGTAGGCGATTATGCTGTCGATTCACGTAGAATTGAGTTTGGTTATGTATTCTGGTTTGATTGTTGATGCTCTGTAATATGAGTTCAGAGAGGTTAATTCCCTGAGTTAGGAAGCTTTTAAGTATGAGTGTTTAAGGTTGTTTAAGCATTATAGAATGCGTTAGAAGGGGGTCACAAGAATCAGATTTTTCATTTGAGATTTTTCTGGTTTAGGTTTGCGTTGAGCTTGAATTTTCTTGTTCTGTTTGTAGGTGGTTCTTAGACAATTAATAAGGGAAAAGGAGTGGCTGTAAGTGTATTGTCTGCGCATCAAGAGGTGGGAGTTTAAGTTTCATTTGCGTATGCGAAATGATTTGATTTGCGTAGTCTAAAAATATGGAAATGCATGATTTGTTTTGAATAAAGGCATTACTTAAAAATATGGTGGATACTCATGTTAGTATCATGATAATGCTTGCCATGTTTATGTGAAGAAAATATATATTTGAACTCTTATGCATGTTGGGAATGTGATTGCAAGATTTCGGTGCATGAATGGCCATGAGTATATTCTGGTTGTTAAGTTGAGTATAAACTGAAATTGTTGTGAGTTTTGATCAATAAAATTTATTGAGAGTGGAATGCAAATGTTGGTATGTAACCAGCCTTTGGTTTTATTGGTGCAAGGATGTAGTTTTGTGTCTAGTTTTATGATCTGGAAGTGAGAATTGGTGTGTGTATTGTAACCTTGAAGTGCAAGGAATTTGGTGCCCTGTTTTTGGTGTCAAAACCCAGCAAAACACCTTCAGTAGCAGTGGGTAGGTGATTACTCATATTGAGTAGTCGATTACCTACTATCAGCGAGTTAAACACATGTGTCAACAGCAGTAAGTAGTTGATTATTCCAGGAGGTAATCAACTACTTCGAGTGAAAAATAAACAGAGAAGTCTCGACCAAAAGTTAGTAATTGCCTACTCCTCTAGAGTAGTGCAATCCAAACTTTTCTTTCTTCTAAATAATACCCCTGTGATGTGTGGATTTTTATGTGATATATTTGTGATTAATTATTAAAACCAAGTGGCTTATCTGAGTGGGAGAAGGTCCTATGGTGGGATCAGGTTTTGAGCATACCATGCATTACATGTTTTAATACAAAGATATAAATAAATATATATATATATATTTCTGGAATCAAATGAAATTGACGAATGGGTTTGGCCAAACAAGGTAAGTTGATGGAATCCCAGCTGAGGGGAATGTCACTTACTGATGGGAGTAGTATGAATGGTTTGTGTTTTGTGTGTCTAGCTTAACGTACTTAGCAGGACACTTGGGACTGGATTGTCCTTGCCGGCTGTGAATTTATTGTGCATGCATTCTTGATAATTGAATGTGATAGATTGTTTTCTCCATTCAATTATGGATAACATTGGGAGTAGGGGGTTTTGTGACTTATATATCTATTTTACAGAAATGAAAATATTAACTGCCAATGGTGTACGACACAAAATAGCGGTAACTCCCACTGAGGTCTTTAGATCTCACCCCCTCCCCTTATTTTTTTTCAGGGCTAGATCGTGATTTCGTAGCCAAGCTTTGTTGAGGTTTTCCCGGTGTCTTTCATAGGGCTGGACTTGTGCATATTCACGTTTTTGAGACTCGGCATGTTCTGTTTTGTCTTGTGAACTATGAAACTTATGCATGTAATAAAACATGATAAATGATGTAAATTGTTTGTGAATTTATTTTGGAATTGGTTATGAGTATGCATGGATAATTTGGAAAATAGATTGATATATATAATGTGTGCTTTGAATACTTATTAACGATCTTAAAGGTTTGTGTGTATGGGCTTGTGTGTATGGACTTGTTGTGTGGCATGTTTGGGGCCGTGTGGCCTGTTGCATGCGACTTAAGACTTCCTCTGAGTGTTTGCGATTACTCTTTTGTTTATTTCCGAGTGTTTTATAAAATGTGTCATGCTTGTATCGATTTAATAAAATTCAAATTTGTACGCAGTTTTGGGAATATTAGTTTTAAAAATTTAATTAAGCCTTGTGTACTTTCGATTGATTCACTAGTTGGGTTGATCGAAATTGCACGGCGGTGAGGTTCCCATTTACCGGGAACGGGTCCTCACAAGCTAGGTCATCATCAGGTTGCAAGATGAGTCTCTCTTGCCGAGGAGAGTTAGTACTGTATGGATCATCCCCATCATGAGGTCTTCTACGTAGTTCAAAAAAACGGCTTGTTCCCCATAGATCTGGCGGCTTGGTCAGGGGATTGGGTAGAGTTACAGTACTCTGGGGAGCTCACCTTTTCCCCTGTTGTTGATAGATCTTGTCCTTCAGCATGGCCAACTTACAAGATTGACATGATAAAGGGGAGTTCCTCGATAACTGTACAAACTTTGAGTGTGAGAAGCTCTTCCCTGTGTGTCAGTATTTGCAGGAAGGCCACGTCCAGAGACTCCCAGTTCAGAGTGGTTTGGTGTACCTTTACCAAGAAGCCAATAGGTTGAACCAGCTGCCTAAATCCCTCCTCGTACTAGACGTGAAGTGGAATACTTGTAACATTAATCCAACATAGTCTGGTTCTACAAACATCTTCAGGATTCTATGGGTGGAATTCTACAAAGTTCGCATTCCACCAGCTGATTCTCTCCACAAGGTCTCTGATCATATCCTCTGTCGTAGGGAAGCATAGGAGATACATGTCTCCAGCCATATGCTTGATCCTAATCTGCGAAGGACAAGCCTTCTTTTTAAGGGTTACATCTCGTACAATACCTACCACACTGCTGGACAGCCATGTCATGTTGATAGCTGAAGGAAAAATTGAGACATTCGAATCGTAGATTTGTGTATTTCTCACTACTTCAGCATAAGATCTTCCATTCCTCCTATTCAAATCTTCACTTCGAACAACTCTGGCTTGGGGTTTGTTTTGGTCCAGAGGAGGTAATGTTCCTTCTCTAGTATAAGAAATGGAAAAACCTCTCCTTCTATCGCTGAAACGAGCAACACTGAATTTCAGGTGGACTCCAGGGATGGAAATAGCAGTCAGTCGGGAGTGACGAGCTCCTTCAGCTCCATCATTTTCTTTGTTGCGAATAAACTGACAAACCCGAACCGTGTGTTGTGTCTACTTCGTTTCTTCGGGATGTATGAATCAGCCACATTCTCTACCGTGCTAACTGTTAGGATATGCCGTTAGTATTTGATTATGCGGTTAGATTTGGTTAGATTTTATATTATTTGGTTAATATGTTAGGATATTATGTTTTTCCCTATAAATATAAGGCATGAATAAGAGGGACGTAAGGGGGTTCGCCATATGATCTCCTGTAGCTCCCAAAGTTCAATATCTTCTCTCTCCAGTTCGCATACTTATACATATACTTCTCCTAAAACCCCACAAATTGGTAGCGGAGCAAGGTTTTCTTGAGAGACCTATAAGAATGGATTGTGAAACACAATCGGCTTTTAGCCAAAATATTGCACCATCAGTGTTTGATGGGCAAAATTATCAAGCATGGGCTGTTCGAATGAAAGTCTATCTTGATGCTATGGATCTTTGGGAGGCTGTCAAAGAAGATTATGACGTTGCATCGTTGTCTGCGAATCCAACGATGGCACAAATGAAAATACATAAGGAGAGAAAGACAAGAAAGTCAAAAGCTATGGCTTGTCTTTTATCTACCGTCACAAACACCATATTTACCAGAATCATGAACCATCAGTCAGCTAAAGCTATATGGGATTATCTTAAGGAGGAGTATGAAGGCAACGAGAGAATCAAGACCATGAAAGTTCTCAATTTAATTAAAGAATTTGAGATGATAAAGATGAAGGAGTCAGAAACAATCAAAGAATATTCAGACAAACTATTGGGCATTGTCAACAAAATAAGGTTTTAAGGTAAGGATTTTCTTGATGAAAGAATTGTTCAAAAGATTCTTGTTACCCTTCCTGAGAGATATGAGTCCAAAATTTCTTCATTGGAGGAGTCTAAGGATTTGTCAAGCATATCCTTGGCAGAATTCGTTAATGCTTTGCAGGCTCAGGAACAGAGGAGAACCTGTAGAAAAGAAGAAATTATTGAGGGAGCTTTGATTGCCAAATCTGGAAGCTCAAGATACAATAATAACACTCCTTGTCCTTACTGCATGAAATCAAATCATCCACCAAAGAAGTGTTGGTGGAGGCCTGATATAAAATGCAAAAAATGTGGAGGTGTGGGACACATTGGGAAAGTATGTAGATCCCTACAGTCCGAAGCAGCCATAGCACATATAGAAGAAAACAATGATAATATCTCTTTATAGAGATATATGAAGATTCGCAGATATATATGAAGATTCGCCAATTTGGGAATATACAAATACTACGACAAGGAGGAGCTTGTTAGGATATGTCGTTAGTGTTTGATTATGTGATTAGATTTGATTATATTAGATTTGGTTAGATTTTATATTATTTGGTTAATAGGTTAGGATATTATGTTTTTCCCTATAAATATAAGGCATGAATAAGAGGGACGTAAGGGGGTTCGCCATATGAGCTCTTGTAGCTCCCAAAGTTCAATATCTTCTCTCTCCAGTTCGCATACTTATACATATACTCCTCCTAAAACCCCACATTAACGTGACTGCAAAGATCAGCAGGGGACCAGTTGTTTGGGATACCATCAACGTAGTAGGAGATGAAACGAGTATGATGGAAGGTAGTCAGAGGTTTCCAAGTGGAAGAGGGAGTGGGAATGATTGTCTCCTTGGCAGGGTGGGTATGAATGGGTATTTGGTGTGTTTGGGGAGTTTTTGACGAAAGAAGGTTCTGAAAGGAGGGGATGGGGTTATGTTCAGTGGCAGCAGTCGGATGGTTTGGAGGATGGAGAGGCGATCGGGAGGATGGAGCAGGAGAGGGAGCCTTTTTTTCGTTGCTGTGGAGTCAATTTTGTATAGTTTGCATGTATTATTACATTACCAACAATATAGAAACCGTAGGACCATCACATAATGGAACAACAATCATTTGGCGTAGGCATTTTGATTGAATTCAACTTCATCATCATCACTTCCTCTATCATGTGAGACTTGATCTGTACAGGTAGAACACGCCATCAGCAACACCAACCAAAGTGACAACAATGGGATAGTTCGAGATCAAAATCTAAAGACTTAGATTTTGCTAAGATATGCATCAATTCTGACAACTCTTACTTAACAATATTAAAAATAACTCGAGAGAGATATGGTTAAGTGATAAGACTCATCCTTGGATCAAATATCAACTTTTCGGTTTTTATAATGGAAGATGAAAGACAAAATACCCTAGTAATCATTTGCCTTTCGAAGTCCAGATTTTCTCTATCGATACGATCCTGCAATGCTCGGGATGCAGAATACTCATTCCGTTTTTGCAACTCTTTTATCCTTCTTTCAGCCTTCATACGTTCCCTCTCTTTTTCCTGCCAAATCAAATCAACTAGTTAGTCATTACACCGTCACCTTCACTGTCGAAGCTAAATTAGTTCCAAGACTCCTGTAAATGAAGCCACACCTGAATCCATTCGAAGTACTCATTACTGTAAGGTTTTCCACCGCTATTACCAACTGTCTCGTTAACGTAGTACAGAATTTCCTCGGCCAGCAACGAAAGTTGCTAGATTCAGCCCCGTGGGTTATCATGGGAGATTTCAACGAATCTCTCACGGCTGAGGAGCGATTAGGACACTCGTTTAACGAACGATCAGCTAGGCGTTTACGGAATTTCATCCAACAGAATGGCTTGGTAGATATGCCGCTGATTGGCAAACCATACACCTGGTACACATCCACACGTGCGTCCAGGATTGACCGGATATTGGTATCCTCATCGTGGTGTTTACAGTTCAATAGGCACCGAATGTATGCTGGGAACAAGGGATTCTCCGATCATGTCCCTCTCATTCTGAAAGAAGATCAGGTATCTTGGGGTGTTCGGCCATTTCGTTCCTGGGATGTGTGGTGGGACAACAAGAACTTTCTGCAACAGGTGACAGAGTACTGGCAGGAGGCCGACATCAGTATCCCTGGGGATTTCAAGGTGATTAAGAAGCTAGCCTTGCTGAAGAAAAAGCTTAAGGCATGGCACAGTGAGACCTATTGCAATATCGATCAACAGCTGAAGAAAGTACTAGCAGAAATAGATTTATTGGATCAGCAGCGCCGGGGTTGGAATCAAGATTCTGCAATGCGTTACACAACCTTGCAGGATCAGAAAGGGGAGTTGAAAAGGAAGATTGAGTCTTTATGGAGACAGAAATCACGTCAACAGTGGCTTAAGCTGGGTGACAAGAACTCTCGGTTTTTTCACACATGTGCGACTATACGGCGATGTCGGAACTTTATAGGAGCAATCTGTGTGCAGGGAAGAGAAATTCGATGCCCGGAAGAGATGAAGGCAGCGGCAGTTAGTCATTTTCAGACTGCTTTTGCAGCTGAAGATGTTCGGTGGTTTGGCTTTGAGGGATTGGGTTTACCATGCTTATCATCAGAAGCAGCCGCAGCATTAGAACAACCTTTTCTTCCTGATGAGATTAAGAGGGTTGTCTGGGCGTGCGATAGTCATAAGGCCCCCAGACCGGATGGGTTCAACTTTCTCTTCATTAAGAAGGCGTGGTCCGTGCTTGGAGAGGAGATCATCATCATGATACAGGAATTCCAACGCACCGGCATTATGCCGAGAGGAATCAACAATAGCTTCATTACTTTAATACCTAAGTTCAGTGGCGCGGTGGGATTGGGGGACTATAGACCTATCAGTCTGATCAACAGTCTTTACAAAGTCATTGCTAAGCTATTATCCTGCAGACTTAAACAGGTGATGGGGTTGCTCATTTCTCCTTTTTAAACCGGCTTCATGGAGGGACGATTCATTGCTGATACTGTGATGATAGCTAATGAGATTCTGCATTCTATGCGCATGTCGGGAAGTAAGGGATGGTGTCTCAAATTGGATTTCCAGAAGGCTTATGACTCGGTAGACTGGCAGTTCGTGATAGCCGTGATGGAACAGATGGGCTTTGGGGGGCGATGGTGTAAGTGGATCAAAGAGTGTATCTCCTCAGCTAGTTGCGCAGTTCTCATTAATGGTGTACCTACAGTGGAATTCAGCCTGGGTCGAGGATTGCGTCAGGGTGATCCCCTGTCTCCTCTGTTATTCAACTTGGCTGCAGAGGTACTGTCGTGTTTGCTTCGCAGAGCTGCAGAATGCCAGTTGATTCGGGGCATCAACATCGGCAATCTTCACCTTACTCACTTACAATATGCGGATGATGTCATAGTATTTTGTGATGGTGATCAGCAGGGAGTACTCAATGTCCAGAGTACTCTCAGGTGCTTCGAATTAATCTCTGGCCTCAAGATTAATTTTTTCAAATCAGGATTGGTGGGTGTCAATGCTCTTGCATCAGAGACCGAGGCGCTGGCAGCAGCCATTCACTGTCGAGTACAGTCCTTACCTTTTACATATCTCGGAGTGGCCCTCGGCGCCAACCCTCGACGTCGGTGTACTTGGGAGCCGGTGATTAATCGGTTCAAAGGAAAGTTAACTGCCTGGAAAGGTGCTTTGCTCTCGGTAGCTGGCAGACTGACACTCATCAGGTGTGTTCTCAATAGCTTACCTGTTTATTATATGACGTTCTTCACAATGCCGGCGGGAGTGAGGAGGGAATTTGAGAAATGGATGAAGAGCTTCCTGTGGACTGGAACAATGGACAAACGCGGATTCAGTAAAGTGAAGTGGGCAACGATGATAAAGCCGGTTGATCGAGGGGGCGCTGGAGTGGGCTGCCTCAAGCTGAAGAATCAGGCCCTTCTCACAAAATGGAGTAGTAGGATAGCAAATGATACTAGTTCATTGTGGAGCAGAATAATCCAGCAGAAATACAGCCCCAGGCTCCAACAAGAAGGCATAGTTTGCGGTGTTAGTGGTGGTTCTATTATGTGGAACGGACTTGTTCGGACCAGCAGATCGATGTTATCAAATGGCCAGGGCCTCTCGTCCTTCTTCAGGTGGAAATTGGGTAGAGGTGACAGTATCCGCTTTTGGGAAGACGCATGGTGCAATACGGATCCTTTGCAAGTTTCATTCCCCAGGTTGTATGCGCTATCCATTATAAAGAATGGCTCTGTGGCACAGTTTGGGATGTGGGATAGGAATGTGTGGAAATGGAATGTAATATGGCGCCGTCCATTGTTTGTGTGGGAGGATCAAGAAGTACAACGATTGATGTGTATTCTGGAGGATCTCCAGCCCAATTTTCTGGAGGAGGATCTTATGCAGTGGGGGATACAAGGTGATACATTCTCAGTCAGAGCTTGCTATCAGTCTCTGGTAGAGGGTTCAGATGGCGTACGTGACCAAGTGATACCAAATGTGTGGAGTCAACCGGGAGCTCCCAAATGGCAGGCATTTTTGTGGATAGCGTGTTGGGGAAGACTTCCAGCCAAGGGTTACTTAAGTCGGATAGGTCTTATACAAGGATCAGACCAATTGTGTGAGGCTTGTGGTCGAATTGAAGAAGACGGTAATCATATTCTTTTAGATTGCCGGACTGCGTGGGAATGTTGGTCATTGGTTTTTGAGCGCTGGGGCTTTCAATGGGTTCAACCTCGCACGGTGTATGGCCTGTTTCAACAATGGGATGGATTTCCTGTTCCTGCGCGTTATCTCGGACTATGGTATGTACTGCTCTATTCTTTTGCGTGGAGTATATGGCTGGGTCGTAATAATCGTATGTTTAAAGGAGTTGTGAGTAGAGCGGACGATTTGTTCTATAGAGGTTTGAGGCACGGTTTCTCTTGGGCAAAGATCAATCTTCAGGAGGTTCATCTAGATTGCTTGGATGTCTTACCAACAGGTGATTTTGTATCGTTACTGGCTGGATGATGTTTTGGTAGGCGAAAGTCTTGGAACCTACATAGTAGTGCAGGAGCTGACGATTCCATTTAGACAACTTGGGATTTGTTTTTGTTTCATTTTGGCTAGATAAGGTTTTGGCAAGTGAAAATCCTGGATCCTGCTCATTAGTGCAGGATCCTGCTCATTAGTGCAGGATCCTGAAGTTTCACTTTGATAGCTCGGGATAGCGATCCCTTATCACACACTCTGTATAGTTAACCGTTTCTTACTTAAATACATCGATAATTAGTCAAAAAAAAAAAAAAAAAAAAAAATTTCCTCGGCCAGGTTCTTCTTCTTTTGGGCATCTTTGTCAGATTGTTTATCAGCAGTCGCACTTTTCGACAATAGCCTGCATTCATTACAGATACGTTGGTTTAGTTACAACTTGAATGTGATCAAGGTGCATATATACATAGAAGAATCACATGAAAATGTGGACTCTTGTATTAATTGACCTGCACAACTTTAGGAGCCTTGTTCAGATATTCGGTCTTAAAGTCTTCAATGTCTACATAATCGTCATCGTTTTTTACGGTGAAGACAATGATCATGTAGTCAAGTGCTTTTGGTCCAAACAAGCGCTCTAAGACCTGAAATGCCATTGCTTCTTCTTGTGAAAAGCAATTCCAAGTAGAGATAACCCCGATAAAAGCATGGATGCCTTCCCCTGCCATTTTCGTACACTTGACAATTTCTTTGCTCACGGTTTCCAGGGTTGCAGAAGCATCAAACAGTCCTGTACAGTGCATATACATACATATATATATATATATATATATTCTCAAACCATTCTTTTTTTTCTTTTAAAAAAAATGAGGAGAAAGGCTGCCTGTTCATACCAGGAGTATCAATAACTTTGATAGCTTGATTCTTGATGGTGCCTCTCTCCATTTCGCTAGTTCTCGTAGTTCCAGATAAGCTTTTATCTGATATAAACCCTCGTTTTACTCCATTTTTTTTTTGAAGAATATCGAGTTATATTAATTTGGAAAGTATACAAGTGCTGGACAATGAAGCATTGTGCCCACCCATCTACAAAAATGTAAGCTACTGATGCCAGAAATATAGATCGGTATCAGCTGCTTACATCTGACCAGATATCTAATGAGCTAATAGGAACATACAATCTCCTGAAGACAATACATCCAGACTGTCGAAGGAAACATCCGTTAGGTTGGTCTTTGCCCAGAAAAATCCATGACGCAAGCCATTATAATACAAATCAGCAGCACTGCTTTCTACTCCACGAAAAAGTTTAGCATTCCTACCTAACCATATACTCCATGTGCAAGAAAACATAAGCACGTACCATAAACCTTTCCAGCGGGGGGGAATTAAAAATCCTTGCCACTGGACGAATAGTTCGGCGATAGTCTGCGGCTGAACCCATTGAAAGCCCCACTTGCGTATCAGCAAAGACCAGCAATACCACGCCTTCTTGCAATTCAAAAGGATGTGGTTGGAATCCCCTTCCACTTCTCCGAAAGCATCGCAGTATAGTTCAGATTCTGGAATGATGCCTATCCTGACTAACTGACCTTTGGTTGACAACTTCTCCCTGCATGCCAGCCACATAAATGATTGCCATTTGGGAGCCCCTTTTTGATTCCAGACATTTGGAATCGGCCGGTCGCTGTCCATCGCTGCATTCTCTTCCAGGGATTGATAGCATGCTCTGGTGGAGAAGAACTCTAGCTTTTCACCCCACCGCAAACAATCAACCTCCTCTGGATGAAATCGAATTGCATCCAATAACTCAAGCAATCGTTGGGATTCCTCTGCCTCCCAAATAAATAGCTCCCTTCTCCAGATAACATGCCAGTGCCATACAGTTCCATTCATCTCCCCGAATTGTACCACTGCACCTCTCTTTACCACAGCTAAAGCAAACAATCTTGGGAAAGCTAGACGTAATGGAAGAGAGTCACACCAAACATCATGCCAAAAATCAATTGAACTACCATTCCCTAATTTCCAGCGGAACAAGGAAGATATACAAGTACCATCCAGTAATAATGATCTACTGGTTCTAACAATACCATTCCATAATATTGACACATTCCTGGCGGAACATTCAAGGCCATCAGACATTAAAGTGGGTTTATATTTCTGTATAATTACCTTACTCCATAAGGAATCAGGCGCCATCACAAGTCGGTGACTCCACTTCAGGAGCAAGGCAGTATTCCTTAGCTGCAGACACCCCACCCCTGCACCTCCGCGATCAGTTGCACGGATTACCGTTGACCATCGCACTTTACACAAGCATCTTTTCTCTGCTGTTCCTGCCCATAAAAAACGCTTTGTCCATTTCTCTAACTCTTTCCTTACACCCACCGGTATCTGGAAAAAGGACATGTAGTAAATAGGCAAACTATTTATCACCACTTTCACCAGCGTTAGTCTCCCTCCCAACGATAGCAGTGAGCCTTTCCACGAGGCTAACTTGCCTTTGAAGCGAGCCAGCACCATCTCCCATGTACTACGACGCCGCGGATTTGCCCCGAGAGGGATTCCCAGGTATTGAAATGGTAGATTCTGTATCCTGCAGTGAAGCAAGGAAGCCATGCGCTCTGCCTCCATGGAAGAGACGTTGATCCCTACTAACCCGGACTTGAAGAAATTTACTTTGAGCCCTGACATAAGTTCATAGCAGCGAAGAATGCCCTGGAGATTGTGAAGATTCTGCCCGTCGCCAGTGCTGAATAAAATAATATCATCGGCGTATTGGAGGTGTGTTAGCTGTAATGTCCCAATGGACATTCCTTGGAACAGTTGACACTCAACAGCTCGGTCCAACATGCATGATAACACCTCTGCTGCAAGGTTGAACAGGAGAGGGGACATGGGATCACCCTGACGCAGGCCTTTCCCTAAAGTGAATTCCTCGGTTGGAACTCCATTTACCAGCACAGCACATCGCGCATTCGTGAAACATCCCTGTATCCATTTTCGCCAATGAGCCCCAAATCCCATCTTGTCCATCACTTCCAGTAAGAACGTCCAATCTACTGAATCGTATGCCTTCTGAAAATCCAGTTTCAGGCACCATCCGCTCCTTTTGGACTTTCTCATAGAATGGAGTATCTCATTCGCCACCATTACTGTGTCTGCAATTGATCGGCCCTGCATAAACCCGGACTGCCGAGGGGATATTAAACTCTCCATCAGCTATTTGACCCGAGATGACAACAGCTTGGCAATGATTTTGTATATTCCATTGATTAGGCTAATCGGCCTGAAATCCGAAAATTCACTAGCACCCTGCAATTTGGGAATTAGAATCAAGAAGCTGGTGTTGATTCCTTTAGGGAGAGTCCCTGTGTAATGAAATTCCTGTATCAGCCTAACAATATCAGCCCCAATGACTGCCCAAGCCTTTTTGATGAAGTAGAAATTGAAGCCATCCGGCTCTGGGGCTTTATGGCTAACACATTCCCATACAGCACACTTAATTTCCTCTTCAAGGAAAGGACTTTCCAAGCCATTTGCAGCAGCAGAAGACAGCCGAGGTAGAGGCGGGGACCCCAATCCATAGCCCTATACACCTGGGTCTGCAAAGAACTGCCGAAAATGCTGGACAGCTGCAGCCTTGATTTTGACAGGCTTTGTCAAAAGTTCACCGTTGAACCTGATTGTCCCAATGGAATTCCTACATTGTCTAATGCTGGCGCAGGAATGAAAAAATCTGCTATTCTTGTCCCCAAGACGTAGCCATTGTTGTCGGGATTTCTGTCGCCACATTGCTTCTATCTTCCTTTTGAGCTCCCATTTTTGTGTCTGAAGTTCGACATATCTCATCTCAGGAGAAGGCCCCTGATGACTTCTTCGCTGGTCATGAATGTCTAATTCAGTAAGGGTCTTCTGTAATTGTGTTGATATTGCGCCATAGGATTCTCTGTGCCATTCCTGCAGCTTCCTCTTTAGAACAGCCATTTTGCGCACAACACTGAAATCCCCAGGGAATAGCCGGCCTGCTTCCTGCCATTTCTCCGACACCGTCTGCACAAATCTTCTATCCTCCCACCATATGTCCCACGTGCGAAATGGTTTTGTGCCCCACATTAATGCATCCGCTCGCAGAATGATAGGTGTGTGGTCAGAAAACCCTTTATCCCCGGCATGCAACTGGTGTCTATTGAAGTATATCATCCAATTGGGAGAAACCAATGCCCTGTCAATCCGAGATGCGCTGTAGGAACTAAACCAGGTGTATTCCTTGCCATGTAGCGGCATATCAACCAAACCAGACCGGTTGATGAAATTGGAGAAGCGACGTGCTGCACTTGGGTTGAAGGTTCGCCCAAATCACTCCTCCGCGGTAGTAATTTCATTGAAGTCACCCATAACCATCCAAGGACTCGAGTCTGATTCCTTCCTGCGCCTCAACTCACTCCATAATTCTCTGCGTTCAGTTGCTGTATTTGGTGCATGGAGGCCGACACAAACAAATTGAAAGCCTGTATCCCGAATCTGCAGCTCCAGCAGTACCCAACGTTCAAATTTCTCAATCCCCTGTATCTGAAGCTGGGCATCATCCCATAGACATGCCAATCCGCCCGCCAATCCTTGGGCATCGATAGCTGTCCATTTTATACTACTACCAGACCAAAATTTACTGGCTAAACGATTGGAAAAGTGTTCCTCCTTTGTTTCACATATGAACAACAGACTAAGGCTTTCTCTAACAATCAGTTGTTTAATCTGGGATTCCTTTAATCGACCATGACATCCACGTATATTCCATAATGCGAAATTAATCATAAACATAAGAAATGCCCTGAACACGAATCAGTACCAAGGAAACCTTACTTGGCGCAGTGATTCCTCCACGCTTGTCCATCCTCAGCAATTCTCCCCAATAGTTTTTGTCGGATTGCCTCCTTCGTTAACTTACAACTGAGACCCAGGGTCTCTGCGATGTCCATCGAACGTTGAGTCTCTGCCTCGATAGAACAGGGGCCCGACTCGGGTCCTTTGGAAGCTTGGGTCTCCATCGTGCTTGCTCCATTTTCGCCGATTTCGTCCAGAAACGACGGGTCTTCTACAAGTTGAGGAACTCCTGCCTGCGTTGTAATGCTCACCCGACCTGATGAAAGACTGCCAGTGGGTTTCAAATGCCGAATTTTCTTTTGCCTCCTGACTCTGTAAGCTAACGTGCTGCACAATTTTCTTCTCCTCAGAGCTTTGTATCCAGCCTTGCCCAAGGGAGGGAACTCAGTGACTGGAAGACAGGGATGGGGAGCCGAGAGCCATTCTGATGAGTCCAGAAACGGTCTCATGATCGAGGGTGATTGCAAGGCCTGTACCTGTTCCCCCACAATTGGTTCGTTTCGGACCATAAGGTAAGCTGGAGCAGAACACAAGCTGGTTCCTTCATCACTAGACCTGAAATGACAATATTGGCCCTCCTTAGTTTGATATAAGTTTTTACTCCTTCCCACGTGCGACCTGTGTTCCAATATCTGGGATTGAAACCTCTCAGGTTTTCTCAAAACAGCAGATTTGAAACCGTCCGCCGTAATACTCTCTTCGACACTGAGCCGCATTAAATCTTCCTGACAGGTCTCCCTCTTGTCCAAGGGAGACAAACGCTCCTTACCTCTAAGGGTCCTATCCCGACAGTCTTTTGATTGTGAAAGATGAATCTGTGCAGAACGGCTACAACATTCTCCTGACACAGGCGGTGTAGTGCCCTCCCCATCGTTCATCACCACCGGCTCCGATGCTTCTGCAATATCAATCGTGAAAAGGTCCCCGTCAACACTCAGGTGCAACTGCATCTGTATACGTTTCGACCCTGTAATTGCCACTTGTAGCTTTGCTGAAGCAAGATTCTGCCATGTTACGGCACTATGATGTATTTGAACCAGCGAACCAAACTGCGAAACCAACTTGCAAAAAACATCCTCAGTCCATGCATGTAGTGGTAGGCCATTCACCTCTATCCAAGCAATCCTTCGACAACCAATATCTGTGGGAACCCACAGATGAAACGCAAAGAATCGCTCAGTCCAGAATCGCATATTTGAAGTGGTCTCTCGGTGCAATACTTCAGCACTGGCAAACACAATGAGGCGTTGAGTTCCTCCCATTGAGAAACACTCCACACCGGAAGGGAGAGACAACTCAGTCTTAATTCCAACTCGGAGAAAGCCCACTGCACTGCGACTTAACCGTTCCAGATTGCCCGCACTGGCCGATACAGATATAGACGATAGGGTCGGTGCATGATGACAAGATCCCGTGATGACCTCTGTATAAGTTCTACCATCTCGTTCTGTTGGAGGCATGCGAGTGACCTTCGTAGGAGGGGCCTGCAAAGGACCGATGCTCGGGACGTGGCCATGAGGACCATGGAAGGAACCTCGTCGCTCTGACCTGGCTTGGTATTGGGCTTCATTGAAACGCATTCTCCTTGTCCCACCAAAAGCCTCCGTGAGCCTCCTCAACCTGGTACTTTCCTGTGTGCCGCAGCGGACGAACTTGATGAAACCGAAACGTAAACCTTTACGAGATTTACGAACCGAGATGAACACATCTACCACAGGTTCTATGAGTGCAATCTCCTTAAATAGTTTGTTGGTTGACCATCCCTCTGGGATATCTTCAACAAAATAGGAGATGTATCTGTCAGGGCTAAGGATCTTTGCAGGATTCCACTTAGCTGACAACCGTCGAAGTGTTACCTTGTCTTCCTGATAGGCCTGATCATGGGCTGGTGATTTCCCAACGTTCCGCATGGTCTGACGAGGACCATGGGGTTGGGTGCGAGGTTTAGGCCGTGAAGGGGATGAGGTTGGAGATGACTGAGAGATGGTTGTTGGAATTGAGTGAAGGATGGTTGGGTTTGGGATGGTGATGTTGGGATTATTGTTAGAGAGAGGTGGGAAATTTGGGGAGGTGAGAGAATTCATCATGGGTTTCAACATTTCTCTCGTTTTACTCCATGAGTAGTACCACCCATTCCTGGGGTAGCCAAACCAAGAATGGTGTTTCCTGTGGCACTTTTTCCGTTGCCTGTCTTCCCAACTATGACCATGTTCCGAATCCCGCCGTTAGTTACCATAGCCGCCCTCTTCTCCTGCATCAACAGTCACTCACCGAGACATCCACAAATCAGCACAGTAAACCCAGAAAGCAATACTACAACCCATTAAAAACTATTAAAGACTAATGCCATTCTTCATACCTGGAATGAATGGATATGAGCAAAGAAGACTGACAAGGATCCCAGAAGTAGAGTGGAAACAATAAATAGAAAGGAAAATTAAGGTCAGTCAATGGAAACTGAAAACTTCGTATGTTCCTCTAAATTCCCAAGTTAAGTGGAGCATTGGATTCTGCTTAGATGGGTTCCATGTATAGTGGGGCATTAGATTCGAATAACATTGGAACTTGAATCATTCCACCATTATATATTGATAAGATACCTTAGGTGATCAGTCTCATCAACAGCTTATATAAAATCATCGCCAAGATTTTGTCCAAACGGCTTAAGTGAGTGATGGACCGGCTAATTTCTCCTTTTCAAACTGGCTTTATGGAAGGAAGGTACATTGCTGATTCAATTATGGTCGCCAATGAAATATTACATACCATGAAGAAGTCAAAACAAAAAGGCTGGTGTCTAAAATTAGATTTCCAGAAGGCATATGATTCTGTAAATTGGGCTTTCCTACGTGAGGTGATGGAACAGATGGGTTTCGGTACTCATTGGAGGCAATGGATTCAGGCGTGTATCTCCTCTGCTCGTTGTGCAATTCTTATCAACGGTGCGCCAACAGCTGAATTTAATGTGGGGAGAGGTTTGCGACAAGGCGATCCGCTCTCACCGTTATTGTTCAACGTAGCGGCGGAGGTTCTGTCACGGATGCTTATTAGAGCGGTGGATTGTCAACTGTTTCAGGGCATAAACGTTGGGGGTTTACATTTAACGCATCTGCAATATACAGATGACGTTATTCTTTTTAGCCATGGCGATCAGCAGGGGATTCTCAGCTTACAGAGAATCTTGAGATGTTATGAGTTACTATCTGGGTTAAAGATTAATTTCTTTAAATCGAGCTTAGTAGGAATCAATGTATCCAATGGGAAGGCTGCAAACTTGGCATCTAGGATTCATTGCAGGTTGCAGGTTATGCCGTTCATATACCTTGGGGTGCCCCTTGGGACGAATCCACGTCTCAAAAGTACGTGGAAAACGGTGATGGATAGGTTCAAAAGTAAATAGCTTCGCGTCTTCGAAGGGTTCTTTACTGTCATTGGGGAGGCGAATCACATTGATCAAATCAGTGTTAAATAGCTTACCAGTGTACTATATGACTTTCTTCCAGATGCCAGTGAGTGTGCGGAAGGACTTTGAGAAATGGATGAAGAGTTTATTATGGGTTGGGAAAGCAGAAAAAAGATGCATGTGCAAAGTGAGCTGGTCTGTGGCAGTCAGAGCAAAAGACAAGGGGGGTGCAGGAATCGGTTGCCTGAAGCTGCGAAATAAGGCTCTGCTTACAAAGTGGAGTTCCAGAATTGCAAATGATACATGTTCATTGTGGAAACAGGTGATAGTGCAGAAATATAGGCTCAGATTGAGCTCTGAAGGTATACTGTGCGAAGTAAGCCACGGTTCTGCTATCTGGAAAGGGATTGTGCAGACAAGCATACCAATATTACCAAATGGCAAGTGTATCTCAGAATTCCACCGCTGGAAATTGGGGAAAGGTGATTCTATTGCTTTCTGGCAGGATAGCTGGTGCAGTAACTATCCCTTAATGGTTTTATTCCCTAGATTACATGATATATCCCTCGAGAAGGAGGGATCAATATTGAGGTTTGGGTCGGTGGTGGGGCATGAATGGGGGTGGAGTATGACATGGAGGAGACGATTATTTGTGTGGGAGGAGGAGGAAGTTGAACGTTTAATGGTTATTGTGAGAGATGTGCTCCGCACCGTCCTCTCCCAGAGTTTGCAGACTGGGGTGAACGCCGGGCTACTGCCAGACAATACCTGATATGGGGAGAGTGCTGGTGTTCGGGGCACGACTCTCACATAAATGGCGCCTTTTATGTGAGAGACGTGCTCCTCACCGTCCTCTCCCTATATCGGGTATTGTGGCAGGGTTGGCACGTTCGGTAGGGCTCAGTGCTACTGCTGCAGAATTTTGCCACACCCCTGACTCAAACCTTCAACCTCTCCCTTTTGTTGTTTCTCAGAACACGCCTCTCACCAATTCAGCTGTAGGGAGAGGTTGAAGGTTCGAGTCAGGGGAGTGGCAAAATGCTGCAGCAGTAGCACTGAGCCCTACCGAACGTGCCAACCCTGCCACAATACCCGATATGGGGAGAGGACGGTGCGGAGCACGTCTCTCACAGTTATACTGAGAGGTTTTGCTCCGAATTTCATTCAAGACGATTTACTAGTGTGGGGAGATCAGATGAGACCTTTCTCGGCTCGTAATTGTTACCAATCACTGGAAGAGAATACGGTCCCTTCACGCGAGCTGATGATCCCAAATGTGTGGCGCAAGCAGGGTGCTCCCAAATGGCAAGCGTTCATGTGGCTTGCGTGTAGGGAGAAACTAAATGCCAAAAGTCAACTCATCCGATTTGGCATCCTTCCGGATTCTGAGGGAGATTGTGAGGCGTGTGGACTTGAGGAAGGAGACTCCAACCATATTTTGCTTGACTGTAGAACGGCCTGGGTCTGCTGGTCTCTATTATTCCGGAAATGGGGATTAAGCTGGGTACAACCGCGGTCCATGGCAGAATTATTCATACAGTGGGAAGGCTTCTCAATCCTATTTCGATGGCATGGCCTCTGGTATGCGTTAATATTTGCTTTCGCATGGAGTATATGGTTGGGACGAAACAGCAGAAACTTTCGGAGAGTACACAGCAGTGCGGAAGACCTGTTTTACAATGGCATTCGTCATGGTTTCTGCTGGGCCAAGACTAACCTGAAGGATGGCTGCCCCGATAATTTGGATCTGTAGCCTTCTGGGGATTTTACCTCCTTATTGCTCGCATAGATCATATAGATTGTGAAAATTCGAGATACGGTATCTGGAAGTTTCACTTTGTCTATTAAGTTATGACAATGTTTCATTGTCTTACTCCTATGAAATATTGCTTTCAATTTTAATGTACCTCGATGAATTCTTAAAAAAAAAGATACCTTAGGCGATTGGTAAAGGTCTCCATTTCCATTTCGATGCCTTCCAACGGAGTCTTTACATGTCCTTATCCCATTTGCCTTTTATTATTGTCCGTATGTCCTTCAGGAATGATAAGAGTCAAATGAAGGAAGAGCCAGAACTCCTTTGGAATCTATAGCTCCTAATCTATTCCCTTTTCTTTACATATCTCGTGGATCTTAAAGCCACTTTGTTAAAGTTGTGGATGCTCTTAAAAGTTTTACAGCTTTTATGGAGGAGAAGGATACCATTTAATCAAAATTCGGATTCTGATGTTGTGTTTATTTGACAAATATTTTGTGTTTAATGTTTTGGTATCAGGTGGGTATTTGGGAAAATTTACACCCTCAATCTAATCTTCTAATCTATTTTCAATTTTATCTATGAATACTGATTTATGTGAATGGAAAGCTCATACTTGTAGCTAGGCCCGAGCCCCCATTGAGTATCTTAATTCGTGAGTAACCTGTTAGTAAGTGACACACCTAGCGAGACAAAGAAAAAGAAACACATCTGGTGAGTGAAATATAAGAGAAGGCGAGAATGGTGGAAGTCTGATGACGTTCACAGCCTAAGACTAGGCTTATTAGAAAGACTAAAAACGAAGAGGCCTACAGACGTTCTAAACCCCCTGAGTGCCATGGTCGTACCGGCATCCCTGTGTAGCACCCGGATTGAACTGGACTTTTTATCTTAAGGAGGGACCGTAACCATGGCTAGAATACGATGCAGGGAAAGATTGGATCTTTATAAATCTAAATTCAAAAGTTATATCCATACTTTTATTCATCACAATTGTTCAACTATAACCTTGATTACAATCTGTACAAAATTTTCTATTACATCACACCTAGGATACACCGAGGTCTCGACGTACACTTGGTATCATTACAACTGTAGTTGCGCTCAAACTTGATAATTCTTTATTTGTCTAATCAGTAACTAAATCAATTATAATTAAGATGAGTTTTATCCTTTTTAATAGTGCATCCTGATTAAATATTTAAGAAATTTCAGTTTTGTATCAATGCTTTCATAATTTATTTCAAATCACTATACAATTTGATAGGATTTGGATTGGATTTAAAACAAAAGGTTTAAGGTACAAGGGTCAAATTCCAACAAAATCTAGCTTGTAAAGTAGTCCGGTTCCATTCACAGATATGAACATCATATATTATATAATTTAAATATTACTTAATATTCATCACCCATAACTATAACTAATCCATTTTCTTCAATTAATAAACATCAATTAATAATGAATCCAATTGGCTTAGAACACATGATAATAATAGATGTAAATAATAAGAGAATATCTTAATTGTTGTCGTGTAGCATAGCATATCATATCATAGCTTTTCCTTATCAGACAAAGCGTATTATTACAAACCCTTAGTGAGAACAAGCTTGAACTTGAACCACCGCTCACATAGTATATCAGAGGATTATTCTTAATTTGCGTATAGTGTTTTTGCAGTACCATAAAAAGAACAAGAACAGACCACCAAAAGACCATCACATAATGGAACAACAATCTGCAGGAATTTTGAATGAGTTCATCAGTCCCATCAGCTGAAGCTTGATCTGCAGCAGATATATAGAAAAGCAATATTTATTTTATAGTTCCAAAACATGCATGAACCCTGTTGGTATGGAAAATAGCTTGAGGAGCAATTAGAAATACCTTATTTATCATTTGCTTCTCGAATTCCTGAGCTTCTTTATTCTTACGGTTCTGCAATGCTTGCAATTCAAAATAGTTATTCTGTTTCCTTAGCTCCTCCATCTTCCTTTCAGCCTCGATACGTTTTCTCTCCATTTCCTGCCAAATCAAATCAACTGGTCATTGTACCCTTCAGGACTATCGAAGCTAAAGTTCCAAGCTTGGGTATGGTTAATGAAGGCACACCTGCATCTTTAAGAAGTACTCATTGCTGTAAGGTTGTCCACGGTTATTAGTAACTGTCTCGTTTACACAGGACATAAGTTCCACGGCCAGGTTCTTCTTATTCTGGGCATCTTCTGTCAGATTGTTTACCAGCACTATTCGATCATCGCATTTTTTGACGATTTCCTGCAAAAGTTACAGATAAGTACGTTCGTTGGTATTCAATATGTACGTAGAAGAATCACTTGTAAATTGACCTGCAGGCTTTTGGGAGCATTTCTCAGGTGTTTGTCCTTAAACTCCTCAATGTCTATCAAATCTTCATCTGACGAAACGGTGAAGACAATGATCATGTAGTCAAGTGCTTTTGGTCCAAATAAGCGCTGTAAGACCTGAAATGCCTTGGCTTCTTCCTCTGTAAAACGATTCCAAGTAGAGACAACCCCAAGAAAAGCATGGACACCTTCCTTTGCCATTGTCACACACCTGACAATTTCTTTGCTCACGTCTTCCAGTGTAGCAGAAGCATCAAACAGTCCTGTCCAGGGCATCAAATCTCTTTAAACCATCTTTAATTGTTCTTAAAAACAAAAAGAGGAGAAAGGCTGCCTGTTGGTACCAGGTGTATCAATAGCAGTGATGATTTGATTCCTGATGATAGCTTGCTTCATTTGGCTAGTTTTAGTAACACCAGATAAGCTCCTCCCTGATCTAAAACCTTGATTTTTTCCGGATCTTCCTGGGGGAGCCATACCAAGAATGGTGTTTCCTGTGGCACTTTTTCCGTTGCCTGTCTTCCCAACTAAGACCAAATTCCGAATCTCTCTGTCACTAGCCATAGCCGCCCTCCTATCCTGCATCAACAGTCACTCACCGAGGCTTGCACAAATCAGCACAGTTAACCCAGAAAGCAATACTACAACCCATTAAAACTATTAAAGACTAATGCCATTCTTCGTACCTGGAATTAATGGATTTGAGCAAAGAAGGCTGATGAGGATCCGAGAAGCAGAGTGGAAACAATAAATAGAAGGGAAAATTAAGGTCAGTCAATGGAAACTAAGAACTTTGTTCCTCTAAATTCCCAAGGTAAGTGGAGCATTAGATTCTGCTAAGACAGCTTCCATGTATAGTGGGGCATTAGATTCGGATAACATTGGAACTTGAATCATTCCATCATTGGAAAGATTCTATATGATAATAGTTAGTCATCATTTGAGTTTGTTCACTTCAACTACAGATTAAAATCTAAAAAAAATTCGCCTTGATTGTATCATATACACATTCTATAATGTAACCAAAAAAATCCTGAAACTTTGGAGAAACGTGAGACTTTGACGTAGCTGGAGTAACATGGCAGGTAAAGCTCCATCAACCCATATCAGCTATTAATGGACCCTTTTCTGACCATAATCTAAAATATCCTCACCATTTCTAGTTACTTTATTGATCCTATCCATAGACAGTCAGTCTGATGCTTTTCCATGTGGCAGAGCATGTCTTATACTGCATAGCTGTTCCTGTTCTCAGTCAGGTTGAGACAAAGATGCCCATATTTATCTAAAACCACATGTTCATGTTCATGTTCATGTTCATGGGTTTCCGATTCTAAATGGTGGATCTCTCCTAGAAGGGATATGCTCTAGCAGGTATCCTACACGTGGATCATCTTCTTACCATGAAAATACAGCCATCTGTGTCCTCAGAATTTTGAATTCATGCCTTTTTCCAAATTTATTATGACTGTCTAAAAGACATATTACTGCAGTTTCCTGATAATCCTAGATGGATTGCACAGAAAGTACAGCTTCTTCTAGTGGCCTATTGCTTCTGATGTCTTTAATGTCTTTGAGTATTTTATCAGGAATCCTTAAGATACGAACAAAACTTATTCTGTTGATAAGATGTCCACCTTAACAGTGCCGATTGAAATCCGGAAAGAAACTCGTATTGCTCGGGTTCAGCGAAAAAGGATTTCTATTGATTAGATACTGGATTCTCAGTAAACCTTCATCTGAACAATTTCTCCCAGCAACAAACTTAATACAGCAGCGATTGTTGAATAAGCAAACAGACAAAGCTCTTAGTCTATAACAGATTCAGAAACATGCAGCATGGGATGTGCTCCCTACAGATATATAGTATAAGAAATCCCTGGTGTATAAGCTCCTTCTTTGCTTTGCAGTTCCTTCAGCAAGAGGGATTTATGACATAGATAGTCTTCCAACATCACATAATGGAACAGGGTGAAACTTCCATTTTTTGGCCTGACCTGGCCATGTATTCCTGCATAAGATTTGTATTCATCTGCACCAAAGCATTACAAATCAGTACCAGTACAGAAATCTATGTAAGCCTGAGGCAGATGCAGATCAGTACCTACCTCTTCTAACGCTAGTTTCAGGTCTTCAGAGAGCTTTGTCGGTGGCCTAGTAGGCATTCCTGGTTTTTTCATCTCTCCCACCTGCCATATCAACTTATAGTCATTATTCTGTCACCTTCATCACCCATAATGGAAATAAACTTGGCAAGAACAGTGCAAACCAGGGCACACACACCTTCACTTTCTCAAAAATCTCGTTGGTGTAGGGCCTCCCATTGTTAGCCTCAACCACCATGTTTTTTTTGTAAAACGACGAAAGTTCTATTTCATATTGACAGTATTACATGTTCCTGTATTACATCTTTTCAGAACCAATGACCGTAGTTAGTTTCCATTAACACCACGAAACTAACCAGGTCATCAATCCTAGAATATCTGGAACCAGTTAGCAACTGGAAGTACCTCAGATCCTTTAGCTAATACCATGGAGCAAACCTTTTATCGCTATCTCTTTTGGAGGGTAGTCTGCACCTCTAAATATTCTGTCGTTCCTGGCAAGCCAGATACTCCATATCAACTGTAATAACCAGCACTACCATATTCGAGGAGGTCTTCTTCTACCGCATAATCCATCCCATTGAAAATCCAGATCCTTCATGTTTCCTGGAGATACCCATTGAATACCCCAGCGATGCATCACCGTCGACCAGCACAGCCATGCCCCCCTGCACCGAACGAATACGTGATCTGCGTTCGACTCCACTCCATCGCATCCCAGACACTCTACCTCATTGGCGTCTAGCATCTGTAATTTTACCAGTCGTCCTTTGGTCAGGATACGGTCTTGATAAGCTCCAAGCGCTGGTTCTCTTTCTTGTTCTCGTCTATGGTGACATTATCAAACAGCACTACTCTATTGTGGCACTTGTACATAAATTTCTGCAAGAAAATTTATGGGGACTGAAATTATATATACTGTGAACCCAAAAGTATATGGAGAATTGGGAGGTGAACTGACCCGCAGATGATCAGGAGCCGATGACAGGTATGTAGTCCACTGATTAACATTATGAAATTCATCACCTCTGGTGAAGACAAGTATCATGCGGTTAACTGCTTCTCTTCCGAACAGGCGTTCCAAGTAATTCAATGATTCTGCTTCTTCTTTTGAGAAGCGACTCTTGGTAGACAGAACTACAATAAAAGCATGGACCCCTTCCTTTGCCAATTGCATGCACTTGGAGATTTCCATGCTCAGTTCCTCAGTTGAACTAGTACCATCGAACAGTCCTGTAATGGGTTATTGATTTCAGAACAAGAAGAAAAAAAAACATTTCATTAGAAGGTCACCTACTACTGTAATGAAACTGAGGGAATGACTTAGAAGATCAAAATGGCATCAGGTTGCTCTTCATATTCATGAATACCAGGAGTATCAATGACCCTGACAGTGTAGTCGTCATCGTCCTCATCGGTGATTATGGTTTCCTTCATCCTGCTAGTTTTGGTAACACTGGACAACCTTGCCGCTGTTTTGAAGGCCTTGTTGCTGCCAATAATATTGTTACCTGTGGCACTTTTGCCGTTCCCTGTACGCCCCAACAGAACTATGTTGCGGAACTCCATGGCAGAGCTGGCCCTGTATCATGCACTGAAGGGATGGATGAAGGAAACGCCCAAAATGGCATTTTAAATAGAAGGTGAGCAGGCAATGGCAGCAACATCAACAGTCATCTGCAATGGTTAGTGGGGGAATAAGATTCGGCTAAAACTGGGAACCTTGGGTATTCCAAAACTCTTCCAAACTCAATGGACATGGAACCATTTGGTAAATTATGTTGTTAAGATGAATACCTCGTCATGTACATGAATCACGACAAAGTACAAAGATTTACATGATCATTCATTCAAGGTATAGTAAACTAATGGAAAATTCATCAACAGCCTCCCCTTTTTCAGTGGGGGTATTAGGTTCTGGTGCCATTGCAACTTGGAGATTCCTGCATATTATTCTTAAATATCTAAGAGAATAATTAGGGTGATATATGCTTTTCACTGTACATGGCATTGGCGTATCTCAAACTTGTCTTGCCAATTTTAGCATACATAATCAATGACATTAAAAATGGCTTCTCTCAGCTCCCCAAACCTCCCGCCACTCTCTACTCCACTTTCAAACACCATTCCAAACACAGTCCCCAATCCAACCCCTCAACCCACACGAGCTGCTGCTCAGCATGGGGATCCTTCTTCAGACCCCAATCGTCAACCTTTGCCATCTCCTGTCAATATTAGCTCTACCCCAACCAAATGACTACCAACCCAGGTATGTCGTGAGGATAGATATATTTCTTATTTCATGGAAGGGATCCCTGAGGCCTGGACGTCCGGTCATTTATTCAAAACGATTGCGAATGTGGAGCCGGTAGTGGATGTCTTCATCTCTGGTCGTAAATTACAGAGGGGTTTACGCTTTGGTTTTGTTAAGTTCGTTAGATGCAGGGTACAGGAAGAAGCGCGCCACAGAAGGTTACATTCATGCCTGGGTGGATATGCTTGGGCGAGTATTAACGTGGCTAGGTATGCAGTGGATACAAGGCGCAGGAGAGAACTGCATGGGACTAACGCTCGTCAGCAAGCACCCTTACCGGCAGCTCCGCAGCAACCAGCTGTGAGTTGTGACCTCTTGCGAGAGAGAGATGATCGAACTTATGCAGAAGTCACCACTAGGCAGTTTGTAACAGAGGCTGAGGAAGTGACAGTGGAACTTTTTTCAGACCCAAACATCAGGAACCGTTTACTAAGAAGTGCTGTTGGGATTATATGTGATACATATATGGGGCATTGATATGGGTTGAATGCATTGATATGGGGCAGCAAATGAAACTACTCATTTTTGCAACAGCTGAGAAAATGAGATATGAGCTTATGCACAATCCTAGCTTTTGGAACGATAGGTTTTTTGATCTTCATCCATGGAGTGCAGAGGACACTGCACTCAGAAGGCTGTGTTGGATAGAGGTTGCGGGTCTCCCTCTAAATGCATGGTTCGAAGATGCTTTCAGGAAATTAGTAAGACCAATCGGTACACTGGTCCAGATCCATCCTATCACTGCTACTTGGAAATCTCTTCAGGTGGCGGTTCTGCAGATAGCAACAGCTAGTTCAAAGGCTATTCAGAGAAGGATGAAGTTATTGATAGATGGCAGGGCGTGTACAGTACAGATTATGGAAGACAAGGCAAAGGTGATTGTGGAGTCTGAGGTTGGTGCCAAGGGGACAATGTCAGGTGGGAGTAACAGTTTCTTTGTTTCACCCAAATCCCCACTAGCAAAGGAACAGCACGCTAGTTTCGTTGGTAAGAGGGTTAATCCTTTGGTAGGTGGGCAAAAGGCAGCATGTCATCTGGACAAGAGGGTACAGGAAAAGGTTTTTCTAGCCAATACTAGTACAACACAAGCTGGTGCAGTGGGTCCTAAACAGCCACTTCCACTACAATTATCCACGTTACCTTCCCCACCTCATATGTCTGCCACTAAGATTCCAAATGAGGAAGGGTATCGCAGACCTTTTACGAATATTGAAGGGCTTCTTAGCCATTTCACAGCTCCTGTGTACACCCCTGGTGCTCTCTTTGCCGAATGCCAGCTCCAGGTCTCTTGTAAAACATGCTCAGAAGGTGTACCAAGAGACTACTCAGTTGCAGATTCTGGGCTTATGTCCTCTTCTGAAGTCATGGCTTTTACTAGAATGAGACAGGAAGGTGATAAAGCATCACGGGTGAGTGCTAAAGGAAGGGCTGGAGCTCGTAGACTTGGCAAAAACAAAAAACTCAAGCACCTCAAACCCACTGGGAGTTTGTCCTCGGAGAAAACCAGTCAGCCAGTCATGGGTGCTGTACCCGCATTGGTGGAGGATCCTTCATTCCTGGTCATCCCATCAGAGCCGGGTGAAGGAGTATCAGATCCTGGTTGTTCACGGCAGACAGTTGATGCAGTGTGTCGAGTGGAGGCCGAGGTTCAGCAGACCTTGGCAATTGCAGATCAGTTGGGTCTCAGTAGAAAGACCACAAAAGCAGCGATCAGAAAGAAGTTGAAGGCAAAGATAGTGGCGGACGAAAAGGAATGGCAAGGTCATTGTGCTACCTAAGGTAATCTTGGCGTTTTGGTATAGGGATTTGATTATTGAATGGTTAATTTTGCATTTTGGAATATTAGGGGATGTCGTGGGAGGTTGAAGTTAAATCAGATTAACACTCTTATAGCTAGGCAACAGTTGAGTGTATTGTTTCTATGTGAGACTAAGCGGGAGAACTTTTCAGAGAAGTTGGCGGCCAGGATATGGTCTGGAAATTCCATTCAATGGGATGTTATTGATCCTAGGGGGAGAGCTGAGGGTATGGTGTGTCTGTGGAATGATTTACAGCTAGAAGTTATCAATGTGGAAAAATCGGAGAAATGGATGTTGCTGGCGCTATGTGTCCGGGATACTGGATTCCATTTCGTTTGTGTTGGTCTCCATGCCCCAAATGTAGTGACTGAACGTAGGATTCTATGGGATGAGCTACAAAGGAGGAAGTCTCAGGACAGTTTACCATGGGTTATTTTAGGGGATTTCAATGAATCCCTCATTGCAGAGGAGCGCCTGGGGAATTATTTTAACACTACGACAGCCAGTCGTTTACAAACTTTCATCAATAGGAGTGGGTTAATTGATCTTCCAATCATTGGTAAAACATATACCTGGTTTACTTCTCATAGCGCTTCTCGCATTGATAGAGTGTTAGCTTCTCCCAGTTGGTGTCACATTTTAGTCGTCATCGGCTGTATGCTGGAGATAAGGGGTTCTCGGATCACGTCCCGTTAATTCGGAAAGCAGATGTTTTCAGCTGGGGTCGTAGACCATTTCGTTCTTGGGATTTGTGGTGGGAAGATCCTCAATTTTTACACATGGTTGCAGCACTATGGAGGGAGGCCGGGCTGTGTTTTCCTGGTGAGTTTTGTGTAGTTAAGAAGCTATCATTCTTGAAGAAAAAATTACAAGTGTGGCATATAGACCAGTTCGGTGCATTAGAAGCCAAATTGAAAACCATCTTGGATGAGATTGACTCCCTGGATCGAGCTAGAAGGGAGGCTGGGGCGGCAATGGATAACAGTTACTGCACTTTACAGACAATGAAATGGGAGATCAAACGCAAGCTTGAGCTTATGTGGAGACAAAATTCTAGACAACAGTGGCTTAAATGTGGGGATAGAAACACCAAATACTTCCATGCTAGTGCCACTTTGCGTCGTTCATCAAACTTCATTGGTTCCATACGGGTTCATTACACGGAGCTGGTCAAACCAGAGGATATAAAGGCTGCAGCGAGCGAGTATTTCCAGCGGTTCTTTGAGGATGCTGGGTAACGATCGTTTGGCCTGGGCAGTTTGGTGTTACCTCGGCTATCTCATATAGAGGCTGCGCGGCTGGAAGTTCCTTTTCTTGATGATGAGATAAAGGGAGCGGTTTGGGATTGTGGCAGTCACAAGGCACCGGGACCTGATGGTTTCAACTTCTATTTTATTATGAAGGCTTGGTCAGTAATTGGTGGCGATATTATTCGGATGGTGCAGGAATTTCATTCCAACGGTATACTTCCTAGAGGGATAAATACCAGCTTCATCACGTTAATTCCCAAGCTACCGAGAGCAGCGGACTTTAGCTCGTACAGGCCAATCAGCCTTATCAGTAGTTTATACAAGATCATTGCCAAGGTCTTGTCCAAGAGGCTGAAGCGAGTGATGGACCGATTAATCTCCCCATTCCAAACTGGATTTATGGAAGGAAGATATATAGCGGATTCAATTATGGTGGCAAACGAAATTCTGCATACTATGAAGAAAACCAAGCAGCGAGGATGGTGTTTGAAGTTAGACTTTCAAAAGGCCTATGACTCGGTTAACTGGTCGTTTCTTATTGAGGTAATGAGCCAGATGGGATTCGGCATGCTGTGGAGGAAATGGATTCAGGACTGCATCTCTTCCTCTTGGTGTTCAGTGCTTATTAACGGTACACCAACCAATGAATTCTCGATGGGGAGAGGGTTGAGACAGGGGGATCCTCTCTCACCTTTGCTGTTTAATCTGGTAGCCGAGGCCCTGTCCAGGTTGCTTACAAGAGCAGCCGGAAGTTATTTGTTTCAGGGTCTTTCTTATGGAGGTTTGCATCTAACACATTTACAGTATGCAGATGATGTTATTCTATTTAGCAGTGGCGATCAGCAAGGCATTATCAACCTTCAAAGGATCTTGCGATGTTATGAACTATTATCCTGATTAAAGATTAATTTCTTGAAGTCGGGGCTGGTAGGTATCCATGTACCCAGTGGGGAAGCACTGAACCTGGCATCCAGAATTCATTGTCGCTTGCAGGATCTTCCTTTCCTATATCTTGGGGTGCCACTTGGAGCGAACCCGCGCAGGAAGAGTACGTGGACCACTGTGATGGACAGATTCAGAAGTAAACTTGCAGCGTGGAAGTGTTCCTTGTTATCGTTGGAAGGTCGGATGACACTGATTAAATCTGTGCTAAATAGTTTACCTGTATATTATCTGACTTTTTTTCAGATGCCAGTGGGTGTACGGTTGGAAATGGAGAAATGGATGAGACGCTTCTTGTGGGCTGGAAAGGTAGAGAACCGCTGTATGTGTAAAGTACGTTGGTCGGTGGTAATTCGTGGGAAAGATCAAGGAGGAGCAGGACTAGGAAATCTGGTGTTGAGGAATCAGGCCTTGCTTACGAAATGGAGTGTCAGAATTGCCACGGACACTTGCTCTTTGTTGCAGCAGGTGGTCACGCACAAGTATAGGCCGCGGTTAAGCCCAGCTGGATTAGAGTGTCGAAGCAAGGGAGGTTCTGCTATTTGGCGTGGCATAGTGCAAACCAGTAAGTTGATATTGCCAACTGGCAAATGTATTTCTGCATTTCATCGTTGGAAATTGGGCAGCGGACGTGCAATTGCGTTCTGGCATGACAGCTGGTGCAGCAATCAGCCATTATTGCATTTGTTTCCCAGATTATATGAACTCTCTATGGAGAAGGAGGGCTCAATTCTACGGTATGGGGCACTGGTGGGACAGGAATGGGAGTGGCAATTGATCTGGAGAAGACATTTGTTTTTGTGGGAGGAGGAGGCAGCTGAGCGTTTTTTTTTTGAGTAAATATCGATATATATTATATAAACCAAACGTTATACAACTTAAGAGGATAATGAAACATTATCCCATCTGACTTAAGAAAAGACACCTGTCAGATACTGCAAATATATTACAGTATCTGCGACAATCTCATCAATTCTTGCAATATAGAGAGTTTAGAGCTTTCTCTCCATTCCCTTGTGTATCTCTCTCTTTTCGGTTTGGTTCTAAGCTTAGCATTCTAGCTAGCTTTGTGAGGAAGGCTTACTTAGCCTATTGCGAGAGCGATAGTCTAAGGCCGCACGGAGAGTTTCTATTCCGCAAAACTCTAGTCCCGTGACAATTGGTAGCGGAGCTATGGCTCAATCCTTTGAGAGAGAAATGGAGATGCCTACTACTTCTGATGCCAACATCCATATGGAAGAGGAGGTCGAGGAGGTCCGTGTGGGGAGACTACCCCAACGTGCTCCCGAACCTAAGAAAAGAATGAAGACCGTTGATCATCGGTCATCATTGGAGGCAAGGATCACTCGTATGGAGATGAAGGTTGCCGATGACAAGGATATGCTTGAGGAATATGGCCAACGCATAAGCGAGCTCGAGTCGGGGGACGTGAATGAGCTTCGTGAGGAGATGCAAGGCGCCCTCATTGTTATCCACTCTTGTAGGGAAGAGTTAGATGACTTCAAGGTAAATCTTCTTGCTGAGATCTCTTCATTTAAAGATGATTTGGTTGGAATCAGGGAGGATTGCAAGAAGGGAAATGCGCAAGGGGTTGCCAAACCCAAGCTGAAGCTGGATGTCCCAAGGCCAAAGTCATTTGGTGGGACGAGGAATGCCAAGGAAGTGGACAACTTCCTTTTCAACCTTGAACAATACTTTCAAGGGGTGGGCATGGAGAGCGATGGAGATCGACTTTCCCAAGCCCCACTATATCTAACCGATAGTGCCACAACCTGGTGGAGGATGAAGCATGCTCAAATTGAGCGTGGCACTTTGATGTTGGAGACGTGGGCAGATTTCAAAAGGCTACTGAAAGCACATTTCTCACCGAGAAATGGGGAGCTTGAAGCAAGAGAGAAGCTACGCAAGTTGTCTCACAAGGGCGACATCCGAGACTACGTGAGGGAGTTCACGGAAGTCTTGTTGGAGATCCCAGACATGCCCGAGATGGAGGCCATGTACGTGTTTCTGGGAGGCCTACAAAGCTGAGCCAAGTTGGAGCTTCATCGATGCAATGTCAAGGAGCTCAACGATACAATCACCGAGGCCGAATCCTTGGCAGAATTTGAGAGGAAGGCCGAGGGTTCAAACCCACCTAAGCCTAAGAGTTTCCGTGACTACAAGGCTAAAGGTGGGGGAGCAGCCCACGAAACCAAGGAGTGGAAAGACAAGCCTTTCAAGTCCTTCAAGCCCTACAAGTCCTTTCGTCCAGCCAAACCCACATATGGGGGAGGTGAAAATCGGGGAAAGAACGAGAGACTCAAGCTCTCATGTTTTCTATGTGAGGGGCCATATAGAGCTGTGGATTGCCCGAAGAGGAACAAACTGGCACCTATGGCAAGGGAGGCCGAAGCAATGGAAGCACCAAGGATGAGTTCCATGCAACTATTGAGTGTTTTTAAAGCCTCAACCAAAGATGCCAAGGAGGAGCAAGCTGGGAGGATGTTTGCTAGACCCATCGTGCAAGGGAGGGAGTCCCGTGCATTGATCGATACCGGTGCTACTCACAATTTTATGAAGAAGGAGGAAGCACAACGACTTGGCATCAAGTTCAAAGAGGAGAGAGGCTAGCTAAAGACGGTGAACACTCAAACGCAGCCAATCTTTGGAGTAGCCCGAGGGGTTGAGCTACAAATGGGAGAATGGAAAGGTAACCTTGACTTCTCCATTGTTCCTATGGATGATTTCCCGATTGTATTAGGGATGCAGTTTTTGGATCAGATGAGAGCAGTCCCAATAAGCTGCACAAACACCCTCATACTTTCCGAAGGAAGCATGTGTTGTGTGGTGCCAGTGGCTCGAGAGAAGGAGCTGAAGGCAAAGACACTATCAGCTATGCAGCTGAAGAGAGGAGTAAGGAAGCTAGAACCCACATTCCTAGCTACCTTGGTGATGGATGAAGGCACACCTGCTGATGACGAAGTGCCCATCCAAGTTATGGAAGTTCTTGGGGAGTTTGGTGATGTGATGCCAAAAGAACTCCCAAAGAAGCTACAACCCATACGGGAGGTAGACCATGCTATCGAGTTGGAAGTCGGGGACAAACCAACTGCGAGAGCCCCTTATCGAATGGCACCTCCGGAGTTAGCTGAACTACGGAGGCAATTGAAGGAGTTGTTGGATGCGGGCTTCATCCAACCCTCGAAAGCACCTTACGGAGCACCGGTGTTTTTTCAAAAGAAGCAAGATGGGTTGTTGAGATTGTGCATCTACTACCGAGCCTTGAATAAGGTAACTATGAAGAACAAGTACCCTATTCCTCTTATTTCTGATTTGTTTGATCAACTTGGGGATGCGAGATGGTTCACCAAGTTGGATCTGAGGTTGGGCTACTATCAAGTCTGTATGGCAAAAGGAGATGAGGCCAAAACCGCATGTGTCACACGGTATGGATCTTATGAATTCTTAGTCATGCCTTTTGGTTTAACAAATGCACCTGCCACTTTTTGTACATTAATGAACAAAGTGCTCCGCAAGTTCTTGGACCGCTTTTTTGTTGTGTATTTGGATGACATTGTGATATACAGCCGCACACTTGAGGAACACATCCAACATATAAGGATGGTGTTTCAAGCTTTGAAGGATAATGAGTTGTATGTCAAGTGGGAGAAGTGTGCAATTTCCAAGCAAGAGGTGGCATTTCTTGGCCACATAGTGGGCGGAGGAAGGATCAAGATGGATGGTGCCAAGATCCAAGCTATCAAGGATTGGCAACCACCAAAGAAGGTCACGGAGCTTCGTTCCTTCTTGGGGTTGGCCAATTACTATCGGCGGTTCATACAAGGATACTCTTCCATTGCCACACCCTTGACCGAGCTATTCAAGAAGAACAAGGCGTGGGATTGGTCGAGTGGATGCCAAGAGGCATTCGATGCACTGAAGGTAGCCGTTATGGAGGAGCCGGTGTTAGCCTTGCCTAACCACCTACTCCCATATGAGGTACAAACTGATGCTTCTGATTTTGAAATTGGTGGTGTTTTGATGCAACAAAGTCACCCAATTGCTTATGAGAGCCACAAGCTGAATGAGACCGAGAGGCGGTACACGGTACAAGAGAAGGAGATGACAGCCGTGGTGCATTGCTTGCGAGTTTGGAGACATTACTTGCTGGGGAGCAAGTTCGTTATCAAGACTGACAACATTGCCACAAGCTACTTCATTTCACAAAAGAAGCTATCGCCGAAGCAAGCAAGGTGGCAAGATTTCTTGGCGGAGTTTGACTATACACTCGAGTATAAGCCAGGAAAGGCGAACTTGGTGGCGGATGCTCTTAGTAGAAGGGCTGAACTTGCAGCCATCAGTCGACCAGAGAGTCCTTTTGTGGAAAGGATCCGAGGGGGTATGGAGCATGACCCCCAAGTTCAAGCCTTGGTAGACCAAGTGAAGCAAGGCAAGACTCGCAGATTTTGGCTAGAGGATGGGTTGCTCTTCACCAAAGGCAACCGCATATATGTCCCCCGATATGACAAACTTCGGAAGGAAGTTATGAAGGAGTGCCACGATTCAGGATGGGCTGGACACCCAGGTATCGTTCGAACTCTTGCTCTTTTGGAAGATGGTTATTATTGGCCTAACATACGAGACGATGTGGAGTGGTATGTGAAAACTTGTCTAGTGTGCCAACAAGACAAGATTGAACAACAAAAACCTCCCGGATTGTTAGATCCATTGCCCATATCAGAGAGACCTTGGGAGAGCATTTCCATGGATTACATCATATCTCTCCCAAAGTCTGGCAACTTCCAAACCATACTTGTGGTGGTGGATAGATTTTCCAAGTACGCAGTATTCATTCCAACCACCAAAGCATGCACGGCAGAGGAGACAAGCCACCTTTTCTTTAAAAATGTGGAGAAATATTGGGGCGTTCCAAGGTCCATTGTGAGTGATCGAGACACTCGATTCACGGGGAGATTTTGGACTGAGTTGTTCAAACTGTTGGGGTCAGAATTCAATTTCTCCACAAGCTTTCATCCTCAAACCGATGGGCAGACGGAGAGAGTGAATGCCTTATTGGAGCTCTACCTTAGGCACTATGTGAGTGCCAACCAGAAGAATTGGGCAAGATTACTTGATGTGGCTCAATTCTCATACAATTTGCAAAGGAGTGAATCGACAGGTATGAGTCATTTCGAGATTGCTAATGGACAACAACCTTACACTCCTAGCAAGATTGCCACAGGTTATCAAGGGCCGAATCCATCCGCCTATCGCTTTGCCAAGGAGTGGGATGAGCAAAAGGACATTGCAAGAGTGCAACTGTCCAAGGCGGCAAAGAGGATGAAGAAGTGGGCAGACAAAAAGAGGCGTCCCTTAGAGTTTGATGAAGGGGATCTTGTGTTGGTGAAGCTGATGCCTCACCAAAGCCGAGTCTTTGCCAAGTTGCACAAGGGGCTAGTGCGACGATACGAGGGTCCTTTCAAGGTGTTGAAGAGGATTGGCAAAGTATCATACAAGCTGGAATTGCCACCAAGATTGGAGTTCCATCCTGTCTTCCATGTGAGCTTATTGAAGTCATTCCAAGCAGACACGGAAGATCCGGAAAGGGGGAAGTCCAAAAGAGCTCCCACAGCTGTGACCAATGCCCATGATATGAAGCTTGATGAGATCTTATCAAGGCGGGTGGTGCACCCAAATGGAGCAAACAAGGTGCACCCAAATGGCAAGCTTTTATGTGGCTTGCGTGTAGAGAGAAGATACAAGCCAAACATCAGCTTATTCAATGTGGTATTCTCCCTGATTCAGCCGGTGCCTGTGATGCGTGCTGTTTAGCAGAAATTGATTCCAATCATATTTTGCTGGATTGCAGGGTGGCTTGGACTTGTTGGTCGATTCTAGTTCATAAATGGGGCTTATGCTGGGTTCAGCCCCGCTGTATGAAAGAGTTATTTGTGCAGTGGGGAGGTTTACATGTTCCTGACCGTTGGCAAGGCTTGTGGTACGTGCTATTGTTTGCCGCTACCTGGAGCATATGGCTGGGACGGAACAACCGCATTTTTCGCAGTATCAGTTGCAGCGCGGATGACTTATTCTATACTGGTATTCGTCACGGCTTCTGCTGGACAAATTTCAATTTGAAGCCTGGCTGTCCAGATTGTTTGACATTACTTCCAACAGGGGATTTCCGATCACTATGGCTCAACTAACAGGGGATTTTGCTTCTTCCGGCTTCACTGAGTGGTATGGTTGGTGGCAATTTCGGATGTCTACTTTAGTGCAGGTACAGGTCTGCTGGTAGTGGTGCCATTGGTGGGTTTCTGTGGGTTTTAGCTTAGTTCTCCAGCTGATGGTGATGCTCACTGGTTTCTCCTGGGGCTGCTGTATACTGCTGCAGATTGTATTGCCAGTTTGGAGGTTTAGCCTTTGATCTCCTTAATGGCTATGCAGTAACTTGGTGTTTTGAAAGTTATGGATCCTCTAACATAGTCATGGGATCTGTTTGTTTCATTTTGGCCATTGTGTAGATACAATGAAACATTGTACAGACTCTCTGTATTCTTATTACTTCTTAATATATATATCGATAATTCTTCAAAAAAAAATAATCAATGAGATACACTTTACGATAAGATCAAATTATACTATTTACTTTCATTTAATATAGAAAAAAATTTCTTTTGATCGGCACTTGTTAAAGTGATCCCTAGTTATTATTCATATGAACCAATACATGTTTTATTGTTTATTTTGATTGTCTCAAGCAGCTATCCTACTAGTAGATCATCTTAAAAATACAGTCATTCAGACCTCTTCAAATCTTTTTCTATCTGAATTATGATATATATATATGAGAATAATCTCTTTCCGAATTTTGATCAATACTTTTTTTTTTTTTGAAGAAATATCGATATGTATATATATAATGATAAGTAAACAACAGAGCCGGACACTGAAACTGTATCCGCGCTCAATGAACAGAGTGAACCAAACATTCAGCAGTGGATCAACTATATAGCCTATATACCAACAATTCAAAACTGTAAAATCTAACATCTGAGTTAGTAGCCTTCACCCAGTAAATCATACCGTCTGTCTTGGAAACTCCTGTCTGCTGCCCCTCTAATCCGCACCTCTGAACTTTCTAGCAAGCTTGCAATCCTGCATTTGTGGGCTTATCTGTTGCAGCGCCATCAGCAGGAACTCCCCTTAACATATGGACAGTTGACAGGAGGTATCCATCCATCCAGAGATGTCACTACAACAATCATTCCTGAGTAGTGGACTGCACCATGGACACCAGGTTTGATGATCTGAATCCCCCAGCATAATGTACAGAAAAACAGAGCCAATGATTGAATTATAGGATCTGTATCTTTCAAAACACCCTGCACTGCATCTCCAATAAGGAAGCCAAAGGTAAGACCGCCAATCTGTCTATGCAATCTGTTAGTTGAGCCATAGTGATCGGAAATCCCCTGTTGGAATTATTGTCAAACAATCTGGACAGCCAGGCTTCAAATTGAAATTTGTCCAGCAAAAGCCGTGCCGAATACCAGTATAGAATAAATCATCCGCGCTGCAATTGATACTGCGAAAAATGCGGTTGTTCCGTCCCAGCCATATGCTCCATGTAACTGCAAACAATAGCACATACCACAAACCTTGCCAACGAACAGGAACATGTAAACCTCCCCACTGCACAAATAACTCTGTCATACTTCGGGGCTGAACCCAGCATAAACCCCATTTATGAACTAGAATCGACCAACAGGTCCAAGCCACCTTGCAATCCAGTAAAATATGATTGGAATCATTTTCTGCTAAACCACACGCATCACAGGCACCAGCTGAACCAGGGAGAATACCGAATTGAATAAGCTGATGTTTGGCATGTATCTTCTCTCTACACGCAAGCCACATGAAAGCTTGTCATTTGGGTGCACCTTGCTTGCGCCAAACATTAGGGATGCTTGGCTCACCAGGCGGAATCAAATTCTCCTCCAGAATCTTGTAGCAATTGCGCACTGAAAAAGGTTTCAGCTGATCTCCCCAAAGGAGTTCATCCTCCAGCACTGGATTTGGTGCAAAACCTCTCAATAAGATGAGTAAGCGATCAGCTTCCTCCTCCTCCCACACAAACAAATGTCTCCTCCAGATCAATTGCCACTCCCATTCCTGTCCCACCAGTGCCCCAAACCGTAAAATTGAACCCTCCTTCTCCATAGAGAGTGCATATAATCTGGGAAACAAATGCAATAATGACTGATTGCTGCACCAGCTGTCTTGCCAGAACGCAATTAAACGTCCGCTGCCCAATTTCCAACGATGAAATGCAGAGATACATTTTCCAGTTGGCAATACCAACTTACTAGTTTGCACTATGCCACGCCAAATAGCAGAGCCTCCATTGCTGCGGCACTCTAATCCAGCTGGGCTTAACCGCGGCCTATACTTGTGCGTGACCACCTGCTGCCACAAAGAGCAAGTGTCCGTGGCAATTCTTGCACTCCATTTCGTAAGCAAGGCCTGATTCCTCAACATTAAATTTCCTAGTCCTGCGCCTCCTTGGTCTTTCCCACGAAGCACTACCGACCAGCGTACTTTACACATGCAGCGGTTCTCTACCTTTCCAGCCCACAAGAAGCGTCTCATCCATTTCTCCATTTCCAACCGTACACCCGATGGCATCTGGAAAAAAGTCAGATAATATACAGGTAGACTATTTAACACGGATTTAATCAGTGTCATCCGACCTCCCAACGATAACAAGGAACCCTTCCACGCTGCAAGTTTATTTCTGAATCTGTCCATCACAATGGTCCACGTACTCCTCCGGCGCGGGTTCGCTCCGAGCGGCACCCCAAGATAAAGGAAAGGAAGATCCTGCAAGCGACAATGAATTCTGGATGCCAGGTTCAGAGCTTCCCCACGGGGTACATGGATACCCACCAGCCCCGACTTAAAGAAATTAATTTTCAATCCGGATAATAGTTCATAACATCGCAAGATCCTTTGAAGATTGATAATGCCTTGCTGATCGCCACTGCTAAATAAGATAACATCATCTGCATACTGTAAATGTGTTAGATGCAAGCCTCCATAGGAAAGACCCTGAAACAAATGACTTTCGGCTGCTCTTGTAAGCAACCTGGACAGGGCCTCGGCTACCAGATTAAACAGCAAAGGTGAGAGAGGATCCCCCTGTCTCAACCCTCGCCCCATCGAAAATTCATTGGTTGGTGTGCCATTGATAATCACTGAACACCGAGAGGAAGAGATGCAGTCCTGAATCCATTTCCTCCACAGCATGCCAAATCCCATCTGGCTCATTACCTCAATAAGAAACGACCAGTTAACTGAGTCATAGGCCTTCTGAAAGTCTAACTTCAAACACCATCCTCGCTGCTTGGTTTTCTTCATAGTATGCAGAATTTCGTTAGCCACCATAATTGAATCCGCTATATATCTTCCTTCCATAAATCCAGTTTGGAATGGGGAGATTAATCGGTCCATCACTCGCTTCAGCCTCTTAGACAATACCTTGGCAATGATCTTATATAAACTACTGATAAGGCTAATTGGCCTGTACGAGCTAAAGTCTGCTGCTCCCGGTAGCTTAGGAATTAACGTGATGAAGCTGGTATTTATCCCTCGAGGAAGTATACCGCTGGAATGAAATTCCTGCACCATCCGAATAATGTCACCACCAATTACTGACCAAGCCTTCTTAATAAAATGGAAGTTGAAACCATCTGGTCCCGGTGCCTTGTGACTACCACAATCCCAAACCGCTCCCTTTATCTCATCAGCAAGAAAAAGAATTTCCAGCTGCGCAGCCTCTATAGGAGATAGCCGAGGTAACACCAAACTGCCCAGGCCAAACAATTTTTGCCCAGCATCCTCAAAGAACCGCTGGAAATACTCACTCGCTGCAGCCTTTATATCCTCCGGTTTGACCAGCTTCGTGTCATGGACCCGTATGGATCCAATGAAGTTTGATGAACGACGCAGCGTGGCACTAGCATGGAAGTATTTGGTGTTTTTATCCCCACATTTAAGCCACTGTTGTCTAGACTTTTGTCTCCACATAAGCTCAATCTTGTGTTTGATCTCCCATTTTTTTGTCTGTAGAATGCGGTAGCTACTGTCCATCACCTCCCTTTCCGCCCCTCTGTTCTGATCCAGGGAGTCAATCTCATCCAAGATGGTTTTCAGCTTGACTTCTAATGCGCCGAAATGATCTGTATGCCACACTTGTAGTTTTTTCTTTAAGAACGATAGCTTCTTAACTACACAAAACTCACCAGGAAAACAAATCCCAGCCTCCCGCCATAGTGCTTCAACCGTTTGTAGAAAGTGAGTATCTTCCCACCACAAATCCCACGAACGAAATGGTCTACGTCCCCAGCTGAAAACATCCACTTTCAAAATTAGCGGAACATGATCTGAAAATCCCTTATTCCCCGCATACAACCGATGACGACTGAAGTGTGCACACCAACTGGGGGAAGCTAACACTCTGTCAATGCGGGACGCACTACGGGAAGTAAACCAGGTAAATGTTTTACCAATGAGTGGCAGATCAATCAACCCACTCCTATTGATGAACGTCTGTAAACGTCTAGCTGCTGTAGTATTAAAACAAGTCCCAAGTCGCTCCTCAACCGTGAGAGATTCGTTAAAATCCCCTAAAATAACCCAAGGTAGACTGTCCTGAGACTTCCTCCGTTGCAGCGCATCCCATAAAATCCTACGTGCAGTCACTACATTTGAGGCGTGTAATCCAACAAAAACAAAATGAAATCCGCTAGCCCGTACACATATCTCCAACAGCATCCAGTTCTCTGATTTTTCTACACCTATAACTTCTAGCTGGAAATCATTCCACAAGCACACCATACCCCCAGCGCTCCCCCTAGCATCGATAGTATCCCATTGAATGGACTGGCCTGACCATAACCTGGATGCCAACCTCTCAGAAAAGTTCTCCCTTTTGGTCTCACACACAAACAAGACACTCAATTGTTGCTGAGAGATAAGAGAGTTAATCTGAGCCAACTTCAACCTTCCACGACATCCTCTAACATTCCAAAATGCAAAATTAATCATTCAGAAATCTAATCCCTTTATCCAAGTACCAATAACACCTCAGGTGTGGCAATGAGCTTGCCATTCCTTTTCTTCCTCCGTGATCTGAGCCTTCAACTTCTTTTTAATTGCCGCTTTCGTAGTCTTTCGACTGAGTCCCAACTGATCCGCAATGTCCATGGTCTGCTGTATCTCTGCCTCCACCCCACAGATTGTTTCCACCAGCTGCCGTGAACATCCATGATCAACCATTTCTTCACCCGGTGCTGTCTGAACTACGAGGAATGAGGGATCTTCCACCAATGTGTGGACTTCTCCCATGGCTGGCTGACTGACTTTCTCCGAGGATAAGCTCCCGGTGGGTTTGATGAGCTTTAGCTTTTTGTGTTTTCCAATTCGACGAACTCCAGCCCTGCCTTTGGAATCCACCCGTGATGCTTTCTCACCTGCCTGTCTCATTTTAGTGAAAGCCATGACTTCAGAGGAGGAGCCAAGTCCAGAATCTTCAGCAAAGAATGTGCCTGGTACACCTTCTGAACATGTCTTACGAGAGACCTGTAGCTGTTCTTCTGCAAACAATTCCCCAGGGGTATATACAGGGGCAGTGAAATGGCTAATAAACCCCTCTCCACTTGTAGAATGACTGTTGTAGCCTTCCTCCTGTTGGGGCCTAATAACCGATATAGGAACTAAGTTTGGAATCGTGTCACGTTGGATTGTAACTGACTGATGAGGACCCACAATACCATCTGGTATTGTACTAATTGGGACTGCCAATACCTTTTTCTGTTCCTTCTTGTCCATCCGACAGACATCCTTTTGCTTTCCTGCCATAGTACTGATCTTTTTACCATCCATGCCATTTTGTCGTTCCTTTGTGTGTTGGGATTTGAAGGAGGCAAAAAAGCTGTTGCTTCCACCTAACATGGACCCTTTGTCACCTACCTCGGACTCCACAATCTCTTTGGCTTTGACTTCCGCAAGCTGAACTGAGCACACCATGCCATCTATCAGCAGCTTCACCCTTTTCTGAATCTCCATGGAGCTAGTTGTTACGATTTGCAGAACTGCCACCTCAAGAGATTTCCAAGTATCAGTAAGGGGATGAATCTGAACCAGTGAGCCGAGTGGGCTGACAAGTCTCCTGAAAGCCTCTTCGAACCAGGCATTAAGAGGTAAACCAGTGACCTCTATCCAACACAACCTTCTGGGTGCAGTATCCTCCATACTCCATGGGTGAATGTCGAAAAACTTCTCATTCCAGAAACCACTGTTATTCAGAAGCTCATATCTCATCTTCTCAGCAGTCTCAAAGATGAGGAGTTTAGTTTGATAACCCATATTAAGGCATTCCATCTCATCTGGTAAGCCTAAAGTTGCAGAGCATGTATCACGAAGAATCCCAACAGCACATCTTTGCAACCGATCCCGAAGTTTCTGATCCGAGTCAATTTTCACTGGTACTTCCTCAGACACCTGCACCTGCTGCCTGGCTGTGACTTCTGCATAAGTACGTACATCTTTCTCTCGCAGAAGCTCACGATGTAGGGTTGGTGGCTGTTGAGGTGCCGGGGACACTTCCTTCACTCGCGCAGCAATCCCATGCACTTCTTGCCTACTCTTTGTACCCACTGCATATCGGGCCATGTTGATTCTCACCCAAGCATATCCACCCAAGCGTGAGTGTAACCTTCTTTGTCGCACATCTTCCTGAACCCCGCATCTAACGAATTTAACGAATCCAAAGCGTAAACCCCTCTGTGATTTTCGCCCAGAGATGAAGACATCCACGACTGGTTCCACAGCAGCAATCGTTTTGAATAAATGTCCTGAAGTCGAACCCTCAGGAATCCCTTCAATGAAATAGGAAATATATCTGTCCTCACGAAACACCTGGGTTGGAAGCCATTTGGGTTGGGCAGAACTGAAAGGGACAGTAGAGAGCAACGATTTTTGAGGGTTGGCTAAGGAAGGACTCCCAGTCCTGTCAGCAGCTCTTGTGGGTTGAGATGGTGGATTGGGGACTTTGTGTGGGTTGGTGTTTGAAAATGGACTAGAGAGTGGAGGGAGGATTGGAGAGGTCAGAGAAACCATTGCATTCTTCTCAGAGAAATACAATAATGCATGTTGAATTTGTTATAAAGAAGAAGACTGGTAGAAGCCAAGCAGGGTTATGCAATTGCAAGTAGATATTGATTGATACGTCATGTGATCACCATATCCCTTTTAATATATAAACACTTTGTTATTTAGTGCCCAGCCCACCTTCAGGCTACCTGCCACCGTTGGCTACATTGTAATTATACTAATTAATAATGAACAAGGTTGTTAATGGTCTGCGGCATGGTTTTTATTGGGCAAAGACTAATCTTAAGGAGGTATGCATGGACAGTCTGGATTTGTTACCTTCAGGAGATTTTGTTTCTTTGCTGGGTCCATAGATTGTTTAGCGAATAATGTTCAGCAGCTCCTGCAGGAGGCTCAGAATAATGAAAGGGTCTAAAGCCTGAGACGTGGGATGTGATAAGCTTGATTTGCTGCAGAGAGCTGTTGCTGATAGAGCAGAAGAAATGACCAGCGAAGGGATTAAATGATCACGCAAGTAGATTCTCTGGAGTAGGAAAGTTCAGACCCTGTAACTCATCATAGGATTTGTCAGTTTCATTTGGTTCATTGAGCTGGTACAATGTTTCATTGTCCAGCTCCCCTGTATTATTACTTAATCCTTAATACATCTCGATATTTCTTCAAAAAAAAATATGTTATCCATCAAGGAAAGATGAAAATTGATTAAAGCTTTGGACTTTTATTCGTTGACACAGACATGTTTTTTTTCGTATAATCTTATTTTATGTCATAAAAAGTTAGATGTTTCAAGCCAATGCTTTTTCCAACATGAGACCTCCAAACCTACCAACATTGCTGGCTTTGAGATCCGTATTCAAAGGATGAGATCGGAACAATTTGCTGGAATAAGGTTACCTGCCACCGTTGGCTACTTTGTAATTATACTAATTATAATTAAGTACCATTCTATTTTTTTTTTTTTTTTTTGACAAAGCAAGAGGTGTCCCAGCCGGACCCCACGTCGGTCACATGGGTCCCAGCCAGACTAATCCCCTGCGCACCGTGTTAGACCCTGACGGGCGACCTTGGCATTGACCCCAAGTTTTTTAAAGCGGCTGCATAGGGACAGATCGAACCTGTGACCTCACTTAAGCCGGAAGAGGTCTAAACCACCTCACCCGAGCCCTGGGGCTTACCATTCTATTTAATTTCATTGAAAAACCCATTCTATTTAATTTCATTGGTTTTTGGAATAAGGTTTCCTTTTAAGAAAAAAGAAGGAATAAGATATTTTTTATTAGTCTCTCCATTGAGATCTAGATCATGCCATCGGGCTCGTACCAAGCCATCGGCCTCGCACCAAGCCATCGGGTTCGCACCAAGCCATCCCTACCTGGCAAAGACAAAACAATAAAAAGAATGAAAGAAATTTTTGGAAGAAGTGGCAGCTGAAAAAAGTAAGCAAGAAAGCACAATAGAATGATTATAATTATGATGAGCAACGGACAATGGAGGAAACGAAATACTGAGCAGAAGAGAAGAGAACATGTATGATCCACCACTTGAATAGTGCATAGATAAACAGATAGGAGAGTTATTGATTTCCCCCTTTCTTAGTATCTTATTTTATGTCTTTCTAAAAAGATTTATTTTTTTAAGAAAAAAGGCTTATGAATCAATTTTCATTAGAGACTTAGACTGTAAAAATCCTAGGTTCATGAATGGATGAGAATGGCTCGGGTTAGATTGAGTTTTTCAAGTTCCAAACCTATATTTATATTTTTAGATTATATCTGAATTCTATTCGAAGATTCAACAAATTTTAAAAATATAAAATCATAATAAATCCAACAATTTTTTTTGTTACCTATAAATCAATAAATCAATAGAATTATTTATTATTAATTTATTATATAAATGGAAACCCAATATCTTATATCATATTATTTTGAGTTTTAACCTATTATTAATTATCCAATTCGGGTCAAAACTCCATCGAGTATGACTCAAACGCATAGTTTGGCTTAAATCACCAAGATATCCAGGAAAATGGGTCTAGTGGAGCGGGTCGCCGAGGTGGACAGGAGGATTCACAGGTCCGAAGGAAGGCATGTCATCCGCTGTTAATCTCTGTTCTGGTTCACATGGCCCATTTAATAATATGGGCTATGATATCTGAAGCCCATTGTTTTCAATCTCCTGCTGCTGCCCTATGTTGTTACATTGATTTTGTTTTTTAAAACTTTTTTAAGTTAAGATAATGAAGACGACAGTAAAAAATTTGGGATCAACGAATAAAATTAATCGTTACGTGCTCCATTTACAGATATAATATATATATATATATATATTTCTTGATATACAGATCCAAATGTTTATCAACATGTATGGAATAACAGATATAACATTATCATTATTATATTCCAAAGATAAAAGTGACCAACAATACTAATGAAAAGACCAATTTGAACCAATCTTCCTCTATGCTAAGTAGAATTTTGATATATACGGTTAGAATTTCGATATTTTTTGGTTTCGTCATTATTAAATATTTAGGAGAGATTGGTCTCTTTTTTGAAAAACAAATGAAAGAAATGCAATAAATGGCTATATATTTTCATAGATTGTTGAAACATAGAAAATGCGAGTTAATTAAGGAGGGACAAGCAATAATAAAACATCGATTTTCATCAAAAGAAAAAAGAAAATCCTCAGCAGCACCATTGTAACCAGCCAGCAAATAATTAACAAATTTTTTTCAGAGACATGAAAATGGAGCATTCGTCTCACCTCACATGCCTTTTGGGATGGTATTCTGAAACATGAAAAGAGGTTGAATGTTGAATGCTTTGGAATGTTATCATGTGCAATTTTTATTCAAAAATTTGATCAGTTTTCTGCTAATTACCTTTTCTTGAAACAATATCTCCACAGTAAGATTCAGATTGCTACCTCAATGATATAAACTTTCGTCGGTTTCTGCCAACATAACTCTCTCTAATTCTGGTGTGCTCAAGAACCCTTCTGAAAAACTCATCATCTTAGGACATTGTTCCACAACTAGCTGAGCCAACGACGGGAATTTCAATATGAGACCCAGCCTGTAGGGGGGTCAGGTTACCCAATCTCACATTGGAAAGGAGCAAGAGAGGTCTTGGGCTTATATGTGTTGTGTGATGGTATCATTTGTAATAAGATGCATCTTTTGGGCCTTGTGGTTAGAAGTCCAACTCAGTATTGCAGTTGTGATCCATCACGAACACATATACGTCCGGGCCCGCTGGGCTGAGTGTCTGAGGGCCGGGTCTATAAGGAGGGGAGATTGTGGGCTGGTGTCCTCACGAGGGGAGATTGTGACACCCAGCTCGTAGGGGTCAGGTTACCCAATCCCATATCGGAAAAGAGCGAGGGAGGTATTGGGCTTATATGTGTTGCGTGATGGTATCATTTGTAACAAGATGTATCTTTTGGGCCATGTGGTTAGAAGCCCAACTCAGCGTTGCAGTTGTGATCCATCACGCGCACATACACGTCCGAGCCCGCTGGACCGAAGGTCCAGAGGCCAAGTCATGACATTCAAGATCTGTTTTGTAGAGCAGAAGCAATTGAGCTCTGGCAAGCTAACAAGTACCAATCTTGCTAACTGGGTGAAGATAATGCTGTCATCTTATCCATCTTCCTCATTTTTCATTATTTCTGTCACCATACCACAATCTCTGACCTTCATATATCTGAGTTTCACTAAACGTTTTGCTGTAGTTGATGAGAGTATGTATTGTAATCCTTTGCATCCCTTAACTTTTAAAAATATTAGATTGGGGACAGATGTGGCAGATGGCACTAACTCAATCAAACGGAACATTCGACTATAGATAACGATTTGATATGGTCTAATCGGGAGTCTGAATTCTATATACGGTTCAGATTATAAACTCAATTCAGATGTAATTGTCTTAATTGTTGGAAGATACTCCTCCCAAGCCTATAGGTGCTGCCATCTTCTTCATCACAAGGAAATAAAACCTTAAAGTTGCCACGAATGACTTCAAGATATTCCAGATAAGGGAATATATGGAGGAAGTCAAATGGAAAGACTGTTGATTCATCGTATTCAAAAGACAAACCAAGGCTTTTGATTTGGTAAAAGAGACCAACAGGAAGTTTTCTGACTTCAAACTAGATATCATCAGAGTCTCCAAGTTGGGAAGGATTTTCAAACATGAAAAGAAAAGAAATTCCCAATAAATACTAAACGAAAATTTTAAAATAAACGTAAAATATACAAATTTTATGTTTATTTGTTTGTTATTCCAATTTTAGAAAAGCATTCCAATAAATGTAAAATCGTATGTATCTTTGCAAATGGAAAAAATAGTTGTGAAACTGATTTCAGTCCATCCTCAGCTGTAGTAATTGAAGAGTCCACATCAAATATATTCAGTTTTGGAGTATGATAGAGAAAAAATATCTTTAACATCGGCCATTCTGAAATATGCATTCCTGGGTAGAACACGGAGAGATTCGGTAGGTCCTGGATGTGGAACCCCATCCTTTCGAGTGCTTAGTCAACAAGAGAGAGGAAAATTAGCATGGCTAGAGTGGTCGACGTAGAGCGTTTGATTAGTCGACCGAGTTAGCTGACCTGAGTGTCGTTAATAGCTCGGATATAGTCATAGGAAACCGTAGTGTGTTAAGTGGGATTAGAGGGTGTTTTGAGGTTGATTCAGGCGGAAATTTTATTTTATTATCTGGAATCCGTAAATGCATTCTAGGTCCGTTTTGAGTGACCATAAGCCTTTGAGCCGATTTTGCCAAAAACGAGCCCTTTCACTAATCACCGGGTCCAATGTCATTTCAAGAGTCATAAACACTATTTTTAGTTCTCAAGTATATTTTGTATTTTTTTGGGTGCATCGGGACATTTTAAAACGTATTTTGAATTTCGGGATTTGCGGGCCCATGTCGGGTCGGCCGGGCCCATAGGCGGACCAGTCCACTTTCCTTCTTTTCCTTTTCTTCCCTTTTTTCCCCTTTTCTCTCTTTTCTCTGGTTTCCCACGACACCACACCTGAAACCGGAGTTTTTCTTCTTCTTCTTCTCCCCTTTTGAAAACCCAAACCTCCAAAACACAATTTCTACCAAAATTGATGAAAAATTGAGTTTTCTGCAGCAATTCTGAAACCTTTTATGTAACTTTTTGCTTGGGTTAGCTATTCTTGGGATGGTTTCGACAGGGTTAGACTCTGAAAGGGAAAATTCGAAATTTTGGGGTATGTTTCTGATTTCTTTGCATTCATGATGAAAAATTGGTTTTATTGGTGTTTTGTGTGTTGTGGAAGATGGATTTGTAGTTGGTTTTGCTTGGTTCTGTAAATTTTGTATTGTGGGAATCAGATATTGGGATTTCTTAAGGTTCTGGAGAATGTGAACTCTGATTTTGTTTCCCTTGACTTTGAGGATGTAATTAAGTGCAATTGAGGTTGCGAAGTACGTCGGTAGGCGATTATGCTGTCGATTCGCGTAGAATTGAGTTTGGTTATGTATTCTGGTTTGATTGTTGATGCTATGTAATATAAGTTCACAGAGGTTAATTCCCTGAGTTAGGAAGCTTTTAAGTATGAGTGTTTAAGGTTTGTTTGAGAATTATAGAATGCATTAGAAGGGGGTCACAAGAATCAGATTTTTGATTTGAGATTTTTCTATTTTAGGTTTGCTTTGAGCTTGAATTTTCTTGTTATGTTTGTAGGTGATTCTCAGACAGTTGATAAGGGCAAAGGGGTGGCTGTAAGTGTATTGTCTGCGCATCAAGAGGTCGGATTTTAAGTTTCATTTGCGTATGTGAAATGATTTGATTTGCATAATCTAAAAATCTGGAAATGCATGATTTGTTTTGAATAAAGGCATTACTTAAAAATATGTTGGATACTCATGTTAGTATCATGATATTGCTTGCCATGTTTATGTGTAGAAAATATATATTTGAACTCTTATGCATGCTGGGAATGTGATTTCAAGATTTTTGTGCATAAATGGCCATGAGTATATTCTGGTTGTTGAGTTGTGTATAAACTGAAATTGTTGTGAGTTTTGATCCATAAAACTTATTGAGAATGGAATGCAAATGTTGGTATGTAACCAGCCTTTGTCTTTGTTGATGCAAGGATATAGTTTTGTGTCTGGTTTTATGATCTGGAAGTGAGAATTGGTGTGTGCATTGTAACCTTGAAGTGTATGGCACTTGGTGCCCTGTTTTTGGTGTCAAAACCTAGCAAAACACCTTCAGTAGTAGTGGGTAGGCGATTACTCATATTGAGTAGTCGATTACCTACTGTCAACGAGTCAAACACATGTGTTGACAGCAGTAAGTAGTTGATTATTCCAGTAGGTAATCACCTACTTCGAGTGAAAAATAAAACAGAGAAGTCTAGACCAACAGTAAGTAATTGACTACTCCTCTAGAGTAGTGCAAACCGAATTTTTCTTTCTTCTAAATAATACCCTGTGATGTGTGGATTTTTATGTGATATGTTTGTGATTAATTATTGAAACTAAGATCCTATAGTGGGATCAGATATTGAGCATACCATGCATACCATGTTTTAATACAAAGATGTATATATATATATATATATATATATATTTCTGGAATCAAATGGAATTGACGAATAGGTTTGGCCAAACAAGGTAAGTTAATAGAATCCCAGCTGACGGGAATGTCACTTACTGATGGGAGTAGTATGGATGGTTTGTGTTATGTGTGCCTAGCTTAACGTATTTAGCAGGACACTTGGGACTGGATTGTCCTTGCCGACTGTGAATTCATTGTGCTTGCATGTTTGGTAATTGAATGTGACAGATTGTTTTCTCCATTCAATTATGGATAACATTGACGGTAGGGGGGGTTTCTAACTTATATATCTATTTTACAGAAATGAAAATGTTAACTGTCAATGGGCTTTTGGATTACCCTATAGCGGGGGTGTTTCGAAAGTGTTTTATATCCGCCCCGATGAGTTTTGGCATATTATCCAAGTGAACTAATGAGAAACTGGATTTAAATGTATTTATTTAACTAAATCGCATAATGTTCTGTGAGGCATGTGTGATACATATTTGTCATGGATGTTGTTGGATGCATGATAGATGGCATGGATTTCAAGTATATTTGAAATATATGTTTATTAAACTGATTTAGTAAATGCCTTTATTCTAACGGATATTCTTATGATGTGGTAACTCTTATTGAGGTCTTTAGATCTCACCCCCTCCCCTTATTTTTTTTCAGGGCTAGATCGTGAATTCATAGCCGAGCTTTGTTGAGGTTTTCCCGGTGTCTTTCATAGGGCTGGACTTGTGCATATTCAAATTTTGGAGACTTGGCATGTTCTGTTTTATTGTGTGAACTATGAAACTAATGCATGGATAATTTGGAAAATGGATTCAAATATATGGGCAGAGCTGGCAGCAGAGCGTCGAATTGTATGGGCAGAGCTGCAGCGTAGGAAGGCTGCGGATAGCAGTCCTTGGCTAATATTAGGGTATTTTAATGAATCCCTTATTGCGGAGGAACGGTCAGGTTGTGCTTTCCAGCGGAGTACGGTGCGCAGGTTTGCTAATTTCCTCCACAGGAATGGTTTAGTTGATCTGCCTCTCCTAGGCAAAGCGTTTACATGGTTCACTGCTCATAGTGCTTCCAGAATTGATCGAGTTTTAGCGTCGCCGTCTTGGTGCACTCAATTCAGCAATCATCGGTTATATGGAGGGGAGAAGGGCTTCTCGGACCATATCCCTCTGATATTGAAAGCAGACACTCTATTTTGGGGCAGCAGACCCTTTCGTACGTGGGATACCTGGTGGGAGCATAAGGACTTCTTGAAGATGGTGGAACATAATTGGCAGGAGGCAGGGGAGATTTTTCCTGGTGCGTTTTGTGTAGTGAAGAAGATGGCTTATATGAAGAAGCACCTGCAGACATGGCACAAGGAGTGTTATAATGCGCTAGAAAATCGATTACATAATATCCTTTCTGAGATTGAAGAGTTGGACCAAAACAGGATAAGTGCGGGTGGTAGCTTGGTGTGTAGATACGTGGAATTACAGGAGAATAAATGGGATTTAAAAAGAAAGATAGAAGCGATGTGGCGACAGAAAGCAAGGCAGCAGTGGCTACGTTTGGGAGATAAAAACTCTTGTTATTTTCACACTTGTGCCACCATTCGTCAGGGCAGAAATTTCATTGGTGTGATTCGCTTCGATGATGTTAAGTTTCGTAGGCCGGATGACATCAAATCAGCAGCCCTGGTATATTTTCGAAAACAATTTGCAGAAAGGGATAACACTTGCTTCGGCTTGGGGGGTTTGTCCCTACCTCGGCTTGGATTGTCTGATGTTGCCCAATTAGAGCAACCTTTCCTAGCCGTAGAGATACAGCGAGCAGTATGGGCATGCGCCAGTCACAAGGCTCCAGGACCAGACGGGTATAATTTTTATTTCCTCAAACAGGCATGGTCAGTTATGGGAGCCGATATTATTACAATGGTGCAAGAATTCTATGCCAGCGGAATTCTGCCTAAGGGTATCAATACTACTTTCATCACTTTAATTCCCAAAATTCCTGGGGCTGCGACATTCTCAGAATATAGGCCTATCAGTCTTGTTGGCAGCTTATACAAAATCATAGCCAAACTTTTGTCATACCGCCTGAAAAGGGTGATGGACAAGTTGGTTTCTCCAGTTCAGACTGGCTTCATGCAGGGACGTTTCATAGCAGATTCAGTAATGGTTGCGAATGAAATCATACACTCCATGCAGATTTCTAAACGTCCAGGCTGGTGCTTCAAATTGGATTTTCAGAAGGCATATGATTCAGTTGGGTGGTCCTTCTTATTTGATGTGTTGACAAAGATGAGGTTTGGCAATAAATGGCGCAGTTGGATTCAGGCTTGTGTATATTCAGCACGATGTGCTGTTCTTATTAATGGCGTTCCCACTAATGAATTCTCAATGGGTAGAGAGTTGCGTCAGGGTGACCCCTTATCGCCTTTATTGTTTAATCTAGCTGCAGAAGTGCTATCTCGTATGCTTAAGACGGCGGTAGAATGCAATTTATTTCATGGATTCAGTATCGGCAGTATCCATTTAACGCACCTGCAGTATGCAGATGATATAATCCTGTTCTGCAATGGTGACCAGCAGGGCTTGCTCAATATTCAGAGTATTATTCGCTGCTATGAGTTATTGTCAGGGTTAAAGGTAAATTTTTTCAAGTCTGGGTTGGTGGGCATTAATGTATCTCAGAACGTTGCAGCAGAAATGGCGCACCTATTGCATTGTAGGGTGCAAGCATTCCCTTTTCAGTACTTAGGGGTGCCATTAGGTGCTAACCCATGCCTTCATAGTACGTGGGCACCAGTAATCACTTGATTCAAAGGTAAGCTGGCGGCTTGGAAGGGCTCACTATTGTCCTTGGGGGGTCGTCTGATTCTGATTAAATCTGTGCTTAATAGTCTGCCGGTGTACTATATAACCTTCTTCAAGTTGCCGGTGGGCGTTAGGCGGCTGTTGGAAAAATGGATGAAGCGATTTTTCTGGGCAGGAATGGTGGACAAACGCTGTCTATGCAAGGTAAGGAGGGAAAAGGTGACTGCTGGACCAGAGGAGGGAGGAGCCGGTTTGGGTTGTTTGCAGTGGAGGAACTACGCATTGCTCATGAAGTGGAGTTATCGCATAGCCAATGAAATGTGCTCTCTATGGCGACAGATTATTGCGCAGAAGTACAGACCTATTCTGTCTATGGATGGCATTTCGAGTGCTGTTCGTCAAGCCTCTGCAGTGTGGAATGGAATAGTGACTATCAGCAAATACACAATACCCAATGGTCGGTGTCTATCATCCTTTTATCATTGGAGATTAGGCAAGGGGGACTCGATCCGATTTTGGCTTGATCCCTGGTGTGGCGCAGCCCCTTTGAAAGCTCTTTTTCCCAGGTTGTACGTGCTCTCCATGGAGAAGGAGGGATCGGTCTTGCAGTTTGGGTCAGGGTCGGGTGCTGACTGGCAATGGAATTGTCTGTGGCGACGCCGCCTGTTTGTTTGGGAAGAGGAGGCTGCTGAGCGCCTCATGCTAATTCTTGGGGATTTCCGGCCCAATCCTTTGGTAGAAGATGCTTTGTTATGGGGTGAGCAAAGGCTGCCTTTTACGGCAAAAAATTGCTATCACACTCTCGCAAGGGCAGCAGCGGAGTCATCTGCGCGGCCTATCCCGAATGTCTGGTGTAGGAAGGGTGCACCCAACTGGCAGGTATTTATGTGGTTGGCATGTATGGAGAAACTATCTGCCAAAGGCTACTTAATACGCTTAGGAATCCTGACAGCGACTGACCAGTTTTGTGATGCTTGTGGCTGTGTGGAAGGGGATGCTACGCACATTTTGCTGGATTGCAGGCAGGCATGGGCATGTTGGTCGTTGCTGTTTAAACATTGGGGATTATGTTGGGTACAACCTAGGTCCACAGCTGATTTGTTTGTTCAATGGGAGGGCTTCTCCATACCAATCCGATGGCGTGCTCTCTGGTATGTGCTACTCTTTTCTTGTGCATGGAGCATTTGGCTGAGCCGTAACAACAGAATTTTCAGAGGAGTTGTATCAAGTGCGGCAGATATGTATTTTAATGGCATACGGCATGGGTTTTACTGGGCAAAGACAAATCTTCCTGATATAAATATTGATACTCTGCATGTATTAGCTGTTGGGGATGTTGTCTCATTATTGTCCTCATTAGCAACGTAGTTCTTTTGTTCATTGGGATGCGAAAGCAATAGTTCTGGGATGGAGGAGAATCGGAGCATGCTGCACAACAACAGCTTCTGCTTCCTTGACAGCAACTGGGAATAGAGTCTCAGGTCATCATATGCCTAGCTGGTTTCAATCTTACTGTTGATATTCAGGATATTGTCACAGCTGCAGGAGAAGTCCGAAATGCAGCAGATAAAAGTATGAAGCTAAATTTTGGCGACCTATCCAGATGCGTTCCTGATGAGTCAATGTCTGCTGGTCGTTGTTAACTCGGGGGATCCTGGGGCTTATGCATATTCCGGCAGATTGTTTGGAGGAGGAGTTTCTGTTGGATTCCTCTTTGTGAGTTGCTGCTGTTTTTGATGTTTTGTTCTCCTCTCTGGATTTGTAGCTAATTGGTGCTTGTTAACTAGTTGGATGTGTTGAGTTCCTGCAGGTTGTTAGCTTGACCCCACAAATCATGTAATTCAGAAACAGGGATATTTATATTGTTGTATTCATCCTGTGTATTGCCCTGGCACAATGATTTCATTGTCCAGCCCTCTGTTTTACTCCTTTTTAATAAATTTTTCGATCTTTCTTAAAAAAAAAATGAACTGTGCGTGGCTGTCATTCACAACAATAGTGGGGATAATGATAAGGTTCGGTCCAACCTAGAACCAAGTCCTATGCATCAAGTGGGAATAGTTTGTAAGAGTAACAAAGAATTATGGCATTTCAGTTTAAACTCAGTCACGTGGGCTGTTTGGACATCGAGGAAGTCAAGGAAATTTAACAACTAAGTAAACGAGCCAAGGGAAATGTATTCTGCAGCTTCAAGACGTGCATAGTGTCACGGGACTAGAGTTTTGCGGAATAGAAACTCTCCGTGCGGCCTTAGACTATCGCTCTTGCAATAGGCTAAGTAAGCCTTCCTCACAAAGCTAGCTAGAATGCTAAGCTTGGAACCGAACTGAAATGAGAGAGACACACAAGAATGGAGAGAAAGCTCTAAACTCTCAATATTGAAAGTATTGCTGGATGATTACAAATGAGGGGTGACACCCCTTATATAGCCTTTACAACTCCCCAATGAATGGTGGAGATCAAGTCGTATGATCTAACGGTTATATACAAAAGTAGAAAGCACAAATGCGGATCCCAAGTAAGCTCCTTGATTCCCTCACTTAGTGGGGAACATAGTGGAAAACATAGTGGGGAACATAATGAGGAAAGATTCCCTCATTGATTAATGTGCTCCTTGATTTGGGAGTCGGGTCCCACACGAAGCCGAATGACTCGTAGTCTGATATGATGAATGACGCGTAGTCTGATATTCGGTCGTGACATTCTCCCCCACCAAACTCGACAACGTCCTCGTTGTGTGCTGCCTCAAGAATTCATTGATTTCGTCTTCGTACTGCCAAAGATCGAAATCTTTCTCCCAGCTTGTCTCGCTAGGAGGGTCGCCTTTCCATCGAACCAAGTACTCCACATGGTTCATGTGCTTGCCACTCTTTTGCACCACCCGCCTTGATATGATCTCATCAAGCTTCTTATCATGGGCATTGGTCACAGTTGTGGGAGCTCTCTTGGACTTCCCCCTCTCCGGATCTTCCTTGTCTTCTTGGAATGGTTTTAACAAGCTCACATGGAAGACAGGATGGAACTCCAATCTTGGTGGTAATTCCAGCTTGTATGATACTTTGCCAATCCTCTTCAACACCTTGAAAGGACCATCGTATCGTCGCACTAGCCCCTTGTGCAACTTGGCAAAAACTCGGCTTTGGTGAGGCATCAGCTTCACCAACACAAGATCCCCTTCATCAAACTCTAAGGGTTGCCTCTTTGCGTCTACCCCTTTTGCCTTCCACTTTGCCTCCTTGGAAAATTGCACTCTTGCAATGTCCTTCTGCTTGTCACACTCCTTGACAACGCGATAGGATGATGGATTCAGCCCTTGCTTCACTTCTTCTGCCATGGCCTGAACTTGGGGTTTTTGTTTCATACCCCCTTGGATCCTTTCCACTAAAGGACTCTCCGGTTGGCTGATGGCCGCAAGTGTTTTTGCCTTCAGCTCCTTCTCTCGAGCAACAGGCACCACGCAACACTGGTTCCCTTCCGAAAGTATGAGGGTGTTGGTGCAAGACACTGGAACTGCTCTCGTCTGATCCAGGAATTGCATCCCTAAGACAATTGGAAAATCATCCATAGGAATAATGGAGAAGTCAAGTTTACCTTTCCATTGCCCCATTTGTAGCTCGACCCCTCGGGCTACTCCAAAGATTGGCTGGGCTTTAGTGTTCACCGCCTTTAGCCAGCCTTTCTCTTCTTGGAACTTGATGCCAAGTCGTTGTGCTTCCTCCTTCTTCATGAAGTTTTGAGTAGCACCGGTATCGATCAATGCACGGACTCCCTCCCTTGCACGATGAGTCTAGCAAACATTCTCCCAGCTTGCTCCACCTTGGCATCTTTAGTTGAGGCTTTAACAGCACTCAACAATTGCATGGAACTCATCCTTGGTGTTTCCATCTCTTCGACCTCCCTTGCCATGGCTGCCAATTTGTTCCTCTTTGGGCAATCTATAGCTCTATGTGGCCCCTCACATAGAAAACATGAAAGCTTGGGTCTTTCATTCTTGCCCCGATTTTCACCTCCCCCATGTGTGGGTTTGGCTGGACGAAAGGACTTGTAGGGTTTGAAGGACTTGAAAGGCTTGTCCTTCCACTCCTTGGTTTCGTGGGCTGCTCCCCCACCTTTAGCCTTGTAGTCACGGAAACTCTTAGGCTTAGGTGGGTTTGAACTCTCGGCCTTGCTCTCAAATTCTGCCAAGGATTCGGCCTCGGAAATTACATCATTGAGCTCCTTGACATTGCGTCGATGAAGCTCCAACTTGGCCCAACTTTGTAGGCCTCCCAGAAATACATACATGGCCTCCGTCTCGGGCATGTCTGGGATTTCCAACAAGACTTCCGTGAACTCCCTCACGTAGTCTCGGATGTTGCCCTTGTGGGACAACCTGCGAAGCTTCTCCCTCGCCTCTAGCTCCCCATTTCTTGGTGAGAAATGTGCCTTCAGGAGCCTTTTGAAATCTCCCCACGTCTCCATCTTCAAGGTGCCACGCTCAATTTGAGCATGCTTCATCCTCCACCAGGTTGTGGCACTATCGGATAGATACAGTGGGGCTTGGGAAAGTCGATCTCCATCGCTCTCCATGCCCACCCCTTGAAAGTATTGTTCAAGGCTGAAAAGGAAGTTGTCCACTTCCTTGGCATTCCTCGTCCCACCAAATGACTTTGGCCTCGGGACATCCAGCTTCATCTTGGGTTTGGCAACCCCTTGTGCATTTCCCTTCTTGCAATCCTCCCTGATTCCAACCAAATCATCCTTAAATGAAGAGATCTCAGCAAGAAGATTTACCTTGAAGTCATCTAACTCTTCCCTCCAAGGGTGGATAGCAATGAGGGCGCCTTGCATCTCCTCACGAAGCTCATTCACGTCACCCGACTCGAGCTCGGTTATGCGTTGGCCATATTCCTCAAGCATATCCTTGTCATCGACAACCTTCACCTCCATACGAGTGATCCTTGCCTCCAATGATGACAGATGATCAACAGTCTTCATTCTCTTCTTAGGTTCGGGAGCACGTTGGGGTAGTCTCCCCACACGGACCTCCTCGACCTCCTCTTCAAAATGGATGTTGGCATCAGAAGTACTAGGCATCTCCATTTCTCTCTCAAAGGATTGAGCCGTAGCTCCGCTACCAACTGTCACGGGACTAGAGTTTTGCGGAATAGAAACTCTCCGTGCGGCCTTAGACTATCGCTCTTGCAATAGGCTAAGTAAGCCTTCCTCACAAAGCTAGCTAGAATGCTAAGCTTGGAACCGAACTGAAATGAGAGAGACACACAAGAATGGAGAGAAAGCTCTAAACTCTCAATATTGCAAGTATTGCTGGATGATTACAAATGAGGGGTGACACCCCTTATATAGCCTTTACAACTCCCCAATGAATGGTGGAGATCAAGCCGTATGATCTAACGGTTATATACAAAAGTAGAAAACATAAATGCGGATCCCAAGTAAGCTCCTTGATTCCCTCACTTAGTGGGGAACATAGTGGAAAACATAGTGGGGAACATAGTGGAAAACATAGTGGGGAACATAATGAGGAAAGATTCCCTCATTGATTAATGTGCTCCTTGATTTGGGAGTCGGGTCCCACACGAAGCCGAATGACTCGTAGTCTGATATGATGAATGACGCGTAGTCTGATATTCGGTCGTGACAATAGTGGTGTGCCAAAATTATATTGAGGAGATGACTGCAACATGCATTGATGCGCTGGCGGAGGGTAGCTTGCGAGGAACACAGCTACTGAATAATTTACTGTCATAAAAGTCAGCTCACCCGGCTGTACCGGCAACAGGGTAACTTTTTTAGCATTATTACACTAAAAAAATATGTATACAAATGTGAACAGTGATAAGTCAGAATACACAACGCATACAGAGCAAGACAAAATGAATTATATAATGCAAATTGGATCGCTGTTTGAATGCTATAATTTAATAGGAAGATCATTGACTACACAAGAGGGATTCAGTGTGATCGATTCATCTATAAATTACATCAAAGGCAGTGGCCACCATGTATGTCGTAAACTTTAAGCAAACACTTTCTACTAAAAGCGCCACAATCTATTGCCTCTTAAGGTGCGTCCTATGTTTTCTTTTTTCCACTACCTAGTTTCGTATGAATTTCTGTCACGCTCATCATTAATTCTTGAATTTGTTGGCTCTTTTTGGATTATCAATTATTAAGCTTATACATATGATATGTGATCGATGGGAAATGGTGTTCATCACATTGTTTCATGTATTTCTTGCTGCTGTAAAAATTCTTATTACGGTTGCATTCTGATTTCTTCTGGCAGACAGAAATGGCTCTCAGTTGTATTCTTGACGTTCTTCCTACTATTGCTGGCACACCATTGTTCCCCTCCTACGTCACGTGAGCTATCCTTTCAACTGTAAGAGGAACACTGACACTCTGAAGAAGGAAATTTTTCGTCTAAAGAATGTACATATGAGGCTTCAGTGCGATGTTAATGACAAGAGAAACAATGCGGATTTAATTCAAGACGATGTTTCGAAGTGGTTGTCTGAAGCGGAAAAAGTAATAGAGAAGGCTGAAAGAGAACTTATTGAAGATGAAGAGCAAGCAAATAAGAGGTATTTTGTAGGATTGTGTCCAAATCTCATGTCACGCTACCAGCTTAGCAAGAAAGCAGAGAAGAAAGTGGTAGCTATTGGTCAACTCTGTGACGACAGGAAGGAATTCACTACCTTATCCTACCCTGCTCCTCTGCAGACAAGGATCCCTCTTCCTGAGAAAAATTATATTAATGTTCAAGAGTCAAGGATGTCAATTTCAAGAGAAATTCTAGATGCATTTACGAATACCGACATTAACATGATCGGGGTGTACGGTATGGGTGGGGTTGGGAAGACCACTCTGGCCAAAATGATAGCTCAACTGGCAGAGGAAGATAGGTTATTTGATAAGATAATTTTCACGGACGTAACGGAAAACCCTGGTGTTTGGAAGATCCAACAAGAGATTATAGATCAATTGGGATCGATGTTCACTGAGGGGAGTGAAATTGGAAGGGCAGTTAGAATATCTCAGAGGTTGGAACAGGAGAAGGTTCTCCTCGTGATAGACAACTTGTGGACGAGAATTGACCTTGAGTCAGTAGGGATCCCGTTGATGAGCAAGCAAGCTTCTGGAAATGGCAGCAAGAACGGATGCAAACTACTGATAACATCGAGGGAACTTAATGTCTTATCAAGCGGAATGGGTTGTCAAAACAACTACCCCATCGATGTTTTACCTGAAGATGAAGCTTGGGAGCTATTTAAGAAGACTGCTGGTGATATAGATCAAAGTCCGGTTGTGCAAACCACAGCAATCGAGATAGCAAAGAAGTGCGCAGGATTGCCTGTAGCGATTATGACGGTTGCAGGTGCCTTAAAAAACAAACATTTGTCCGAATGGAAGAATGCGTTAGTACAACTGCAAAGGCCTTCCCCAAGAAGCTTCCACGGAATTCAGGGGACGGCATATACCACCATACAGTTCAGTTATGACTATTTAGTGGACGAAGAGCTTAGGTCAACATTTCTTCTTTGTAGTCTATTGCGTTACAAAGCAACCCATTTGGATTTGTTGAAATATGGTTTTGGCTTGGGTTTGTTCGGCGATGTCTTCTCTATTGGGGAAGCACGACACAGAGATACACATTGGTAAATAAGCTCAAGGCATCATGTTTGTTGCTTGAGAGCGATGGTGAACAGATCTCCATGCCTGATGTTATTCGTGATGTTGCCATTTCAATTGCTTCCAGGGACCGCCATGCATTTGTTACAGGCAAGGAGGGTGAATTGAGAAACTGGCTTGATACAGATGTGCTGAAGAAGTCAACATCTATTTCTCTGAATTGTAACATCACAGCGATTCCTGAAGAGTTTGAATGCCCACATCTTGGTCTCCTCCGGATTGATGGTCAAGGTAATCATATGAATTTACCAGAAAATATTTTCAGGGGAACGCAACATCTCAAGGTCTTGGATTTGACAAATTTTCCTTTTCTGAAGTTGCCATCATCTCTTGGTTTCCTCAAGAACCTCCGGACATTATGCATTCATGAATTTGAAGAAGCGAATATAAGTGTTATTGGAGAGCTAAGAAAAGTAGAAATCCTTAGCTTTGTTGAGTCCAGCATTCAGCAATTACCAATGCAGGTGGGGCAATTGACAAACCTCAAGTTATTAGACCTGACTGACTGTTCTGAGCTTGAAGTATTCCCCCCAAATATTCTGCCAAGGTTGTTGCAGTTAGAAGAATTATATTTGGGAAACAGCTTCAAACAGTGGGACAATGGAGGGAGCAATGCATGTCTTTCGGAGTTGAAGCATCTATCCAACCTCAACAATTTGGAGATACAATTCAGTGATGCCCAATTCATGCCAAAAGAAGTGCTTTCCAAAGAGCTTGAAAGGTATAAAATATTCATTGGAGATACATGGAGCTGGGATCGTGTGTACAGAGCATCTAGAACTTTAAAACTTAAGCTCGAAAGAAGCATTCTATTGGAGAATGAGGTTCAGATGTTACTAAAGAGAACAGAAGATCTGTGTATAGATGACTTGAAGGGTGTCGATAACATTCTTTATCAATTGGACACGGAAGGATTACCACAACTGAGATATTTCGATCTCCGCAATAGTCCTGAGATTCGCTACATCATCAATACAAATGAAGCGGCTTCTTCCGATGCCTTTCCCCTATTGGAGTCTTTAGTTCTTCATCATTTGGTTTCGCTGGAAACAATATGTCATGGAGAACCCAGATCACACCTTTTGAAGAACCTGAAAGTGATAGACATAAGAAAGTGTGATACCTTGAAGACTCTTTTCCCACTCAGTATCATTCAGTATCTTTCAGAACTTCAAGAAATCAAGATAGTTTCATGCGAAGAACTAGCCGAGATATTCAATCAGGAAGGTGAAATCTTTGCTGTAAAGAATGAAATAATGATCAATAAACCTGAGCTCAAGAAATTGCAGTCCCTGTCATTAAAGGATTTGCCACAGTTGAGAAGCTTTTTTTTCTCGGAGCATAGTTGTCATGCCCCTCTTTTCAATGGAAAGGTACTTTTTAGTATTTATTATGTTTTCATATTTATTTTTTTGTCATTAATTTTTCTGTTTCTGTTTAGATTTTCCATTATTGTTAGTTGATTTTCCATATTGTATGCAGATTGCGTTTTCCAACCTGCAGGTTTTGGTTTTAGAGGAGATCAACAATCAAGTGTTATGGAATGGTCAATTACAGGGAAGTTCATTTTCTGTTGAAAATATAACCCAATTGGTTGTGAGCAGATGTCCAAATCTGAAATATTTGTTCCCCTCTTCATTGGTTAATTTTCTTAGGCGACTCAAATATCTTAATGTTGAAGAATGTGAATCAATGGAAGAGATAATAAGTATAGAAGAACAAGTAATAACATCAGGAGAAAGGATGCAGAAGATGACGTTCCCAAAACTGGAGACCATGGAGCTCAAAAGCCTAAGAAACCTCAAATGGTTCAGTTCAGAATATCCGATAGAGTTTCCTAAATTGCGAAAACTAGTGATGAATACTTGTCCTGAAATGAAAACTTTTGTTGCAAATGGTGACAATCATGAAGGGACACTCTTTGATGATAAGGCAAGTCTCTTTTAACGTAAAATTCTTTTTATTCTAAGTAAAAAATTATGTTCCAAAACAACATGAGATTTATCTGTGTTTTGTGATATTAGCTGTTATGTTATTGTTTCTGAAATGAGTGCATAACCAAACTGGATGAGTGCAGGTTGCATGCCCGATATTGGATGAAATTGAACTATGGGGATTACCAAAATTGGTAAGGATATGGCAGAAACAGCTTGCTGGGGATTCCTTTTCAAAACTAAGATCGTTGGAGATATATTTCTTTGATGAGCTAGTGAATATATTTCCAACCAATACATTGGGAACATTTCAGAGAGTCGAAAAACTAGGAGTGTTTTGTTGCCATGCACTAGAGACGATCTACCATGTCAAAGGGCTAAAAGTGGAAGGATTAGAGTTGCAGCTAAGAGAACTTCATTTGATCGAGCTATCCAAATTGAAGCATGTATGGGATACAGATCCTCAAGGAAAAGTTCAATTTCCCAACTTACGTTCAGTGGACGTGTGGAATTGTGAAGTTCTAAAGAATGTGTTTCCATTCTCCATAGTTAGAGCTACAGGTGATCATTTCCAGATTGAGGAGCTGAGATTGGATGATTGTGGTTTGGAGGAAATTGTTACAGAGGGAGTAAATGGCGAAACAACAAACCTTCATTTCGTATTTCCGCAATTAACCTCTCTGATACTGCTAAAATTACCAAAACTGAGGAGTTTCTATGGGAAAGGGGTTCATAATTTTACTTGGGAATTACCAATGCTGAAGGAGTTGGCTGCATGTGAATGTGACGGTGTGAAATTATTTGGCTCCAAAACATTTCCTGACGTTGACCCATCACAAGTGGATAACTCTGCTAAATCAACCATTTTAATGGTTGAAAAGGTAAGCTTACTAATATGAGCATTTATAAATATATAATGCTCCCTCTCGTCCATTTATCAACCGAACCACAAAAAAATGTCTCTCTCTAAAAGACCAAACCTCCCACCGCTCTCTACACCCACCACCAACCACACTCCAACCACTTCTTTCGCTCCAACTCATTCCTTGCCCCAGCATTGTCAGGACGCTGGTAAAGCCCCTGTGGTTGGCTTGCATGCTCCAGGCGCACGGAAGCAGGATAATCAGTCACGTTTTGCATGGGATCCTGCTAAGGTGTTTCCTGAAGATCGTTACATATCCTACTACATAGAGGGTATCCCTGTCGAGTGGAATGCGAATCGGTTGTTTCGTGAGATTGCTTCCATTGAACCAGTGGCAGATGTTTTTATTGCAAACCGTCGATCGACAAGGGGTCTACGTTTTGGTTTTATAAAGTTTGTACGCTGTGGTTCCCAGGAGACTTTTCGGCAACGGAGGCTCACTGAAACTTTTGGATATCACACGAAGATGCGATTCAATGTAGCTCGTTACACGTCTCGAGCTGGGCGTCGTGCTTCGTTGCCTGTGGTCAAGGATCGTGGTACTGGTTCTTCTTCACAGCAGTCGCCCCCACTGCCTGCACCCCGGGTCCCTGTACGGGAACGTGATGGTAGGACTTATGTGGAGGTTATATCTGGAAGGTTTCCTCATGCTTCAGAGTTTCCTCCTCTCACGCTCCCAGCTTCGTCGGTTCGGGAGAGGCTCAGTCGAAGTGCGGTGGGCTTTCTTCGAAGTCATCTTCTTAAAGATCCCCCCCTACCTCCGGATGTAGTTTGTTTCCACTTGGGTGGTACACAAAGACTACTTATGTTTAATACCCCTGTGCTCATGCGTCGAGAGCTTCAGGAAAACTCCAACTTTTGGGAGGCTCAGTATGAAGCCCTCCATCCTTGGAGTCCGGTGGATGTTGGGGGACAGAGGCTTTGTTGGGTTAAGATGGTAGGCCTCCCGTTTCATGTCTGGTCGGAGGAGGTTTTTCAGAGGATAGTGCCCTTGTTTGGCCACCTGGTACAAATCCATCCTGATACAACCAATTGGTCTTGTTTGGATGCTGTGAGACTAAGGCTAGTGACTGCGTGTTTAGGGCCAGTTCAAGAGAATGTACAGGTTAAAGTGGATGGACAATTGTTCCTGGTCACAGTGGCCGAAATTCAGGATGATGTCAGGACGGGAACAGTGGTTGGTAATAAGCCAGAGGTGTCTGGTGGGTCCACCAGCCGTTTTGTCCAGCCTCCCCGCTATCCTTCAGCTGGTAGTATTGCCAGGCCTGTGATGGGACGGGTGCACACGCCTACAACTGGGGGAAAGGCTCCCTGTTATCCTAACCAGACACTGACACAGACAGGGGTTAAGGTTAGTACTGCCAAAGTCAACATGGGAGCTGAGGGTCCGAGTTTGACGGCTCATCAGCTTGAGCCGGGGTCGCACAAGCAGCTGAAGGGTGGTTCACGTGTATCTTCACTTACTGGAGGACTTTTATGTCTTTCCCAGTCCAGCGGGGAAGGTTACAGCAACTACTCTGCACCTGAGTTTTTACTGGTACACGAGACAAATGTAGATGGAGGTCAGCTCAGGCCATTACGTAAGGCGATTTCTGCTGGGTTGTCCATAGAAATACCCAGAGAGGGTTCAGCTTCTAATCCTGGTCCTGAGGATATGACATTCACGAGTATGCGGAAAGCAGGGGCCAAAGCTTCTAGGTTTGGTTTTCCTAGCAGGGCAATGTTTGGAAGAATGGCCAAATCAAAAAAAAAACTTCGCCATATTAAGCCCACTGGCAGCTTGTCGTCGGGGTCTGCTAGTCTTGCAAAGGGGTGCCGGGTGTCTAAACAGGTGGAAGATCCTTCATTCCTTGTTGACAATAGTGATAAGCTGGAGGAGACTTCTGAGCAGTCCTGTTCAAAGGGCACAGCTACTGCGTCCGGTTCCATAGCTGAGGAGGTCCAACGTTCGCTGGATATGGCTGAAACTCTCGGCCTTACTTGCAAACAGACGAAGGCTGCCATTCGCCAGAAGATGCAGGGGCGAATTGAGGAAGACAGACAGGCATGGCACACTCATTGTGCGCCTTGAGCGGGTGGAGCGTTGGTGAGTTCTCTGGGTATCTTTCTTTCTGATGAATATAGCTATGTGGAATATACGTGGGTGTCGGGGTAGGCTTAAAGAGGGTCAAATTTGCTCGCTTGTACTGAATGAGCAGTTAAGTATTTTGTTTTTGTGTGAGACCAAGCGGGATAATTTCACGGATGGTTTGGTGCGTAAGTTATGGCCGACACCCCATCTTTTATGGACAACTATCGATGCTCGTGACAGGGCTGGTGGGATACTTTGTATGTGGAATGATTTGAATTTACAGATGGTAGGCATTGAGAAGTTTGAGAGATGGGTGCTATTAGATTTCATTGAAAGGTCCTCTGGTTTTAGATTTGTATGTGCTGGGCTGCATGCGCCTAATCTGGCAGCAGAGCGTAGGATTTTGTGGGTGGAGATATAGCGTAGAAAGTCGGCAGATACTCTCCCTTGGGTGATCTTGGGGGATTTCAATGAATCCCTTACTAGGGAAGAACGGTCTGGATGTTCATTTCAGTTGGGTGCGGCTCGCAGGTTTGCCAATTTCATCCATGGCACTGGTTTGGTGGATCTGCCTCTGATTGGAAAAGAGTATACTTGTTTCAGTACCCGCAGTGCCTCTCGTATTGATCGGGTATTAGCTTCGGCTTCGTGGTGTCTTCACTTTAGGCGCCATCGGCTGTATGCTGGGGATAAGGGCTTCTCGGATCATGTTCCTCTGGTATTGAAAGCCGATCTTCTATTTTGGGGACACAGACCATTTCGTACCTGGGATCTTTGGTGGGATGACAAACGGTTTTTGAACACGGTGGTCCAATTCTGGCAGCAAGCAGGGGAGCGTTTTCCTGGTGATTATTGCGTGATTAGGAAGATGGCGTATCTGTTGCAGCAGTTGAAGATTTGGCATAAGGAGTCTTTTGGGGCTGTTGATACACGGCTCCAGCACATCCTAACTGAGCTAGACAGCTTGGATCAGAACTGGACGAGCATGGATCCTAGCTTGTTGACACGCTACGCGGAGTTACAGGTGAACAAATGGGAGCTCAAACGTCAACTAGAGGCTATGTGGCGACAGAAATCCAGACAGCATTGGCTGAAATTAGGAGACAAAAATTCTCGATACTTCCACTCTTGTGCCACCATCCGCCAAAACAGAAATTTCATTGGCATGATTCGTGTGAATGGCGTTGAAGTGCGCCAGCCGGAAGCAATTAGAGCAGCTGCAGTGGATCATTTCCGGACTCAGTTTGAGGATGGACATGGCGTTTGGTTTGGGCTGGGGGACCTGGTTCTTCCTCGGTTGGCTTCATCTGCTACTGCTGCGCTGGAATGTCCGTTCTTATCCGAAGAGATCAAGCAGGCAGTGTGGGCGTGTGGCAGTCATAAGGCTCCGGGTCCGGACGGCTACAATTTCCATTTTATTCAACAGGCTTGGTCGGTGATTGGCGATGAGATCACCACTCTGGTGCAGGAATTCTTTTCCAGTGGCGTCTTGCCTAGGGGCATTAATACTAGCTTCATTACTCTGATTCCTAAGATCTCCGGGGCAGCAGTTTTATCGGACTACAGGCCCATTAGTCTCGTCAACGGCATTTACAAAATTATTGCGAAGCTTTTGGCCAGTCGTTTGAAACGTGTGATGCCTCAGCTCATATCTCCAGTCCAGACCGGCTTCATGGAAGGGAGGTTTATTGCAGATTCCGTGATGGTTGCGAATGAAATTATTCATTCTATGCAAACGTCTAGATGTCCGGGTTGGTGTTTCAAATTGGATTTCCAGAAGGCATATGACTCAGTTGTGTGGTCATTTCTATTTGAAGTGTTGGAATCAATGGGGTTTGGTGCGACCTGGTGTCGCTGGATCCAAGCATGTGTTTCATCGGCGCGCTGTGCTGTTCTCATTAATGGAGCGCCAACTGATGAATTCTCGCTGGGTAGAGGCTTGCGGCAGGGAGATCCTTTATCTCCCTTATTGTTTAATCTTGTTGCGGAAGTTCTGTCACGTATGATTGATCGGGCGATCGAATGCCAGCTTCTGCAAGGTATCAATATTGGCGGTATCCATCTGACACATCTTCAATACGCGGACGACGTCATTCTTTTCTGCAACGGTGAACGTCAGGGCTTACTGAATATCCAGAGTATCCTCCGCTGTTTTGAACTATTGTCAGGCCTCAAGGTGAATTTTTTCAAGTCCGGTCTGGTGGGCATTAATGTATCTTCGGATGTTGTGGCAGACATGGCCGGTTCCTTGCATTGCCGGTCACAGTCTCTGCCGTTCCAGTATTTAGGAGTTCCTCTAGGCGCTAATCCCCGCAGACATAGCACGTGGGCTCCGGTGGTAGCTCGTTTTAAAAGTAAGCTCGCTGCTTGGAAGGGATCGCTACTATCGCTAGGTGGTCGTCTCACGTTGATTAAAGTTGTCCTCAATAGCCTGCCGGTTTACTATATGACGTTCTTCCAATTACCAGTGGGAGTTAGGAAAATGTTGGAGCAGTGGATGAAACGATTTTTTTGGGCAGGGACGGTAGCCAAACGCTGTTTTTGTAAGGTGAGATGGGACACGGTTAAAGCTGCAACCAGTGTGGGCGGGGCCGGGGTGGGCTGCCTGCAGTTGCGGAACCATGCATTACTTACGAAGTGGAGTTACCGTATAGCTAGTGAGACGTGTTCGTTATGGCGTCGGATTATTGCATAGAAGTACAATCCTACCCTGCGGATGGAGGGCATTGTCAGCGCTGTTAGTCGAGGTTCAGCGGTCTGGAACGGCATTGTTCGTGTCAGTCAACTAACAATGCCAGATGGTCAATGCCTATCTTCCTTTTATCACTGGAAGTTGGGCAGGGGAGACACCATTAGTTTCTGGCATGATGTGTGGTGTGGACCAGCTCCTCTACGAGTCTCCTTTCCCAGACTCTATGCGCTTTCACTGGAGAAGGATGGACTGGTGGCCCAGTTCGGATCTTGGACTAGCGCTGAGTGGCATTGGCACTTCTTGTGGCGCCGTTCTCTGTTTGTGTGGGAGGAGGAGACAGTGGCACAGCTTTTAGACTGTCTTGGAGGATGCTGTCCGGATGTAAGGATTGAGGATGTCTTGTTATGGGGTGTCCAACGGCTGCCTTTTTCTGCCAATACATGTTATCAGTCCCTTGCAGCAGTTGTTGCTGTGTCTCCTGTGCGGCCAATTCCTAATGTTTGGCGTCATAAGGGAGCGCCTAAATGGCAAGTGTTCATGTGGTTGGCCTGTATGGAGAAGCTCTCTGACAAAGGCTTCTTAGTCCGCCTAGGCATTTTGTCAGCTAATGATCGATTGTGTGATGTTTGTGGGGGTGTGGAGACGGATTCTACCCATATTTTGTTGGACTGCAGGCAGGCGTGGGTGTGCTGGTCATTGTTGTTTCAGCATTGGGGTCTTTGTTGGGTTCAACCTAAGTCCTTTGCTGACTTCTTCGTACAATGGGCAGGCTTTCCCATTCCCAGTCGCTGGCGTAATCTTTGGTATGTACTCTTATTTTCATGTGCATGGAGTATATGGCTGGGGCGTAACAATAGACTCTTTAGAGGTGAAGTTAGAAGTGCAATGGACCTGTATTATAACGGTTTGCGGCACGGTTTCTACTGGGCAAAGACTAACCTCCCAGAAGTTTGTATAGATAGTCTGGATGTCTTGCCGGTTGGAGACATTGTATCTGTGCTGGCTCGGTAGTATTTGGCGTTCTGAAAGTTCCCGATCCTGTCTTTTATTAACAGGATCTGTTTGTTTCATGGTGTCCATTGAGCTGGTCCACTGATCCATTGTATAGTTTCTTGTTCTTTGTTTCTCAATATATATATATATATATCGATAATTCTTCAAAAAAAAAATAGATATATAATGCTATGGAACTGTTAAGTTTTCTGATGTGCTTTTTGATATCCGTTTCAGATACTTCCTAAGGTTGAGGATCTTACCCTAAGTGGAAAAGATTCATCTTCTTCAATTATATGGCGCTGCCAATTTCCTTTGAATTTTTTTTCCAATCTAAAGATTTTTCAATTGGATGATTTCGACAATGATGGAATATCAGGTATGATCCAATGCGGTTTTCCACAAAAGTTATCCAATTTGGAAAAACTTAAATTGAATAATGGTGAAGGATGGATAGAAAAGGAAGAACACTCAAGGATGCCATTCCCGAAGCTAAAATCCCTATGTTTGTCAAACAATCTCAAACATATTTGGGGAGGAAACCCCAAATTGTTTCTAGTTTCTCCTCAAACCATTCAGAGTCTGGAAGTATCATATTGTAATATAATGGTGAGTGTAGCAACATCCTATGTGTCATTGGAAAACCTAACCTATTTGGAAATTAATAGATGCAATGCCTTGTCGTTCTTGATCACATCTTCCACAGCAAAAAGTTTGGTACAACTTGTGAAGCTGGAGGTCTCATCTTGACCAAGTATAAGAGAGATAATAAGTGTCTCACATGAAGAAGAGAACCAGGTAATAGAGGAGATTGTTTTCACCAAGCTTGAACATGTGATACTTGAAGATTTGGACAATCTCACATATTTCTATCCTGGGAACCGCTTTTTAAAATTCCCGTTCTTGAAGAAGGTCACTGTGAAGGAATGCCCCAAGATGGTCATTTTCTCTAACGGGGCACTAAGCACACCCAAGCTCTACGGAGAAGTATATTTGGATAAGGAAACTAAGTTTGATTGGGACACCAGTCTGAATATCACCATACAAAAGATGTTTGCAGAAATAGATTTGTGTTCTGAGTCTGTATCTGATTTGGGTTTTGGGTCTGATTAACATTTCAACAGTCTTCTTTTGTTCTTCTATATGGTGTAGTTTATTAATAACATCCTTTGCGTCCTTATTTATATTTATGGAATATTAAGTATACTCTGCCAATCTTCTTAATATATAGTTATATGACACATGGAAAAGATCTATAAATTGATCAAATTAGTAAGAAGTTTCCTCCTTATAAAAATAAAAAATAATAAATAACAGTTCAAATCCTAATAACAATAGCTAGGGGTGTTCATTTTTGTCTGACCCGACCGATTTCGGTCAGGAAATCGGTCGAGAGAGGAGTTGGATATAGGAAATATGGCTCGGTAAAAAACAAATGACCGATTTGGACAGTCGGTTTTACCGACCCGACTCCTAAGTATAAAGACCCTTCCCCGAGTTTTTTTTCATTTTTACCCCTGGCCCCCTGAATCCCTTCTTCTCATCTCATCTGTTCTCTCAACCCTACCTCCAAAATAGTCGCCCGTGACCCATCTCTCTCTCTCCCTATGAATTTGATTGATCTCCGATCCGATCAAACTGTTGTTCCCTTCCCTCGTCCACTATTCGCTCATCTTCTCCTCCTTATTCCTTGTTATCTGTGTGTTTTTGTCTTTGTCTTGTCTGTTACTCCTCCAGTCTTATTTTGTGTTTTCTATTGTAGGGTTTTCTTTCCATTGCATTTCCGTTGTTCATTAGTCTGTTTATTTTGTGTTTGGAGTTGTTGGGGAACTTGGGGTGGTTTTTGTAGATTTGGGTGATTTGGAAAAATCCTTTATTGAAAACCCTAATTGGTAATTTTTTCCTAATTTGCCCTTTGTCTTTGGTTCTGGTTGTGTTATTGGAGTTTCTTGAGTAGATTTTGTTGATTTGGGTTTTCGATTATGAAAACCCCTAAATTGTAAACCCTAATCGGTAAATTTTCGTATTCCATCCCCATATTCATCCTTGAACACTAAATTGACCCCCCCCCCCCCCCAATCCCTATTGAAACCCTACTCCTCATTCGGCTCGAATCCCAATTTAAACCCTAATTCGACTTCCAACCCCAAATAGGTAAATTAGGTTAATTCTTTTGATTGCTAAGATTTTGTTAGTTTTGATTCTTGTCTTCTGATTGATTACATAAGTTAGGGAACTAACAAATGTTTTCTGTGCAGGAACACAAAGAGTCATTTGAATGAAGAGGAGTCTAGACTCTGGACAGCTAGGCTGGATATTTAATAGTTGTTGCTTTGTGACACCGAGACAGAGTCAAGAGTGTAAATCATGTGTAATAGGTTTTTCTAAAATCTAAATTACCTTTATTTTTTACTTTATTGTTTATTGTTTGATGTATTTATTATAGATGAAAGTTGTTGAATTATAATGTTTATTACGAATGTATAATGTTTATTTATCATTGTTGAATGTTGCTTGCTGGTATGTTAATGTTCATGCTATGTGGTTATTGGCTTATTGCTTTGTCTTATGCTAATATGTTGTATGTTAGTGTTGGCATAGTGTTACTATGTTAGTTAGTTAGTTGTTTGTTGCTGATGTATGTTAGTGTTATTGTGTTAGCCAACTTACCCTATTAGGTATATACGATAGGATGGGCAGTGGACTAGTAACATATATAGGTTTGATCTGTCATATTTCATATTGTTGTGCTTGAATGTTTGTTTTGTTTTGAAAATCCAAATGGCTCTAGAAGTGTGTATTGGGAGTGGTGTTTGGGCTGGAAACCCGAAGTTGCGGGGCTAAGTGTCCTAAAGATACCATGGGCATTATATATTTGGTAGAACAACGCCACGTACCACTACCAGTGCACACTTCTCGGGCTATTGGATATGCTAAATCCATCTGGAACGATGATGTTAATACATTTTGAGTTACTATGCACACTTAATGTTTACGTTTTCTAGTTATTGGCTTATTTCTTCGCCTTATACTGTATGTTAGTGTTGGCATAGTGTTAGTTAGTTGGTTGTTGGTTGCTGATGTATATTAGTGTTACTATGTTAGCCAACTTTTTCTGTTACGTATATAGGATATGATGGGAAGTGGACTAGTAACATTTATAGGTTTGATTTGACACATTCCATGTTGTTGTGCTTGTATATTTGTTATGTGGGTGTGTGGGTTTGGAACATCCAAATCGCCCTAGAAGTGTGTATTGGGAGTGGTGTTTAGGCTGAAAACCTGAAGTTACGGGGCTAAATGTTCTAAGGATGCCACAAGCATCATACATCTGGTAGAACAATGCCACGTACCACTACCAATACATACTTCTAGGGTCATTGAATGTGCTAAATCCACTTGGAATGATAATGATAATACATTTTGAGTTCCTATGCACACTTAATGGTTATGCTTTCTAATTATTGGCTTATTGCTTCATCTTATGCTGTATTTTTGTGTTGGCATAGAGTTAGTTAGTTGGTTGTTGGTTGCTGATATATGTTAGTGTTAATGTGTTAGCCAACTTTTTCTACTAGGTATATAGGATAGGATGGGCAGTGGACTAGTAACATGTATAGGTTTGATTTGTCATATTCCATGTTGTTGTGATTGTATATTTGTTATGTGGGTGTGCGGTTTTAGATCATCCAAATAGCCCTAGAAGTGTGTACTGGGAGTGGTGTTTAGGCTAGAAACCCAAATTGCGAGGCTGGAAACCCGAAATAGGCATTGCTCATTCTCTTCCTTTTTCACTTATTCCTGGATCTTGGAATCAACATCACACCGACTAGGTATTGCTATGGGCATTCATCTTCCATTCCATATAATTCTTGTTTTGGATGTGGCGATGCAATGTTGAAGTAAACGATAATGAGATACATTATGAGTTCCATGACACTTATTGTATGTTATGCATGTTTTTCCTTTTCCTTTTATTGTGCTTTAGTAATTGCTTTTGGGAATTGGAATTTTGTGGTGTGGTCAGTTTTAAGTTACCAATTTTGGATCTTAAAACCTAGGAAAATGAATACACCACCGTCTGATGTTGTTAGTTCTACCCTTGTGAGTCCTGTAGACCTTGGTCAATCTCCCACATGCAATGAGGATCAATATTTTCAAACACATTGTCACGCCCCAAACCCCAAAATTTCTTTTGCGTTACGACTCCACTGTATATGCTACCAAGAACAAGCAACGTATATAATGAGAATACAAGGCTAATTTACAAACGATAGCGGAATACAAGAAAACGTAAAATGGAAGCAGTATTTTAATATATAATAGTACTGTTTGGGTAGTACTTGCCCTTTTTATTAGTTGAATTACATTTTATATATTCTTGATTATGTACATTGACTCACGCCCTACCTCAAATATGCAAGCTATATTCATAGGCAAATCTCACAAAAGCCCAAGAGAAGAAACAAGCACAGCACAAACTACTACTACGAGCTTATTATCTTATGTAATTGACCATAAGTAGGATGGTAACAATCAAGCCTTCTACAAAGGTCCTGCAAACCAGATCTAGTGATTTGGCAAGAAAACTTGCCAGGTGAGTAGTCGGGTACACAGTACATCATCAAAGTGATTTAGCATGGTACATAAAGCAACCATACCAAAATAAAACAACAATGCACATTCATAATATGGTAGAACCACAAATGCAAGAAAATCAAGAAATCAATTATGATATCCTTTTAGGCATTCACACATAGTATGTAATTAGGGCTGGCATACTCTCATAATCTTTCCGGACCTTGGACAAGACAAAGATTTTTCAATGGTAACCCTTTCAGTACTTATCTCAATTTAAAATTTTCTTATAAACCGTGAAATAGACTACTGAACATTTACCTAGAGCCCATTCCACTAACAATGTCGGGTCATTAGGTGATGGTAACTTCACCTAATCGATTCCCAAGACCTGTAAGAAATGGTTAATCAATAAGCATTTACTAATTAAACCTCATCCAACCTTATTCCTCGTAATTTGGCGTCTTCACGCCTTGCTACCAAACCTGGAGAGCTCTTGAGGGTGGTATAGGTTACCCTATACCAACTCATACTGCTTTCACATTGTTACCAGATAACACACAACACAATACGACAAGCATAATATCATAACGACTCATTAATGTATAATCTGGGTCACACATTTAACGACCATCAACACTCAACTAAATATACATGTTTATACGATTCAAATCTTTGCATTTTTTACTAATTTAAACTAAGGCATAAAATCTATTATGCATACACACACACCAACCACTCACAGTTTATGGAACTTCTTCCTCGAGATCTGATTCCAGAGGAGATTGGTGTTGACGATTTACTGTCACACCTGTTAAACAAAAGCTCACCTCTATATTATTCTCACATCATATCATAATTCCTTAATTACACACCTTGAACTCATAAATCATAGCAATATTACTTAAACATCGATCCGACGAAATTTCTGATCCTTCTCGTTAATTTTTTCTATTTTTCTATCTACTTCTTTAATTTAATTGACCTACCAAATCATATAATTGTGTCCTATTCGACCACATGTGAAACAATTCTGAGGTAAGTTCTTATATTCAATTTTTAGCCATTCTGATGTCATGTCGTCTGTTATTCTAAATTACCTCCTTCAAGTATATAGTAGCACGGCCGAATCAAATCCAAGTGAGAACTATAGCTATAGTGATGCTGAGTGTACGTCATGACCCCGACATACCCTCCGTTGATTGTAACAAAATATTGTTTTAAGAAGTTATAGTTAAATTTGTAACCAACTATTTATAAATAATGAGAACAAGTTATTGTGGTGTTGTTTTCAGATAATGTAGCAATTTAGTACTTCCCTATGCTTCGTGCCTGAACTGTGGTTACGAGCCTTCCTTAGGATAGAAAACTCCAATTTAATCTAGGTACCATAAAGGGACTGTCCGGTATGACAATGGGCACTCCGGGGGCTTAGAACATTTGAAGGTCCCTTCACTTTCCCTTCTTTTTGATGACCCTAGTTCCGGACTACGAATGTCATCCATCCTCAACTATCCTCTCCTTTCTCTTGTGTTTCACTCATCAAGTATTTTTTCCCTCTTACTTCTTACCAAGTGTGTCACTCACAAAGTATTTCACTCACTCAATAAGTTAATCAATGGTTTTAAAGATAGGAATCTATTATATTAAGTTGACCAAAAATAATAGAGATGGAAACTATGAAATTGCATAAACGAAAGTGATAGTTGTGATTATTTGACAGATATTTTGTACTTAATATTTTGATGTATGGCAGTATTTTTGGAAATCTATTTCCTTAATTGCTCAATTTAATCAATTTTATCCATAAATACTAGATTTGTGCAGATTTTGGATGAATAGCACCTAAATCAGGGGAAGATTAAGGTCACCATAATCACTGGGATAAAAGACATGCAGATAGCTAGTCATGACCCAGGTTTCCTTTTTGAGATTTTCCAAAGTGTTTCTTTTATTGGAAAAACAAACAATTAATTGAGGACTTAATTAGAGTATCCTGCAATATCCTATGTATATGAGATCGCCTGTGGCCGAAGAGTTATCTCCTACTTTACATTTTATTTTAGATTTGAATTGTTTGATCATCAGATCATAAGTAGCTAGATATTTCCTTTTCCAATCCAGACCTATGGTTAGGCTCGAGCCCCCAGCAAGGCCCCGGTCATTTTAAAAGTAAAATTCCAGTTTCAGTTCATCTTTCTTTCACATAACTTTCACAGTTTCTGTTTTTATTGTGCATGATCAACTCAATACAATAGATTCCTACAATCAAAACCAATGCAAGTATTTTAATTCGTGAATGACCCATTGATGAGTGACACACCTAGCAAGATGGAGAGAGAGAAACACATATGGTAAGTGAAATACGAGAGAAGGAGAGGCTAGTGTAAGGCTGACGACATTCACGACCTGAAACTAAGATTTTCAAAAGGGTTTTTAAAAGGACAAGAAAACAAAGAGACCTTCAAACGTTCTAAGTCCCTGGAGTGCCCACGATTGTACCGGGCATCCCCCTTCTGATACCTGGGTTGAACCTAACATTTTTATCTTAAAAAGGTCCTGTGACCACGGTTCGGGCACGACGCTCAGGGAAAGACTTGATCTTAACAAAACTGAGTTCAAATATTTTATTTCATACTTTTTATCCATTACAATTGTCTGGCTATAATTTCGATATATTTTCTTACAACAATTCTTTACTACACTACACCGAGGGTACGTCGGGGTCTAGATGGACACTTGGTAATATTGCAACTATAGCTCCACTTAGACTCGATCTCGTCTCAATGGATTCGACCCTTCTTGCTGCATAATATCATATATTTGGGAAAAGGTAATTTGGAGTGACGAACAACATCACATCAGAAAGATAGACTGAAAACTGGAATTTATCGATGTTAAACCAAGGTCTTACTAGGGGCTCAGGCCTGGCTATAGGTTTGGACTGGAATGAAAATACTTAGCTACTAATAATCTAACGAACACAACTAAAATCTAAGGAGACTGAAAGCAAAAAGTAAGATAAGATGATGATATTGACTATAGACAGTATAGTTAAACATATATACCCTCAAAACGAACTTCACAAGATCCTCAAAATAATTGTTTTGTTTTCCAAATTGAGAAAATCTCGTTGTAAGTACCAAAATATAAAAATAGATCTTCTAGGGTAACAATCATTCCCTTAGCATGTGCGCTTAGTCTACTAATCTCTCAATCCTGAAAATCTTGGAGGCCTCAATCTGTCTATGATTTCAGCACTTTTAGCTACAAAATTTGTAACTATCTTGTGACCATAGTTTAGATTAGTAATAGAATAAATGCAATATCTAGATCAATTTAAGTGTGAAATCTATGCGAAAATATCAGATAAAATCAGTATAATAAACACAGTATCACATTCCCCATCGATTCTAGTTTTTTTTTTGAAAGTATCGATATATATTAATGATAAGTAGTAGTACAGGGGAGCTGGACAATTGAATATTGTACCAGCTCAAGTAACACTAAAATGCTAACAGATACTATAGTAAGATACACCATCTGAAACTTTCCTTCCACCATCAATCTACCTGGCCAGTAATGACAATAGTTCACCGACAAGCAATATATCCAGACTATCAATATCGACACCTTGTAGATTTATTTTCGCCCAATAGAATCCATGTCGCATCCCCTTGTAATACATGTCAGCTGCAGTGCTATCTTGTCTTCGAAAAATTCTATTGTTTCACCCCAACCAAATGCTCCATGCACATGAAAATAATAGAACATACCATAAGCCGCGCCATCGTCCGGGGATTGGAAAGCCCTCCCATTGTACAAATAGCGCAGCCACAGACCGGGGAGGAACCCAGCATAATCCCCAATGCTTAAACAACAATGACCAGCACTACCATGCCTGCCTGCAGTCAAGTAATATGTGATTAGCATCCCCTTCCACAGTGCCGCAGGCATCACAAAATTGATCCGTTACAGGTAGAATTCCTAGACGGATTAAGTAGCCCTTGGCAGTGAGCTTCTCCTTGCAGGCTAACCACATAAACGCTTGCCACTTTGGAGCCCCCTTCTGGCACCATACATTTGGGATTGAATACTCCTGAGACACCGCAAGAGTTGTTGCAAGAGACCAGTAGCAGTTTTTAGCCAAGAACGTCTTCATCTGTTCGCCCCACATTAGTAAGTCTTCGTGCAAAGAATCTGGAGAAAGTCGTCCCAGAAGAGCCAACAAACGCCCCATTTCTTCTTCCTCCCAAGCGAATAGAAGACGCCGCCAGGTAAAATGCCAATGCCATTCAATGCCTGACCAAGACCCAAACTGCAAAATCAACCCGTCTTTCTCCAAGGAGAGCATATATAGTCTAGGAAATAGACCTCTTAAAGGAACTGATCCACACCATACATCCTACCAAAACTTAATGGAGTCTCCCCTCCCCAATTTCCAGCGGTAAAAGGCTGATATGCACTGCCCATTAGCCATGATCATTCTACTGGTGTGAACAATACCGTTCCATACCGCAGACCCTTGACGAACATCAGTGGCAATGCCGTCCACACAGAGAGTGGGGCTGTACTTCTGTGCTATTACCCTTCACCATAGGGAGCAGGTGTCAGTAGCTATACGATAACTCCACTTAGTGAGTAATGCATAATTCCGCAGCTTTAAACAGCCCAGACCAGTTCCACCCTTGTCAGTTGCGGTAGTGACCGTTGCCCATCTAACTTTGCACAAACACCGTTTGTCTACCGTCCCAGCCCACAGAAAGCATTTCATCCATTTCATCCATTTCTCCAACTCCCTCCTAACACCCACTGGCAGCTGAAAAAATGTCATATAATACACAGGCAGGCTGTTGAGAACCGATTTTATCAAAGTAATTCTCCCCCCCAGCGACAGCAATGCACCCTTCCAGGCAGCTAGTTTACCTTTGAACCTAGCCACCACCGCAGCCCATGTGCTCTGACGACGTGGATTGGCACCAAGGGGCACTCCAAGGTACTGAAATGGCAATGACTGCAACCTGCAATGTAAGTCGCATGCAAGCTCCATAGCCGTAGTCCTAGGAACATTAACTCCTACAAGAGCCAACTTGAAGAAGTTGACCTTGAGACCAGATAACATCTCGTAACAACGCAAGACACTTTGAATGTTAAATAATCCCTGGTGGTCGCCTTTGCAGAATAGAATGACATCGTCTGCATACTGAAGATGTGTTAGCTGTATGCTGCCGATACTGATTCCCTGGAAAAGATTGCAGTCCACAGCTCTGCAAAGCATTCGCGACAAGACTTCCCCCACTAAGTTAAACAATAAAGGAGATAATGGATCACCCTGGCGCAGACCTCTTCCCATTTTAAATTCGGCAGACAGCACACCATTTATAAGAACGACACAACAAGCTGAAGAAACACAAGCCTGAATCCAACGACACCATTTCGCCCCGAATCCCATCGTTTCCATAACATCAAATAGAAAGTTCCACCGCACCGAATCGTAAGCCTTCTGAAAATCCAGCTTAAAACACCAGCCCTGCTGTTTAGATATCCGCATGGAGTGAATGATTTCATTAGCAACCATCACTGAATCTGCTATAAACCTACCTTCCATAAAACCAGTCTGAAGTGGAGAAATGAGATGGCTTGCCACTCTCTTAAATCGATGAGATAGTAGTTTAGCAATAATTTTGTACAAATTATTGACAAGGCTGATCGGCCTGTACTGCGAAAAATCTTCAGCCCCCTGGATTTTGGGAATCAACGTAATGAAACTATTATTGATACCCCTCGGTAATACGCCACTGACATAAAATTCCTGCACCATTGTAATGATATCAGCTCCAATCACTGCCCATGCTTTCTTAATGAAATTGAAATTAAACCTGTCTGGTCCTGGAGCCTTATGACTCCCGCAAGCCCAAACTGCCCTCTTGATCTCATCCACTAAAAATGGGCTCTCCAATTCAACTTTATCAGTGGAAGATAATTGCGGCAGGACCAGCTCCCCCAAACCAAAGCAGCAGCTACCTCCACCCGCAAATACTTCCTGGAAATAAGCCATTGCAGCAGCTTTAATCTCTGCAGGCTGACTGAGTTCTCTGTCATTCACGCGAATCGTTCCAATAAAATTGCAGCATTGTCGAATCGAAGCACAAGAATGAAAAAACCTGGTGTTTCTATCCCCAAGTTTTAACCACTGCTGCCTAGATTTCTGGCGCCACATGGCCTCAATCTGCCGCTTGAGATTACATTTCTGGTTCTGTAAATCAGCATATCGTGAGGTCAAATTCTCCTCCCTAATCTGCCGATTCTGATCCAGTAAATCAAGTTCTGCAAGGATTGTCTTCAATCTATTATCTAATTCTCCATAAGACTCTCTATGCCAGACTTTGAGCTGCTGCTTCATAAAAGCCATCTTTTTAACCACACAATACGCTCCAGGAAAGCGCTCACCTGCCTCCTTCCAACACCTCTCCACCTTGGTCAAAAAATCTTTATCCTCCCACCATACATCCCATGTACGAAAGGGTCTACTACCCCAGGAAAGACAATCGGCTTTCAAGATTAAAGGGACATGATCAGAAAAACCCTTATCCCCTGCAAACAACCGATGCCTATTGAATTGAAGACACCACGACGAAGAAACCAACGCCCGGTCAATTCTAGACTCACTATGAGTGTTGAACCACGTATATGCTTTACCAAGAAGAGGCAAGTCAACCAAGCCATTCCTGTGTATGAAATGTGCAAACCTGGAAGCCGCATTCCTTTGGAAAACACCGCCTAACCTCTCCTCTGCTGTAAGGGTTTCATTAAAATCACCCATGATCACCCAAGGGACTGTGTCCGCCGACTTCCGTTGCTGTATTTCCTCCCACAATATTCTGCGCTCCACTGCCAGGTTAGGCGCATGAAGCCCCACACAAACAAAGCAAAAACCTGAGCCCCGCACCATCATCTCCAATAACAACCATCTCTCAAACTTTTCAATACCAAAAATCTGAACAGTCGCATCATTCCACATACATACAATGCCGCCAGCCCTACCCTGAGCATCTATGGCTGTCCACTGTATGTTATTTCCAGGCCACAATCTACGCACCAAGCAATCTGAAAAGCTCTCCCTCTTTGTCTCACACAAAATCATTACACTCAACTGCTCCCTTCCTATAAGAATCCGAATTTGATTCTCTTTCAACCGTCCACCACACCCACGTACATTCCACATAGCAAAATTAATCATCAACAATTAAACCCCTCAACAAAACAAGCACCAAACTCACCTTATAATGCACACTCAGTGGTCCACGCCTGCCTGTCCTCCTTAATTTTCCCCTGCAATTTTTGCCGAATAGTTGCCTTGGTTTGCTTTCGAGTGAGTCCCAAAGTTGCAGCCACCTCCAATGTGCGCTGAGCCTCCTCCTCAATCGAACATTGTTCGGGTGCTGATCCCCTAGAACACGAGGGTACAGAGCTATCCTCTGTCTTATCACTGTTGGCAGCTAGGAAAGAAGGGTCCTCCACCATTTGTGAACCGCCACCCCTCCCCATGAGACTTTCTCTTCCAGATGACAAAATACCAGTTGGTTTTAGATGACGTAGTGTTTTCTGTTTCCCCAATCTTCCCATGGATGGCCTACCTTTGAAGATCTTTGAAGCTTTGCTTCCTTTTTTCCTCATTTTGGTAAAGACGGTCTCCTCAGGACACCTTACCGATGCTGAACTCTCCTTCGTTAGTTCCAGAGGCAGCCTTTCAGAGAATGCTTTCTGGAAAGGCTGCAATTGACCCCTGTCACTGAATGTATTTCGCACCAGCATAAACCCAGGTGCTGAGCAATGACTAAGTCCCCCCTCACAGGAAGTGGAATAACTTAAAAGCCCTCCTTTAAGTGACTGCACTGTTACACTGGTAGGCACATGACTTATTTGGTGGGGCTTCAAAGCCAGGCTCCCCTCTCCATGCTTGACTTGCTCATAATTTTACCTATCCTTTGCTTTATTCCCCGACAACGCTGGTTGGGAGAAGAGCTGTCGGCCTGTGGAGTGCGTACGCCCCTGTTCACTAGCAGGCCTGACCTTACTGCGAACTGAATTCTACTGGGGAGAGTTGGCTGGACAGCTTGTAGGCCCTCCTGTGCCAGATTGTTCTTTTCCGATATCTGGACCCTCCCTTACATCACCCTGAGCTTCCTCAATACATGCCATGAACAATTTCCCATCAACCTGAAGCTGCACCCTTTCCTGAATCGTCCCCAATCTCATAGTGGCAACCTGCAACCTCGCTGTGGCTAAGGAAGTCCAGTTGACTGTAGTTGAATGTGTCTGCACCAATGAACCAATGGGTTGGACTATCATCTGGAAAACATCTTCAGACCAAACATGTAGGGGTAAGCCAGACACCTCCACCCAACACAGACGTTTCCCACCAACGTCTAGTGGACGCCAAGGATGAAAATCATCAAATTTATCTGTCCAATATCCAAGGTTTGAATTAAATTCATGCTGCATGGATGCTTGGGTGGGGAACGTAATCAATCGTTGGGTTCCTCCCATATGATAGCAACCCACGTCCGGAGGAAAGTGCATCCCCTCCTTAAGGTGGCCACGTAAAAAACCCACCGCACTACGACGAAGCCTCTCCAAAGCCACCGATTGAGCAGATAATGTGATCGAGGAGGCGACAATGGAAGAAGGGGACTTTCCTGTAATAACTTCCACAAATGTTCGACCATCGCATTCCGGTGGAAGAACCTTAGGTACAGTCTGCTGGGCTATTCGCAGGTGCTGTTGCTCCTCGTGTAGTCCTTGGTCTTTCATCAAGCTGCCTTCACCCCGCTGGTTACGTTTCTCCCTTCTATCCGTGTAATGAGCCACGTTAAACTGCATCCGAGTATAGCACCCAAAAGTCAAAACCAGCCTCCGTTGCCTGTGTATCTCTTGAGTACCGCATCTCACGAACTTAGCAAAGCCAAATCTTAATCCCTGCCTGGACCTACGATTTGGGATGAACACATCCGCCACCGGTTCGATGTTGGCAATCTCTCGAAATAGCTTGTTAGAAGTCCACTCGTCAGGAATATCATGTATGAAATAGGAAATATATCTATCCTCAGTAAGAACTTTCGGAGGAGCCCAGGTTGGACGAGACTGTGTGTCCAGCCCCATCGCAGCCTGAGGCTGCGAACCAGCCAACCAAGTTTCCCGGACATCTTGCTTGCGAGGAGACAGGGTAGGGGAGGTTGTGTGAGTAGTATGTGGGGTGGGAGTAGAGAGAGGGGGGAGAGTTTTTGATGAGAGAGACATTATTTATGGATCATAAAATCTTCTTCCGTTGAAAGACTCCATCGATTCTAGTTTGAGGTAAGAGCGGGCGAGATAGATCTAGTTCCATGGCTAATCTTGCAAAATGACCCTTGTGAGTCCTGAAAGTATTAGCATCAATCTTCAGTCCGCTCTACTAAGTTTCTTATCTTAGTCAGAACTTTCTCATGATAATATTCTAATGGCATGAAAACCAGGGAACCAGTGTTCGATTGTGAGGTAGTGCCCCAAAATAATCCACGGAGCCCTAACAAGACATGATTCATATCATCCACAATGATAAACTTGATCAAGAAGAATCCATTCTCCATGTCTTTGAAGTCCGAAGTCGTTCTCTATAAGAGTTTCAGCTTCGTGCATATCAGAGAATACCCAATACTCTGTCCCAGTAGCTTGGATTTTTTATTAAATATAGACGAAACAATATACAAATTAACTTTGCATTATCTTAATTTTTTTTTAATTTCACTTATCAGTGTTCTTCTTTAATAGCATTTCAAATCCGAAATCTGAAATCCATATTCCCGGAATTCCTTTTCGCGCCTGTTCCATTCTAACCGCCTTCTTGAGTCTTTTCTTTTTATTTTTTTTTCAAAAGATTTATTAATCTTATTATTAACGTAATGTTTATGTTTATTTAGAGAATTTATTTTTATTGGTAGTATAAAACAAACTTTATCGATGGGTAGATTTATATTTAATCAGTAAATAAAATTATATTTTCTAAAAAATATTAAATATCTTTAACTGAAAAACAAATTATTAATAGATGGATCAAAAACCACAGTATTAGTACTCTAATTTCTGCTGCTGATCCACATATCATATCTTGTTTTTTTTAAAAAAAAACATGATGTACATTTTAATATTGGGAATTAAAAAGGTTGGTGGAATGAATGGATGCTAGTGAAATTATTCTTGGACCATGGTAGTTAGTTCTCTTCTAGTAGGATTAAAGTGAAGTTGAATTCCCTCTGGAGGTACAAATATCCTTTAGTATGCTTTGTGGGTTTCATTGGTATGCATGTTTTTAAGGGTGGTTTCATTTCTTTATTTTCATGATATGTTCTATTCATTTTAGTCTCATCGTTATTCTCAGGCCCAACCACGGTCACCGGAAACATTTCTGGCCTGAAGCCAGGGCTTCATGGTTGCTTCATGGTTTCCATGTTCATGCTCTCAGGAATACAACAAATGGTTTCACGTCAACTGGTACCATCCAACTGCCAGAATAATTTCTTGTCCATGTGTTTAGCTTCTGGACAGAACTAGAGTAGGAAGAACAGAATATCTAAAATATCTATTTGAATCTATCTATACCACATACATACTTTCGATTTCGATTTCGAAGAATTATTTTTTTAAAATTTCGATCGACTTCTAATACAGAAGACAACAGATTCAGAATCAGAAAGTTAAATCATCAGGAATTTCAGTCAAATAAACACTTCTTTTTTTACAGATGTAGATGTGGAAGGAGCAGGAACTGGAAGGATCCTTGACAAATGCACTGGTTCTGCTTTCTATTTCCCCCTGAAGCTATCATCATCTTCATCATAGCTTATGCTTCTTATTTACAGAGGTAGATGTGAAAGGCGCAGGAGGACCTGGTCGCTTCTTGACAAATGCACTGGTTCTGCTTTCTATTTCCCCTTCGCTATCATCATCCCTTTCCTTTTTCCTCCCGATAGCTTTCTCATCATCCCTTTCCTTCTTTCTCCCAGCTTGCAATTTGGCATGTAACTTCTTCTCAACAGGGTCATTTGATGGTCGGACTTCAGATTGCCGTGCAACCTTGGCACCAAGACCAAGCCTAAAATTTTCCAAAATAAAAGCTAAATAGACCAACAAGCAATTCAATTAAGAGGCCAAAGCCTAAAATTTTCCAAAAATAAAAACTAAATTGACAAACAAGCAATTCTATTAAAAATAGAATAGAATACATAATTGGCTTGTACTAACCTAGCAGGTCTGCCCTCTGGTTCTACATTTCTTGGTTCATCATCTACAGAATTACTAACCCATTGTTCAGCCTGCAGATTCACATAATGCACACAAATGTTAGGATAAGCATTCAAAAAAGAGATTTAACAAGACAAAGTTCCATTAGAAACTGATACGAGAAATAAAAACCATAAAATTAAAGAGATGAAGTAAACACTACGATAAGAACTGACAAACAAAGCTGCAAGATTTCTAAAAATTGCCTTGCCTTTCTGTTAGAAGAAAACTCAGTAATCTGAGGTGATTGAATAGTAAATTTCATTCATCTTTAATCAAACATCAGGGGTTTAGTCCTTGGCTTCGATACGAGATACTTAAAAGTTTAGGACCAATTGAACTCACTCTTGGTTGATTGACGCCTCCATGGTTGATTGATGCTTACGATATAAAGTTCTAGATTCAATATCTATATCAAAGCCACAAAAGCCTCCGGAGAAGGGTCTATAATCTGCCATCCTACCTGAACTTTAGTCATCAGTTCAAGCCCTAGGGCTCAACATGAGCAGGTCGAAAGAGTTGTACAAGAGCAATACATCACAGAAATCAAATCTGAAACGACCAACAATGTTTTTTCTTCAAAACCAACCAGAAAACACAATCAAGAGCAAAAGGAAAGAAATAATGGAGACTACATGTTAAGCAGTCGCAGATGGATAAAAAGCAGGTACCAACTTACCAATTTGAAGGCCTTGTCCAGTACAATGATTTGAGGAACAGACCCAGCTTTGGGTTTCTGGCTCACCACAGGGTTGCTCATTGTCGCCGCCTCTCTCCGTTTTCTCGCTGCTCACTATACATAAACAATCACGGTTCTAAACGGTGGCGTTTCTGGTTTTTATACTTAGTATACAGGGGTTTATATTACAGTATAAACAAATTAGGAGCAGAGGATTTTGGCGGCGGAGGTACTTATCTCGCAGATCAACCATAGAATTCTGGAGATATTAGCTTAAAAGTTTAGGACTTCCATTTTCAAGATTAAATTTTTATGATGAAATTGTAATTTTTATGGCTTAACTTACTATTTTCAACAGTAATAGTTAATAAAGATGAAGGATTGTCTATCTTGATAAATATTCATAAAAGAATATAAAAGTAAAATATAGAGAGATATAAAGATGAATTATTACCCTAATTTTAAGGAAGAATTATACATCTTAAATATACACCAATCTAAACCCAATAAAAAATTAATCTTACTGATTGATATCTTCTGTTGACAAGAATGGGTAAAGGTGAATTTTTTATTGAAGACTTGTCAGTAACAGCCAATAGATGTAACTTTATACTATTAATTGATATGATGGGATAAATATGGGTCTAAGTAAGATAATCAGTTTATCCTCTGTACTTTTCCTTCAACAAACAAACCGGAAAAACCCACTTGTGAACAAATTCGGACAGCATGGTTGGATGATCGACCAGATATTGAAGAATGAACATATGAGCTTTGTTCAGCAGAGTTCTCTGCTGATTGACCAGCCATTTTAGTAGAACGAGCAGATGGTGGTTCTTCCCAGTTGCTTGCAGGCTGGGATGGTGGTGGGATTGCTGAAGATGGGGTAGCTGATGATGGCGTTTCCACAGAGTTCCCAGCTATAGATGGTCTAATGTTTGACGTTGTCTGTGGTGGAGTTTGTTCTTGACGAGAACGAACTGTCTAATAGAAACAATAAAGAATGTCAGCTCAGCACAGGTTTCCTGGATGATCTGCCAGAAACCTAATATGAATACAATGTAAAAGCCGACGGAGGGGATTAGTCATTATTGTCGACGGTGAATTACCATAGGAGAACGAGCTCGCATGGACCTTCCACCAGCACGTCCAACAACAACTGAGCCACCACTCCCTAATCTGTAAGGAACCAAAGCTTCATCCGCCTCATCATCCTCATCAGCAGGCTGGTTTATCTTCGCCCTTGCAGGAATATTAGCTGCAGGTCTGCCCTGCACTTCAAAGTGCAAATCTGCGGACACAGCTCCTTGGGTTATCTTGGGTGATTTTAATTTTTTTTGAATAGACATCGATATATATATATTAGATAGAAAATGGTACAAGAGAGAATGACAATAAAGCATTATCATGGCTCAAATAGAGCAGGAGAAGCTATCCGATACCAGAAACAGCACAGGCATCCGATAGTTTCACCATCCATGAACCTACAGAATCCTAAAAGAAAGAAAGTCCCCTGAAGGTAAAACAGACAAGCAATCTGGGCAACCTTCCTTTAGATTATACTTAGCCCAGCAGAAACCATGCCTAATGGCATTGTAAAACAACTCATCCACATTGCCTACAACTTGCCGAAAAATGCGTGCATTACGTCCTAACCATATACTCCATGTCAAAGCAAAAAGTAACACATACCAAAGACCCTGCCATCTAGCTGGAATGGAGAAACCTCCCCACTGCAGGAACAAATCTGTCATACATCTTGGCTGTACCCAACACAAACCCCATTTGTAGAATAAAAGAGACCAGCACCGCCATGCTAATCTACAGCCAAGTAGGATGTGATTGGAATCTCCTTCTGCCTAGCCACATGCCTCACAGTCTCCGTCAGAAGCTGGTAATACTCCAAGGCGGATAAGCTGGCCTTTCGCACTGAGTTTCTCCCTACACGCAAGCCACATGAACGCTTGCCATTTAGGAGCGCCCTGCCGTCTCCAAACATTTGGAATCATCTGTTCATTGGGCAGAACTGTAAGAGCTTCTAAGGTATTGTAACAATTACGAACAGAGAATGGCCTCAATTGTTCACCCCACAGTAACTCATCTTCCTGAAAGGAGGTCGGAACAAAAGCACTCAACAGATCCTCTAATCTATTAACTTCCCCCTCCTCCCATACGAATAACCTTCTCCGCCATGTCAATCTCCACTCCCAGGTCTGTCCAACTATAACCCCAAACTGAACTATTGCTCCCTCTTTGGCCAGAGAAAGATCATACAAACGAGGGAACAATGACATTAAAGGACGACTGCTACACCAACAATCTCGCCAGAAAATAATAGACGTACCTTGACCCAATCTCCATCGGTGGAATTCTGAGAGGCACTGGCCGTTGGAGAAAGAAAGCTTACTAGTCTGCATGAGCCCGCGCCAGATAGAAGACACACCGCTAACATCACACACTATGCCCGCTGGAGTGAGATGAGGGCTGTATTTTTGCATAATCACCTGTTTCCACAAGGAACATGTATCGGTGGCAAGTCTCGCACACCACTTAGTAAGAAGTGCCAGATTTCTAAGCCGCAAGCATCCCAGGCCGGCTCCTCCCCTATCCTTTGAACGCACCACCACGGACCAACGGACTTTGCACCAACACTGGGACTCAATTTTACCAGTCCATAAAAAGCGCCGCATCCATTTTTCTAATACCTTTCTAACGCACACCGGCATCTGAAAGAAGGTCATGTAGTAAACAGGGAGGCTGTTCAGCACGGTTTTTATTAAAGTGACTCTTCCTCCCAGTGATAGTAAGGATCCCTTCCATGAGGTCAGTTTGCCCTTGAATCTATCCATCACCGTTTGCCACGTGCTTTGACGATTGGGGTTCGCTCCAAGGGGAACACCAAGGTACATGAATGGTAACACCTGTTGCCGACAGTGTATCATAGAGGCCATTGCCGCTGCTTCGACATTGGATGTATTAATGCCGACTAACCCGGACTTGTGGAAGTTGATTTTTAAACCTGATAACATCTCGAAGCATCGCAGCAGCCGTTGAAGACGAATGACCTCCTGTTGGTCACCTTGACTAAAGAGGATGATATCATCTGCATATTGCAGATGCGTAAGACGTAAACCGCCCATGGTGATGCCCCGAAAGACTTGGCAATCTGCTGCTGCAAGCAACATCCGTGACAAAACCTCAGCCGCAAGGTTAAACAGTAAGGGAGAGAGCGGATCACCTTGTCGCAGGCCACGTGCTACAGAGAATTCCTCCGTGGGGGCCCCATTAATGAGAATGGCACACCGCGCAGACGATATACAACTCTGAATCCATGTCCGCCACCGCCTCCCGAAACCCATTAGTTCCATAACTTCAAGGAGAAAAGACCAATTTACCGAATCGTAGGCCTTTTGGAAATCTAACTTTAGACACCAACCTTTGCGCTGGGACTTCTTCATACTATGTATAATCTCATTAGCCACCATAATTGAATCTGCAATATACCGTCCTTCAATGAAACCAGTCTGAAAAGGAGAGATTAGCTGTTCCATCACTCGTTTAAGCCTCTTTGACAAAAGCTTTGCAATAATTTTGTACAAACCGTTGAGGAGACTGATAGGTCTGTAAGCACTGAAATCTACTGCACCTGCTTTCTTGGGAATGAGTGTGATAAAGCCGTTATTTATCCCCCTAGGGAGAGTCCCGCTGGAGTAAAATTCTGTCACCATCGCAACTATATCCTTGCCAACAACCGACCATGCTTTCTTGAGAAAATAAAAATTAAACCCATCAGGTCCAGGCGCTTTATGACTACCGCAGTCCCATACAGCTGTTTTTATCTCATCCTCAGTAAAAGGAGCTTGTAACTGATCTGCCTCTGTAGAAGATAAACAAGGCAGTGCTAACCTGCCCAACCCCAACCAGCGATGTCCCTCATCCGCGAAGAAACGGCTGAAGTGATCAACAGCAGCCCTTTTGATATCCGCAGGGGTGGTTAGAAGTCTATCCTGAAACCGAATGGATCCAATGAAGTTATAGGCGCGCCTGAGCGTAGCACTAGCATGGAAAAACTTGCTGTTTTTATCCCCCAGCGTAAGCCACTGCTGTCTCGACTTTTGCCTCCACATCGCTTCCAATTTCTGTTTTATAGCCCATTTCTGTTCCTGTAAAGCTTGATATCGACCAGTCAAAGTATTCCCGGTATCGCCTCGATGCTGGTCCAATGAATCAATCTCGGCCAGTATAAATTTCAGATTACTTTCTAATGCCCCAAAATGAGTCTTGTGCCACAACTGTAATTTTCTCTTTAGGAACGCGAATTTTTTAACCACACAAAAATTCCCAGGAAAATAGTTTGCTGCCTCCCGCCATACACTGTCAACCATCGGAAGGAACTGGACGTCATCCCACCACATATCCCATGTACGGAATGGCTGGCAGCCCCACCTGAAGGAGTCAGCCTTAAAGAGTAAAGGAACGTGATCAGAAAACCCCTTATCCCCCGCATACAGTCGATGATGGCTGAATTGTGAACACCACTGCGGTGAAGCTAGAACTCTATCTATGCGAGATGCACTATGCGAATTAAACCAGGTGAAAGTTTTACCGATAAGGGGCATATCAACCAAACCTGTTCTACTGATGAACTGCATTAATCGGTTTGCTGCCCCATAATTAAAGTAGGAGCCAAGGCGTTCTTCAGCCGTAAGTGGTTCGTTGAAGTCTCCTAAAATAATCCAGGGGATGCTATCTGTACCCTTCCGCTGTGCCAGCTCCACCCAAAGCAGACGTCGTTCCGCCACTACATTCGGAGCATGTAAACCAACACAAACAAAGGAAAAGCCAGTCTCCCGAACCCGCATCTCTAAACGCATCCATCTCTCAAATTTTTCTACCCCATGAACCTGAACTGTTAACTCATTCCACAAGCAGACAATGCCCCCTGCACTCCCATGGGCATCAATGGCTTCCCATTTAATGTTACGCCCAGGCCACAAACGGGCTGCCATTGAACCAGAGAAAGTCTCCCGCTTTGTCTCACATAGCCACACAATACTCAGCTGTTCTTTGAGAATAAGAGTCCGTACCTGACTCTCCTTCATCTTCCCCCTGCATCCTCGTATATTCCAAAAAGCTAAATTAACCATGCAATTGGAAACACCCCTACTTACCCGTCACTGGCAGTACACTACATATTACAATGAGCATGCCACTCCTTATCTTCCTCCACAATCAAAGCCTTCAACTTCTGCCTAATCGCCGCTTTCGTGTTCTTTCGACTGAGGCCAAGTTGGTCAGCAATATCTAGGGTCTGCTGTATCTCCTTGTCCATAGCGCACCCACGTACATCCGGATATGCAACACCTCTTATGGCGGATGACCCTTCCTCTTTGTCAGTTGGCTCAGCATCAAGAAACGATGGATCAGCTACCGGTAAGGAAGCTCCGCATCGATTAGGCTGGCTCTGTTGCTCCGAAGACAGACTTCCATTGGGTTTAAGGTGCTTGAGCTTTTTATGCTTACCACGGCTCCTATCACCAGCTCTTCCTTTGGAACCTACTCTCGAGGCTTTCTCTCCTTCCCTCCTCATTTTAGTGAACGCCATCACCTCTGGGGAAGATGGATCTGCTGAATTTTCCTCTGTATGCTCACCTTGTTCGCCTACTGATAGGGCCTTGCGATGAGAACTGCGCTGATCCTCTGAAGCAGAATTCGCAAGCACAAGCGCAGGAGCAGAGAAATGACTTCTAGGCCCACTGTAACTCATAGAATGACCTATCTGGCCCTCCTTTTGCTGGGTCAGCGGGTGACTCATCATCACCTGTACCATCTGAGCTGGAAAAATAGGCTGAGCTGGTGGAGCATACAACCCACTATCCTCGCAATTAAGGCAATTACCTTCCGCTACCTTCTGCCTCTGCACACCCTTGTCCTTCGGGTCCATCCCTGTTGTCTTGGCTGCTGGATGGCTGACTTTTTTCTGGGCCATACTGATGTGCCTATCAACGGATGGGGAGGGTTGAAGAGGGACAATAAAGCTATTACACCCAGAAGACACGGAACCTTTTTCAGCCACCTCGGGCCCCAGACAAGCTTTCTCTTTTACTTCACAAATCTGCACTGTACACTGTTGACCATCTAAAACCAATTTTACGTGTTGCTGGATATCCAAGAAGACAGGAGTGGCTATTTGCATGACTGCACCTGCGAGATTGTTCCAATTTTTGGTGTGTGGGTGAACCTGTACCACCGAACCGACTGGGCTAATCACCTTCCTGAATGCATCTTCATACCATACATGCAGGGGTAAACCTCGCACCTCCACCCAACATAATCTTCTAAGAACAGCATCTTCCAGCCGCCATGGTTGCAGCTCATAAAACTTGGTATTCCAAAAAGCACAGTTAATACTAAGTTCCTTCTTCATATGTGCAGTAGATTCGAAGACCAATAATTTCTGATAGGATCCCATAGCAAAGCACTCGACCCCGTCCGGGAGGCTTAACTGGACGTCAGAGCATTGGCGGAGAAGGCCAACTGCACTGCGATGCAGCCGCTCCAGGAGCCCCGGGTCTGAGGAAATCTCCAAGAGAGGTTCCCCCGACTCATTCTGCTGTTGGTCGGCAGTAACTTCAGCATAAGTACGCCCATCCCTCTCCCGCAAAGGTGGTTGGGAAGTAGCTACAGGTAGTGGTTGCCTCTCAATGGGCGCTGCTAATCTACCTTGAGCCCCAGACTGACCTCTTCGCTCCCCTATTCCAGCATCATAACGTGCTACATTCATGTGTAACCAAGCAGAGCCACCTAGTTTCATGTGCAGTCTTCGTTGTCGAGCTTCTTCCTGTACTCCGCACCTAACGAATTTGAGAAAACCAAAACGAACTCCCCGCTTGGAAAGGCGACCAGAGATGAATACATCAACCACTGGTTCCACTGCGGCTATCGCTCGGAATAACGAGCTGGACGTCCATTCATCTGGAATACCGTCGATGAAATAAGAAATGTACCGATCCCGGTGTAACACCTGTGTTGGTGACCATTTGGACTGCTCCAGCCCTACGTTGCCTAGGGGGAGTGAACTTTTCACATGGAGTGTTGAGGATGGATTCCTGGTCCGACCTTCCTCACGGTTGGTTAAAGGAGATGGAGGAACAGCGGGGGTAGATGTGAGGGGGACTGATGAAGGCTTGTGGTTGTTGGGTTGTGGTGTTGGGTTGGGGACTATGTTTGGGTAGATGTTGAAAGGTGGAGTAGAGAGTGGGGGGAGGTTTGGGGAGGTGAGAGATGTCATTTTTTTCCCGTAATGTCTTTAGCTTCTTGGGTGATTTTAATGAGTCAGTCAATGATGAGGAGCGACTTGGCCGGTCTTTCAATAGCACTGCTGCTCGCAGATTTCTGCAATTCGTCAATCGGAATGATTTAATTGATCTGCCGCTCCTTGGCAAAGATTATACGTGGTTCAATTCACAGAGTGCCTCCGGAATTGATCGGGTTCTGGCCTCCTCAAATTGGTGTCTGCAATTCAACCGTCACAGGTTATACGCAGGACATAAAGGTTTTTCAGATCATGTCCCATTAATACTGAAAGCTGACTCCTTCTTTTGGGGAATTAAGTCGTTTCGTTCGTGGGATTTCTGGTGGGAGGACAAACATTTCTTAGAAACGGTAGAGGAATATTGGCAGGAGGCTGGGCGCTGCTTCCCAGGAACGTTTGCTGTGGTTAAGAAGTTGGCTTTCTTAAAGAAGAAACTCAAGGTACGACATAATGAAACGTTCGGCGCATTGGAGAATAAAATGAAGACACTACTCGCTGAAATTGATTCTTTAGACCAGAATAGAAGGGGTTCGGGGACAGACTCAACAAAGAGATATGAAGAACTACAGGTTCAGAAGTGGGACTTAAAGAAGAAGATTGAGGCTATGTGGAGGCAGAAGTCCAGACAATAATGGCTCAAACTTGGGGATAGAAACAACAAGTTTTTCCACTCTTGTGCTAACATGCGGCGTTGTTATAACTTTATTGGATCAGTGAAAGTCAATGGCAAGGATATGTTTAAGCCAAATGAGATAAAGACTGAAGCGGTAGATTATTTCCAAAGAATTTTTGCGGATGAGGGTATCAGGTGGTTAGGATTGGGTGGGCTAAATCTACCCAGGTTGACAACAGCAGAAGCAGCCAATCTCGAAGGTCCTTTCTTGGAAGAGGAGATAAAGAGCGCTGTATGGGATTGCGGTAGTCACAAGGCCCCAGGACCGGATGGTTTCAATTTTTATTTCATTAAGAAAGCTTGGAAAGTGATTGGAGAGGACATCACAATGATGGTGAAAGAATTTCAGTTCAGTGGAGAATTGCCCTGTGGGATAAACAACAAATTTATTACATTAATCCCTAAGATACAAGGTGCAGCCGAGTTTAATTCTTACAGGCCTATCAGCCTCATCAATAGTCTGTACAAAATCATTGCTAAGATATTGTCCAAACGGCTTAAGCGAGTAATGGATCAGTTAATTTCTCCCTTTCAAACTGGTTTCATGGAAGGAAGGTACATCGCTGATTCGATTATGGTTGCCAACGAAATCATCCATACCATGAAGAAGTCAAAGCGCAAAGGCTGGTGTCTCAAATTAGATTTTCAGAAGGCGTATGACTCGGTAGATTGGGACTTCCTACTTGAGGTGATGGAAAAGATGGGTTTTGGTACTCAATGAAGGAGATGGATTCAGGCGTGTATTTCATCGGCTTGTTGTGCAGTCCTTATCAATGGTGCGCCAACAGTTGAATTTAATTTGGGGAGAGGTCTACGACAAGGCGATCCATTATCACCGTTATTGTTCAATTTAGCAGCGGAGGTTCTGTCAAGGATGCTTGGTCATGCGACTGATAGTCAAATTTTTTAGGGCATAAATGTTGGGGTTTTACATCTAACGCATCTACAATATGCTGATGATGTTATTCTTTTTAGCCATGGCGATCAGCAGGAGATACTCACCCTCAAGAGAATCTTGAGATGTTATGAGTTACTATCCTGGTTAAAGATTAATTTTTTCAAATCCGGACTAGTAGGGATTAATGTGTCTAATGGGGAGGCTGTGAGTTTGGCGTCTATGCTTCGCTGCAGGTTGCAGACTTTGCCATTCCAGTACCTTAGGGTGCCTCTTGGGGCGAATCCACGTCGCCAAAGTACGTGGGCTACGGTGGTTGCAAGATTTAAAAGTAAACTAGCGTCATGGAAAGGCTCTCTGTTGTCGCTGGGGGACCGAATCACACTGCTCAAATCAGTGCTAAGTAGTTTACCAGTGTACTACATGACTTTTTTCCAGATGCCTGCGGGAGCTAGGAAGGATTTTGAGAAATGGATGAAGCGTTTTCTTTGGACTGGAAAAGTAGATAAAAGATGTGTCTGCAAAGTGAGCTGGTCGGTGGCAGTCAGGGCAAAAGAAAATGGGGGTGCAGGGCTAGGATGCTTGAAGTTGCAGAATGATGCTCTGCTTACAAAGTGGAGCTACAGAATTGCTACTAATACATGTTCGTTGTGGAAACAGGTAGTATCACAGAAGTATAGGCCCAGATTGTGCTCCGAAGGCATAGTGAGTGATGTAAGTCACGGTTTTGCCATCTGGAAAGGAATTGTGCAGACCAGCAGATCAACATTGTCAAATGGCAAGTGTATCTCAGAATTCTACCACTGGAAATTGGGAAAAGGTGATTCCATAGCTTTTTGGCAAGACGTCTGGTGCGGAGATTCTCCCTTACAGGTGCTATTTCCGAGATTATACGATATCGCATTGGAGAAGGAGGGGTCTGTCTTAAGGTTCGCAGTGTGGCGTTGGCGACAATATTTATTCGGAAAGAAATTCTTTTTGGAAACTGATCATCAATCCCTAAAAACAATACTAACTCAAATGATTAATACACCTGAGCAGCAATGTTGGATTTCCAAATTAATGGGTTATGATTTTGAAATCCGATATTGACCGGGCAAGGAGAATCTTCCTGCAGACGCTCTTTCACAGTTGCAAGAATCCAAGGCTACATTTCAGGCCTTGCAAGCTGTTTCACGGCTGCTCCACTCCATTATTTCTGCAATCAAGACATTAATTGCTACCCATCCAGATGCTCAGGCGAAAATCTTGGCGATTGAACAAAAACCTGATTCTGTTCCACACTATACATATCGCGATGGGCTTCTTTGGTTTAAAAATCGTATTTGGCTCCCTAATAATTCACCCTTGTAGGATTTACCTCTAGAGGAATTCCATAACATTCCAATGGGAGCCCACGCAGGCATCCAATGCACCTTAGCGTGTTTATTGGTCTCTTTCCATTGGAACAATTTTCGGCTCCTTAAGGCCTGCTTCAGCCACTTCTGGTTCTGACCAAGGTTTGGGATTCCCTGTCCATGGATTTTGTTACTAATCTTCCCCCATCTCAAGACAAAACTGCAATCTTCGTGGTCATTGATCGCTTGTCCAAGTTCGTCCACTTCCTCGCCCTCGCTCGTAATTTTACTTCAGTTTCTATCTCCGATATTTTTGTCAAACACATCATTCGTTTACATGGTTTCCCAACAACTATCATCTCCGATTGCGACCCCTTATTTCTAAGTACCTTTTGGCAAGAGCTCTTCCATTTACAGGGGATTGTCTTGGCTATGAGCACATCCTACCACCCACAAACTGATGGGCAAACAGAGGTGGTTAATCGATATTTGGAGGATTATTTGTGGTGTTTTTCATCTGACCGCCCTTGCCACTGGATTCTTCATCTTCACTAGGGCGAATTTCACTATAACACAGCGTGGCATTCCTCCATTAAGATGATGCCGTTCGAAGCCTTATATGGTTGTAAACCTCTAGTGCTTGTCGATTATGATGAGGGAAACTCCACCAGGGTGGCATCACTCAACTCTCTCCTTCATAAGCGCAGCCACGTCCTAGCAGATCTTTGGCGGAATATGCACAATGCATAGATGCGTATGAAGCAGTGTGAAGATAAGCATCGCACTGATATTGAATTTGTTGTTGGTGACTGGGTCTTTTTTTGTCTCAAACCATTTCGACAAGGTTCTATCCACCGACCTCTTACTACTAAATTATCCAGGCAAAACTTCGGACCCTTTGAGATCATGGAAAGCATTGGTCCGGTGGCCTACAAACTTCATTTACCGGATCATGCCCGTATTCATGATTTTTGAAGAAGATATCGATATATATATAAAAGGCAAAATGCCAAAGAAACTATACAATGATATAGTGTAACAGCTCAATGGACAAAATGAAACAAATAGATCCTGTGAGTAAGTGACAGGATCTGTTAGTTTCAGAACTCCAAATGCTAAGACCAGTACAAGAACATTAGTCCCAACAAGCAATACAATCAATACCGCCAAACTGAACTGGACTACACCATCCTCAGACCCTTGGAAACACACAGCTGCCGCCCTGCTGACTGCATCTCTAAAGCCTACTGGTACAGCCCAACCGAATGCACCATGCACCAGAAAATAGTGACCATACCAGTACTCACACCAGTGAACTCCAGGGGAAACAAAACAAAAACATTCTCTCAACAAATCAGTCCACTACCCAGGCACCCAACGCAGATAAAAAACTACTGGAAGCAATCAATCCCAAAATGTCAACATCAGCATTCGGCAAATTAAATCTAGCCCAACAACAGCCATATCGTAAACCATGATAACAGATATCCTGAGCACTACTATCCTCCTGACAAAAAATCTTACGGTTCCTTCCAAGCCAAATACTCCACGTAATGGAAAAGAGTAATACATACCAGAGATCTGCCCACCTTCGAGGAATTGAATAGCCACCCCACTGATCAAATAATTCAGCCATAGACCTTGGTTGAACCCAAACCAAGCCCCACCACTTGAACAGCCGCGACCAACATGTCCATGCCTTCCGACAATCCAGCACAATGTGATTGGAATCCTCCTCACCAACACCACAATCAGCACAAAAACGAGCTGCAATAGGGATGATACCAAGTCGAGCAAGATGCCGTCTCGTAGACAGCTTTTCCCTGCATGCCAACCACATAAAGGCTTGCCACTTTGGTGAACCATGCTTAGTCCAGACATTGGGGATCGGCCAGACCGTGGCTGAGGGCAAGCATTCGGCCAGGGAGGAATAGCAATGGCGAACCGAGAATGGCCTCGCCTGACTTCCCCACAGAAGGAGATCCTCATCCACGACAGAAGGTTGAACCGTACCCAGCAACAACATGAGGCGCCCCACCTCAGCTTCCTCCCAAGCAAAAAGCCGTCGTCGCCATATCAACGACCAGCGCCAACCCGTTTCAATGAACATACCAAAACCCCGCACTGGTCCCTCTTTATCCAAGGATATTGCGAACAATCTGGGGAAGAGTAATCTGAGAGGCTCCGGACTACACCAGATATCATGCCAAAATGCAACAGAGTCTCCTTGGCCCAGTCGCCATTGATAGAAGGATGACAAACACTGACCAGTCGGCAAGGAGGACCTACTCGTCCTCACAATGCCTCTCCAGATTGCAGAGCCCTCTGAAATGTCACACACAATACCCTCTGGTCGCAATGTAGAGTGATACTTTTGTGCTATCACCATGCTCCACAGCGAAGTACTATCTGTAGCCAACCGATAGTTCCACTTCATCAACAATGCCTCATTCCTTAATTTCAAACACCCCAACCCGAGACCTCCGCTATCCTTTGATCGTACTACAACTGACCATTGTACCTTACACAAACATCGTTTGTCCGCCGTACCCATCCAGAGGAACCGACGCATCCACTTGGTTAATTCCTTACGTACACCAGTAGGCATCTGAAAAAAATTCATGTAATAAACTGGGATGCTATTCAAAACAGTCTTGAGCAGCACAATTCGGCCACCTAGCGATAATAGGGATCCCTTCCACGAAGTTAGCTTCCGTTTGAACCTATCAATCACCGTAGACCAAGTACTCCTTCGACGAGGATTAGCCCCAAGAGGTACTCCAAGATAAAGAAAAGGAATGGTCTGTATCCGGCAGTGAATTGAAGACGCCATGACCATAACCTCCTCACTTGGAACATTGATTCCCACCAAGCCAGATTTAAAGAAATTAATCTTTAATCCTGACAGCAGCTCAAAACAATGTAAAATCCGTTTTAACCCGAATAATCCCTGCTGGTCTCCCTGACTGAACAGTATAACATCATCCGCATACTGTAAATGCGTTAACCGAAGATTCCCAACCGCCATGCCAGTGAGTATCTGCTGATCAGCTGCTGTCCCAATCATGCGTGACAAGACTTCTACCACTAGATTAAATAAAAGCGGTGACAAGGGATCACCTTGTCGCAACCCTCGACCTATATTGAACTCCGAAGTAGGCACCCCATTGACAAGTACTGAACAGCGTGCCGTGGAAACACACGTCTGAATCCAGCGACACCATTGCCCACCGAACCCCATTCGCTTCATCACCTCGATTAAAAATTCCCAATCTACCGAGTCATACGCCTTTTGAAAGTCCAATTTGAGGCACCAGCCGCATCATTTAGAACTCTTCATGGTGTGGACAATTTCATTGGCAATCATGATAGAATCTGCTATATATCGCCCTTCAAGAAATCCGGTCTGTAAGGGGGATATAAGGCGCGCCATCACCCGTTTGAGCCGTGTTGCCAGCAATTTGGCAATAATCTTATACATACTGTTAATAAGACTAATAGGCCGGTAGGAGCTGAAATCTGCTGCGCCCTTCACCTTAAGGATTAGCGTAATGAAGCTGGTATTAATACCACGAGGCAACATCCCGCTGGAATGAAATTCCTGCACCATTGTCACTATCTCCCTTCCAATGACGTCCCAAGCCTTCTTAATGAAATAAAAATTGAATCCATCAGGTCCTGGCGCTTTATGGCTGCCACAATCCCACACCGCACACTTAATTTCCTCCTCTGAAAACGGAGTTTCAAGAACAACGGCTTCCGCGGTAGAGAGGATAGGAAGACTCAGCCGGCCCAATCCTAAACACCGAGCTCCATCAGACGCGAATGCCTGCTGAAAATGCCTAACAGCTGCCCCTCTGATTTCAACCGGTATACAGCTACTCATTCCCTCGAACGTGATGTTACCAATAAAGTTGGAACAGCGACGGATGGAAGCACAAGAGTGGAAAAATTTGCTGTTCTTGTCTCCCAATTTAAGCCACTGCTGACGTGCTCTTTGCCTCCACATAGCTTCCAATTGTCGCCTCAGCTCCCATTTTTGATATTGTAACACTTCATACCGTTGACAGCAGCCATCAGCCCACTCCCGTCGATATTGATCCAGGGAATCAAGTTCAGTCAATATGGCCTTTAACCGAGTTTCCATTCCCCCAAAAACACCTACATGCCACTCCTTTAACTGCTGCCGCAGGTAAGCCAACTTCTTGATGACACAAAATTCACCAAGAAACCGAGTGCCTGCTTCCTGCCATAATTGCGTGACCACCTCAATGAACTGCTTATCCTCCCACCACACATCCCAAGTTCGAAACGGTCTTCGTCCCCAATAATACGAATCAGCTTTCAACACCAATGGAACGTGGTCCGACAATCCCTTCACACCAGCATACAACCTATGATTAGCGAAATGAACACACCAAGCAGGGGCTACCAATACCCTGTCAATTCGGGATGCACTATGTGAATTAAACCAAGTAAACTCCTTGCCTAAGAGAGGCATATCAATCAATCCTGCCTGATGAATAAAAGACACAAAACGACGAGCTGCTGCAGGATTAAATGAACTACCAATCTTCTCCGTTGCTTGGACCGATTCGTTAAAATCACCAAGAATAACCCACGGAATTTCATCCCCAGATTTACGACTAAGCAGCTGTTCCCACAACACATTCCGCTCACTCGCACATTAGGTGCATGAAGCCCCGCACACATAAAGCAAAACCCTTTTTCCCTCACCCGCATCTTTAAAAGAATCCATCTAGAAAATCTTTCAATACTGAGATTTTGTACCTGTATATCATCCCAAAGACAAGCGATGCCTCCTGTCCTCCCTTGGGCATCCACTGTCGCCCATTGAATGTGTTCTCCGCACCACAATCGCCCTGCTAATCGATCAGAAAAACAATCCTGTTTCGTCTCACACAAAATTAAAATACTTAACTGTTCTTTACGAATCAATTCGGAAATCTGTTGCCCCTTCATCTTACCCCTACTACCGTGCACATTCCACAAGGCTAGATTAAACATGTAAATGATCAAAACCCCTCACCCTCAGTAACTAGCAGGACACTGCTAATTGCAGTGCGCTAGCCATTCCTCGCCTTCCTCAATTATTCTCGTCTGTAGCTTCCTCCTGATGGCATTCTCCGTCTGTTTATGGCTGAGCCCCAAAGCTTCCACTTTTTCTTCGGGATTGCCCTTATTACATCCTCTTTCTATTCTGGAATAACGCAACCTTGTTCATGGAAATCTCCTCGTTCCACAAGTTTTAGTCCAGTGGCAGACCCAATCAGTTGACGATACTGCTTGGGAAGATCTTTCGGCTATCCTTTCTGAATTTCCTAGCCTTCACCTTGAGGACAAGGCTATTCCTAGGGAGGGAAGTATTGTTACACATATTAACCACGTCACCACAAATCATGAGCTAGTCCACAGTGATGCGATGTCCATATGTACACTTCAACGTGATGCGAAGTTGAGCAAGTCCACAGGTGCACGTGCTGATAGCTACTGCACAAAAAGGAGGCGCATCACCCACCTTCCCACTAAACTTAGGGACCACACTTGAGTGAATCACTGTCTAGTCTACACATTGCTGATTCTCGCTATTTCATTATTGTCATTTCATTTTCTTTTAACCATTGTACTTTGTCTTCAAACTCTATAAGAGTGCCAATAAACAAACAGGGGGGGAGTTTTTTCCCTGCAACTTGCTTCTCTTCGTTCTTACTCTTCTACCTCGCTCCCCTTCTACTTGCCAGCTAGTTTCCCTCGTAACAGAGTCATTGAAATATCGATTGCTTCAAAGGATGAAATTTTTTTTATGAGGCTTGGTGAGTTTGAACTTATAAAGCAATTTTGTTACCGAAACGCACTAACTCCTCGAAGAAATAGGTTGTTCGGAACTTCACTTTTTTTATCTTTCTAGCGAACATGAGCGTTTAGAAATCCCTGATCAAATTTTTAAAGAGACTAAGAATCTCAAAATTTTGGATATAACTAACCTCTCTCTTCCGTTATTGCTCTTTTCTCCAGTTCAACTGCAGGATCTTCAGACATTGTGTCTTGATTTTTGTGAGTTAGAAGAGATATCCATGATCGGGAAGCTTAAAAATCTGGAAATCTTCAGCATTCAAGAGTCTAAACTTGAGTGTTTACCTGCAGAGATTGGACAATTATCCAAGTTGAAATTGTTAAATTTGTCTGATTGTTTTTCCTAAAAATGATTCCATCAAATGTGCTGTCAAAGTTTTCAAACCTTGAAGATTTGCATATGCAGAATAGTTTTGATCAATAGGGAACACTTGAAGAACAAAAGAATGCTAGCCTTATGGAGTTGAAACATTTGTCCATACTCACCAATTTGGAGATTCATATTTGAGATCCCAAGATGATACCAGCTAGGTTGTTCTCTGAAAGGCTGAAAAGATACAAATATATATAGGAAGTGATTGGGATTCCGAATCAGTAGGTGCCTCATAAAAAATATTGAAACTCAAGATGGATACAGACATTGGCAATGAGATGTTTGGTGCCAGAATCTTGATGACTGTTGAGAGGCTATATCTGGACCAAGTAAAGGGGGTTAAGAATGTCCTCGATCAGTTGAATTCACAAGGATTTTTTCTATTGAAGCATTTGCATATCCAAAATCACTCTGAAATTGAACATTTAATTGTTGCTGAATCAAGTAATTGGCGTCCTTCCAACAATGCCTTCCCCATGTTGGAGTCTCTTGTCCTCAACAATTTGGCCTCATTAGAGATGTTTTACAGCGGAGAACTCAAAGGTTAGTCTCCCCAAACTTGCAAGTTTCTGCATTGCAAACATGATCGAATTGTGATCCCTAAAAGATTTGAAGATTCAGGGATGCCCAGCAATGACGGAATTTATGGGCAACAATTTAGAATCAGACGAGGCCAACTTGACTTTCTTCGATAGAAAGGTAATATCCTGTTTCAGTTCAGCAGGTTTTAAACTTTGTTTCACATTTTAATTTTCCTGTATTCCAAGAGATTTTATCTTAATTCTATTAGTTAGTCATAATTATAAATTATAAAGCTAATGAATGTTAGTACAGGTTTCCCTCCCCAAATTAGAGATACTAGAAATCAGCAACATGGAAAACTTGAAGATGATATGGCACAACCAATTCCATCCGAATTCCTTTTGCAAGCTAAAGACATTAAGGATTAGCGATGTAAAAGAGTTGCAGTTCATTTTTCCCTCCAATTCTTTTTTCACACATTTCTTCCATCTCGAGGAAATGTCCATCTCAAATTGTGATTCACTAGAGAGGATTTTTGATAAGCAAATGGTAATTTATTCAAAAGAATCAAATTCGAGAGCAGCCTCGCAGTTACAGAGCATATTTATCGATAATCTACCGAATTTGAAATATATATGGAATTGGGATGAGACCGATGATCTTCAACGCATTTTATCCTTTCATAATCTTCGAAAGTTGTATGCTAAAATTTGCTGGAGTCTTGAAGCATTTTGGGAAAAACTTGATCATTTCCCATTTCGCTAAGTTAAGATGGGCATTTAATATTTAGTAATAGGAGCACGCAGGTTTATAATTCTCTAATATGGAGAATCCTTCTACTAATCAAAAGAATAGTAGAATTACAAGGGTGTGTTTACCAAACTCACCATATGGTGGTTTTCTCAAGCTTGAGGTTAGAAACTTCCCAAGCTATCTCTCTCTTCTCTCTCAAAGAGGCTATCTAAATCTCACTTCAAGGAGTGGCTTCACTCTTGGTTTTTTGGGATGGATAGGAATAAGAGTTCCTACCTCTATTTATATCATTCCACCTCCTCAATGAATGGTGGAGATCACTTGCATCTAATGGTGAGAATTCATCCTCTAGAATCCTCTATACTTTTTCACTTTCTTCTATAATCTTTCATAGTCTTCCTAGAGGTTCCACACATCTCTAGGGTATTCCAGAGGCTTCCATATTTTTTCCATAAGTTTCTAGAGTATTCTAGAGCGTTCTAGAATTTTTCGTAAAATTCTATACTTCTCTAGAACATTCAAGCATTCTCGAGATTTTCTTCAATTAAGGAGGGATCCTAACAAATCTCCCCCTCCCGAATTAATTGAAATTTAGTGGTAAACCAACACCATGACAACAATCTTCAAACTTCTTTTTCGGTATCTGTGAGGACCCGCTCCCGGTAAATGGGAACCTCATCGCCGCGTAGCCTCGATTAACCCAACACGTGAATCAATCGAAGTCACGCAAGGTTTAATTTAATCTTACAAATTACAAACCCAAAATTACGTATCAATTTGAATTTTTATAAAACAAATTGGAGCATAGCACGTTTCAATTTCAACTCGGCTTAAACATTTAATGGAGTCATATACAAATCAGCGGAAGTCTTTAATCTGCGAAACCATAACTCACAAGCCCAAATGGACCAACACGTGCCCATGGCACTCAAACCAACTCATAAATCAGTCATGTGAATTATACATGCATAATCATAAACATAACCGAAAATAAATCCACAATGAGTGCAATTCAGAAAATGAAATCCAACACAAGCATGTATGCTCATAAAACAATAATTACAAAGCATGCCGAGTCTCCAAAACGTGTGAATGCATAGTCCAGCCCTATAGAAAGACACCGGGACTAAACCTCTACGACAATGTCTAGACGATCACGTACTAGTCCTGAAAAGGGGAAAAAAGGGGGGTGAGATAATAAAATCTCAGTGGAAGTTACAGCGTCATACACGTAGCCGTGGGAATAGAGGCATAACCAAATCAATTTAGTAAACATACGTGATCAGAAAATTCATTTAATCATCCATGCTCGCTATAATGCATATAACCACAATAAATTCCAGAAATGCATAAATGACCATACAGAAAAAATCTTATGCATTTTAAAATCCACATTCATCAGAATCAGTCGAGCTAATACGTCCAAAACTAACAGGGCAGACATTGGTTGCTTTCGGACTACCCCCGCTAAAAGGTAGCGCAAAGCCCATTGATGGTTTTAATTCCATTTCGTCAAAACATAATAATATTCAGTAATACCCCTTACCATCAATGTTATCTGTAATTAAATGGAGCAAATCATCTATCACATTCAATTACTCAGCATGCATGCATAGAACATTGTACCAGTAAATGACCCTTCGGGTCCAACGTGTCCTGCTAGTCGTCACTCAGCTAGGCACACAATCAATTTCCTCCGTAACCCTCCACAACAGTAAGTAACCATTCCTCTTTACCTGGGAATCCTTCCAATTACTTACCCTGATTGATCAATTAGCTGCGTCCGTCAATTCCACAATTTTCCTAGAAAATACGTGTATAGTTCGTATGTAGGAAAATTACAATCATATACTCAATCAATCAGTCCCAACAAGGGACGTTCTTTCATGTAAACTCACTTAAAAATCATAAATTTCAAATCACAGATGCATCATACGAAAATTACATGACATTGGGCATCAATCGGAACTAATTTGGAGTATTTCCAGCTTACGGCAAAATACAAAATATTTTTCCAGAAATATACGAGACTGATTAAAACCTGGATATTTTTCCAGAACCTTTCCTTTGTGTTTGACACTCACCTAATACCAAATTCCCCTCAGAAAGAATCCTCAACTAACACAATTGAATGGATTACATATCCAATTTAAAGACTGAACAAAACTGAGTTTTTCCAGAATATTTTTCCAGAAAATCCTCTTGTGTTTGACACCAACAAAACACCACATTCCACTCAGAATAAAGCCTCAACCAACATAAGAAGGAATGGATTACATATCAAATTCAAAGTCTGTATAAAAACACTCTCACTTGGGATGAAAATCCAGCAACAAACACATCACCAATTGCCCAACATCCAATGCATTGACAAGCATACGTGCATAGCATTTTAAAGTAACGTTTTATGCATAAATCATGGCACACAAGCGTATGATTCTAGCATGATTTCAGAACGTATTTTCCAGTCAAGCCTCTATTCAAAACAAATCATGTAAGTCACATTTTAGCTTATCGAAATCAAACATTTCGTATACACGTATGAAACGTAAACTCCCACCTCTTGACGCGTAGACTCTCCGGCGATACCTTTGCCTTTGTCGAGAGCCAAACCACCACCTATCAGATATTAAATCACAGACATAAACTAAGGGAAAAACAGGGCACAAAAATTAACAAAATACAACCTAAGGACCCTTAGCACACACTCACCTAAAAGACACACTCACAACACTCTAAAACAACCTTAGGCATCATCAATGCCTCTTAATCTCAATCCCAAAACAAACCAGAATTCTAACCTCTAAAACAAAACCTTCTGAAACAGAGGTGTACCACCCCATCATTGCTGCAAGAAACTCACATTCCAAGCCACTCAACTCAAACAACAATCCTCAAGCACAATAATCAGTCAACAACAACCAATTCACCAAATCCCTAAAATGATCACACACATACCAATTTCCAGAATCTCAAACCAAACTCTACAAAGCATTAAACCAGAATAGAACATCAGGGAAGGCTAAGAACAACACCAGAAACATCAAACAACCAAGAATTTAACTTGAAGAACCAGAAATCACAACTTACCTCCAAAAGCACCAAACTCGACCTTAAGCAAAACCTGCCCAGAAAACACCCTTCTAGGACTCCTAACGAGTGGAGAACCAAGGGAAAAGAAGGGGAAGTGATAGGGTAACAATAACCTATCAAATTCTGGTGAAAATTTTGGTGAAGGAAAGATTTGTGTAGGTTTGTAGAGAGAAGGGAGAGGAAAATCGGGAATAAGCAACAAGAGAGAGAAAGGGGAAGGAGGAAATGAGGTTTCAGACTTAAACTTGGGTATTTATAGGCTAAGGTTTGGGCTGAAAAATTAAACCAAAGGATTGGGCTAAGTTGCAGGCCCAAACCTGCAAAGAAATAGCCCAACGATCAAACGGAAACTCGATAAAATACGTGTGAAGCTCGGAAATCTTTTTAAAACGTCAAATGGCTTAATTGGGCTTGTGTTTGATTAAATGGGCTCATAATTAGATATTTGGGCTCGATGAATAGTAACGGGCTCAAAGAAATCAGAATCGGCCCAAAAGGCCCACGGTCACTCAACACGGACCAGAAATCAGTTCGGCGGTTTTCCACTGACTCTACCCTAAACCAACGCACTAAACCACTCACACGACACATCTAAACACACTATGGGCTTTAAATACATCCTCGAACGACACTCAGGTCCCACCAACACGCTGACTCGGCACTTGAAAAGGGCGGGGTCTCACAGTATCACCTTGCTCATCATGTCTGACCAGTTCTGTAAGTTCCTGAATTTTGAGTCCTAAAAATCCAGAAACCAGTGCAGGTGAAAAAGAACATTTTTCTCTTGAAGAAAACGATGTGTGATGGCCGAAATTGGTAAGGAATGTCTAGTAAATATTTCTTGTATTAATTCCCTTTAAATTGATTCTTTATTGGTTGATAATTACCTTAGGAAATAAAAACCTTAAGTTTAAGGGGGGATAATTACAGAATTTAATTTTGATAATTATTTTACTTTAATTAAGCCTTGAAGATAGGGATTATAATCTCATAACCATCTTATATAAATAGAAATTCAGTCACACAAAAATCTTATTCGGAAAACAGACAAAATTCGTAGGACATAAAAACCCTACACCTCCCAATTTCTGCCAAAATCTTCTTGAAGTTCAAACAAGCATAACTCTCTCATCGTTTGTCGGATTCCTGAAAATAATAGCTTATTGGAAAGTTCTTTCCATTCTCTTTCCAAAAATATTCTTTTTTCCATATGAAGGTTAGTATTTCTTACTCTAAAGTTAAATCGAAATTTGGCGGAATTGCCAAAATCTTTTTAAATTTCAAACAAGCATAACTCTCTCATCGTTTGTCGGATCCCTGCAAATAATAGCTTGTTGGAAAGATCTTTTCATCCTCTTTCCAAAAATTATTTTTTTTAATCTGAAAGTTAATATTTATATCTCTAAAGTTAAATTGAAATTCGGCAAAACTACCAAAATCGTATTGAACTTCAAACAAGCATAACTCTCTCATCGTTTGTCGTATTCTTGCAAATAATAGCTTGTTGGAAAGCTCTTTTCATCGTATTTCCAACCATATATGGTTTTTTGTCTGAATTTTAGTATTTAATTTACTAAATTTAAATCAAAATTTGGCAGAATTGTCAAAATCTTTTTGAACTTCAAACAAGCATAACTCTCTCATCATTTGTCGGATTCCTCCAAATAATAGCTTGTTGGACAGCTCTCTTCATCCACTTTCTAAAACTTTTTGTTTTTTTTGAAAATCAGTATTTCTTTCTCTAAAGTTAAATCAAAATTTGGCAAAACTACCAAAATCTTCTTGAACTTCAAACAAGCATAACTCATTCATCGGTTGTCAGATTCCTGCAAATAATAGCTTGTTGGAAAGCTTTTTTCATCCTCTTACCAAAAATCTTAGGTTTTTTGTCTGAATGTTAGTATTTATTTCTCTAAAGTTAAATCAAAATTCGGAAAAATTAGGTTTTTAGATTTTTTTATAATTCTTCCTTTGATTGATCTCTGATGTTGTTACCTTTATTCATATGATTGTTTAATATCCATTCATAGTGAACAATCATGAATTCATCCTTTGAATCTTTTCTATACATGAAATCAGTATGCCCTACCTTTATTCTAGTGCCCTATTGTTACCTATCTTGATAAATTGATTAACCTATTGGATTCTGAATTCATCCTTTGGCTACTTCTGTGAGAAGGAAGGAGAGTGAGCTTCTGCCTTCTTCCCTTCCCTGGGGTTTATGGATTGGGATTCTGTGAGAAGAAGAATATGAAATAAAAGTAAATTCTATGAAATAAGAGAGTTGTATGTACTATTTTTTTATTTTTAAAAATAAATATTTTTAAAAAATTAACATTTTTTTAAAAAAATTAACAAACAGCTTTTTTTTTCAGGATTAAAAAGTGGAGTTGACGAATCTTTAAAGATTTGTGGGGGGCTTGAAGATTGTATAAAAAATCATGGCTTCTGTGGATTGTATGGTGAATCTTGCAGATGCTTTGAGAATGGCCAGATTGTGTGGTACCTGTATGGATTATATCTATATATGAAGACCTAATTTGAAAATTAAATTTTGGAGCAAAAATTTGATTTTTGAGTGAAGAGCGGGAAGGGTAAAAAGATCATTTACCCTCCCGAATTTTGAGTTGCACTGTTCCCATTAGGCTTGCTGAGTGGATACTGATTAGATATTATAAAATAATCTCTTTGAGAGGGTGGTGTAAATCCCAAGTGGTACTGTGGGACCACCTTAAAGCTACCTCTAACCCTCCAGAAAATTCTCTATTGTGGCTTCCAGGTGGCATACAGCTGTCCCTGATGCCTCTCCCTCTCAAGAAAATGACGTTGACTTCAAACTTACCTTTTTCTTCTTCCGTCTTATTTCTCGAAATTTCCCCTTACCTGACTGTTTTATGTCCTTCTTTGCAAGTGCCCAAATGGTCACTTTTGAAAGTTTGGTTCCGCTAAGGATAGACAAAATGACAAAAAGAGTTAGCCTTCCACCATGGGGCAGACATGCCAATTCACCCAAATAATGGAAGGTTAAATGGTTATTTGGTCGTCTCTTATGGGCTTTTTAGGAAATTCTAGAGAATAATAAATGGAAACAACCATAGCTGAACCAATTAGAACAGAACAAAATAGAGCACGAGAAAGCAAAAGAGAGCAAGCAAGAAGATGACATATAGCAGAGTCGGTGACTTGCGATTTAGTGTAACTGATTAGGTTATATGCAACAGATATTGTCACCTTTGAGAGTAAAAGAGAGATATTGAGTCATGGGGGAATTGAGTGACTCAGAGTTATTCTCCTCGAATCTCTCTCCTTCTAGCTACTAGGCCGTTTTTCCAAATCTAGTACCAAACACCAAATTCTGACCCATTGATATAAATGTCTGAGTCTCATGGTTCCCATTAATGAAAAGCATATTTATGACATATCGAACATTTAATATGAAAAATAAAATACAATACATAAATAATTGATGGAAACATTAAGGTTAGTCTACTTACCTTATTCTAATAGCACAAAACTGGGTCTTGCTCTAGGATCTAGTGCACGTATTTCAACACCTATGCAGTTTATGATCAATAAACTCACTTAATTTTTCTCAATCCTTACGGTAATAAACTAATAATTGAAATCACATAACCCCTTACTTAGTCTTAAGGGACTCAATTAGCCTATATGAACTTTCCTGGGATTTTTCCCAAAAGTTTTAGAATTTCTATCAACTTCTCCTAATTTTTACACCCCTTAAATCATATCCAAATCAAGTAAACTATATGTCATTGAATTTCTTAAATTTGTCTATATTTTCTAGATTCTTTCTCATTTCCATCTATTTCTCCTTAACTATTTTTTATTTTCAGAATTTCTTAAAAATTGTTCAAACTTAGAAAAGTCAATGGACATGTCTTCACCAAACACTGCCACGTATCATCACCTCATTCATTCTCCAATTTCAGTTCAACCTGGATTGGTTTGATTCAACTCAATCCGATTTGACTCGACCTAGTTTGACTGAATTTTGTCTGACTTGGTTTGTTTTAACCTAAACCCAGTTTGACTCCTCCTGAACTAATGACATGTTTGCTGGATTCACCCTCGGATGACTTGTCGTCCAGTCTGGCTATGGATGACTTGCTGTTCAGACAACTCGTGGATGACCCGTCGTCCACTGAGTCATCTTCAACCTCTGGACGGGTGTCCAGAGGTTGAAACCCTAATCGGCCTCCTACCGATCTACCCAAAAAACCTTCCTAAAAGCCATACCAACACCTCCGTCTCATCTTCCGTGGTAAAAACCCTATAAAAATGCATCAAATCCACATGAAATAAGTAGTTCAATGCTTGGAAAAATTTCTACTTACCCACACCAAAATCTTGTTGGGGATGGTTTGAAAGTCACTCGATTCCATCCAATAATGGCTCCAATCGAATCAACAATGAAGATCACCCCATAATAGCCCAAAATTGATAGATTTTCCAGCATCCTACACTAAAACACCCATATGGAACCAACTATCAGGCTCAGTACCCGATGTCAGTGGGTCACCATATACGGCCAAACTGTCATCGACCTCCACATGAATCGACGTTGTTTTAGAAAATCAAAATAAATTTCTAAAAACCATTAAAAATAGAAAAAATTAAAATTTTGCACCCAAAGACCTACAAAATGATAAAAAAACACCCAGCTACAAAAAATGAGCCCAAAAATATGCTAGGATTTAATAGGGGCAAAACGATAATTTCTACTGTTTGGATTTCCTACTAGATCAAAGTGTCAAACAGACACACGGACTACTAAGACGACGATGACAGAACATGTTGACTGATTATACGACTAGGACGAGGTTTCACAAGGTGTATCCATGAAGGTGGAGTTCAGATACAGAAGATCATAACCACTGAGAATCCTGCTGATATGATGATGAAGGTAGTGACTGCAATCAAGTTTCAACATTGTTTAAACTTGATGAATATTGTCACAATTTGAAGAAAATTGATTGAAGACACTACGAGATATTCTGGTGGATGAGTACAAGATGAATGTAGAATTTTCTAAGGTGGAGATTTGTTAGCAGAAGAAGAAGGGGGTGTGGGTATTGCTAATCCTACATTGCTAAATTAGTAGAGATAAGGGGTGTGACACATTGCCAATTTATAAAGGGATGCCCAACAAGCATTAGTCTTCTCCTATATAGCTTGTTCTTCCTTTCATATCTTTGTAATATTTTTACAAAAAATATTATTCAGTAGTGTCCAAGGACGTAAGCCAAACTGGCTGAACTTCGTAAATTTCCGGTATTATTTTCTATTTAATAGTTTTTGTTGTATAATAATAGTGGTTATTGTACTGGTTATTTATCTATAATCTCATAGATGAATATATAGTGCAATCTCTCACTTACCTTTTATGAGTGTTATTCCCAATAGGGTCTTGGAAAGGAAGGGCACTATCATTGGGGAATTTAAGGAAAGAAGGAACCAATTTCAAGAGGATATGAGGGGATCGAGATTTTCAGCACTAGGAAGGGATGATAAAGATATTCCGGAGGACTCAACGAGTAAGGAAAGTTATAGTGTCCCCCGGGATTTCGCCTTGGTTGGGAAGGTCAAAAATAAATTTCCAAATGGATAGGGTACCGGTAATGTTAATAGTAGTAATCTGCGGAATCCAAGGGAGAGATTTGATTAGTCTAGTAAGGAGAATATTACGGAGTCGGGATCCACGTTTAATTTTACAGCACTACCTTTTATCTAGACTTCATCAAGAGGGAGCATGTTCGGGTCTTAATACTATTCCATTAGGTGTCCACTCCAGCTTGTCACTTGCTCGGCCCACGAGGCCCGTAGTTCTGAGGAAAAAAGGCCCTATAAGCCGGGCTATTGTTGTGAGTTCAGCCCTTCCCTAGATCATTCCCAAGGCCGCTCACTGGGTAAGAGGTCAAGAGCAGAAGCTAATACCGTGACATCTGATGGAATGATGATGCTTAATAATAAGGAGAATGAACCCCGGATACCATGAATTTCCCTGGTAGTAAAGGTGAGGCGAGCACGTCAGTTTTGGTTTTGGAGGCGAAAGAGATTTTAAGAAGGCACAGGCCTGATATAGTGGTTCTAATGGAGCCTAGAATCAGTGGGAAGAAGGCTGATAATATTCTGAAGAGATTAGGAATGGATGGGTTTTTTGGCATGGAAGCTCAGGACTTTGTCGTCGGTATTTGGGTAGTGTGGTTCACATCCGAAGTTACTCTGAGTGTATTAGACTCTAGCAATTAGTATATTCATTGGAGCAGGAGCAGCAGAGAACAGTGACCATGGCTGCTTCTGTGAGAAGGAAGGAGAGTGAGCTTCTGCCTTCTTCCATTCCATGTGGTTTATGGATTGGGATTCTGGGTGGAGTGAGAAAGGATGCTGGCAGACTGTTTGTCAATGGACACGTCACTCAAGAAGAAGAATATGTACAATTAATGTAGGACCATGGCGGATTTGCAGAGGAGAGATTGATGGTGATAATGGAGTCATTGGACTCCCCGCTGTGCTCTTCTGCTTCAGGTGCAATGGCTTCAATCTACGATCTATGTCTGCTACAGAAATGGAAGATTTACAATGCAACAAGGAGACCTATTGATCACTTGATCAAAAAGGACACAGCATTGAAACCATAAGAAAAACCTGAGAAGCTATGTGGATGTGGTTTTTGATCCATCTATTAATAATTTGTTTCTCAGTTAAGATATTTAATATTTTTTTATAAAATATAATTTCATTTACTTATTACCATCAATAAAGTTTGCTTGATACTACCAGTAAAAGTAAATTCTATGAAATAAGAGAGTTGTATGTACTATTTTTTTATTTTAAAAAATAAATATTTAAAAAAAATTAACATTTTTTTCTTCTTAAGTGACGTGTCCATTGGCAAACAGTCTGCCAGCTTCCTTTCTCACTCCACCCGGAATCCCAATCCATAAACCTCAGGGAAGGGAAGAAGGCAGAAGCGCACTCTCCTTCCTTCTCACAGAAGCAGCCATGGTCACTGTTCTCTGCTGCTCCTTCTCCATTGATTTTCCCCTACTTCTTCATCTCGCTACTCCCGTAAACGCTTTGATGTCCCCAAATAGGCATGGAAGAAGGAAGAACCATTTTTTTGAATGAATTCGATATTGTATTAAAGCATAACTATATTACATATGCGACGTACAAAGAACTATTGTCGTGAGGCGATAAACCAAATGAAACTTCAAGATGCCATATAGACAACATACAGCAGCTGGAATTTTCACCAGTCATACATAACCACCACACCCCTACATAGCCCTTAAAGAGAGGAAATCCCCTGAAGGTAGGAAAGTCAGACAATCAGGACAACCCCCCTTCATATTGTATTTCGCCCAGCAGAAACCATGCCGAATGGCATTGTAAAATAAATCCTCCGCACTGCACACCGCACTCCTGAAAACTCGAGCATTCCTTCCCAGCCAAATGCTCCACGTAAACGCGAAGAGTACTGCATACCAAAGATCCTGCCATCGGGATGGGATGGAGAAACCTGCCCACTGCACAAACAATTCTGCCACAGACCTGGGTTGAACCCAACTTAAACTCCAATGTCGGAATAGTAACGACCAACACTTCCATGCCAGATGACAATCCAATAAGATGTGATTAGAGTTACCTTCCACCAAACCACAAGCCTCACATGCCCCTGCAGACCCTGGTAAGATCCCCATGCGAATAAGTTGTGCTTTGGCCAGAACCTTCTCCCAACATGCCAGCCACATGAAAGCTTGCCACTTGGGTGCCCCTTGTTTGCACCAAACATTGGGAACCCGCTGCTCATCAGCCGTAAACATATGTACTTCCAGTGTTGTATAACAGCGGTGTACTGTGAATGGTGTCAACTGATCATCCCACAGCAACTCATCATCCTGTCCCACCTGCGGCATAGCATGGTTCAAGATGGAGAGTAACCGGGTAACCTCCTCCTCCTCCTCCCACACAAACAATCTTCGTCGCCATACCAAACGCCATTCCCACACCTGATCCACTAATACCCCAAACTGCACCAAGGGTCCTTCTTTCGCCAACGATAAATCATACAATCTAGGAAACAACAACAGGAGAGGTCGAGTGGCACACCAAATATCTTGCCAAAAAGCAATATAATTACCTTGACCCGCTCGCCAGCGATGGAACTCAGATATACATTGTCCATTAGGTAAGAGGCTACGACTGGTCTGCACCACCCCTTTCCAAATCACAAAAGCATTCGTCACCGGGCAATCGATCCCATCATGTTTTAGGCGAGGATGATATTTCTGCTGGATCACCTGTTTCCACAATGAGCAGGTGTCAGTGGCAATTCTGGCACTCCACTTGGTAAGTAAAACCTGGTTCCGCAATTGTAAACAACCAATCCCAGTACCGCCTCTATTCTTTGCACGAACCACCACGGACCAGTGCACTTTGCACAAACAACGCTTCTCTATTTGTCCGGCCCACAGAAAACGACGCATCCACTTCTCCAACTCCTTGCGTACACTGACAGGCATCTGAAAAAAAGTCATATAGTAAACAGGAACACTACTCAATACCGATTTAATCAAAGTAAGTCTTCCTCCCATTGATAGCAAGGACCCCTTCCAAGAACTCAATTTGCTTTTGAATCTGTCCAACACTGTTTTCCACGTGCTGCGACGGCGAGGATTCGCTCCGAGGGGAATTCCCAGGTAAGAAAATGGCATAACCTGCAACTTACAGTGGATCATAGAAGCCTAGGCCGCCGTTTCACCGTGGGGTACGTTGATACCAACTAAGCCGGATTTATGAAAGTTGATCTTCAGCCCTGAGAGTAGTTCATAACTTCTCAGGATTTGTTGTAAGCAAACCACGCCCTGCGGATCACCATTTGTAAGACCCCGAATTTTGAGTCCTAGAAGTCCAGAAGCCAGTGCAGGTGAAAAGACGATTTTGCCCCTGAAGAGAAGGATGTGTGATAGCCGAAATTGGTAAGATTGTTCAGTAAATTAATTTGCTTCTAATTCCTTTTGATTTAGGATCTTGTAGATGAGTAATCGTTTTAGGAAAATATCCTTTAAGGTAGGTAGTTACCTTAAAAAGATTAAGGAAGGTAATTTAAGAGTTTTGATTATTTGGTAAGTTGTATTGAATTGATAGATTGATTAAAAGTATTAGACCTAATTCTATCCTCATTCAATATAAATAGGAAGCCAACCCCACAAAAATTTGCCCTAAAACCTTACAAAATTCGTATAGGCTTAAAACCCTAATATCCTTGCCGATGATTGACCACGCTTGCTTGAGGAAGTAGAAATTATAACCATCTGGACCAGGAGCCTTGTGACTACCGCACGCCCAAACCGCCTGCTGAATTTCCTCGTCCGTGAAAGGTAGTTCCAGACTTGCAGCGGCTGTAGGTGAAAGCCGCGGCAGTTCTAGACTGCCCAAGTCTAACCAGCAAGTTGCCTCGCTCTTAAAAATCTGCTGGAAGTGTGTGAGCGCAGCAGCCTTGATGTCGGAGGGTTCCGTTATCTCCACACCATTGATATGAACTGCACCAATGAAATTAAAACACCGTCGCAAGGAAGCACTTGAGTGAAAAAATTTACTGTTTTTATCCCCCAACTTAAGCCATTGCTGTCTAGAGGTCTGCCTCCACATAGCCTCAATTTGCTTCTTCAACTCCCACTTCTGCACCTGCAAAACATTATAGCGCTCCACCAAATCTGTCCCCAAACTCCGTCTGCTCTGATCCAAGGAGTCAAGTTCAAGCAGAATTTGGCGCAACTTGTGGTCCAGCACCCCAAAATTTATGGTATGCCAGGCTGTAAGTTTCTTCTTTAAAAAGGCCAGCTTCTTTACTACCCCAAAATCGCCTGGGAAGCATTGCCCTACCTCCTGCCACGTGGTCTGTAACCACTCAAGAAAATGTCTATCTGTCCACCAAACATCCCACGTTCGGAATGGTCTTCGTCCCCAAAAGAACGTATCTGCTTTCAGGATGAGGGGAACATGATCTGAGAAGCCTTTATCACCAGTGTATAGCCTATGGCTACTAAAATGCTGACACCAGCTTGGAGACACTAAGACCCGGTCTAGACGAGACGCCCTACATGCAGTAAACCACGTGAAGTCCTTGCCAAGAAGTGGCATGTCAATCAAACCACTACCATGAATGAACTGACGAAAACACCTTGCTGCAGCGGGATTAAAATGACTGCCAATCCTCTCCATGGCATTGATTGTCTCATTGAGATCGCCCAGGATAACCCAAGGAGCCTCATCCAAAGCTTTCCGCTGGTGCATTTCTTCCCATAAACATCTTCGTTCTGCCTCAATGTTGGGAGCATGAAGGCCAACACACACAAAACTAAACCCAGACACTCTGATACGCATCTGTAGTAATAGCCACCGCGCATATGTTTCTACTCCAGTAATCTGAACCATTGAATCATTCCATAAACAAACAATGCCACCAGCACTGCCTTGAGCATCAACAACAGTCCACTTAACATTTGTCCCAGGCCAAAGACTACCTGCCAAACGATCAGTGAAGGTTTCCTTTTTAGTCTCACATAGAATCAACACGCTAAGTCTCTCCCTATAAATAAGATTACGAATTTGGCTCTGTTTTATCCTACCCCGGCACCCTCGAATGTTCCACATAGCAAAATTTATCATGACAAAGACGAACCCCTTCGCAAGCAGCCATGACCACTGCACTAACGCGTGCAGTGTGCTTGCTGCTCCTGACCTTCCTCTATAATCCTGGTCTTGAGCTTCTGACGAATAGCTGCTTTGGTTTGCTTCTTCCGAATACCCAAAGTGTCCATAACTGTCAACGTTTGTTGGACTTCCAGATCAACAGGACAGGAATCTGGAATCACACTCCGCGATTAAAGCCTCTCCTCTAGTCCCAGAACACTATCTCGGGTGGCTGCCAGAAAGGAAGGATCCTCAGCAACCTGTGGAGCTGCGAATGACATAACCTGGCTATTTCCTCCCGAAGTTAGACTTCCTGTGGGTTTAATGTACTTGAGTTTCTTCTGTTTACCCAATCTATTATGAGCTGCTCTGCCTGTGACACCCATACTCGAAGCCTTGGCACCCTCCTTGCGCATTCTAGCAAAAGCCATCTCAGGCTGTATAGGCGAAAAGGCGTGAGACTCCTCTCCAAGAGTGTTTGGCAACGACACAGAGGTGGCCATCCGTGGAGGCAAGATCTGTCGCATATCACTCTTCTCTTGCCTTCCCTGGAGCACATCAGGGGCAGTAAAATGACTGATAGACCCTCCAGCATAAGTGGAAAGACTAGACAACCCCTCATTTAACTGTAGCTCTTGCAGCTGGTGTTCTGTTGTGGACTTCTTCTCTAAACCAGATGATAGAAACATCTTGCTAGACCCCACAAGTCCCTTAGTTACATTGACCATCATACTTTTTCCCACACGTGGGAATTCCTGGAGAAGCTGTCGACAAGATCCTCGGACTTCTACAGGAGACATGCTGCTGCTGTCCTCTCCAGACCTACTCTGCTTCCCTTCTGACAATGGATGGTTAATGGGGACAGAAAGGTTGTTACTGGCACCAGAACCAGTAACTTTTTTGGCCACCTCGGGCCCCACACCTGCTCTCTCCTGGGATTCCAGAATGCAAACCGAAAACAACTTACCAGCAACCTTGAACTGAGCTTGATGATTAATCTCCATCTGCATGCCAGTTACCACTTGTAGCACCGCTGCATCAAGGCAAGACCAGCTAATGGTCTGGTGATGCACCTGAACTATCGATCCGATGGGGAGAAGGACTTGCTTAAAAGCATCCTCACACCAGACATTCAAAGGAAGGCCCTCAATTTTCACCCAACAAATCCTTCGATGACCCATATCATCCTGATTCCAAGGATGAATATCAACAAATAGTCCATTCCAATAAATGAAGTTATTAGTGAGCTCACTGGTCATCAACTCATCAGAAGCGAAAGTGAGGAGGCGTTGGTGACCCCCCATCGCAGTGCACTCGACCCCCACTGGTAAACAAAGTGGGTGACAACAACCTGGACGTAATATAACCACAACACTTCTCTGTAACCTAGCATGAGCTCCCGCATCAGGTGAAAATTCCACAGGGATGCAGGCAGGTATCGAAGAAGAAGGCGCCACTGTGGCCTCCACATAAGTACGTCTATCATGCTCTTGGAACAACCTAGAAGGTACCTCAGTCTATGGGGGAGGATTCACAGATGGCGGAATGGTTCTGAGAGTGGCAGAAGGTAGGGGGCTACTTGGACCAGCAGGATGAGTATAACGAGCTACATTAAACCTCATCCATGTAGGACCACCTATCAGGGAATTGAGTCTCCTTTGTCTAGTAACTTCCTGTACTCCACACCTCACAAATTTAGCAAAACCAAAATGGGATCCCCGCCTGGATTTTCTGACTGATATAAAGACATCAACAACGGGTTCAATAGCAGCAATTTCATTGTAAAGTTTGCCTGACTGCCAACCCTCTGGTATACCTTCAATATAATAGGAAATGTACCACTCAGAATTAAACACCTTATCTGGTTTCCATAGTGGAGGAGTGGACTTCGGCGCTGGTGTTTGAGAAGGCGGAGGGGGCAGGCCATGGGTGAGGCTAGCATCCAGATTAGTGACGATGGGTAGGGGTGGGAGAACCGGGGAGGGCTGAGGGATGGAGAGAGGGGGGAGGTCTTTGGATGTGAGAGGGGTCATGTTGCTGCTTTTTTTAGCTTTAATTGGTTTTTCATTTACATATATGGTTTTTCTTTGTCTATGATCATGATCTTCATCCAACCTCCATTTGGAGCCATGACCAGTTTAAACATCAGGTTCTGAGGTTGTTGTACCGTTCTGAAGCAATCAAGTGAAGCATTTTTTTCTCCGTTTCAGTTGTCAGGTTTCCTTCCTTTCCCTTTTACCTTCATGAATGATATAGTTGTTTCAGATTTCTTGTCAACAATGGCTGCAACCAAAACAACACTATATGGCTTCTCTCACCTCACAAAACCTCCCACCTCTCTCTAACCCAAACCCAAACACTGCTTCCAAACACATTACCAACTCTACCACCCAACTCAAGAATGAAGGCTGCAGAGACTCCGGGATATCACCAACAACTCAGTTACCTCATCCGAATGTGCATGGATCGTCAAGGCATGCACCTCTCAACTGGGAACCAGCAAAGGTGTTTAGTACGGACAGATATATATCATATTTCATAGAAGGTATACCAGAGGGATGGCACTCCAGCAGACTTTTTAAAGAGATTGCTGCTATCGAGCCTGTAGCAGATGTGTTTATTCCAAATCGTAAATCCAGGAGGGGATTACGGTTTGGTTTTGCTAAGTTTGTTAGGTGTGGGGTTCAGGAGGTTACCCGACAAAGGAGGCTCAACTCCCTGATAGGCGGTCACACCTGGATGAGATTTAATGTGGCTCGTTATGCAGATAGTCCAGGTCAACATAGAACAATGTTTACGGGGAATGTCTGAAAGAACGAGACAGTTGAACTGAGATTAAACCAGCCGGTTGTGACCAATAGGTCACTGTGGGAGCGTGATAGATGAACTTATGCAGAAGCCACAGCGACACCAATCAATCCTCCCTGTGAGGAAGCACCAGTGGAGATTCATCCTAATGAAGGAGCTCAGGAAAGGCTTCAACGGAGTGCTGTGGGAATCCTACGTGGAGGATACCTTGATAAGGTTTGTCTACCCACGGGTGTGGGGTGCACAGTTATGGGGGGACACCAGAGACTTATTACCTTTGAAACTGTAGAGATGATGAGAAGCAAACTTACGACAAACATCAGTTTCTGAAATGGTTTGTTCTATGGCATTCACCCTTGGCATCCGAAGGATACTGGTAACAGAAGGCTCTGTTGGGTGAAGCTTGTGGGAATACCTTTGAATGCGTGGTGTGAAGAAGCCTTTAGGAAAATCATCCAATCCATTGGATTGTTGGTCCAAGTACACAACAAAACAGTCAGCTGGGATTGTCTTGATGCGGCTGTGCTGCAAGTGGATACAGGAATTCCGTCGGAAATACAACAACGGGTGAAGTTATTGGTAGACGGTAAGCTGTTCATGGTGCGTATTCTGGAAGTTCAGGAGAAAGATGATGCGGGGCCCGAGGTAGGCAAAAAGGTAACAGTATCGGGTGACTGTAACAGCCTTTCTGCTCCTATCAACCATAATTTGTCAGTTGGGTGGATGAGTAGGTCTGGAGAGGAGAGGGGCAGCACGTTCTATGATGGAAAAGGAAGCTCTTGTCAGAAGGCTTTGATAGAAGACAAAAGTGTGGGAGAAGGCGGCACGGACAAAGACAAAGTGGGAGATGTGGGCCATATTGGGAAGTCCCAGATATTTGTAAAGGAGCAGTTGGCACACGTGGGTATTCATCCTCCAGTGCTACAGTTTAATGAAGGGCTCTCCAGTAATTCTACACAAAGTGGAGGAACTTTAAGTAATTTCACTACTCCCGAGTTTCCCCAGGGGAGAGGGGTGATGAGTGAAGGGGGACAGCCCAAGGATACTCGCAAGGCAGTATCTGAGTTTCTGCCAAATGATTCTGGAGTGGAGTCTATTAATTTTACGTTGTTGCATGAAGATATGGCTTTTGCACGAATGAGGAAGGAAGGCAACTAAGCCTCGCGCATGGGATCAAAAGGAAGGGCAGCTGATAGCAGGATTGGAAAGCAGAAAAAGCTCAAACACCTCAAACCACCCAGGAAGTTTATCTTCGGGAAGAACTAGCTAGCCGGTGTTGTGCAATGCGTCACAAGTGGTTGAAGATCCTTCTTTTTTAACTGATACTCGAGACAGGACAGCAGGATTAGAGGAGAGGATATGCTCAAGGAGCTTAGCTTCCGATAACTACCCAGCTGAAGTGGAGGCCCAACAGACGATGGAAGTCATGGACACATTGGGTCTTAGTCGAAAGCAAACGAAAGCAGCAATTCGACAAAAGCTTAAGGCAAGGATTGTTGAGGAAGGCAAGGAGTGGCAAACCCACTGCACTCTCTAGTGTAGTGTAAGCGAATGTTTGCACAGGGGCTTATATTTGTGGATGATTAATTTCGCATTGTGGAATATCAGAGGGTGTCGTGATAAGATGAAACAGAATCAAATTTGTAATCTTATCAATAAGGAGCAGCTCAGTGTGTTGATTATATATGAGACAAAAAGGGAGAGTTTTTCTGATAGATTGGTAGGCCGATTATGGCCCGGAAATACTATTAAATGGGAAGCTATTGATGCACACAGGAGGGCTGGTGGCATTGTATGTCTTTGGGATGACACGCACTTACAGAATATTGGAGTAGAAAAATTCAAGAGGTGGATGTTATTGGAGATGAGAATAAGGGACTCAGGTTTCAACTTCGTCTCTGTTGGATTACATGCTCCGAATCTAGCGGCTGAGCGCAGTGTATTATGGGAAGAGATGCAACAAAGGAAGTCTACAGATATATCCATGGGTTGTCCTAGGTGATTTTAATGAGTCAGTTAATGAAGAAGAGCGGATTGGCAGTTCTTTTAATAGAGCTGCGGCGCGTCGCTTCCTACATTTCGTCAATGGGAGTGGTTTGATTGATATGCCACTCCTTGGCAAGGATTTTACTTGATTCAATTCCCAGAGTGCTTCCAAAATTGATCGGGTTTTGGCATCACCAACTTGGTGTCTGCATTTCAGTCGTCATAGGGTATATGCTGGCGATAAGGGCTTTTCGGATCATGTTCCATTAATTCTGAAAGCTGATTCTTTCTTCTAAGGCTTTAGACCGTTTCGTTCGTGGGATTTCTGGTGGGAGGACAAACACTTCATTGACACGGTCGATAACTATTGGCAGGAGGCAGGACAGTGTTTCCCAGGCGTTTTTGGTGTAGTTAAGAAGCTGGCCTTCTTAAAGAAGAACCTCAAAGTCTGGCATACTGACACTTTCGGAGCATTGGAAAACAGGCTACAGATCCTTCTGGCTGAACTTGATTCTCTAGATCAGAATAGACGGGGTTTGGGGGCAGATTCGACAGCGAGATACGACGCATTATAAGTTCTGAAGTGGGACTTAAAGAAGAAGCTTGAGGCTATGTGGAGGCAGAAGTCTAGACAACAATGGCTCAAGCTTGGGGATAAAAACAGCAAGTTTTTTCATTCATGTGCTTCCCTGCGGCGCTGCAATAACTTTAATAGCACAGAATTTCAAGTGATACCTGTTCGTTGTGGAAACAGGTAATAGCACAGAAATACAGTCCCACATTGCGTTCCGACGGCATAGTGAGTGATGTTAGTCATGGTTCCGCCATATGGAAAGGAATTATGCAGACGAGAAGATCAACAATGCCAAGTGGAAAGTGTATTTCTGCATTCTATGCCTGGAAATTGGGAAAAGGTGATTCCATCGCTTTTTGGCAAGATGTCTGGTGCAGTACGTCTCCCTTGAGGGTCATATTTCCCAGACTTTACGAGATATCTTTGGATAAGGAGGGGCCAGTCTTGCGGTTTGGGTTGACGGTGGGAGACGAATGGCAGTGGAATCTCATTTGGAGGAGACGGCTTTTTGTATGGGAGGCCGACGAAGCTGATCGCTTACTGTCCTTGCTAGGACGCTTTAAACCAAATTCACTGGATGAAGATTTGCTATCGTGGGGAGATCAGATGAGACCCTTCTCGGCCCGCATCTGTTACCAATCGCTGGAAGAAAGTGTTGTTGTACTCGATGCGCAGACGATTCCAAACGTTTGGCGCCAACAGGGAGTTCCCAAATGGCAAGCGTTCATGTGGTTGGCGTGCAGGGAGAAGATTTCTACTAAAGGTCACCTAATACGACTTGGTATCCTACCTGATACTGAAGGAGGCTGCGAGGCCTGTGGACTTGTGGAAAGGGAATCCAATCATATTCTGCTCGACTGCAGGAAGGCTTGGGCAAGTTGGTCGTTATTATTCAAGCACTGGGGATTACGCTGGGTATAACCGCGCTCCATGGTAGATCTATTCACACAGTGGGCCGGCTTTTCAATTCCAATTCGATGGAAGGGGTTGTGGTACGTTCTGTTATTTTCTTTTGCATGGAGTATATGGTTGGGAAGGAATAACAGAATTTTCAGGAGAGAAGACAGCAGTGCGGACTATATGTTTTATAATGGCATGCGGCATGGTTTTTGTTGGGCCAAGACGAATCTTCAAGATGTTTGTATAGATAGTTTGGATTTGTTACCCGCATGAGATTTTGCTTCTTTTCTGGCCACATAGATTGTATAGCTTGTGAAAGTCTCCGATACCGCAATTCAATTATGGTATCTGACAGTTTCATTTTGCTTATTGAGTGGGCACAATGTTTCATTGTTCTACTCACTTGCATTAATGATCTTGATCTTAATACACTCGATGAATTTTTTTTAAAAAAAACAATGGCTGCAACCTGGTCAAGTTTTTCTCATGGTTTCTGTTAAGATTGCATCTTTTAGTAACAGCAAATACGTTGTAACAAATCAGATTTGATTTTTTCAGTTTATTTGTTTCTTTGTTTGAATAAATCAATCTGTTTAGATCAGATTGTTAAGTTTCCTATTTTTTAAACTTTTATCAGGTTCTATTTTGTTGTATAAATTCAGCTTCTATCAATGAGAAAGTCGAGCTATTTGAGTTTTGTTTATATGTTCTTCTCCTTTTTCACCAACAAAGTGGTAGCGGAGCATCTTTTCTTAGAGGACCTGTGTTGAGTGAACTAGTGTGTTGAGTGAACTAGTGACAGAATGTCTTCAACAAACACCTCTTTGTCACCCCCTATTTCTCTTGGAGAGAATTATCAAATATGGGCAGTAAAGATGAAGGCTCATTTGAGAGGTCTCGGTTTATGGCAGTATGTTGAAGATTAAAGACAGATAGCTCCACTAGGCAACAACCCTACTCTGAATCAAATTAGAGCACATACTAAAGAAGAGGCAAAAGCTCCAAAAGCCTTGTCTCAGATTTATGTTGCTGTTTCTGAGTCAGTTTTTACAAGAATTATGACTTGTGAAACGCCAAAACAAGCTTGGGATACGCTCAAGGAAACTTATCAAGGGAGCGAAAGAACAAGGCAGATGCAAATTTTGAATCTCAAAAAAGAGTTTGAAAATTTGGGAATGAAGGAAATAGAAAGCATAGAAGATTACTCTGATGGGCTCTTAACTATAGTAAAAAAGATCAGATTGGCTGGAGAGGACTTTCCTGATAGCAGAATTGTGGAGAAGGTGCTAGTAAGCTTGTCGGAAAGATTTAAAGTCAAGATATCTTCTCTGGAAGATTCGAGAAATCTTTCACAAATTTCTTTGGCTGAGTTGATGAATGCATTGAGGGCTTAAGACCAAAGGAGAGGATTTAGGCAAGAGACGGCGATTGAAGGTGCTTTTCAAGCCAAGCTTTCATTTCAGGCTGACAAAAGCAACAAGAAAGGGTGGTTCAATAAGGAGAAGGGTGGAAACAGTGAAGGTGGTGACAAAAGAAAATTTCAGCCATGTGAACACTGCAAAAAGACAATACATGAGGCTTAGCGTTGCTGGTTTAGGCCTAATGTTGTGTGCAGGTCTTGCAATCAGAAAAGGCATGTGGAAAAGGTTTGCAAAAACAAGAGACAAGAAGAACAAAAAGCTCAAGTGGCTGACCAATCACAGGAGGAGTATTTATTTGTGGCATCTTGTTTTATTGGAAACACCTCCAGTGAAGCATGGCTTATTGATAGTGGGTGTACCTACCACATGTCCCATGATAAGTCAATATTCAAGAAGCTTGATGAATCATACGTTTTCAAAGTAAGAATTGATACTAGGAGGGAACCCCACTAACATGATACTAGGAGGGATAAGGATGATTAAAAGGTTGAATTGATAGATGAATCGACAAGACAGGACCTCTGACTGAATAACATAATATAGAAATTGGACATGAAATGGACCCTTATGTTCTTGGAGTTATGTGTAGGCTGTATCCAAAATGAATAGCTGATAAAGTCTCTCCAGTGTTGTAGGAGCATATGATTGTACCACGAACAATTATATGTGCAGAATCTGACAAATAGTTAGAGCTTTATTTGTACTCAGGTGTCAATGCAGCTGATTTGATCTATCTGATAGCTTTTACCAATGTAATGAAAGATTTAGCGACGAAACCCAGGATTGAAGATGAAGAACACATAGCAGCTAAACACATCAGTTCTTGAAGATGGAATTAAAGGTAAGGAAATTCTAGGATTTAGATTCAAGATTTGTGAGGATAACATAGGCATCTAAATCAGTATTCTGATTTAGTTTGCTCTCACTGTGGTAAGAAGCAAAAAACAATGACTGCAACCTTGATTTCCCTCTCTGTTAGCAAGCTTCACGGTCCAACATATGCATCAGAGAGCCACGGGCATACCCTGCAGATTATGCTCTCTATCTATGCTTGCTTGCAGTAATGAAGATGTTGCCTATAAGTTCAACATAAAATCAGGAACTTGCAGCAATTCTATACAATATTTTTCTCATCAGTTCCCTGCATCGTTGACAGCAAACAAATAATTCAACAGATTTCCACATTCATCACTAACAGCAAAAACAATCCCGCGGTGGCCCCACAATCTCAGGTATAAAACTGATTACTAATGTTTTATACATACCTGAAATTAACCAAAATCTGTTGAGTGTTGGACAGCTCATTGAGAATGGTTTTTCTTTAAAAAGACAAAACCTGTGAGATTTTTTATTCTAAGGGCGAAAGATTGTTCTTAGTGAAGATGAAGGGGAAAAGTTTTTCATTGGAGTGTGAGCAAGCAAATCCTTGTGTACATTCTAATCTTGCTGATGAGTCGATGGCAAATAATAGGAACCAGGAGAAGCTGGCATCAATCGATGCTCAGCTTAAGGCTTTTGGTCCCTGGAAAAGTGAGTGAAGATGACAAATTGGTAGAGTATGACGCTCTTCTTTTGGATCGTTTCCTCGATATTCTCCAAGATTTGCATGGCGAGGATCTCAAGGAAACGGTTCAAGAGTGCTATGAACTTTCTGCTGAGTATGAAGGAAAGCACGATCCTCACAAACTAGAGGAGCTTGGAAGTCTATTGACCAGTTTGGATCCTGGTGACTCGATTGTCATTGCAAAGTCTTTCTCCCACATGCTTAACTTGGCTAACTTAGCAGAAGAAGTCCAAATTGCTTTTCGTCGACGCATCAAGTTGAAAAAGGGGGATTTTGTTGATGAAAATTCGCCAACCACTAAGTCTGACATAGAAGAAACTCTCAAAAGACTTGTCGTTGATCTCAAGAAATCTCCTGAAGAAGTGTTCGATGCCCTGAAGAATCAAACTGTAGATCTTGTCTTGACTACACATCCTACACAATCAGTCCGTAGATCTTTGCTTCAGAAGCAAGCAAGGATTCGTAATTGCTTGGCCTAGCTGTATGCCAAGGACATTACTCCTGATGATAAACAGGAGCTTGATGAGGCTTTACAGCGAGAGATTCAAGCTGCATTCCGTACAGATGAGATTCGGAGGACACCTCCAACTCCCCAGGATGAGATGAGAGCAGGGATGAGCTACTTCCATGAGACAATATGGAAGGATGTGCCAAAGTTCTTGCGTCGTGTTGATAATGCTTTAAAGAACATAGGGGTTAATGAACGAGTTCCTTACAATGCTCCTCTTATTCAATTTTCTTCATGGATGGGTGGAGATCGTGATGGAAATCCAAGAGTAACTCCTGAGGTCACTAGGGATGTTTGCTTATTAGCAGCAATGATGCAAACTTTCAGGAGACTATGGACAAAGAATTGGACAGTCATAGGCTTGAACATGGTCCTAAGACGAGAAAGATCCCTGGTGGAAGCAATAATGAAGATGAGGACGACATAGAGGATCAAGTTGCTGATACAATGACCAAGTCCTTGTCCAAGAACAAGTTTGAAAACTTTAGGATGGAGATGGGAGTCTGCACAAAAAGATGCAAGGAGGAGTGTTAAGATTGCATCTTTTAGTTACAACAAATACGTTGTAACAAATCAGATTTGATTTTTTCAGTTTATTTGTTCTTTGTTTGAATAAATCAGTCTGTTTAGATCAGAATGTTAAGTTCCCTATTTTTTAGACTTTTACCAGGTCCTATTTTGTTGTATAAATTCAGCTTCTATCAATGAGAAAGTCGAGCTATTTGAGTTTTGTTTATACATTCTTCTCCTTTTTCACCAACAGTTTCAATGTTGTGGCCTTTTTGATCTAGTGATCAATAGGTCTGCTTGTTGGGTTGTAAATCTTCATTTCTGTAGCAGACATGGATCGTAGATTGAAGCCAGTGCACCTGAAGCAGAAGAGTACAGAGGGGAGTCCAATGACTCCATTATCACCATCAATCTCTCCTCTGCAAATCCGCCATTGTCGTACAGGATCAGTAATCACACCTAACATGAAAAAAGCGCATACAAAAGCTGCAGCGCAGAGGCTTGCACAGGTTATGTCACACCAATCAGCTGACGACGATGACGAGGACGACGATGATCTAAATTACGATTATAACCCAAGCAGCATTGGTGGCATTGGCCTTGCTGGTGGGCGAAGAACAGTGCCAAGATCTCCAATGGTAATGTGATAGATTGTTCATGTTTATTTTTTTTTTGAAAATTCATCGATATGTATTAAGATTGGAAGCATTAATACATATGAGTAGATCAATGAAGCATTGTCCTAACTCGATAGACAAAGTGAAAGTGCCAGATACCGTAATTAGATTACCGTATCTGAGAATTTTCACAATCTATAGGATCTATGTGGCCAACAAAGAAGCAAAATCTCCTGAGGGTAACAAATCCAAACTATCTATACAAACATCCTTAAGATTTGTCTTGGCCTAACAAAAACCATGTCGCATACCATTGTAGAACACATCGTTCGCACTAGTGTCCTCTCTCCTGAAGACTCTGCTATTTCTACCCAACCAAATACTCCATGCAAAAGCAAATATCAAAGCGTATAAACATGCCCATTGGATGAATAATTCTGCCATGGATGAATAATTCATGTCATGGACCGCGGTTGCACCCAGCTTAATCCCCAGTTTCTGAATAATAGTGACCAACATGCCCAAGCCCTCCTGCAGTGAAGCAAAATATGATTGGAATCCCCTTCTGCAAGACCACATGCCTCGCAAGCACCCTCGGATTCAGGCAGGATGCCAAATCTTATTAGCTGACCTTTGGAAATAATCTTCTCCCTACACGCAAGCCACATGAAAGCTTGCCATTTGGGTGCTCCCTGCTTACACCAAACATTTGGAATCTTCAGGTCGCTTGAATTGACCACACTCTCGACTTGCATTTCTCTTGTATACATCGACGTGACTTTCAAGGTTGGATGGAGCTGTTTGCTGAAAAACGAGATAGGCCGACCCCCTTGTGATAATACGGCTCCAACCGCGGATCCTGAAGCATCGGTTTGGATCACAAATGGTTCAGAAAAATTTGGTAAGGCTAACACAGCTGTAGAAGATAATGCCGTTTTGATCTGGTGGAATGTGGCTGTGGCATCGTTGCTCCAAATAAAAGCATCCTTACACAGTAGGCTTGTAAGAGGCGCTGCCAGGTTAGCAAAATTCGAAACAAATCTCCTGTAATAGCTTTCCAAGCCTAAGAAACCTCGCAGTTGCTTCACTATTTGCGGAAGTGGCCATGAGGAGAGGGCTTCGATTTTCTGGGGATCTACAGAGACACCTTCAGCCGAAATAATATGTCCCAGATAATGAACCGATGTACACCCCAGCGAGCATTTGGACAAATTGACAAAGAATTGATTATCCAACAGGATCGTGAGTACCTGTTCCAAGTCTAACATATGCTGCACCCAAGAAGAACTGTAGATTAGGATGTCATCAAAGAAAACCAAGACACACCTACGTAGTAAGGAGCGGAATTGACAATTCATTTCGGATTGAAACATCGCAGGAGCATTAGTGAGACCAAAAGGAAGAACCAGGAACTCGTAGTGGCCTTCATGGGTATGAAAAGCGGTCTTGTGTATATTGTCAGGGTGCATTCGCAATTGGTGATATCCGGCCTTTAGGCTGAGCTTGGAAAAAATTCTGGCTCCATGCAATTCGTCCGAAAGTTCATCCACCATAGGTATTGGGAAACTATCCTTGATTGTGATAGAATTAAGAGCCCTGTAGTCGATGCAGAATCGCCATGTACCGTTCTTTTTCTTGACTAAAATAACAGGTGAGGAGAAGGGGCTGGTGCTCCTTTGAATGACGCCTGCTTCTAACATTTGATTAACTTGTTTTTCAATTTCTTCTTTTTGAAAATATGGGTACCTGTATGGAAGGACCTTCACTGGTGAAGATTTTGGTAGGAGGGCAATCCTATGCAAGGTATTGCGGAATGGGGGCAGCCCTTTTGGTTCCTAAAAAATCAACTTAAATTTTTCCATAAGACCGTCCATTTGACATGCAATAGGTGGTGACGTATCTCCAAAAATTCCTGCGCTTGGCAGGGGATCCTACGAGTCCACTATCAACTGATAACAAGAGGCAAAGGAGTTAGTTTTTTGTCCCCTTCTAAATTGCGCTGCTGACATGGCGGTTAGCTCAGCATGTTGCATGCCAAATATTTGAATAGGCTCCCCCTGAATCTCAAACCACATCCATAAATCTTTGTAGTCAAATAATACAGGTTTTATTTCAGAAAGCCACTGGACCCCAACACAACATCCGCCCCATAAATGGGCAAAACAAATAGATCAATGTGAAAGATCTTATTGTTAATACAAATTGGGACAACAGAACACATACTTGCGCATGTCAGGGTCTCACTATTACCCACGGTGACGCTAACAAATCGGGATTGCAATATGGGCAGCTTGAGATATTGTGCAATCCTAGACTGTATAAATTTGTGCGTCGATCCTCCATCCACCAAAATTTCAATTCCGTGACCTGCTATGATCCCTTAAACTCACAGAGTGGTTGGCCAAGCAATACCCTCCATCGCATGAAGTGATATGGTTGGACTCTCCTCCAGGAAAGCCGAGGTTGACACATCTTGTTCTATGTTCCCGTTACCCGAAGTGTCTCCGATTTCCGTGATGCTAAAGGTTGTTGGCGCAATTGCTGTTTCATCTTTTTCAATTATAAGACTATGAAACTGCACTTTCTTGCAATTGTGACCCGGGAAGAATTTCTCCTCGCAGTTGAAACACAAGCCCTTAGCTTGTCTTTCATTCATCTCGACAGGTATTAAACGATGTACCAGTACTTGTGTGTTTGCATGGCCTGAAACAGAAATAGGCACGGCCAGAATCACAGCCTTTGAAGAGTCAATGGGGGTCGTCGGCAATGCTAGCGATGCCTACTTCCTTTGAGTGGAAATTGTCTGTTGGGGCACTGATTTGTCCTAAGTCCATTGAGAATGGTTCCCAAGTGGTGAGCTGGTGAGTGGCGTGAAGCCATTGGTACCATTGTAGATCTTCGCCAAACATGTAGAAGGCAGCTACAATGAGTTTTTACTCCTGTGGTGTGCTGTGGAGGAGGAAAAATCGCTCAATTTGGAAGAGCCAACCAATGACGTTCTCTCCCGAAAAAAAAAGGAATTTCCAACTTTGGGCAATCACACAGGGACGCCTCTACTGTGTTCTTTTGTTCCGTGCATGATTGCGGCTATGGGGGTTGTGTTTGTGGTAGTGGGTGAAAGAGAGGGACTTGATGGTGTGGGCAGCAAAGCTATGCAGTGAAGATGAATTTGCAGTATGGATTTGTATTTCATCGGCTGACTTCAGGCTAGTCAGCAAAGCTCAGAACAAGGAATTTACTAGAAAAAAAAAAGAATAACAAGAAGAAACGTGATTTGTCCTCCTTTCCCTTCATTCCTAACTGTATTTATTCCCCTCACTTCCTTTGTGTTTCCCTCAGTTCTTCTGATCCCTGGATTAGTGTTGACATGGCAAAATCATCCATCCACCGTGGAGTATGCTTGGCCCTGTTACTCTTGCGTGTGTGAGTCAGCTCCACTGGAGCATTACCTGCAGTATCACTCCCTGGATTCATAGCATTACCCCCATCTGGAGAAGGAACCTTGTCCGCAAGGTTCAGGTCTGGAAAGCTACGTAAGAGCTTATGGCTATCCTCCCACATTGCCTCAGTATCAGGTAACCCTTCCCAACGGACTAGCCACTGCTCACAAAGACGATCGCCCTGTTGCACGCTGCGGGACTGGAGGATGGAAACAGGCTGCAAAACAAGAGTTGTAGTGCTGTCCACCAGGTGCAGGGGTGTCATCTGTTGGTTCGGGGTACCAATACATTTCCGAAGCATGGAAATGTGAAAAACGGGGTGGATGCGCGCCACAGCAGGCAGTTCAAGGCGATAAGCAACCTGGCCAATGCGCTCCAGGACCTTGAATGGGCCAAAATATCGCGGTCCCAATTTACTATGTCGACGAAGACGAACGGAGCGTTGCCGATAAGGCTGGAGACGGACATAAACCCAGTCACCGATGGAAAATGTCATATCCTGTCTACCTCGATCAGCATACGTCTTCATGCGGTTCTGGACAAGGAGAAGATTAACCCGCAGCTGATGCAGTAAGGTGTCACGTTGCACCAGCTAAGCCTCCACGGCTGCATTGCCAGTGGCATCCCTTACATAACGAGACAGCACCGGAGGGGGACGACCATACAAAACCTGGAAGGGAGTAGTGCGGGCAGCTGTCTGATAGGAAGTATTATACCAGAATTCTGCCCAGGGAAGTAGTGAACACCAGGAGGAAGGAATGTTGCTCACGAAACAGCGAAGATACATCTCCAAGGTCTTATTGAGTACCTCCGTCTGGCCGTCTGTTTGAGGATGATACGAAGTGCTGGGACATAACTGTGTACCCTGAAGACGATGGAGCTCCTTCCAAAAATCAGTGAGGAACTTGGAGTCACGATCCGAGACAATGGAAATTGGAACGCCATGGAGCCGAATAATATTAGCCACAAACGCACCAGCCACAGACTCACTCGTCACAGGACTCTTAAGGGGAATGAAATGACCATACTTCGACAGGCGGTCGACGACGACCAGTATGACAGAGTATCCGTTGGATATCGGCAAACCCGTGATAAAATCCATGGCGATGTCCTCAAAAACTTGCTGAGGAATCGGCAGAGGCTGGAGGAGACCAGAAGGCTTAAGGGAGGAATCCTTCATCTGTTGACAGACTTGTCAATGATTGACAAAGGATTGCACCTCCTTGCGCATGGACTTCCAAAAGAAATTGGTAGAAAGACGATGAAAAGTCCTGGCTATCCCGGAATGGCCGCCCAACAATGAACTATGAAAATCTTTCAGAAGCTGCTCACGCAAAGGAGAAGCAGAGGATACAACCAGCCTGTCATGGAAGAACAATAAGCCCTCACGAAATACAAAACCCGGCAACGACAAAGGATCAGCCTGTAGATGGCTTCGCCACTCCGCCAGCTCTTTGTCTGTCTGATTTTCCTGTCGGAGTCGTTCCAAAAGATCATAAGATATTGTTGAGATTGGATAAAATTGTGCTGAGGGAGGAAATGTAGACAAGGCATCTGCAACAAGATTATGTTTACCTGCACGATAACATATCTCAAAATCGTAACCAACAAACTTACTGAGCCACTTTTGTTGATCCGGGGTTTGGATTGTCTGATCTGACAAATACTTTAAAGATTTCTGATCAGTAACAATCTTAAATTTCCTACCAAGTAAGTAATGTCGCCATTTGGCCAGGGCCTTTGTAACAGAATACATTTCCTTCTGGTAAGCCGATGCCACCTGCAATCGAGGAAGCAATTTTTGGCTATAAAAGGCCACCGGATGTTTTTCCTGAGATAGTACAGCACCAATGCCAATATTTGAGGCATCGGTCTCCACCACAAATTGCTGGGAGAAGTCCGGAAGACGTAGGACTGGAGCCGAAGCCAACAGGGACTTCAAATTGTGAAAGGCTGACTCCTGTAAAGCAGTCCAACAAAAATTATTCTTCTGTAACAGATCCGTAAGAGCTCCTGCAATCGAAGCATAATTGCGGATAAATCGTCGGTAGTAGCCTGCAAGACCGAGGAAACTGCGAACATCTTTGACAGAAGCCGGCACTGGCCAATTCATGATGGCCGAAACCTTCTCCTTGTCGACGGACAGCCCTTCAGAAGAAATGACATGGCCCAAATAGCTGATTGTTGTCTGGCCAAACAAACACTTGGAAAGCTTGGCAACCAGCTGATGTTCCTGCAGCACTTGTAAAACCACTTGGAGATGATGCAAATGAGAGTCCCAAGTCGGACTATAGACGAGAATATCGTCAAAGAACACCAGGATAAATTTCCGCAAATATGGACGAAAGATGTCATTCATCAAGGATTGAAACGTAGACGGGGCATTAGACAAACCAAACGGCATGACGAGGAACTCGTAATGCCCATCATGTGTCCGGAATGCCGTCTTGTGAGTATCAGCCGCCTTGACCCTGATCTGATGGTAACCTGCCAGCAAGTCAAGTTTAGAGAAATAACGGGCACCGAACAATTCGTCAAATAATTCGTCAATTGTTGGAATTGGAAACCGATCACGGATGGTGATGGCATTCAGTGAGCGGTAGTCAACACAAAAGCGCCAGGTGCCGTCTTTCTTGCAGACAAGAAGCACCGGGGATGAAAAGGGGCTAGTGCTGGGCTTGATGATCCCCTCGGACAACATATCCTGCACTTGACGCTTTATTTCCTGCTTTTGGAAGTGAGGATATCGATATGGTCGGACTAAGACCGGTGTAGATGCTGGAGCAAGAGGAATGGCATGATCATGCCAACGAGCTAGTGGAAGACCATATGGCTTGCAGAATATAGAAGGAAACTGATCAAGAATGCGTTGAATGGCCTGATGAGGAGGTGCGATGGGAACTGGTGTGGGCGGAACCGGCTCAAGGTGTTGAGAGATGTCGGTTGCGATGGAGCTGCGAGATCGCCCTTCCACCGAATGGCCTTACCATCTAATGAAAACTCAAAACTAGACTCAGCATAATCAGTAAGGATGGGACCAAGCGTAGCCAACCACGATACTCCCAAAACCATATCCCATCCACCAAAACAAGGAACAGGTTCAATGGGTAATACAAAAAACTTAGCTATCCGGGATTGGATGAAGTTGTGGGTGCTGCCACTATCCAGCAAAACGCGGACAGATGTGCCGTGAACTGATCCCGCTAATCGCAAGGTTGCTGGAGTGGTATCACTGGACAAAGCAAAGTGAGAAACGGTCGTGGGAGGTGATTTCTCCGGATCAGGCGAAGGGGATGATGAGATGGTATCGACGGTGTCAACGTCGACCGGAGAATCAGTAGCAGCAGGTAAGGAAACAGAGTCGTCGAGTAACAGCAGGTGATCCCAAGAGTATTTTTTGTCACATTGAAAATAGAGGCCTTGAGCTCTCTTCTGGGCAATTTCAGCTGGGCTAAGGCAACGGATAGGAAGTTTTGTGCCTATGGGAAGAGTGGCTGTCGAAGAGGAGGATGGGGACGATGAAGCAGAAGAAGGGAGCTTCGGTGGCACAGGGATATGTGACGAACGACTCGTCGGTAACTTTAGCTGGGCTTGTTCACAAAGGATCCGTTGCTCGTGCTTACGTGCCATCGTGATAAGATCCTCAAAATCAACAGGTTCATGAAGCAATACTGCTGCCTTAATATCATCGCGGAGTCCGGATGTGAAGCAGCGCATAACAAACAGATTGGGCAGAACCATCGAGCGATTCATCATATTCTGGAAGCGAGCGCGATACTCCTCCACCGTAGACGTCTGTCGAAGCTTGGCGAGTTGCCCTTCCGGAGGCTCAAAATCAGCCGGCCGAAATCGCTTATGCAGGGCCTGGGAGAAAGGAATCCAGCCGGATAACTGTCTATTGCGGTACATCCAATCGTACCAGTCAGAAGCTTCTCCTTCAAAGTGGAACGAAGCGATTGACAGGCGAGCTTCATCACGGATCTCGTAGAAATCGAAGTATCGCGTGGCATTAGCGAGCCAGCGATCAACGTCTCCACCCGAAAAGCGTGGAAGCTCTACCGATGCAGGCTTGTGACGAACAGGTGCCTGGCCATTGGGCGAGGAAGAGTGCCCTAATGAACCAAAACGAACCGGCGAACTATCCCCTGATTGGGAAGAGGAGGCCACCGACGGGGGACGAGCCAATAGTTGCTTAAGAAGCTGCTGTTGCTCTCCAAATAGTTTAGAGTGCTCAGCCAGAGTAGTAGAAATGGCAGCGACATCCGCTTGCATTTTGGTATGGGCCTCTTTCACTGCTGTAACCTCCATATCCAGTGCCTGAAATCGGGTATTGTACTCTGCCATATGAGCAGAGCTTGATGAAAGCACTAGTGCAGTGTGGATTTGTATTTCATCGGCTGACTTCAGGCTAGTCAACAAAGCTCAGAACAAGGAATTTACTAGAAAAAAAAAAGAATAACAAGAAGAAACGTGATCTGTCCTCCTTTCCCTTCATTCCTAACTGTATTTATTCCCCTCACTTCCCTTGTGTTTCCCTCAACTCGTCTGATCCCTGGATTAGTGCTGACATGGCAAAATCATCCATCCACCATGGAGTATGCTTGGCCCTGTTACTCCTGTGTGTATGAGTCAGCTCCACTGGGGCATTCCCTGCAGTATCAGTCCCTGGATTCATAGCAAGCTGTGTGTGAAGAAGAAGCGGTTTGTTTTTCAATGCGGACCAGAGATGACACCAATGCTTAATGAGAATTCTGTAGCCACTCTTTGGTATTAGAGGTGTGAGAAAGTTTCTCAGCTTATCCTTGAATGGTGGTAGTCAGGCCTTCCATGTCTTGTGTGACCTTAGATAGAACTTCCTCTAAGGCTTTATAGCGGGTAGTGACAGAACCTTCGGTTATGGTGTTGCTTGAGTTCGGCTCTCAACGAAAGTACCAATGTTACGAGGGCAACTAGCTGGCAAGTAGAAGGGGAGCGAGGTAGAAGACAGGGAAAAAACTCCCCCCTGTTTGTTTATTGGCACTCTTATAGAGTTTGAAGACAAAGTACAATGGTTAAACGAAAATGAAATGACAATAATGAAACAGCAAATAGGACATTGTTAACTTCGATGGATTCTCTCACCTTCCAAAACCTCTCACATCTTTCTATCCCTTGTCCCAACGTTGCACCCAAGCCTATAACCCTCTCCCCATCCCCTCCCTTGCCTCCAGGTCATCGGAATGTTGGGAAAGCACTGATACCCAACCTGGCTCCAATGGATGATCTGGGCCCGGAAGTGCAGTCTCGGTCTAAATGGGATCCTGCTAAGGTTTTCAGTGAAGATCGATATATCTCCTATTTCATTGATGATATTCCAGAAGGATGGAGGTCGAGTTGACTCTTCACAGAGATAGCCAATATTGAACCTGTAGCAGACGTGTTCTGTAAGACCTTGAATTTTGAGTCCTAGCCAATATCTGTCCTTGGTGACCGGATCCCTGTCTTGCGAGACAGGAAGCCCACTTCTGTGTGATTTGGGGATGCCCTGGTTGCGACTAAGGGAAGACTTGTCCATGTGGGGCTAGTCAACTTGTCCTTGCAAGGATAAAGAGAAAGGCTTACTGATTAGTTTGTGTGTTAACCATTTACCCTTTGTGCAGTAAGTCTTGGACAACACAGGTGGAAGGGGATGGCCTTTCTTATTCATTGCCGAGGGCAATACTGATGTGTTTCACCTGCCTGTGTACTTCTGACCTTTCGGAAGTGTTTGTAGTCCTCCCTTAGCCATAATCTCGGCCTTAACCTTCTTTTGGTTTATTGTTGAATTGTGTGATCCCTTTAGTTGTTTAGGGAATGATCTTATGTGATTTGGGAGATTTGTGTTTAGGGATTCTGCAGATCTTATGATGCTGTGACCCTACTGAGATTCTTGTAATCTTAAACCGTTGTTTTTACCATTTTTCAGGCTTAGGTACATTCACTGTTCGTGGTACCATTGTGTGAGATCAAGGCTGTACGGCGGGACGATATCACATCACATTTTAAAACTTATTACTTGCGCATATAACATATGATTGGGCAACTTTCTGGTTTAATTTAAGCACCCTCTTTTGCTTGCTATTTCCGAAACTTGTTTGAAGATTTCTTGTTGTTTATTTGGATCCCTATGGGACTTGTGTGTTATGAACCCAATGGATTAATTTAAGACTTCCGCTGATGTTTTATTTACTCCGTATGATACCAGAACATATGTCCAATATCATGCTCCAATTGTTGATAAGCAATAAGATTAACAAGCTTAAAATCGGAAATCTTAAGATTAGCCTTGTGGAATTCAAATAGGTCTTAGGTGTTATTTAGGCTTATTTGGGTTTCACGGCGGTAATGACCTTAATGGGAGCAATTATTAATAGATAGGAATTAGGGTCGTTACATGTTCATTCCTAACCGCAAATCTAAGAGGGGAGTACGGTTTGGTTTTGCTAAGTTTGTGCGGTGTGGTACTCAGGAGATTTATCGGCAACAGAGGTTGTCATCGTCCTTAGGTAAATAAACTCGGATGCGTTTTAATGTGACTCATTTTAACGATAGAAATGGGCAGCATGGTATGGAGTCAGGTGTTCATGGACGTGATAAAGGTTCACGACCGTTGCAGAGATTGCAGACGGCTGTCCCTAAAGCACCCATACGAGAACGCGATGGTAGATCATATGTAGATGTTACTGCAGGGAATCTTCACCCATATTGTGAGCCGACACCAGTGGTGTTTCCTACTCATCTTGGAACTTTAGACTGGCTCCACAGGAGTGCAGTGGGTTTTCTTCGAGGAGATCTTAATGAAGAGTTGCAGCTCCCACAGGACGTTGGGTGCAAACATATGGGGGGGAACCAGAGACTGATCACGTTTGCCATTGCAGACTTGCTGCAACAAGAGCTCACCTTCAATCGCAGCTTCTGGACAGCTAAGTTCGATGGTTTTCATCCCTGGTGTTCAACAGATGTTGGTAGTAGAAGACTGTGTTGGGTGGAGGTGTTTGGCCTCCCCTTACAAGCATGGTTCAGGGCAGCTTTTCAGACGATTATACACTCATTTGCTTCTCTAGTCCAGATACATCCCAATACAGCTACATGGCATCGTCTTGATAAGGCAATACTGCAAGTAGCAACGAGTTGTTCTGCCACTATTTAGGAGAGGGTGAAGATTCAGGTTGAAGGCTTAATGTTCATAGTGAACATTATGGAAGCTCAGGAAGAAGATAGGGTAGATATCGAGGTTGGTGGAAAACACTATGCGTCAGGAGGACCCACCAGTCATCCTGCACAGTTCCCTCAGCCTCCCTCAGTTGGAAGTAAGGGTAGAAATGCTACCGACAAGGGGCACACGCTTTCGGTAGGGGACCACGATGTCAGTCAGCAGGATTTGTTGAAGCACAGTGTCAAAGGGAGGGTGGGAGTAGCGAAAGTCATACCTGGAGCTGGAGACCCTACTTTGTTATCTCCACTTGGTGAAAACAAGCAGCCAAGGCACGTGAGTCCTATTCCACTGGTCCAGCAATATCAGGAGGGTCCTTCTTGTCATTCCACATCTAGCAAGGAAGGAATCAGCAATTGTTCTGCACCCGAAGTAGTGCTAGTTCACGAAGACTCAACTGGGAGGAGCCAGATCCAGCCTTTTCTGCAAACAGTCTCTGAACACCTGTCAATGGACTCCATAGCGGAAGTTCCTGCACCTGTAATGTTTCCGGAAGACACAGCATTTATCCGCATGAGGAGGGCCGGTCACAAGGCTTCGCGGTTTGGATTCAGAGGCTGAGCAGTTACTAGTCGGATGGGGAAGCAGAAAAAACTCCGTCATCTTAAACCCACAGGTAGTCTTTCATCAGGAAGAGAGAGTCATATGGAGCAGGGTGGTGTCCTACACTTGGCAGACGAACCTTCCTTTCTGGATGCCAATCGCGTTGAGACGGATGAACTTTCGGCGAAGTCTTGTTCCAGGGGTCCTGATTCGGACCCATGTTCCATGGAGGTTGAGGTCCAGCGTTCGTTGGCTGTAGCAGAAACTTTAGGTCTTAGCAGCAAACAAACCAAAGCAGCAATAAGACAGAAATTGAAGGGGAGAATTACAGAGGACAAACAGGCGTGGCAGAATCATAGCGTATCATAGGGTCGTCCAGGTACATGGTTTGTGTGTATGGGTATTCCTATAGATGATTAATTTAGCAATGTGGAATGTTCGTGGATGTCGGGGTAAGTTGAAAGAAAATCAAATTCGCAATCTTATAGTTACTGAACATTTGAGTGTGATGATCCTTTGTGAGACAAAGCTGGACAGATTTTCAGATAGATGGGCTAGACGATTGTGGCCTGGCAATAATATTCATTGGGCGGCCATAGATGCATGCGGTACAGCTGGTGGTATCGTTTGCTTGTGGAATGAGGAGTTAGTTCAGACTCTTGGCATAGAAAAGTTTGAGCGATGGGTGTTATTGCAGATGAGGGTACGGGATTCGGATTACAGATTTGTTTGTGTTGGATTATATGCTCAGAATCTAGCAGCCGAGCGCAGAGCTTTATGGGATGAGTTGCAGCGGAGGAAATCAGCAGATCCGGCCCCTTGGGTGGTCCTAGGAGATTTCAATGAATCCCTTACTGCGGAGGAATGGATAGGTCATTCTTTCAATCGGAGTGCGGCCCGTCGTTTTGCAAATTTTATTCATCGAAATGGATTGGTCGACTTGCCACTTATTGGTAAGGCTTACACATGGTTTAACTCTCACAGTGCTTCTAGAATCGATCGGGCACTGGTGTCTTCCAATTGGTGTTTACAATTCAGTAGATATCGGCTGTATGCAGGAGATAAGGGATTTTCAGACCATGTACCCTTAATCCTGAAAGTAGATTCTCTATTTTGGGGTATCAGAGCATTCCGTTCGTGGGATTTGTGGTGGGATGACAAAGGCTTCTTGTCAACGATGGAGGAGTGCTGGCAAGAGGAAGGGATTTGCTTTCCAGGCGCGTTTAGTGTGGTTAAGAAGCTGGCCTTTTTGAAGAAGAAGCTCAAGGCTTGGCACTTTGAGTCTTGTGGTGCTTTAGATCACAAACTGAAGCTAATTCTAGCCGACCTTGATTTGCATGATCAGAACAGACGAAGCTTGGGGCAAGATTCGATGCTGGAATATGAAGCCTTACAGCTTCAGAAGTGGGATCTCAAACGGAAGATTGAGGCCATGTGGCGACAGAAATCAAGACAGCAATGGCTCAAACTTGGGGATAAGAACACCCGCTTCTTTCATTCTTGTGCTACCATACGGAGCTGTCGTAACTTTATTGGAATGATTCGTGCTCACGATCGGGAACTCAGACAGCCTGCAGAGATAAAGGCTGAAGCTGTTGGTTATTTTAAATGTATATTCACGGCTTAGGAGGTCAGGTGGTTCGGAATAGGTGGAATAGCTTTGTCTCGGTTATCACCTGCTGCTGCAGCCGGCATGGAGAGACCATTCCTCGAGGATGAGATTAAGAGTGCCGTCTGGGCTTGTGGCAGTCATAAGGCCCCGGGACCGGATGGCTTCAATTTTTACTTTATTAAGAACGCGTGGACGGTGATTGGAGCGGAGATTGTAACACTAATACAGGAGTTCCATTCAAGTGGAATATTTCCGAGAGGTATAAATAACAGTTTCATCACCTTAATTCCTAAGACTTTGGGTGCCGCTGAGTTCAAGGATTATAGACCTATCAGTCTCATCAATAGTCTGTATAAGATTATTGCCAAGCTATTGTCAACCCGGCTTAAGCAAGTAATGTCTCAGCTCATTTCTCCATTTCAGACCGGCTTTATGGAAGGTCGGTTCATCGCAGATACAGTGATGGTGGCTAATGAAATTATTCATTCGATGCGACAGTCTAAACGACAGGGATGGTGTCTCAAGTTGGACTTTCAGAAGGCCTATGACTCGGTAGAATGGCCCTTCTTATTAGAGGTAATGGAACAGATGGGATTTGGATTCCATTGGTGCAGCTGGATAAAGGAGTGTATCTCATCCGCACGTTCTGCAATCCTTATCAACGGCGTTCCCACAGTCGAATTTAATTTGGGGCGAGGCCTGCGACAAGGTGATCCCTTATCTCCATTATTATTCAATTTGGCAGCCGAAGTTCTGTCGCGTATGCTTGGTCGAGCGGCGGAATGTAATCTCTTACAGGGTATCACTGTCGGTAATTTACAGCTCACGCATCTTCAATATGCGGATGATGTCATTTTATTTTGCAATGGTAACCCACAGGGGTTACTCAACATCCAAGGCATCCTGCGTTGTTATGAGTTATTATCTGGCCTCAAGGTTAACTTCTTTAAATCTGGTCTTGTGGGAATTAATGTTCCAATCAGCATGGCTGAGGGGATGGCGTATTCCTTGCATTGTAGATTGCAGACCTTACCGTTCAACTATCTTGGGGTGCCCCTTGGGGCCAACCCCCGTCGTCGCAGTACGTGGGCTTCGGTGGTTGCTCGGTTTAAAGGAAAGTTAGCCTCATGGAAAGGTGCTTTGTTGTCGTTAGGGGGACGAATTACATTGGTCAAATCTGTGCTTAGTAGTTTACCGGTGTATTATATGACCTTTTTTCAGTTGCCTGTGGGAGTTAGGAGGGATTTTGAGAAATGGATGAAGCGTTTTATGTGGGCTGGGACAGTGGACAAACGATGTATATGCAAAGTGCAATGGGCAACGGCTGTAAAATCAACCGAAAGGGGGGGTGCGGGCGTGGGTTGCATGAAACTGCGGAATCAGGCTTTGCTTACAAAGTGGAGCTACCGTATTGCTACTGATACCTGCTCCCTGTGGCGACAGGTTATTGATCAGAAATATAGCCCCAAGCTTAGTCCTGATGGGATAGTTTGTGGTGACAGAAATGGATCAACCATATGGAAAGGAATCGTAAGGATTAGTAGATTGCTAATGCCTAATGGTTAGTGCATATCCTCTTTCTACCGTTGGAAATTGGGCAGGGGAGACTCAATTATATTTTGGGATGATGTTTGGTGTAGCATATCTCCTTTGCGTGTTATTTTCCCTAGATTGTATGCGCTCTCTTTGATAAAGGAAGGGGTAGTTTTGCAGTTCTGGTTGCGGTTTGGCAATGAGTGGCAGTGGAGTTTTGTCTGGAGGCGGCGGCTGTTTGTGTGGGAGGAAGAGGAAGTTGGGCGGCTGTTGGTAATGTTGGAGAGTTTTAGGCCGAATTTCCTGCAAGAGGACCAGCTTCTTTGGGGAGAACAGCTGAAACCTTTCTCTGCCAATATTTGCTACCAGTCACTAGCAGCCCTTACAGTTTTACCTAGTGAGCAATGGATACCCAACGTTTGGCGTAAGCCGGGATCACCCAAATGGCAGGCGTTTATGTGGTTGGCGTGCAGGGGAAAGATTACTGCCAAAGGTTACTTAATTCGACTCGGTATCCTTCCAGCATCAGATATGCATTGCGACGCTTGTGGATGCGTAGAAGAGGATTCCACTCATATCCTGCTTGACTGTAGGAGATCTTGGGCAACTTGGTCCATGTTAATTAAACACTGGGGTCTCAGCTGGGTTCAACCACGGTCTATGGTTGATTTATTTTCACAATGGGAAGGTTTTCCAATTCCTCTTTGCTGGCGCGGTTTATGGTATGTTCTGTTATTTTCCTGTGCATGGAGTATTTGGCTGGGGCGCAACAATAGAATTTTCAGGGGAGCGGATAGCAGTGCAACTGATCTGTATTACAACGGCATGCGGCACGGGTTCTACTAGGCTAAGACTAATCTTACGGATGTCTGTCTTGATAGCTTGGATGTACTTCCCTCAGATGACTTTGTTTCTTTACTTGCCACGTAGATAGTTTGGTGGATGAAGGTTTCAGATATCGTAATACACCAATGGTATCTGATGGTCTCATTTTCATTTTGCTCATTGAACTGGGTCAATATTTCATTGTCCTTCCTATGTATGGCTGGTTTTTATTTAATGCATTTCGATTTTCTTAAAAAAAAAAAATGAAACAGCGAGAATCAGCAACGTGTAGACTAGACAGTGATTCACTCAAGTGTGGTCCCTAAGTTTAGTGGGAAGGTGGGTGATGTGCCTCCTTTTTGTGCGGTAGCTATCAGCACGTGTACCTGTGGACTTGCTCAACTTCGCATCACATTCAAGTGTGTTCAAGTGTATTTGTGGACTTCGCATCACTGTGGGACTAGCTTATGATTTGTGGTGACTGTGGTCAATATGTGTAACAGTCTCGCACGAGATCATTTGTGGAAATAATGCCTGCACTCTGTCTTTTCCTTCAATTGACGAAACCTCGGGAAACGATGACAAACCCAAACCATATTTCACCAATTCTCTAATAGTAGGAAAACTCTGACAACATAGCAGAAAAATTGACTTGAGTTCTTTTGAAGCTAAATGATTGTAACTTAATTCTAAAGCACAATAAACCTCCGATGGAACTCTTATCTCAATAGAATTATGGGGTGAAGGATTTTCCAACTAAGGCATCATTCCATTGTGCCAAACTCTTATTCTTCAAAGCCCTTGCAACCGTTGAGATGGCCAGTGGTAAGCCTCCGCACTTCTTGGAGATCTTTTGCGCTACGGATATCAATTCAGGACTTTGCAAACAATGTCCTGCCCTTTTCTTGAACAGATTCCAAACTTCTTCTTGAGGTAAAACATCAATTTGAATATTGGTTTGGTAATCCATTCTATTTGACAAAACGTAGAGATCTCTCGATGTCAGTAGAATCCTGCAGCCTTTGTGATCATCCTTGGGTGGTATCCCAACTTCCTTCAAATTAAACTTTTCCCATACATTATCCAAAACAATAAAAATCTAATCTTTTTGTTTCAGTCGTTGATGCAATCGGCTTGCTCTTGCCTCCATACTTTCTTCAGGGAACTTTAGGCCTAGTTGGTCCCCAATGATCAGTTGAAGATTCTTTAAGTCTGGCTTCTCGTCAACACGAACCACAACCACCTCATCGAATAACCTTTTTATCCTAACTTGCCTGACAACCTCTTTAACCAGCGTTGTTTTGCCAACACCGCCAATTCCGCCAATACACCCCAATCATTTTTTTTTTTTTTGAAGAAGATATCTATATATATAAAAGGCAAAATGCCAAAGAACACCCCAATCATTTCTGAACTGGAAGAGACAAGAGCATCCATGATTCCTTCAAAGATATCCAACCTGGAGTCAAATTCCTCATAATCTTTGGCATACGTGGAGTCTGTTAGAAATGATCCAGATACTTCTGGTATATGAATGAATTTCAGGGAGAGGTGAAAAAACTCCTCATGTCTCTCCCAAACCCTCCCGACCCTCTCCTTCCCCAAACCAACCTACCCTACCCCGCAGCCAACCTAAATTCTCACAAATCATCCTTACCCATAAACACTTCAGCTTCTTCGCATGATCTCTCTAAGACCAACCGTGTCACTAGGACTCGTCCAACCAATAGACCCAACCATGTTCCTCCTTCGTCCGGCGTTAGGTGGGATCCCAAGGCGATCTTTGGAAACCAGAAATTTGTGTCATATTTCGTAGATCATTATCCCTCTGGAGTGGAGCCCGATGATCTATTTCAGAAGAATCTCAAATGGGAGCCAGTAATCGATGTCTACATCCCAAGGAAGAAAAGCGCAAGGGGCACTCGATTTGGTTTCGCCCGATTTTTGAATCAAGGGGTGCTTGAGCGAAACAGGGTATCACGACTGAATGGGTTGAAATTTGATAGGCGCTCATTGAAGTTTAGTCTGGCTAGGTATACCTCCAGAAATCAAGTGGGCCAGGGTGAATATGGGCAGAAAGGGAAAGCAGTGGTGGCTAGGGCTGAGCCACAACGTGTGGTTGATAACAAAGTGAGATCTTATTCTGAAGTGGTGGTTGGTGGATCTCATCGTGATGTGGAAATGAAGTGCTCTTTTGATGTCAAGATCTCAGCTTCGGAGGAAAATCTTGAGTGGCTTAACATGAGTCTTGTTGGTGTTGCAAGAAACGGGATACTACAAAAACACAGAATGCCTCATGAGGTTATAGTCCGCAGATTTGGGGGCTAGCAATTTTTGCTCACTTTCCCTTCTCATGAGGTTATGAGTCGAGAGTTGGAGTCTAATGTTAATCTGTGGATGGACGTCTTTGCAGACATTTACCCATGGCGAACTAAGGATGTGTTGATGGGGAGAGCTTGCTGGCTTAGGCTTTCTGGGGTTCCTTTACATGCGTGGTCTGAGGCTTCTTTCAAAAAAATTGGCCAGGCTTTCGGGGAGGTTGTGCAGATTCATTCGGATACTCTTGGTAAATCGCAATTGGTGGATGCCTTAGTCTGTGTGCGTTCATCGCAGGCTAGTAAGGTCAGTGGGCTGGTTCGTTTGGAGGTGAATGGATGCATTTTTCCGATTAAGGTTGTGGAGGATGTGGAGTTATTGAACAAGCTCAGAACTGAGGATGGTGATAAGGGCGGTATGTATAGATACTGTAATACTTCGTGTTCACCATATGGACATATGGTATCTCCCAGGCGGAAGGGGTGATTTGAAAATGACAATGGAATTATGCAAAGAGAAATTGTGGCGCACAAATCAGATAATTCTTTGACCCAGGAGGCATCTGGTGAAGGATTAACTCCAAAGAGAATGGGGTTTGAGCCTGAACAAGGGGTGAATGCGAGTGATGAAGTCTATCCTGTTCCTTTGGGTAGTCCTGTGGCGGATGGAGGTCAGTCATTCGGGTCAAAGTCTAAGGAGGCTGGGGTCGTGGTTGGTGATGCAAGTCCTGTTAGAATGCTACGTAGAAGGCAATCTTGGTCTCAAGGTAGTGGTTTTCGAAAGCAGGGGTGGCAGCAAGAGATGTGTTGGGGGTGGTGAGGGTAACTCTTCCAATTCAAGCTTTAAATCAGATATGGTGTTAGCTCGGATATATGAAAGAATTCTTGCAGTAAGGGCACAGACAGAAGCATTAGCTGATGGAAGATGTAGAGAGGTTTTAGATTCCAATCAAAGTCGGATTCAGGAGGTGTCGGAATCCTTGAAAAAAATAGTAGTTCTAGATACTATTTCTTCGGTTTTACAGGTCCCGGAGACAAATGCGGAGTTAAATAATGACCGCAATGAGGGCGATGGGCCGGATGAAGAAACTCAGGCTACTTCGAAGGTCATGGAGCAGTTGCAACTAGTGTCAAAGAAGCCCCGCGAGAGGTTATGCGGAAAGATAGCAGAACTGATTGAGGAAGAGCATGATAACTGAGGTGGGAGAGGAGGACAGTAAGCCGCTTTGGCTGTACTTCGCTAGGTGTGATTTAAAGTAATGATAAATATCGGGTTTTGAAATATCAGGGGAATCAGGAGTCAGATGAAATGTAAAGATATAAGGAGTTGGGTTTCTTTAAATGACATAGCTGTATGCTTTCTAGCAGAAACCAAGGTTGAAAGCATGAATGCTAATATAGTTAATCGTATTTGGCATTGTGGATCAGCAAATTGGTGTGCAAGTAATGCTCATGGGCGTGCTAGGGGTTTATTGGTGTGTTGGAATGATTCGGTTGTTAAGATTATTAGCACCTCATGTTTTGAAAGGATAATTATCTTGGAAGTGGAACTAATTGCTTCTGGATATAAAATGTTCATTTGAGGGCTCCATGCTCCAAATAACATAGCTGGAAGGGTGGATCTATGGCAATTTATCTTGGAAATTGACATGAGAAGCAGAGATCCTTGGCTTATTGTGGGGGATTTCAATCAGGTATTGGCAAATTATGAGAAATCTGGAGGTTTCTTTGAATTGAAGAGGAGCTGATGCATTGCAAAAATTTATTGATGATGGAGGCTTTGTAGATTTACTGCTTTTGGGTTAGAAATTCACATGGATGTCTTCTCGCTTCGCCTCTAGAATTGATCGAGCTATTGCAAGCGCTGAGTGGGTTGCTGACCACATGGAGTTCTCATTGGTGGCTGGACACAAAACTTTCTGACCACACTCCTCTTGCGGTTAAGATGGAGTCCATTTCATGGGGACCTAAGCCATTTAGGTCCTGGGACAGTTGGTGGCAACAACCTGATTTCTTGGAGATACTAAAAAAATGTGGGACGATATCAATTTAGATTTTTCTGGGGATTTTCTTGTTGTGAAAAAGTTCAGCGAGCTGAGAAAAAAATTGGCATTGTGGAACCGTGAGAATAAGGGAGATCCAAAAAGCAGTTTTAAGCAGATTATGGAGGAGATTGAAGATTTGGATAATAATAGAGATCCAAATGTAAGGTGGGATGAGGACCAGATCGCTCGCTACAGCAGTCTTCAAGATCAGAAGTGGCGTTTGAAAAGCAAGATAGAATCTGTGTGGAAACAGAACTTCAGGATTCAGTGGTTGCAATTAGGAGATTCAAATTCAAGGTTCTTTAACATCAGTGCAAGCACAAGAAAGAAACATAATCACATGGGATCTCTTTTGGTTAATGGTAGCAGGATCAAAGAGCCCTCTGAGATAAAAAGGCGGTCATCGAGTTCTACAGAAATCTGTTTCAATCTAACGCGGAGCAATGGCTGGGTATTGGGGATCTCAGCTTCAAAAGATTATCCGAAAGGGAGGCGTTGGGCCTTGAGATACCTTTCTCGATGGAGGAGGTAAAAGAGGCTGTTTGTTGTTGTGGAAGTCATAAAGCTCCGGGTCCAGATGGATTCAACTATTTCTTCATAAAAAATTCATGGGAAATATTTGCCAAGGATATTCTGGTCTTGGTTAATGAATTTTTCACTTCTGAGAAGCTTCCGAAAGGTGTGAATAACTCATTTTTAATTCTGTTACCCAAGATTGAAGGGGCGGCTAGTCTGAATAATTTTTGGCCTATTAAATAGTGGCGAAGATTTTAACAAAGAGGCTTCGAGGTGTTATTTTGCCACTCATATCACCTTTCGAAGCGGGATTTCTTGGTGGGAGACAGTTACTTGAATCGGCGATGCTTGCTTCTGAAATTATCCATGCTAGTAAGTGCTCTAGAAGTAGTGGTTGGTGTTGGAAAATTGACTTCATTGGGATGCACTTTTTGAAATTTCAAGAGCAATGGGATTTCATAGTAAGTGGCAGAATTGGATTCGGCAAAGTGTAGCTACTGAGAGAATGCATGTTTTGGTAAATGGATCTCCAACCCAGGAATTTGGGATGAAGAAGGGACTTAGTGGATCCACTATCCCCTTTGTTATTTGACATTGTTGCCGAAACATTATCTTGATTATTACAACGGGCAGAAGAAATTGGTTTAATCAAAGGCATATCGTTGGGTAACAGAAATTTCACACATCTTCAATATGCTGACTGATGTGATTCTCTTTAGCAGCGATGGGTTGGAGGGATTGTTGAACCTTAAACGAGTGTTTGCTTTGCTCGTTTAAAAGTGAATTTTCACAAGAGTGTTTTGATCGGAATAAATTACCAACAGCATGAGGTGGAGGAAATGGCGGCAAGGTTGATGTGCAAATCAGATTCATTACCGATTTAAATATTTGGGTATACCACTTGGTGCTAATCCGGGAAGGTACAAAACTTGGGAAGGAGTCTTGAGAAATGTTAGAAGAAGGCTTGCTGGGTGGGAAAGGCAAATTCTTATCTATGGGAGGAAGGCTAACATTAGTTAAATCGGTTCTAAATAGCATCCCTATGTTTTTACATATCGCTATTCAAGCTGCCCAAGAAAGTCACAAAGGAGCTGGAATCTTTGACTAAGAGGTTTGTGTGGAAAGGTAGTGTGGATACTAGATGTTTACATAAGGATAAATGGGGAAAAGTGTGTCGTGGAATTGAGAAAGGGGGTGCTGGTATTGGATGCTCGGAAGCTAGGAACGCAGCACTGCTCTTAAAATGGGGTTGGAAGCTATTTTCCAACCCAGATTCTCTTTGGGTTCAGGCTATTCAAGAAATATATAAACCAGAACTCTGTAGCGAGGGTTTGATCTTTAGAAAGCAGAATGTATCCAGAATATGGAGGGACATTGCCAGCTATTTCAATGGGGAGCATCCTGTCGCAATCAAAATTAGAGAACACTTCAAATGGCAGTTGGGTAGAGGCAACTCTATCAAATTTTGGAAGTCACACTTGGGTCCATGGGATGGCGCTGAAGCAAAGATACCCGAGGCTCTTTGAAATCTCCATGCAGAAACGTTTCTTAGTTGGGCAAATGGGATATTGGAATAATGGTATTTGGAATTGGGAATTTGACTGGAGGAGAGATCTTTTCGTGTGGGAAGAAGAATTAGTGGTGGAATTGAAGGAATTGCTGTCAAACTTGAGGCCCACAGATGATCATGATGACAGGATTGTGTGGGGTGACAAGCTAGAGAAGCCTTCGGTGAAAACTTGTTACAAAGATTTGGAAGATGCTTATTTGATGGATATTTCCGTACCAATCCCAATCGTATGGAATCGAAATGGAACACCAAAAGCAAGGCTTTTCTTTGGCTAGCATGTCAAAATAGAATACTATCAAAAGGCAGATTATTTAGGCTGCAGCTATTGAATCAAAGTGATTTGAAATGTGATGCTTGCGACCTTGAAGAAAGCGATGCTGATCATGTTATTGTCCAATGTTCTATGGCTTGGAAGTGCTGGATGGAGGTTTTGAGGCGCTGGGGTGTGAAGGGAGTGCTGCCAAATTCTGTTGTGGACTTAGTCATGCAATGGGAAGGCTTATTCACCAGTAAAAAGCATCGCTGTATTTGGGACTGTATGTTGCTGGCTGGGGTATGGAGCTTATGGTCTGCAAGGAATGCGCGAGTTTTTAAAAACACATATAAAAATGCTACTGATATGGCGATGGATTGCCTAATACATGGAATGGATTGGGCGAGGGTAAACTTGAAAGGAGTAGAGTATAGAGGAGCAGATTTATTGGCAATTGATAAGTGGCATCAGGTGGTGGGTTGAGTTCTGAAAGTTCAAGATACCTATGATTTCAAGCATCTCGGACTATCATAACTGTTTTGTATAGAAATTTTGTTCCACATGATATAACTGTGTAGATAAATTTCAGTAAAGATTTTCGTTTCATAAAAAAAAAAAACCTTCTGGTATATGAATGATGCTAAGGATCGATCTCCAGATGCTTCTAATATATTATAATATTTTATAATGAAAGAAATCTCTAATAAGATGTAGAATTATCTGGAATGTAATGATGTTTTTTGAAATTGCGGTCCACTATTAGTGTAAATAAAGCAGTACACGTATGCTGTTTACGTAAAGAACTACTATAAAATGGCTGCTTCTTTGTAAATTAAATATATGAATGAATGAAGCAAATGTTTTGAAGAAGAAAAAGAAAACTCTGGCTAGTGAAACAAACTGCAAAAGATAAACATTGGTAGCGGAACAAGTTCGTGTAAGGGACCAATATGGCTCATGGTTCATCGTCTGCAGTGAAAACTATGATTATTGGGCTATTCGAGTGAGAGCCTTTTTTGTTGCAAATGATCTTTGGGAGATGGTTAAAGCTTATCTGTTAACCAGTTAAAGAAGGAAAAGAAGATATTCTGAAACATAACAAGGCTATATCTTATTTGCATTCATTAATTTCAGAATCTATTTTCACTTAAATCGTGAGTGCAAGCAGTGCAAATGAAGCCTGGGAGATTTTAAGAGAGGAATTCCAAGGCTCTGAAAAGCCAGGGCAATCAAGCTCCAAACATTACGAAGGGAGTTTGAATTGCTTAAAATGAAGCAAACGGAGAGTATAAAGCAATATGCTGGCAGAACTCAAGAGATTGTGAGTCAAATGAAGCTGTACGGAGAAAAAGTTAAAGAGTTGCGCGTAGTCGAGTCATTGATGCAAAAGTTGCAGCTATAGAAGAGTCAAGAGATATGACGAGGCTCACAGTTACTGAACTTGTAGGCTCACTACAAGCTTATGAACAAAGACTGAACCAAAGAAGTGAAAATTTTGATGAAGAGGCTCTTGCTATCAAGCACAACATGCGGCAAAATGCAGAAGTGACATTCTCCCCCACCAAACTCGACAACGTCCTCGTTGTGTGCTGCCTCAAGAATTCGTTGATTTCGTCTTCGTACTGCCAAAGATCGAAATCTTTCTCCCAGCTTGTCTCGCTAGGAGGATTCATATGCTTCCCACTCTTTTGCACCACCCGCCTTGATAAGATCTCATCAAGCTTCTTATCATGTGCATTGGTCACCGCTGTGGGAGCTCTCTTGGACTTCCCCCTCTCCGGATCTTCCATGTCTTCCTAGAATGGCTTCAACAAGCTCACATGGAAGACAGGATGAAACTCCAATCTCGGTGGCAACTCCAGCTTGTATGACACCTTGCCGATCCTTTTCAACACCTTGAAAGGACCCTCATATCGTCGCACTAGAACCTTGTGCAACTTGGCAAAAACTCGGCTTTGGTGAGGCATCAGCTTCACCAACAGAAGATCCCCTTTATCAAACTCTAAAGGACGCCTCTTTTTATCCGCCCACTTCTTCATCCTCTTTGCCGCCTTGGACAGTTGCACTCTTGCAAGGTCCTTTTGCTCATCCCACTCCTTGGCAAAGCGATAGGCAGATGGATCCGGTCCTTGATAACCTGTGGCAATCTTGCTAGGAGTGTAAGGTTGTTGTCCATTAGCAATCTTGAAAGGACTCGTACCTGTCGATTCACTCCTTTGCAAGTTGTATGAGAATTGAGCCACATCAAGTAACCTTGCCCAATTCTTCTGGTTGGCACTCACATAGTGCCTAAGGTAGAGCTCCAATAAGGCATTCACTCTCTCGGTCTGCCCATCGGTTTGAGGATGAAAGCTGGTGGAGAAATTGAATTCTGACCCCAACAGCTTGAACAACTCGGTCCAAAATCTCCCCGTGAATCGAGTGTCTCGATCACTCACAATCGACCTCGGAACGCCTCAATATTTCACCACATTTTTGAAGAAAAGGTGGCTTGTCTCCTCTACCGTGCATGCTTTGGTGGCTGACTTGGAAAATCTATCCACCACCACAAGTATGGTTTGGAAGTTGTCAGACTTTGGGAGGGATGTGATATAATCCATGGAAATGCTCTCCCAAGGTCTCTCCGGTATGGGCAATGGCTCTAACAATCCAGGAGGTTTTTGTTGCTCAATCTTGTCTTGTTGGCAAACTATACAAGTTTTCACATACCACTCCACATCGTCTCGCATGTTAGGCCAATAATAACCATCTTCCAAAAGTGCAAGAGTACGAGTAATACCTGGGTGACCAGCCCATCCTGAATCGTGGCATTCCTTCATAACTTCCTTCTGAAGTTTGTCATGTCGAGGGACATAGATGCGGTTGCCTTTGGTGAAGAGCAACCCATCCTCTAGCCAAAATCTGCGGGTCTTGCCTTGCTTCACTTGTGCTGCCAAGGCTTGAGCTTGGGGGTCATGCTCCATACCCCCTCAGATCCTTTCCACTAAAGGACTCTCCGGTCGTCTGATGGCTGCAAGTTCAGCCCTTCTACTAAGAGCATCCTCCACCAAGTTCGCCTTTCCTGGCTTATACTCGAGTGTATAGTCAAACTCCGCCAAGAAATCTTGCCACCTTGCTTGCTTCGGCGATAACTTCTTTTGTGAAATGAAGTAGCTTGTGGAAATGTTGTCAGTCTTGACAACGAACTTGCTCCCCAGCAAGTAATGTCTCCAAACTTGCAAGCAATGCACCACGGCTGTCATCTCCTTCTCTTGCACCGTGTACCGTCTCTCGGTCTCATTCAACTTGCGGCTCTCATAAGCAATTGGGTGGCCTTCTTGCATCAAAACACCACCAATTGCAAAGTCAGAAGCATCAGTTTGTACCTCGTATGTGAGTAGGTGGTTAGGCAAGGCTAACACCGGCTCCTCCATAACAGCTGCCTTCAGTGCATCGAATGCCTCTTGGCATCCATTTGACCAATCCCACACCTTGTTCTTCTTGAATAGCTCGGTCGAGGGTGTGGCAATGGAAGAGTACCCTTGTATGAACTGCCGATAGTAATTGGCCAACCCCAAGAAGGAACAAAGATCCGTGACCTTCTTTGGGGGTTGCCAATCCTTGATAGCTTGGATCTTGGCACCATCCATCTTGATTTTGCCTCCGCCCACTATGTGGCCAAGGAATGCCACCTCCAGTTTGGCAAATGCACACTTCTCTCGCTTGACATACAGCTCATTCTCCCTCAAAGCTTGAAACACCATCCTTATGTGTTGGATGTGCTCCTCAAGTGTGCGGCTGTATATCACTATGTCATCCAAATACACAACAACAAAGCGATCCAAGAACTTTCGGAGTACTTTGTTCATTAGTGTGCAAAAAGTAGCAGGTGCATTTGTCAAACCAAATGGCATGACTAGGAATTCATAAAATCCATACCGTGTGACACATGCGGTCTTGGCCTCATCTCCTTTTGCTATGCCGACTTGATAGTAGCCCGATCTCAGATCCAGCTTGGTGAACCATCTCGCATCCCCAAGTTGATCGAACAAGTCAGCAATAAGAGGAATAGGGTACTTGTTCTTCATGGTTACCTTATTCAAGGCTCGATAGTCGATGCACAATCTCAGCGACCCATCTTGCTTCTTTTGGAAAAGCACCGGTGCTCTGTAAGGTGCTTTCGATGGTTGGATGAAGCCCGCATCCAACAACTCCTTCAATTGCCTCCGTAGTTCAGCTAACTCCGGAGGTGCCATTCGATAAGGGACTCTCGCAGTTGGTTTGGCCCCGACTTCCAACTCGATGGCATGGTCTACCTCCCGTATGGGTGGTAGCTTCTTTGGGAGTTCTTTGGGCATCACATCGCCAAACTCCCCAAGAACTTCCATAACTTGGATGGGCACTTCGTCATCAGCAGGTGTGCCTTCATCCATCACCAAGGTAGCTAGAAATGTGGGTTCTAGCTTCCTTACTCCTCTCTTCAGCTGCATAGCTGATAGAGTTTTTGCCTTTAACTCCTTCTCTCGAGCCACAGGCACCACACAACACTTGCTTCCTTCGGAAAGTATGAGGGTGTTTGTGCAAGACACTGGAATTGCCCTCGTCTGATCCAAGAATTTCATCCCTAATACAATTGGAAAATCATCCATAAGGACAATGGAGAAGTCAAGGTTACCTTTCCATTCTCCCATTTGTAGCTCGACCCCTCAGGCTACTCCAAAGATTGGCTGCGCTTGAGTGTTCACCGTCTTTAGCCAGCCTTTCTCCTCTTTGAACTTGATGCCAAGTCGTTGTGCTTCCTCCTTCTTCATAAAGTTGTGAGTAGCACTGGTATCGATCAATGCACGGGACTCCCTCCCTTGCACGATGGGTCTAGCAAACATTCTCCCAGCTTGCTCCTCCTTGGCATCTTTGGTTGAGGCTTTAACAACACTCAACAGTTGCATGGAACTCATCCTTGATGCTTCCATTGCTTCGGCCTCCCTTGCCATGGCTGCCAGTTTGTTTCTCTTCGGGCAATCCACAGCTCTATGTGGCCCCTCACATAGAAAACATGAGAGCTTGGGTCTCTCATTCTTGCCCCAATTTTTACCTCCCCTATATGTGGGTTTGGCTGGACGGAAGGACTTGAAGGACTTGAAAGGTTTGTCCTTCCACTCCTTGGTTTCGTGAGCTGCTCCCCCACCTTTAGCCTTGTAGTCACGGAAACTCTTAGGCTTAGGTGGGTTTGAACTTTCGGCCTTCCTCTCAAATTCTGCCAAGCATTCGGCCTCGGTGATGGCATCATTCAGCTCCTTGACGTTGCGTCGGTAAAGCTCCAGCTTGGCCCAACTTTGTAGGCCTCCCAGAAACATGTACATGGCCTCCATCTCGGGCATGTCTGGGATCTCCAACAAGACTTCCGTGAACTCCCTCACGTAGTCTCGGATGTCGCCCTTGTGGGACAACTTGCGGAGTTTCTCTCTCGCTTCTAACTCCCCATTTCTTGGTGAGAAATGTGCCTTCAGGAGCTTTTTGAAATCTACCCACGTCTCCAACGTCAAGGTGCCATGCTCAATTTGAGCATGCTTCATTCTCCACCAGGTTGTGGCACTGTCGGTTAGATACAGTGGGGCTTGTGAAAGTCGATCTCCATCGCTCTCCATGCCCACTCCTTGAAAGTATTGTTCAAGGTTGAAAAGGAACTTGTCCACTTCCTTGGCATTCCTCGTCCCACCAAATGACTTCGGCCTTGGGACATCCAGCTTCAGTTTGGGCTTGGCAACCCCTTCCTCAATGCCCTTCTTGCATTCTTTCCGGATTTCTACCAAGTCATCCCTAAATAAAGAGATTTCAGCAAGAAGATTTACCTTGAAATCATCTAACTCTTCCTTCCAAGAGTTGATAGCAACGAGGGCGCCTTGCATCTCCTCACGAAGCTCATTTATGTCCCCTGACTCGAGCTCGGTTATGCGTTGGCCATACTCCTCAAGCATATCTTTGTCATCGGCAACCTTCATCTCCACACGAGTGATCCTTGCCTCCAACGATGACAGATGATCAACAATTTTCATTCTCTTCTTGTTTGGCTCGGGAGCACGTTGGGGTAGTCTCCCCACACGGACCTCCTCGACCTCCTCTTCAATATGGATGTTGGCATCAGAAGTACTAGGCATCTCCATTTCTCTCTCAAAAGATTTGAGCCGTAGCTCCGCTACCAACTGTCACGGGACTAGATTTTTGCGGAATAGAAACTCTCCGTGCGGCCTTAGACTATCGCTCTCGCAATAGGCTAAGTGAGCCTTCCTCACAAAGCTAGCTAGAATGCTAAGCTTAGAACCGAACCGAAATGAGAGAGACACACAAAGAATGAAGAGAAAGCTCTAAACTCTCAATATTGCAAGAATTGCTGGATATTTACAAATGAGGGGAGGCACCCCTTATATAGCCTTTACAACTCCCCAATGAATGGTGGAGATCAAGCCGTATGATCTAACGGTTATATACAAAAGTAGAAAGCACAAACATGGATCCCAAGTTGGGAATATATTCCCTCTCTTAGTGGGGAACATAGTGGGGAACATAATGGGGAAAGATTCCCTCATTGATTACCGTGATCCTTGATTTGGGAGTCGGGTCCCGCACGAAGCCGAATGACTCGTAGTCTGATATTCTGAATGACACGTAGTCTGATATTCGGTCGTGACAATAAAGACTCACAATGTTGGAGTACATGATTGTGATACATTCAAAGAATACCCACCATGCAAGCATTGTGGCAAAATCAATCATGCAGAATTTAAATGCTGGAACACAAGTAGATGCAACTTCTGCAAAAAAATGGGACACAGAGAAATTCTGCAAAGCAAAGAAAACTGGAGCTGCACGACAACAACCATTCCAGAATAGATTGCAAGATCATGCTCGTGAAGAAAGTTATGAAGCAAATCAAGTTGATGCCAGTCCAGATAAAGAATTTATTTTTATGGTAGGGGACTCTCTTGGTGATGATAAAGTCTGGTACATAGAAAGTGGATGCACTAGTCATATTGTAAGGACCCGAACCCGAAAACCAGACCCTTACCGCCGTGAAACCCGGACAAGCCTAATACGTGGACCAATCCGAATCCCACAAGGCTTAGACGACTTTTCAAACACGATTCCCAAAATGAATATATTTAATATTTCAAAAATTGGAGCATATCAAATAAGTAACAGACATCTGGCATAAAAATCGGAGTGAACGAAATACCACAGCGAAAGTCTTTTTTCGAAAAGACAAAATATTCAAAACGGAAAATAGGTCCATACAGCCACAAGCCTAAAATCACAAACTGGGCTTAAAGTCCGGAACATAAAAACCGTAAATACCAGAGTAGTAAATGCATAAAAATATAAAGTGAGTCAAAACATCAAAACGAGTCAACAGGAAATGCCAGATAAGAAAACCGTGTAAAATATGCAAGTGCGATAGTCCAGCCAAGTCATAGGAAACACTCACACCTCAAACGCCGTCTACGGCTCACGAACTACTCCTGAAAGGGGGAAACAACAACGGGTGAGATAATAAAATCTCAGTAGGAGTCACAGCATCATATGTCCTTACGGGGAAACGAGAATACAAACAAAGAAGAGGGGAAACGGATTACTATACGAACAAGGACGTAACGGAAACAATCAGAAGGATAAGGAATTCACACATTAAAGTTTCATATCGTAGAATATGATTCCAACCCTATAGGTTATATAACAACAACTCGAAACACAATACTATTAACAATGTCAACCAAGAAAAACCCATCGGGATGGACATAATAAATCACTCCTCGAGTAACCCCCCGCTAAAGGGAAACCGGGAGCCCACTAGCAGTATAATTTTATATTTTTAGAAAAATAATACTGAATACGTAACCCGTACCACCAGTGTTGTCCGAGACTAGGCAGAGAAAACACAACACACATCATACCTGTCTCAAAACTCAATACGAACCAACCTGCGAAGAAGTGGCAGGCGAACGAAACGAACCAACCTGCGAAGACGTGGCAGGCGAACGAAACGAACCAACCTGCGAAGACGTGGCAGGCGAACGAAACGAACCAACCTGCGAAGACGCGGAAAGCAAACGAAAACAACAGCCATACGACTCCCAAATAGGTAAGCAACTCTCCCCTAACACTGGGATTCCGTAAACTCACCTCGCATTGGCCAAGCGAACGGTTAATACTGTAGATACACAAACTGAGGCTTATAGATGGTTTATAAAACCATATTTTTGACAAACATCACAGTTCCAGAATACCATGTTATTAATCAATATACTTGATAAAATCCATCATACTAAAATAATAGGCTTATAAATCAGTATACCTGACTAAACCACTCATCCACAAATCATGTTCAAGCGTAAACGCAAAAAAGAAAGGAAATTCGAAGGCGGCTGGGTAAAGCGGTGCAATAGGGGAGAAAATCAACGAAACCAAAAGAGAGGGCACACCTTTGCACCACTTCGGTTTGCACAAATCCAGTAGGAGAACCAGCTCACTGCATTGGGGAACAGACGAAGACAAGGGTGCATGGATCTGGTGGAGGACCAGCTCACTGTACCAGGAAATGGATGAAGAATAAGATCATGCCTAGTACGAAGGAGAAGAATACATCACAGAGGTGCTCAATTAATCACGCACTGAAGGTTCCATAACAGGTAACTTAGCAAGTAACGACTCTAGACAAATCGCGGCCAGGACGAAAAGCAAAGCACTCACGTTTGCTGATCTTGCGAAGAAACGGGACCTGGACGTAAGCTTTGGTTCAGCACTCAAGGGAATACCCATAAAACGAAGGAAAACATACCGCCCAACGAAGAGAAAGAAGGAGAGAATTGGCAAGGCAAATCGGGTAGTTGCAGGTACAGCCGGTGGGGAAGAACGAGACAACAACGGAGAGAACTGGTACTTGCTCAACGTAAAAGAAAAGAGAGAACCATCAAAGGAGTGTGTTGCACTATGGCGTCGGTTAACAAAAGAAACGGAAGGCTACCAAAAAGGAACGGAAAGATTTCTGCACTCTATCAAGCAATTTACTGACCACTACGCACTTACGTTAATTTCCCACCACATTGTTATACTGCAAAATTTACGAGTTTCTTTTCTTCTGCCTTGTTCATCATTAAGTTCAGCTTACGTGACTTCTTAAATGGCCCAGAGTTTAGGTGAACCTTGACACTGCTCAGACGAAACAAGGAACATAGCCCTATGAAGCACATGGAGGGCTCGCATGGTACAGGACTACAAGGGGAAGAGAACATGATAAAGAGAAATTAGTGAGAAGAAGAAGGGAAGGCAGGGCTCCGGACAGTGGCGAACTCAGTTGCGGTTGGCGTAGATCGGGCAGGTGATAAAGGCTACCCTGTATACAGCAAATGGGTTTCCTCCATTCCTCTAATCCGGCTGCTACACGCTGCATCGTTCTTGCTGCAAAGAAATCAGCTGGGCAAGGCAAAGGCTCGCCTCACCCGTCGAGAAAGTAAAATAGAGTTTAGAGGAATGGGTAAAGCAAGAACAGCAGGAGCAGGTGAGGAAAATCAGAGGAATAAACAGGGGAGAGAAACACGCCTCGCTTGACGTTAAAAAAAGAAGAAGAGAGGCTAGCAGCTGCGAGTTGGGTAACTGGGTATCACTGAATCTAGAGGAAGAACACGACGAAAAGGAACCTGGCAGGGGAAATCGAGGAAAGCTACAAGCGAACGCACGCAGAAGAACCATCTGGGTATATCTGAAAATACAAGAGCAACCGGTGGGGAAGATCGGGGAGGCAACCCGAAGAGTTGGGGCGCCTCGCTTAACGTAACAGTGAGTAGAGAGCTTGCCAGGGCACACTCGGGAAAGTAGGATGAACAGAGAGCATGCCTCACTCATCATGAAAGAAAGAAACAACACAAAGAAAGCCAAGTGGGTGACACTGGGGTAGTAGGCGATACCCAGGCGAAAGAAAAGAAAAGAAAAAGAAAAAGAAAAAGAAAAACGACGCTCACTATCGGTGCTGGGTAACGCAGCGCTGGAGAAGGCTGATGCGTGGCTGGGGCTTCGCTTAACGAAGAAGCTGGGTCGGATACAAAAGCTGGAACGAGGGATTCCAAGGAACGACGAAACTGCTGTACTGCGTCTTTATTAGATACCCAGCACGCAACCAGGGCTGCAGAAGCGTCACTAGCGAGGGCACGACCTGGAAAAAAAAAAAGGCTACAAAGACTCAACAGGAACGTGTGGAATCAAATAGGAGATAGGCCACTCCGGGTACAACTCGTGCAAAGTATCACGGGACTAGAGTTTTGCGGAATAGAAACTCTTCGTGCGGCCTTAGACTATCGCACTCGTAATAGACTAAGTCAGTCTTCCTCACAAAGCTAGCTAGAATGCTAAGCTTAGAACACAACCGAAAAGAGAGAGACACACAAGAGAATGGAGAGAAAGCTCTAAACTCTCAATATTGCAAGAATTGCTGGATGTTGTATGTTTTGGTGGATGATTACAAATGAGGGGAGACACCCCTTATATAACCTTTACAACTCCCCAATGGATGGTGGAGATCAAGCCGTATGATCTAACGGTTATATACAAAAGTAGAAAACACAAACACGGATCCCAATTGAGTACACGGATCCCAATTGAGTTCCTTGATTCCCTCTCTTAGTGGGGAACATAGTGGGGAACATGTTCCCTGATTCCCTCCTTGATTAGCTCTTTGATTTCCTCTTTCGGTGGGGAACGTGTTCCTTGATTTGGTACTGCCAACGATCAAAATTTTTCTCCCAGCTTGTCTCGCTAGGAGGGTCGCCTTTCCATCGAACCAAGTACTCCACATGGTTCATGTGCTTCCTACTCTTTTGCACCACCCGCCTTGATAAGATCTCATCAAGCTTCTTATCATGGGCATTGGTAACAGCTGTGGGAGCTCTCTTGGACTTCCCCCTTTCCGGATCTTCCTTGTCTTCTTGGAATGGCTTTAACAAGCTCACATGGAAGACAGGATGAAACTCCAATCTTGGTGGTAATTCCAGCATGTATGACACCTTGACGATCCTCTTCAACACCTTGAAAGGACCCTCGTATCGTTGCACTAGCCCCTTGTGCAACTTGGCAAAAACTCGGCTTTGGTGAGGCATCAGCTTCACCAACACAAGATCCCCTTCATCAAACTCTAAAGGATATCTCTTTCTGTCTACCCACTTTTTCATACTCTTCGCCTCCTTGGACAATTGCACTCTTGCAATGTCCTTTTGCTTGTCACACTCCTTGACAACGCGATAGGAGGATGGATTCTTCCCTCGCTTCACTTGTTCTGCCATGGCCTGAACTTGGGGTTTATGTTTCATATCCCCTTGGATCCTTTCCACTAAAGGACTCTCCGGTTGGCTGATGGCTGCAAGTGCTTTTGCCTTCAGCTCCTTCTCTCGAGCAACAGGCACCACGCAACACTGACTCCCTTCCGAAAGTATGAGAGTGTTTGTGCAAGACACTGAGACTGCTCTCGTCTGATCCAGGAATTGTATTCCTAATACAATCGGAAAATCATCCATGGGAACAATGAAGAAGTTAAGTTTACCTTTCCATTCTCCCATTTGTAGCTCGACCCCTCTGGCTACTCCAAAGATTGGCTGGGCTTGAGTGTTCACCGTCTTTAACCAGCCTTTCTCCTCTTTGAACTTGATGCCAAGTCGTTTTGCTTCCTCCTTCTTCATGAAGTTGTGAGTAGCACCGGTATCGATCAATGCACGGGACTCCCTCCCTTGCACGATGGGTTTAGCAAACATTCTCCCAGCTTGCTCCACCTTGGCATCTTTGGTTGAGGCTCTAACGGCACTCAACAGTTACATGGAACACATCCTTGGTGCTTCTATCTCTTCGGCCTCCGTGACCATGGCTGCCAGCTTATTCCTCATCGGGCAATCCACAGCTTTATGCGGCTCCTCATATAGAAAACATGAGAGCTTGGGTCTCTCGCCTTTGCCCCGATTTTCACCTCCCCCATGTGTGGGTTTGGCTGGACGGAAGGACTTGAAGGACTTGAAGGACTTGTAAGGTTTGCCCTTCCACTCCTTGGTTTTGTGGACTGCTCCCCCACCTTTAGCCTTGTAGTCGCGAAAACTCATAGGCTTAGGTGGACTTGAACCTTCTTGTTTCCTCTCGAATTCCGCCAAGGATTCAGCCTCAGATATTGCATCGTTGAGCTCCTTGACGTTGCGTCGGTGGAGCTCCAGCTTGGCCCAACTTTGTAGGCCTCCCAGAAACAAGTACATGGCCTCCGTCTCGGGCATGTCTGAGATCTCCAACAAGACTTCTGTAAACTCCCTCACGTAGTCTCGGATGTCGCCTTTGTGGGACAACTTGCGAAGCTTCTCCCTCGCTTCCAACTCCACATTCCTCGGTGAGAATTGTGCTTTCAGGAGCCTTTTGAAATCTGCCCACGTCTCCAACTTCATGGTGCCACGCTCAATTTGAGCATGCTTCATCCTCCACCAGGTTGTGGCACTATCGGTTAGATACAGTGGGGCTTGGGAAAGTCGATCTCCATCGCTCTCCATGCCCACCCCTTGAAAGTATTGTTCAAGGTTGAAAAGGAAGTTGTCCACTTTCTTGGCATTCCTCGTCCCACCAAATGGCTTTGGCCTCGGGACATCCAGCTTCAGTTTGGGCTTGGCAACCCCTTGCGCAATGCCCTTCTTGCAATCTTCCCTGATTTTAACCAAATCATCCTTAAATAAAGAGATCTCAGCAAGAAGATTTACCTTGAAATCATCTAACTCTTGCCTCCAAGAGTGGATAGCAATGAGGGCGCCTTGCATCTCTTCGCGAAGCTCATTCATGTCCCCTGACTCGAGTTCGCTTATGCGTTGGCCATACTCCTCAAACGTATCTTTGTCATCGGCAACCTTCATCTCCACACGAGTGATCCTTGCCTCCAATGATGACAGATGATCAACAGTCTTCATTCTTTTCTTGTTTGGTTCGAGAGCACGTTGGGGTAGTCTCCCCACACGGACCTCCTCGACCTCCTTTTCAATATGGATGTTGGCATCAGAAGTAGTAGGCATCTCCATTTCTCTCTCAAAAGATTTAAGCCTTAGCTCCGCTACCAACTGTCACGGGACTAGAGTTTTGCGGAATAGAAACTCTCCGTGCAGCCTTGTACTATCGCACTCGCAATAGACTAAGTCAGCCTTCCTCACAAAGCTAGCTAGAATGCTAAGCTTAGAACACAACCGAAAATAAAGAGACACACAAGAGAATGGAGAGAAAGCTCTAAACTCTCAATATTGCAAGAATTGCTGGATGTTGTATGTTTTGGTGGATGATTACAAATGAGGGGAGGCACCCCTTATATAGCCTTTACAACTCCCCAATGGATGGTGGAGATCAAGCCGTATGATCTAACGGTTATATACAAAAGTAGAAAACATAAACACGGATCCCAATTGACTACACGGATCCCAATTGAGTTCCTTGATTCCCTCTCTTAGTGGGAAACATAGTGGGGAACATGTTCCCTGATTCCCTCCTTGATTAGCTCCTTGATTTCCTCTTTCGGTGGGGAACGTGTTCCTTGATTTGGGGTTTAGTCTGATTTTCGATCGTGACAAAAAGGGTTTTAGGCGAAAACAGAAGAGGGGTAGCAGGTTTTGTGCAAGGGGTATATACCAGCGGCATCAGTACGTTTAAGCAGATAAATACTTCAACCAAGAGACAAAATCGACTTAGTAGATGCTATGATTAAAATAGAGAAACACCTCATAAGCTTAAGTTAACCTAGACGGGGAAGCAAACACAGAGAATAAGAACCAAAGAGAATCACAACAGCAGGCATTGGCAACAAGAATCCACAAACCACTACACGAACGAATTGAGAATGGGAACAGAATTTGAAGAAGGCAAAAGCATAAACAAAGAACGAAACAACTGCCGATCAAATGTATAAGGCATAGTCTCCTACCTGGCGTGCAAAAGAACTGGTGGCAATTCCTTTGCCCTTATCGCGATACCAAGATTCAGATCCACCTGAATCGAATTAATAACAGACAAACAATCAAAACCCAAACTACATACGGAAAAGAAACAAAGGTCTTACCATACCCTCACCGATCTATAGATTAACTGATAATCTGACAGTGGAATAGTATTTGGCCATTCGTGTATTTTTTGGGGGGGGGCTTGTTTATCTATTATTGGTTGTATTTATTCCTCTCCATCCTGATCGGTTAATTCCGGACCAAGTCCGTTTCCAGGGCCGGATCACTAGGGTTTGGACCCGGCTATATAAACCTATCTTTGGTCACCCGAAACCTACTAGCCGCCACTCTCCTTCCTATTTCTTTTCTCTTCCTTAATTTTATAACAGTTCTCTCCCAAAATTCTTTCGAAGCAAGAGTCGTTATTTCCCGATACTATCAAAAGAAAGATTTGTTTGATTCTTTTCCCAACTTCTAGTGCAGCCACGATTCCTTCCTCTTTGTTTGATTTGTCATGCACTAAGAATATCACATTTTCATCTCTGTTTTGTTCCCAATTTAATCGTTTTTGCTGTCTTTTTTTTTCCCCTCCTTCGGTCACTTTCCACTGCCATCGTTTGTTTCCATTGGCATCTAGGTGTGTATCTTGTTAAAGTTTTGTGGGTAAGAGTCTATAAAGAATTAGTGTAGTTGTACATTAGTAAGGAATTGATAGGTTTCCTATATTGATTTATATTTATCATTTTTGTTCCAAATTGTTCACTTGTTTATTTGATTCAGGATGCTCGGGATCTCGCGACAAAAGTAAAGGCCTTGCTACTAATCCATCTACACGTGAGGTAGGAGACTATGCCTTATATGTTTTATTTGCAAATTCTTTTTGTTCTTACTGCGTATGTGTTTCGTGGTTTTGAAGTGATGTGTGTGCTTTGTTTGATGTTATGTTTATCATTTATATGATTCTTAATCATAGATTTGAATCACTTGACATATATAGAACAGCCAATTCTATCTCCTTCTACTAAAATTATTTATGCTCATCCAAACAGTTGTTGTTAGGTTTTGGATTTTTTTTAGGATGGTAATTTTGACAAATGACATGTTCGGGTGACGATTAGATAAATTTAATGTCCTCCAACACAGTGTCAAGTTAACCTATACATGTTGTATAGTCTTTTTGAAGGTATCAAAAATATTATATGAAAATTTATCAATATTTATTATTATTATTATTATATTATATATATGTATATTTATATATATACATATACATATATATGGCTATGAATGATCTTAGATGAGAATTTAAAAGTCCCAAATGAGGAAGGGTTAAACACCTTAGATAGGTTTGAATTTGTACTTATTTGAAGTAGGAAATTTTCTAGAATTTTTGGAGATTTTATACTAAATTCTATTATTTTCCTAAAATTTATAAAAAAATATTTTTAATTATATATTTATCAAAAACTGGAAATTCATAAGGAGAATGTATACATTTTTTGGATATTTTTCTGATTTTTTTTCTATTTCTAATAATTTTTACAAATTTATTTTGATTTTCTAAAACAATATTGATTCACGTAGGGCTGGACGACGATTTGGCTGTATTTGGTGATCCACCAACATCGTGTATTAAGCCCGATAATTGGCTCCAGATGGGTGTTTAGTGTAGGATGCTGCAAAATCTCTCAATTTTGGGTGATTCAGGGGTGATCTTCCTTCTCGAATCTATTGGAGCCATTATTGGATGGAATCAAGTGACTTTTGAACCATGCCCGACGAGATTTTGATGTGGGTAAGTCGAAATTTTTCCTAGCCTAGAACTAGTGATTTCCTGTGGATTTGATGCTTATTTATAAAAGTTTTACCAAGGAAGATGAGATAGAGGTGTTGGTATGGCTTTTAGGAAGGTTTGTTGCGTAGATCGGCAAGAGGCCGATTAGGGTTTCAACCTCTGGATGGGTGTCCATAGCCAGACTGGACGATAAGTCATCCGAGGGTGAATGTAACAAACATGTCATCAGTTCAGGAGGAGTCAAACTGGGTTTAGGTCAGACTAAACCAAGTCAGACCAGATTCAGTCAAACTAGGTTGAGTCAAATCAGGTCAAATCAGATTGAGTTAAATCAAACTGATTCAGGTTGAACCGAAATTGGAGAATGAATGAGATGATGATACATGGCAGTGTTTGGTGATGACATATGTCCATTGATTTTTCTAATTTTGACCAATTTTCTAAAAATTCTGAAAATAAAAAAAATTAAGGAAAAATAGATAGAAATGAGAAAAATTCTGGAAAATAGAGTAAAATATAAGGAATCCAATGACGTATAGTTTACTTGATTTGGATATGATTTAAGGGGCATAAAAATTAGGAGAAGTTGATAGAAATTTGGAAAATGTTGGGAAAAATCCCAGGAAAGTTCGTATAGGCTAATCAAATCCCTTAGGACTAAGTAAGGGGTTATGTGATTTTAGTTTTTAGTTTATTACCTTATAGATTAAGAAAACTTAATTGAGTTTATCGATCATAACCTGCATAGGTGTTGAAATACGTGCACTAGATCCTGTAGCGAGACCCAGTTTTGTGCCATTAGAATAAGGTGAGTGGACTAACCTTAATGTTTCCATCAATCATTTATGTTTTGTATTTTATTTTTCGTATTAAACATGCGATATGTCATAAACATACTTTTCATTGACGGGAACTATGAGACCTGGATATTTATATTGAGGGGTCGGAATTTGGTGTTTGGGACTAGATCTGGAAAAACTGCCTAGTAGCTGGAAGGAGAGAGATTCGAGGGGAATAACACCCAGTCACTCGACTCCCCCATGACTCAGTATCTCTCTTTTACCTTCAAAGGTGATAGTATCCGTTGCGTATAACCCAATCAGCTACACTAAATCACAAATCACCGACTTTGCTATATGTCATCTTCTTACTTGCTTTCCTCTGCTTTCTCGTGCTCTGTTTTGTTTTGTTCTAATTGGTTCAGCTATGGTTGTTTCCATTTATTATTCTCTCAAACAACCTAAATAGCCCATAAGAGACAACGAAACAACCATTTAACCTTCCATTATTTGGGCGAATTGGCATGTCTGCCCCATAGTGGAAGGTTGACTCTTTTTGTCATTTTGTCTATCCTTAGCTAAACCAAACTGTCAAAAGTGACTGTTGGGACACTTGCAAAGAAGGGAATAAAACAGTCCGGTAAGGGGCAATTTTGGGAAATAAGATGGAAGAAGAGAAGGGTAAGTTTGAAGTTGACGTCGTTTTCTTAAGAGGGAGAGGCATCAGGGACAGCTGTATGCCACCTGGAAGCCGCAATAGAGAATTTTCCGAAGGGTTAGTTGGGTAGTTTTAAGGTGGTCCCAGAGTACCACCTGGGATTTACAATACCCTCTCACAGATATTATATTATAATATCCAATCAGCATCCACTTAGCAAAGTTGGTGGGACAGGGCAGCTTAAATTTTCGAGAGGGTAAATGGTCATTTTACCCTTCCCGCTCTTCACTCAAAAATCAAACTTCCCAAAATTTGAATTTCAAATTAGATCAGCATATATAGATACAATCTATGCAGGTACCATACAAACCACTGAATCACCACACAATCTGCAAGATTCACCATACAATTTGCAAAATTCACAATTTCTCACACAACCTTCAAGCCCCCAAAAATTTTTAAAATTTCTCCACTCCACTTTTCTATCCTGAAAAAAAAAACTAGTTTGTAGATTGGAGGAATATCCAAGCGAGTGCTCAATATTTTGGTAAGACATTGAATATTTTGGTTCTGGGTAGTAATTTATGCAGAGTTTACCTTGAGGGGTTTTGTTAGTTTGCCTTAACGAATTTGTGGATAAGTTGATATGTTGAGTGCAACACAGTGGGTTTAGTGTGATTAAATGTTTAGTGATTAGGTCATGCTATTCATATTGTATAGTGCATGTGTGCGCTATGGTTTTAGTGTTTGTTTGTGTGGTGTACTACATGTAATATGGGGTATGGTGTATATACCCAACACCATGTCTATACTAATATGTTGTTTTTTACTGACAAATATCTGTTAACAGTGGCTCTTCTTCTCAACAAACTTCACTATTACATTTCAGAAACAAACGATGTCAAGAATATGGGGAGTGGACATTGATAAGAATTTGTCAATCGGATCCAAACAAAGAGAAGTTAATATTTTGGTGTGGAGCTCATCATTTTGAGGGGTGGTTTATACCTATAAATGAGGACGATTGTAAGGGGTGGTGGTAATCAATTGAATGGTTGCATTTGGTATTGTAAAATATGTTATATCAATTATTCTGAAATGTATGAATAAATTTTCCAGGACATATTTTGTGACATATTTATAAAGATTATTCACATTTATAATGATTGTTCCTTCAAACACTCATATTATATGCATCACATGCAGTATGACACTAATATAATGTTGGCTGATTAGATTGAACATTAAACATTACATAAAAGTCATATGGGGTGTGTACCTCATGTGATGTGACTCAATTTTATCAAATGGTTAACATTACATGCATCATATGGGGTGTGTATCTCATATGATGTGGCCCGATTCTATCAAATGGTGGACATATATAAGTCATATAGGGTGTGTATCTCATATAATGTGGCCCGATTCTGAGTAAGATTGACATTATATGCGTCATATGGGGTGTGTACCTGTGTGATGTGGCCCGATTCTTTCAAATGGTGGACATTACATATGTCATATGGGGTGTGTACCTCATGTAATGTGGCCCGATTCTATCAAATGGTGGACATTACATATGTCAAATGGGGTATGTACCTCATGTGATGTGGCCCGATTCTGAGTAAGATGGATATTACATGCGTCATATGAGGTGTGTACCTCATGTAATGTGACCCGATTCTATCAAATGGTGGACATTACATGTGTCATATGGGGTGTATACCGCATGCGATGTTGTTATATTGTTAATAGAATCACAACCATAATGAATATTAACTGTGAACAATCCACTGATAAATGTCATTTACCAACAAATCAAAGACATTACATACTAAACGTTCTAAAAGACTAGTGGACACTACAAAGTATAGGAAAAAAACAATCACTACCTTCATCCTGAGTTTCTTCTAGAGTTTCATCTGGAGGTGTAATAATGGGCCGTGGTGGAGCTTGACTGGATATGTGTCTTATCTTTTTTAAGAACCCAATCACACTATTTTGCATCCAAAGCATTTGGTCTTGGCATTCATAATCCGATCGCACATGCAGGTTATATACTCTTGTCAGTCTACCAAGAAAAATGATGAGTGAAAATCATATTATGTTTCGACATTGTGTAAAGCACATCAGACATGGAATAAACATCATGTCATGAAATAGGTGTTACAAACATTTTGTTCATATCAATTTTTTCTAGGAATTGTCAAAGGATACAACATTTACGTTTCACAAAACCAACCTCATAACTCACAAACATTTACTCACACCTAACTAATTTATAACTCATATCATATTCATTCATAAATACAATACAACAATCAGCATTAAACATAATAACTTTACATTACCTTATAATGATACATCCGAAATCCACTCCTCCACAATATTTCAGATAGATTCTGAGGCTTTTAATGTCGACTTCTTCAAAAGTTACGAAGCTCTAACAAATAGAGATCTTCTCTGTGATTTTTTTTCTAGTTTCACTAACCCTCTCCCTGAAGAAAAATCACCTTCTTCTTTCTTTCTTCCACCAGCATGAAAGAGATAATTCTGAAAAGTCAGTCTATAGTACAAAAAGTAACTTTTGAAAGTCAGTCTTTTTTCTTCCTTCTTTTCACGGACAGCCTCATGTCAGTTTTCGGACATCAAAAGCAATTTTATCAAAAAGAGTGGGAAGGGTAAAATGACCATTTACCCTTCTAAAAATTTGAACTGCCCTGTCCCACCAGTTTTGTTCAGTGGATACTGATTGAATATTATAAAATAATATTTGTGAGAGGATATTGTAAATCCTAGGTGGTACTCTGAGACCACATTAAAGCTACCCGGGTTAGTCTATCATAATGCGCCAGCTCATCACCAGCCTTATGCGACAATTGGATTCCAAATATGTGGATTTTTATCTCTAATCAATAAAGAATTTAATGACTATAAAATTATAAAATTTAATAACCATTGAAAATTTCTAATTATAAAATTTAATAACCATTGAAAATTTTTAATTAATTGAAAATTAAAAATTATAAACAAATTATATAAATAACATTTATTCTTATCCTATATCTTAAATCAATAAAAAATAAAATAATTCTTTCAATTATTATCTCTTTTTATTATATTTTTAATTTATATATATCTTCAAAATTATGAATTTATATTTTATTAATTAAAAAATATATTATAAGTTGATTTGGTCACCAATATTTCCACACAAACTTTTATAGTGTATAAATCTAAGGCAAGAGATTCCAATCGTGATGATCATGGTCTAATTCACTTTGCTTTGATTAAATAATGCCAGGAAGAAGGCAGTGACTCCCATGGATTTGATTACTTAGGTAGCTGTAGAAGAGACCCAAGCCTTGTTTATGGACTCCATGGTTAGCAGGAAGAAGATTCCAAGGTGAAACACGAAGATGGGTTGACTCATCGGTTGCATATCAAATCTCTTCCTCTATTTCAATCGACTCTTAATAAGAAACAAACGAGATTGGAGATATAAGTAAATTACGTCAAAAACAAATGGTTTCTCTCCCTTCCCAAGTCCTTCCCTCTCCCCCGACCCCTCGCACCTCCCTTGCCAACCCCTCACTCCCAGTTCCATCTTCTTCCACCTTGTTACCTGTTCGCCGCACTACTACGGGGAAAGCATCAACATCCAGGGAGACTCTTTTGGCGGTCCCGAGTCCACCGGTTCGGGTTCGTTCTACCTGGGATCCTGCCACAGTATTTCGTGATGATAGATACATCTCCTACTTCATTGACCATATTCCAAAAGAGTGGGGTTTGAACAGACTATTCCAAGAGATAGCTACCATTGAACCAGTTGCGGATGTTTTCATTCCACACCGTAAATCCACCAGTGGAACAAGGTTTGGCTTTGCAAAATTCGTACGTTGCGGAGCTCAGGAGCAACATCGCCTAAGGAGACTCTCATCTTTCTTGGGTCGAGTCCATCGGATGTACATCAGTGTGGCACGTTTTCCGGACAGAAAAGGGTCTCGTGTGCGAAGTATGGCTACCTCGAGCCTAGACCAAGCCCCTCAGCAGAAGGCATTGCCGAAGGATGCTCCAAGGGTCGCCATGCAGGAACGTGATGGTCGCTCCTACGCTGAAGTTACTACAGGGGCGGTCTGCCCGCTCAAGGTAGACACTCCGGTAGAGCTTCCAGTTCAGCAGGTCTTGTTGGAAAAGCTTAAGAGGAGTGTTGTCGGTTTTCTTAGAGAAGATAAGTCTGGGGAGTTATTGCTTCCACAGGAAGTTGAGTGTGTTCCAATGGGAGAGTCTCAAAGATTACTCATCTTTCCCACGGTGGCATTGATGAAGCAGGCACTCACTGTCGATCTTAGTCTTTGGTCAGACATGTTTGTAGGATTACATGCCTGGTGTTCAGCTGATGCTGGTGGCCGACGCCTTCGCTGGGTAAAGGTGTTGGGTCTTCCTCTTCATGTATGGTCAGAGTATGCTTTCTCCAGGATAGTTCAACCTTTTGGCTCTCTAGTTCAAATTCATCCTGACACTGCTCATTGGACCTGTTTGGATATGGCCAAGCTACAAGTTTCAACTTTCATGATGTCAGCTTTCCAGGAACAGGTTCAGATACAGGTTGAAGGACTCACCTTTATGGTACGTGTGGTGGCTGAGAATGTAGATAAGCAAATGGATTTTAAGTTAGGGCCACAAGGAACCCCACCAGGGGGGCCTCCTAGCCGCCCTATACAATTGTCCCATTGCACATCAGTCTGGTGTCAGGACAAGGCTGCTGCAGAACAGGGACATACATCCGTTATTGGATAAGCTGATTTGAGGCAGAAGGAGCTGTTGGTACAAAGGAGAACAGTTGGGACTGGAATAGAGGTATTTACCTCTACTGCTGCGGGTCCCTCTCAACCACTCACAGGTGTTTCAAAGCCACGGCTTGGGCACGTGAGTTCTACTTCTGAGGCTAAGTTACACCAGGAAGGGTCTTTTAGTCCTTCCCCTTCTAGTGAAGAGGACATTAGTCACTGCTCTGCTCCCGATTTCCTCTTGGTTCGTGAGGAGTCTAGTGTTGGGAGTCAACTACAGCCTTTTAGGAAAGCTATGTCTGAACAGCTGCCCATGGAACCCATCTCGGAGGCTCCTGTGCTGGTCTCGGCTCTGGCTGATACAGCCTCCACTCGGCAGAAGAAGGTTGGTCATAAGGTACCCCGTATTGGTTTCAAAGGTTGGGCTATGCATAGTAGGATTGGGAAGCAGAAGAAGATTCGCCATCTTAAACCGACTGGCAGTCTTTCGTCTGGGCTGGAGAGTCAGATGGCGAAGGAAGGGGTTTCTCAATTGGCGGAGGACCCTTCTTTTCTGCTGGCTGATTGTGAACAGTCTACAGGTCCATCGGAGCACTCTTGTTCCAAGGGCTCTGGCTCTAACCATTGCACTCTGGAGGAGGAGGCGCAACGTGTTCTAGAAGTGGCAGATGTTTTGGGTATTCGTCGAAAGCAAACCAAAGACGCCATACGCTAGAAATTGAAGGGCCGTATATCGGAAGATCGACAGGCGTGGAAGACTCATTGTGCCAATTAGCGCAGGTCAGTTTTATAGTAGATGTGGGTAATTTTCTGTTGATGATCAATATGGCTATTTGGAATATTAGAGGTTGTCGTGGTAAGCTGAAGGAGAATCACATTCGTAGGCTTATAGAATTAGAGCATTTGTGTTTGCTGATACTGTGTGAGACAAAGTGGGAAACTTTCCCTGCTGGATTGACACGCAGGCTATGGTCGGGTTCAGACATTCAGTGGACAACAATTGATGCTTGTGGTCGATCAGGTGGCATTGCGTGCGCATGGAATGATGCGATTGTGCAGAATTTGGGGATTGAGCATTTTGAACGATGGTTGGTATTAGACTTGAGAGTTCAGGCTTCTGATTTTCGTTTTAAGTGTATTGGGCTGTATGCTCAGAACCTAGCATCTGAGCGTCGCGGCCTCTGGGAGGAGATACAGCAGCGGATATCAGCGGATGATGGCCCATGGGTGATTATGGGAGATTTCAATGAATCTCTCCGTGTGGAGGAACGTTCAGGCCGCTCCCTCAATGACAGTGCTGCACGCAATCTTCAAACTTTCATCCATCGGAATGGATTGATTGACATGCCTCTCATTGGTAAGGAGTATACCTGGTTTCGTACCAACAGCGCCTCTCGCATTGATCGGGTGTTAGTTTCCTCGGCCTGGTGTGTCCAGTTTAGCCGTCATCGTTTGTATGCTGGTGATAAAGGTTTTTCTGATCATGTGCCTCTCATCCTGAGAGCGGACTCCTTTTCATGGGGTAGTAGACCATTCCGTACCTGGGATGTTTGGTGGGAGGATAAACATTTCTTGTCAAAGGTGGAGGAGTGGTGGCAAGAGGCAGGGATTCACTTTCCTGGAGAATTTGCAGTGGTTCGGAAACTGGCTTTTGTGAGGAGGCAGCTGCAGGTTTGGCACCATGGTTCCTTTGGTTTATTAGGGCAGCAGCTGAAGACCATCTTGGATGAACTCGATCTGCTTGATCAAACTCGAGGATGCCTGGGACCTGATTCCCTGAGGAGATATGAGGTTTTACAGGAGCAGAAGTGGGTGTTCAAGAGGAGAATTGAGGCACTATGGAGGCAAAAATCCAGGCAGCAATGGTTGACCCTTGGTGATAGGAACACTCGTTTCTTTCATGCTTGTGCCACCATTAGACACTGTCGCAATTTCATAGGAATGATTCGAGTACGGGGAAGAGAAGTGCGCCAGCCGGAAGAGATGAAGGCTGAGGCGGTTGGCTATTTCCAGCAAGTTTTCATGGCTGCAGAACACAGCTGGTTTGGCTTAGGCGGCCTGGATTTACCCAGGTTAGTTCCGGCAGTTGCCAATGAGTTGGAGAGGCCTTTTCTTGCGGATGAAATCAAGCAGGCTGTCTGGGCATGTGGTAGCCACAAAGCCCCAGGCCCCGATGGCTTCAATTTCTTCTTCATCAAGAACGCCTGGTCGGTGATTGGAGAAGAGATTATTGTCATGATCCAGGAGTTTCAGATTAGTGGAGTGCTACCGCGAGGCATTAACAACAGTTATCTCACCTTAATTCCCAAGATTTCTAGAGCGGCGGAGCTGTCGGAGTATCGACCCATCAGCCTTATCAACAGTCTGTACAAAATTATTGCCAAATTACTAGCAAGTCGCCTCAAGTCAGTGATGGATCAGCTGATTTCCCCACTGCAGACCGGTTTTATGGCAGGGCGATTCATCACGGACACGGTGATGGTCGCCAACGAGATCATCCATTCTATGCAACTGTCCAAAGATCCGGGATGGTGTCTTAAACTGGATTTTCAGAAGGCCTATGACTCGGTGGATTGGAATTTTATGTCCGAAGTTCTGGACCGGATGGGTTTTGGGGTACAATGGTGTCGTTGGATGACAGAATGCTTCTCCTCGGCCCGCTGTGCTGTGCTCCTCAATGGCGTGCCTACAGAGGAGTTTAATTTGGGCAGAGGTCTGCGACAAGGCGATCCCTTGTCCCCACTATTATTCAACTTGGCTGCGGAAGTTCTGTCGCGCATGCTAAGTCGAGCTGCTGATTGTCAGCTCTTCCAAGGTATCGGTACTGGCAACTTGCAGCTCACGCATTTGCAGTATGCGGATGACATAATTCTCTTCTGCAAAGGCGATCATCAGGGTATAGTTCACATCCAAAGCATCCTCAGGTGCTTTGAACTGCTATCCGGGCTCAAGGTCAATTTCTTCAAATCTGGTCTGGTAGGCATCAACATCCCCACATCAGAGGTTGCAGCCTGTGCTGCATCATTACATTGTCGCCAGCAGTCTTTGCCTTTCACTTATCTTGGAGTGCCCTTGGGAGCTAATCCTCGTCGCCGTAGTACGTGGATGTCGGTGGTCACGCGCTTTAAAGGAAAGCTGGCTTCCTGGAAAGGTTCTTTACTTTCATTGGGGGGTAGAATTACCCTGATCAGGTCTGTTCTCAGAAGCTTACCGGTGTATTATATGACCTTCTTCCAGCTGCCTGCAGGAGTGAGGACAGATTTAGAGAAATGGACTAAACGATTTTTGTGGGGTGGGACAATGGACAAACGTTGCATGTGCAAGGTGAAGTGGTTAACGTGTGTGCGGCCTACTGATTGCGGGGGCGCTGGTTTAGGCTGTCTAAAGCTGCGAAATCAAGCTTTACTCACCAAGTGGAGTTTGCGGATTGCTAATGACACTTGCTCCCTTTGGAGCAGGATAATCACGCACAAGTACAGCCCTAAGCTACGTCCTGCTGGGCTTGTATGTGACGGTAGCAGGTTCTCTTCCTTATGGGCTGGCATAGTCCGCAACAGCAAAGTGGTATTGCCTAATGGCCAATGCATCTCTTCTTTTTTCCACTGGCGACTGGGTAACGGGGAATCTATTGGATTTTGGGATGACGTCTGGTGTAGTTCACTTCCTTTGCGTGACACATTCCCCAGATTGTACGCCCTCTCCCTGGAGAAGGAAAGCTCAGTTCGGCAATTTGGTTTGTGGACCAACGAGGTATGGTGCTGGACTTTGATGTGGAGGCGCAGCTTGTTTGTATGGGAAGAGGAAGAAGTGGGGCGATTGCTGGCCCTTCTGGAGGCTTACAGGCCGAATTCTTTGGAGGAGGACTTGACTCTTTGGGGGGCTCAGCTCAGACCTTTCTCGGTGAGCATGTGCTACCAGGATATGGTGGTGCTTACAGCTAGGACTGGCGAGCCATCGATTCCTAATGTCTGGAGCAAACCAGGGGCACCCAAATGGCAGGCTTTTATGTGGCTCGCATGCCAGGAGAAATTATCGGCAAAAGGATACTTAAGTCGGCTTGGTATTATCCCTGTTTCGGCTGCACTTTGTGAGGTATGTGGCAGGGTGGAACAGGACTCTTATCACATTTTGATTGAATGTAGGACAGCGTGGGAGTGTTGGTCACTACTCTTTAAACACTGGGGCTTGTGTTGGGTCCAGCCACGTTCTTTGGTGGATATGTTCGAACAATGGGAAGGTTTCCCCATCCCACGCCGCTGGAGTAAATTGTGGTACGTCCTGCTGTTCTCATGTGCATGGAGTATATGGTTGGGTCGCAATAATCGTATCTTCAAAGGAGTCGACAGCAGTGCAGCTGATGCCTACTATGCAGGCATGAGACATGGTTTCTTTTGGGCTAAAACTAACTTATCGGAGGTTAATGTGGACAGCCTTGACGTTCTTCCCTCCGGTGATCTTGTCTCCTTACTAACTACGTAGTCATTGGCGGATGGAAGTCACTGATTTTGGTGCAATTATTTGGAATCTGTTATTTTTCTTTTCGGTAGCTAGTAGAGTTACTTTTTCATTATCCTGCTAGCTTACGATATGGATGTTGTTGGGCTAGATTTACGTTGTCGAATGCTGCTGTCGGTATGTTGGGTTTGATTGCTTCCGGTAGTTTATTATCTGTGTTGGGTGCCTGGGTAGTGGACTGCTTTGTGGAGGGAATGTTTTCTGTTTTGTTTCCCCTGGAGTTCACTGGATTGATTACGGGCATGGTCATTATTTTCCGGTGTATGGTGCATTTGGTTGGGCTGTACCAGCAGGTTTTAGAGATGCAGTCAGCAGGGCGGCAGCTGTGTGTTTCAAGGGTCTGCGGCTGACGGTTTATGTAGTCCAGTTTATTTTGGTCCTTGCTTGCAGTGCTTGTTGGGGCTCATGATCTTGTACTGACCTTAGCATTTGGAGTTCTGAAACTAACAGATCCTGTCACTTACTCACAGGATCTATTTGTTTCATTTTGTCCATTGATCTGATACACTCATTCATTGTATAGTTCTTTGGCATTTTGCCTTTTATATATATCGATATCTTCTTAAAAAAAAGAAACAAACGAATTTTATTTTACTATACGATTCAAATTCTAATTAAATATTTATTTAAGAAATATTTAGAGTTCAAAGGAAGTCTTTGAGGGATTAATAACAAAAAGGGAAATCAAAATTTCTGAAGCAGAAACCCCAACCCCTTGTACTTCTCCTGGAGAACCTTGAGGAACCTACTAATCCATCCTGTCAATGGTTAGCATTTGTTTTAGTTAGCTACTGGCATTTTCAGGGGAGAATCCTGACATTCTCTCTTCGACCTTGTTTTTTACAGCAATAAAATCATCCTCCACCTAAAGCAAGCTTTGGTATGCTAGATTTGAGGATAATAAGTCCCATCCAATCATCTATGTTGTGTTGCAATAGTTACTGCCAGCAATCCAATGAAAAACTCCCAATTCCTCTGGATGATGATATCTGGAGGCCCTTGCTCTAAGAAACTTGCACGCTTTGTTGAAAGTCTTGCAGTCAAACAAAGAAGAATTTACATCACAGCATCAATGTAGGCACTTTGTTTCTTTTTCCGAATTTCGCAAGAATCGTATGAACATAAAGTACGAAGCAGAAATGTAATTTTCTGGTTGAACTAAAACATAATTTTGTGGAAACTCAGGTGCCAATGAAGTTTAGAGAAAGGTACAAATATGCAAAAGCATCGGCAAACTGAAGGTGGAACCAAACAAAGTTTATCCAAGGAAAAGAGATATGCTGTTGCTATTGGAATTCCATAAAGCATTAAGATGAGTTTTTTAAGAATATTTGATGAAGGATTCCAAACAACAAAGAGCACAAAATGATACGAGGTGTAAGCAGTCCGCAGATTAGGGAATTTATCAGCAGCGATTTAGATTTAGATTAGTGAACATGGCTCCACGACACAACTCGTCACAGGTTTCTTCACCAACTTCCTCCGCCACACACTTATAACCAGCCAGCAAAGTCCCAAGCACTCTTGAAAAAAAATATGTTTCTTACCGATAATTCGTTTCTTGTCACGACAATTCTTTTTCCATAGACTTCTGGCTTGAGAAAGATCAAAGGTCTCACATGCCATCTTGAATGGTATTCTGAAACATAAAAAGAGATTGATTAGATGCACAGAATATTGGATGCTTTGGAATGTTTATTCAAAATTGTGATCAGTTTTCTGCTAATTACCTTTTCTTGAAACAACATTTCCACAGTGCGATTCAGATTGCCATCCCAACGATATAAACTTTTGTCGGCTTCTCCTAAAATTACTTTCTCTAATTTTGATGTGCTCAAGTATCCTTCTGAGAAAATCATCATCTTAGGACATTGTTCCACAACTAGCCCATCTAACGACGGGAATTTCAAGGTGTGTTTTGTAGAGCAGAAGCAACTGAGCTCTGGCAAGCCAACAAGTTCCAACCGTGCTAACTTGGGGAAGATAATACTGTCTTCTAGTCCGTCTCCCTCATTTTTCACTATTTCTGTCATCTTATCACAATCTTTGACACGCATATAAGTGAGTTTCACCAGACTTTTTGCTGTAGTTGGTGATAGTAAGTACGGTAATCCTATGCATCCCTCAACTTTTAAATATGCTAGATTGAGGAAAGATGTGGCAGATGGCGCTAACTCAATCAAACTTGAACAACTGTATATCTGTAACCTTTCGATATGGTCTAATTGGGAGTCTGAATTCCATATACGGTTCAGACCATGAACACGATGCAGATACAATTTTCTTAATTGTTGGAAGATACTCTTCCCAAGCCTATAGGTGCCGTCATCTTCTTGTTCTTCTTCAGGAGGGAATAGAACCTTAAAGTTGCCATTGTTGACATTAAGAGTTTCCAGATGAGGGAATTTATGGAGAAAGTCAAATGGAAAGACTGTTGATTCATCATATTCAAAAGTCAAACCAAGTTGTTTGATTTGGTAAAAGAGACCAGCAGGAAGTTTTCTGACTTCAAAACTAGATATCGTCAGACTCTGCAAGTTGGGAAGGATCTTCAAACATGAAAACAAAAGCAATTTTCAATAAATACTAAACGAAAACTTTAAAATAAACGTAAAATATATAAATTTTATGTTTATTTGTTTGTTACTCAAATTTTAGAAAAGCATTCCAATAAATGTAAAATCGTATGTACCTCGGCAAATGGAAGAAATGGTTGCGTAACTGATTTCAATCCATCCTCGGTTGTAGTAATTGAAGAGTCAAATATATTCAGTTTTGGAGTTTGATAGAGAAACAATATCTTTAACGCTGGCCATTCTGAAATATGCATTCCTTGGTAGAACACGAAGAGGTTCGGTAGGTCCTGGAGGTGCAAATAACTCAATTGATGGAGCTTAAATAGAGGAATCTCTTTATTTACACCTTCCTCCTCCTTAACAACAATTTCCTTCAACATCTCGCAGCCAAATAAATCAAGCATTTCAAGATAAGGAAGTTCCTTCGCAACAGAAACAGGGAAGAGTGCTTCAAGACTCCTGCAAAAACTAACATTCACCTTTCGAAGGTTATGAAACGAGAAAATGCATTGAAGATCATTGGTCTCATCCCAATTCCATATATACTTCAAATTCGGTAGATTCTCAATAACTATGCTCTGTAACTGCGAGGCTGCTCTCAAATTTGATTCTTGTGAATAAATTACCATTTGCTTATCAAAAACCCTCTCCAGTGAATCACAATTTGAGATGGACAGTTCCTTGAGATGGCGGAATTGTGTGAAAAATGAATTGGAGGGGAAAATGAACTGCAACTCTTTTACATCGCTAATCCTTAATGTCTTTAGCTTGCAGAAGGAATTCGGATGGAATTGGGTGTGCCATATCATCTTCAAGTTTTCCATGTTGCTGATTTGTAGTATCTCTAATTTGGGAAGGGAAACCTGCAATAACATTCATTAGCTTAGCTTTATAATTTATTATTACGACTATCTAATAGAATTAAGATATAATCCCTTTGAATACAGAAAAATTAAAATGTGAAACAAAGTTTAAAATCTGCTGAACTGAAACAAGATATTACCTTTCTATCGAAGAAAGTCAAGTTGGCACCGTCTGAATCTAAATTGCTGCTGATAAATTCCATCATTGCAGGGCATCCCTGAATCTTCAAATCTTTTAGGGAAGACAATTCGATCATGTTTGCAATGCAGAAACTTGCAAGTTTGGGGAGACCATTCAACTTTAGAGAATGCAGATTAGGGAGCAGACTTAAAACCGTTTCTCTTTCTTCACCAACATCAAGCTCTTGCAGTTGTAAAATACTTGTAACCATTGAAGGAGAAAGCAAATAACATAAATTTCCACAATCTTCAATCACCAAAGTTGTTAATTTGTGAGTTCCGGTAATAAAGTCTCCAGGCTGTTCTTGCCATATATTCTCCACTTGAATGGACGAGAGCCTTAAGTATTCCAAATTAGGAAGTGTAACCTGCATATGCTTAACTTCGTCATTCTGTTCATACCAGTTTTAGGGGGGAAAAAACAAGTTTAAGCACTCACCTTTGCATCAAAAAGGGACGTATGACCAGGAGAAGTCATCTGCCTTTTCACCAAGGCATTAAAGCATTTCAGGCGAGGCAAACGTTCAAGCGACAAGGAGTATAGCTGGCTGAAGCAAATAGAATTATTTGCTTCACTTTCCTCTGCCAGAACCATCTCCAGGTTCACACAATCACTCACTGCCATCTTCTGCAACTGTGACAACCCCTTTGCTACAGAGAATGTGAGAAGATACTTCAGTTTTGGACATCTGCTCACTTCCAAAGTTTTTAATCTGCCAAAAGACTGACCGTTGAGTTCTCCGCTGTAAAACATCTCTAATGAAGCCAAATTGTTGAGGACAAGAGACTCCAACATGGGGAAGGCATTGTTGGAAGGACGCCAATTACTTGATTCAACAACAATTAAATGTTCGATTTCAGAGTGGTTTTGGATATGCAAATGCTTCAATAGAAGAAATCCTTCTGAACTCAACTGATAGAGGACATTCTTAACCCCCTTTACTTGGTCCAGATATAGCCTCTCAACAGTCCTCATCAAGATTCTGGCACCAAACATCTCATTGCCAATGTCTGTATCCAGCTTGAGTTTCAATATTTTTGATGAGGTACCGACTGAATCGGAATCCCAATCACTTCCTATATATATTTTGTATCTTTTCAGCCTTTCAGAGAACAACCCAGCTGGTATCATCTTGGGATCTCGAATATGAATCTCCAAATTGGCAAGTTTGGACAAATGTTTCAACTCCATAAGGCTAGCATTCTTTTGTTCTTCAAGTGTTCCCCATTGATCAAAACTGTTCTGCATACGCAAATCTTCAAGGTTTGAAAGCTTTGACAGCACATTTGATGGAATCATTTTTAGGAAATAACAATGGGTCAAATCTAACAATTTCAACTTGGATAAATGCCCTATCTCTGCAGGTAAACACTCAAGTTTAGACCCAACAATGCTGAAAATTTCCAGATTTGTAAGCTTCTGGATCATGGATATGTCTTCTAACTCGCAAACATCAAGACACAATGTCTGAAGATCCTGCAGTTGAACTAGAGAAGAGGGCAATGACGGAAGAGAGAGGCCAGTTATATCCAAAACTTTGAGATTCTTAGTCTCTTTAAAAATGTGATCGGGGATTTCTAAACGCTCATGTCCGCTAGAAAGATAAAAAAAGTGAAGTTCGGGACAACCTATCTCTTCGGGGAGTTGAGTGCATCTTGGTAACGAAATTGCTTTGTAACTTCTCTGAATATCCTCTTTTTTAAGCTCAAACTCCCCAAATCTCACAAAAAAGTTTTCATCCTTTGAAGCAATCGATATTCCAACGTCTCGCACAAGATCATGAGTGGAAATATCGCCATCATCCTCTTTAATCAAACAAGCGTCCACCAGATGATCCACCAATGCCTGCACCCTGTCTTTCGTTTCCTCAATTGATGAAACCTCTGGAAACAGAGACAAACCCAGACCATATTTCACCAAATAGTCAACTGCAGTAAAAGTCAGACAGCATAGCAGAAAAGTCGACTTGAGTTCTTTTGAAGCTAAATGATTGTAACTTAATTGTAAAGCACAATAAACCTCTGATGAAACTCTTATCTCATTGAAATTATGGGGTGAAGGATTTTCCAACTGTCGCAAGGCATCACTCCATTGTGCCAAACTCTTATTCTTCAAAGCACTTGCAACCGTTGAGATGGCCAGTGGTAAACCTCCGCACTTGCTGGAGATCGTTTGCGCTATGGATAGCACTTGAGGACTTTGCAAACAATCGCCCGCCCTTTTCTTGAACAGATTCCAAACTTCCTTTTGAGGTAAAATATCAATTTCAATATTGGTTTGGCAATCCATTCTATTAGACAAAACATACAGATCTCTCGATGTCAGTAGAATCCTGCAGCCTTTGTGATCATCCTTGAGTGGTATCCCAACTTCCTTCAAATCAAACTTTTCCCATACATTATCCAAAACAATAAGAATCTTATCGTTTTGTTTCAGTCGTTGATGCAGTCGACTTGCTCTTGCCTCCATACTTTCTTCAGGGAACTTTAGGCCTAGTTGGTCCCCTATGATCGTTTGAAGACTCTTCAAATCTGGCTTCTCGTCAACACGAGCCACAACCACCTCATCAAATAGCCTTTTTATCCTAGCTTGCCTGGCAACCTCTTTAACCAACATTGTTTTACCAACACCACCAACTCCGTACACCCCAATCATTTCTGAATTGGAAGAAACAAGAGCATCCATGATTCGTTTAAAGATGTCCAACCTGGAGCCAAATTCCTCATAATCTTTGGCAGACATGGATTCCATAGACAGAGGAGGTTGGTAGGTGAGTCTTTCGAAAGTAGCTCTTCTTTCTTTCAGAGCGTCAACGTTCAGAGCTTCCCTCTCAGAGTATTTGCTGAGTTGATAGCGTGCTTTGACATTTGGACACAACCGAAAGAAGCAATTGTTCTGTACTCGTTCCTCCCCTTCAGCAATTCTAGCTCTCAACCTTTCAGCAGTCTCATGCACCTGACGAATCCACTCATCCACTTCCTTCTCAGCCACTGCCCCATTTCTTGCCTCCAAATCTATCCGACTTTGTACACCTGCTCCTGCATCTTCCAATCCATCAAGCCTTTCTCTCAAATTGGCAACGTTGCTATTGCACTTGAAAGGGTATCGAAGGAAACGCAGGGTTGGACCGATGGTGTAATCAAAAGCTATTTTCAAAATTGTAGGACCGAAAGCAAGAGCGGCTTCTACACCCGTCATCTTCTCTATGATCTCTATAATTAAAAGCAAAGAAAAATGGGTAGATAAAATTGGAACGAACAGGGTTTGCAACGAATCTCAAAACACTGAAAGAGCAAGGAATTTGTTTGGTTTTGTTTTCAGATCTTGCAAAAACAAAAACATATGAAAGTAACAAGTATTAGGAAGAACTGGCAAAGACTAGAAAAAGTAACGAGTTTTTTTTTTTTTTCAGTTTCCAAATGGGATTGTAGCTGAAAAAATTAAAAAGAAGTTTATGGAAGAAGTTGCAGCTGAAAATGTAAGCAAAAAGCACAGCAGAACGACTATAGTTATGAGCAACGGACAATGAGGGAAACTAAAGAAGAAAGGAAGTTCACAACAGAAGAGTAGGTAGAGAAGATGAGAGAATGATTATGAACGGTAGGCAGAAGCATCACTCACGCTGATGCTTATAAATAAACAGACAGGAGTTTTCTCATAGTCTTTGTTTATTCAGGTGCATGTTGAATTTGTTCAAATAAGTGAAATATTAATTTGTCCGCATCTTGTAAGAGTCCGTTGAAAATACTGGGCCCGACTCCTGTAATCTGGCCGCCTCCCCTGGCCCACAATGTGACAATAATGCATGTTTAATTTGTCATAAAAGAAAGAAATTTGTCTTTATTGTTTGCCATTTGGAATATGATATTGGAGAGGATGAGAATTTGGATCCAGAATGTCTGTTTCTACAAATGTGAATGTCTTCTTCCATGGGAGGATCAAGTTGTTCAAATAAGGCATAAAAAATTTAATATAATAAATTTAAAACATTCAAAAAGTAGCATCTCAGCTTCAATTCAAACTTTCATCGGCTCTCGACGATTCGTTTCCAGGGGTCAAACTTTTTGAAATTTTTTTTTTAACTCTTCTTAATCAAGAGAAGATGACATTATTGTATAAATATTACAATAATGCAAGCTGAATTTGTTATAAAACAAGGAAATTTGTCTTTGTTATTTGGAATATAGGATGTCGACATGTATCTGTATTATAATAAGCATAAATACTAAAATAATGCATGTTGAATTTGTTATAAAAGAAGAAGATTGGTAGAAGCCAAGCAGGGTTATGCAATTGCAAGTAGATATTGATTGATACGTCATGGATCACCATAGCCCTTTTAATATATAAACACTTTGTTATTTAGTGCCCAGCCCACCTCCAGGCTACCTGCCACCGTTGGCTACTTTGTAATTATACTAATTAATAATGAACAAGGTTGTTAATATGTTATCCATCAAGGAAAGATGAAAATTGATTAAAGCTTTGGACTTTTATTCGTTGACATAGACATGTTTTTTTTTTCGTATTAGATGTTTCAAGCCAATGCTTTTTCCAACATGAGACCTCCAAACCTACCAACATTGCTGGCTTTGAGATCCGTATTCCAAGGATGAGATAGGAACAATTTGCTGGCATCGTATAAATTAATGTATGTAGAAATTGTTACAAAAAAGTAAATTTGTCTTTATTGAAAATATGGTATTAGATAGGTTGAGAATATCAATATTATAATTAAGTACCATTCTATTTAATTTCATTGGTTTTTTATTAGTCTTTCCATTGAGATCTAGATCACGCCATCGGGTTCGCACCAAGCCGATATTGATAAAAATAGTTTTCTATTTTTTAACTAAAAGGGGACAAAAGGCTTATGAATCAATTTTCATTGGAGACTTAGACAGTAAAAATCCTAGGTTCATGAATGGATAAGAAGGGCTCGGGTTAGATTGAGTTTTTCAAGTTCCAAACTTATATTTATAATTTTATATTAGATCTGAATTCTATCCAAAATTTTTATATTGAGTTCTAATAATATGGACTACGATATCTGAAGCCCATTTTTTTTCAATCTTCTGCTGCTGCTCTACGTTGTAACAGGATTCATAGGATTCATAGGATTCACAGGATTCACAAGTCCGGGGTCATCCTCTGTTAATCTATGTTCTAATTCACAGGGCCCATCTAATAATATGGGCTACGATATCTGAAGCCCATTTTTTTCAGCCAACGACGGGAATTTCAATGTGAGACCTAGCCCGTAGGTGGGTCAGGTTACCCAATTCCACATCAGAAAGGAGCGAGGAAGGTCTTGGGTTTATATGTGTTGTGTGATGGTATCATTTGTAACAAGATGCATCTTTTGGGCCATGTGGTTAGAAGCCCAACTCAGCATTGCAGTATCCGAGCCCGCTAGGCCGAGTGTTCGGAGGCCGGGTCGTGACAAATGGTAGCGGAGCCGATCTTGTTCCCTCTTCCGGGTGGGCTTGGGCCGTGTTGTGTATTCACGTTTGGGCCCGTGAGTTTGGGCCCAAGTCAGTTACGTTTGGGCTCCCCTCATGAGGACACGAGGTCTATAAGGAGGGGAGATTGTGAGACCCAGCCCGTAGGGGGGTCAGGTTACCCAATCCCACATCGGAAGTCAGGTTACCCAATCCCACATCGGAAGTCAGGTTACCAAATCCCACATCGGAAAGAAGCGAGGGAGGTCTTGGGGTTATATGTGTTGTGTGATGGTATCATTTGTTACAAGATGCATCTTTTGGTCCATATGGTTAGAAGCCCGACTCAGCGTTGCAGTTGTGATCCATCACACGTACATAAACGTCCGGGCCTGCTGGGCCGAGGTTCCGGAGTCCGGGTCGTGACAAATGGTAGAGGAGCCAGGTTTGCTCCTCTTTCGAGTGGGCTTGGGCCATGTTGTGTGGTCACGTTTGGGCCCGTGAGTTTGGGCCCAAGGCAGTTACGTTTAGGCTCCCTCGTGAGGACACGAGGTCTGTAAGGAGGGGAGATTATGAGTTTGGGCCCAAGTCAGTTACATTTAGGCTCCCTCGTGAGGACACGAGGTCTGTAAGGAGGGGAGATTGTGAGACCCAACCCATAGGGAGGGTCAGGTTATCCAATCCCACATCGAAAATGAACGAGAGCACATACACGTCAAGGCCTGGTGGGCCGAGGGTCCGGGGGCCAGGTCGTGACAAATGGTAACGGAGCCAGGTTTGCTCCCTCTTCCAGGTGGGCTTGGGCCATGTTGTGTGTTCACGTTTGGGCCCATGAGTTTGGGTCCAAATTAATTACGTTTGGGCTCCCCTCGTGAGGACACGAGGTCTATAAGGAGGGGAGATTGTGAGACCCAGCCCGTAAGGTTGGTCAGGTTACCCAATCTCACATCGGAAAGGAGAGAGGGAGGTCTTGGGCTCATATGTGTTGTGTGATGGTATCATTTGTAACAAGATGCATCTTTTGGGCCATGTGGTTAGAAGCCCAACTCAGCGTTGCAGTTGTGATCTATCATGCGCACATACACGTCCGGACCCACTGGGTCGAGGGTTCGGGGGCCGGGTCGTGACAAATGGTAGCAGAGTCGATCTTGCTCCCTCTTCCGGGTGGGCTTGGGCTGTGTTGTGTATTACGTTTGGGCTCCCCTCATGAGGACACGAGGTCTATAAAGAGGGGAGATTGTGAGACCCAGCCCGTAGGGGGGGTCAGGTTACCCAATCCCACATCGGAAAGGAGCGAGGGAGGTCTTGGGCTTATATGTGTTGTGTGATGGTATCATTTGTAACAAGATGCATCTTTTGGGCCATGTGGTTAGAAGCCCAACTCAGCGTTGCAGTTGTGATCCAACACGCGCACATACACGTTCGAGCCCACTGGACCGAGGGTCTGGGAGCTGGGTTGTGACATTCAAGGTCTGTTTTGTAGAGTAGAAGCAACTGAGCTCTTGCAAGCGAACAAGTACCAATCTTGCTAACTGGGTGAAGATAATGCTGTCATCTTGTCCATATTCCTCATCTTTCATCATTTCTGTCACCATACCACAATCTCTGACCTTCATATATCTGAGTTTCACTAGACTTTTTGTTGTAGTTGGTGAGAGTATGTACTGTAATCCTTTGCATCCCTTAACTTTTAAAAATATTAGATTAGGGACAGATGTGGCAGATGGCGCTAACTCAATCAAACTGGAACATTCAACTATAGATAACGATTTGATATGGTCTAATCGGGGGTCTGAATTCCATATACGGTTCAGATCGTAAACTCGATTCAGACGTAATTGTCTTAATTGTTGGAAGATACTCCTCCCAAGCCTGTAGGTTCCGCCATCTTCTTCATCACAAGGAAATAAAACCTTAAAGTTACCACAAATGACTTCAAGATATTCCAGATAAGGGAATTTATGGAGGAAGTTAAATGGAAAGACTATTGATTTATTGTATTCAAAAGACAGATCAAGGCTTTTGATTTGGTAAAAGAGACCAACAAGAAGCTTTCTGACTTCAAACTAGATATCGTCAGAGTCTCCAAGTTGGGAAGGATCTTCAAACATGAAAACAAAAGCAATTTTCAATAAATACTAAACGAAAATTTTAAAATAAACGTAAAATATACAAATTTTATGTTTATTTGTTTGTTATTCCAATTTTAGAAAAGCATTCCAATAAATGTAAAATCGTATGTACCTTTGCAAATGGAAAAAATGGTTGTGAAACTGATTTCAGTCCATCCTCGGCTGTAGTAATTGAAGAGTCCACATCAAATATATTCAGTTTTGGAGTATGATAGAGAAAAAATATCTTTATCGCTGGCCATTCTGAAATATGCATTCATAGGTAGAACACGGAGAGGTTCGGTAGGTCCTGGAGGTGCAAATAACTCAATTGATTGAGCTTAAACAGAGGAACCTCTTTATTTACACGTTCCTCCTCCTCCTTAACAACAATTTCCTTCAACATCTCGCAGTGAAATAAATAAAGCATTTCAAGATAAGGAAGTTGCTTCACAACAGATGCAGGGAAGAGTGCTTCAGTACTCCCGCAAAATCTAACATCCACCTTTCGAAGGTTATGAAAGGATAAAATGAGTTAAAGATCATGGGTCTCATCCCAATTCCATATATATTTCAAATTTGGTAGATTAACGATAAATATGCTCTGTAACTGCGAGGCTGCTCTAGAATTTGATGCTTGTGAATAAATTACCATTTTCTTATCAAAAAGCCTCTCCAGCAAACCACAATCTTCGATGGACAGTTCCTCGAGATGGTGGAATTGTGTGAAAAATGAATTAGAGGAGAAAATGAACTGTTTACATCGCTAATCCTTAATGTCTTTAGCTTGCAAAAGGAATTCGGATGGAATTGGGTGTGTCGTATCATCTTCAAGTTCTCCATGTAGCTGATTTGAAGTATCTCTAATTTGGGGAGGGAAACCTGTAGTAACATTAGCTTTATGATATATATATCTTTTAAATATGACGATATCTGTATTATCCAAAAATCCTTAAAATTAACATATTAAAGCATACTAGTAGACCGTCTGAGTGAGAACGTTCTGGCTGTCTATATAGATTTAATCTAGACAACATGATTCACCCCCTCTACTCACCCCTCGTTCCTCGAATACTTTGCGTCTCTATAACACCTGATGCCATCCCACAATGGGCAATAAACTACCCCCGCTGCCAATCTCCTTATTAATATTCACCCTAGCCCATTTGATGCCCTGCATCATGCCTTCAACAGCCACATCTCTTGTGGATTTTTATACCTTTCTTTGAAGATTCTTCCATTCTTGGAAATCCATATACTTCATACTACATCCATAAACATGCACTCCCAAATGCTTCTTTGTCTACTATTAATACATAGTCCTTCCCATTGCACTATTAAATCCGCCAACCTACCTGGAAGGGCCCATAACACACCCCATCATCTCGTGACCTTTGCACAACATAGCCATGCCCCTCTGCATATCACAAAGGTCTGATCAGCATTCATTTCCATCTTCTTACAGTTTGGGCACCTGTTGTTGTTTGGCCCCACTTGTCCCATCCTCCACAATCTACCTTTAATGAGCACTCAATCTTGTGCTGCCAACCATAATAGAGCATTGCTCTTTAGATTCCCCTTAAGCTTCCATATCCCCCAGTCCTTAGTCGAGATCTCATGCTCCTCAATTGTCTCCATTACTGAGTAGCAATTTTTGACCGAGAAATATCTGTCATCCCCTTCCCACACAACTGCATCTCCTGATCCACTTTGCACCCTGAAATCCTGCAACCACTCCACTAGACTCTCCACGGCTTCCTCTTCCCGATCGAATAGGGACCATCTCCATTTGAAAAACCATTCCCATCTATCATTTATCCATCGTCCCATGTGCCCTGTTTTCATTCTGCTAGTTCGAACAGTCTAGGGAACTTACAAGCTGTCACCTCTCCCCTCCACCATAGATCCTACCAGAATTCTATACGGTCCCCCCCTCCTAGCTTCCATTTCAGTTTTCCTCTAAGGCAGCCGGCTCTAGCAGAGTCCCCATAAACGCACTTAAAGGTAACATCCCTACTAATGATAGTCTTCTTTGTTTCTAGACACCAAAGACGGTATCCCTTCATTCCAAGATTGAATCCCATAAAGAAAGCTTTCTTTGTTCATGGATCCAATTTTGATTCTATGACATGATAATATGTTGTAGAACCAAATATGTGCAAAGAATCATAATCTGTCGAGGGCTTTCTAGACCAAACCTCCAAAAGAGTTTTTCCACCTATAGCAAATGATAGCAAATGATTGACGAGGTGTTGACCGTATGTCACAGCCTCAGCCCAAAACTTCCTGCCTAACCCAGCATTAGACAACATACAATGAACTTTCTCCACTAATCTCTTATTTATACGCTCTAATACCACATTCTATTGCAGTGTTTCTCAAACAGTAAAGTGTCGAATTATGCCATATTCTTGGCATATCTTTTGGAAAGAATTACTTGTGTACTCTCCGTCATTGTCAGTTCGGAGAATTTTGATCTTCCTTCCTGTCTGGTTCTCCACCTGAGCTTTTCATTTAAGAAAGATCCCCAATACTTCGTCTTTTACATCCAAACTCTTTTTAAGAAATCATCAACAAAGGTGACAAAATAGTAATTACCTCCAAGGGATGGAGTCTTCGCAGGTTCCCACACATCTGAGTGTATATAATCCAAAATACCTTTGGTATTGTGGATAACAGAACCAAATTTCACTCGCCTTTGTTTTCCCATTATGCAATGCTCACAAAAGCTCAATTTGCAAGCCTTCACACCTTTCAGCAGTCCTTGCTTGGAAAGAAGTTGCAAGGATTTTTCTCCAGTATGTCCCAACCGCATATGCCACATTTTGGTTATATTTGTGTCCTTCTAGCTACTAATAATTGTTGTTGTTGTTGTTGTTGTTGTTGTTGTTGTCACAACTAGACCTTTTGACTTCAAGGCTCCCAATGAGATAAGATTCTTTTTCAAATTTGGCACATAGCGGACATCTTTCAAGATTCTAGTAGATTCATCCTGATTCTTCAGTTTGATTGAACCTATCCCGGTAGTTTTATATGGATTATTGTTGCCCATATAGACAACTCCACCATCTAGTTCTTCAAAGTTAAAGAACCATTCTTTGACATGGCACATATGATAAGTGTAACTTGAATCCAAAATCCACTCATCTCGATAAGAAGTTGAAGATGATACCACCAAGGAGAAATCCGAATCAACCTCACTCTTCCATTTGGCTACGTTTGCATCTTGTTAAGCTTTCTCTTTCTTCTTTAGCTTGGGACAATTCTTCTTCCAGTGCCCTGTTTCTCAACAAAAGACACATTCATCCTTGCCTAGTCTGTACTTTGATTTGCTTCTTCCTCTCCTTGCCCTCCTTTGTCTTTGAGGATGACCTCTCACAACTAGAGCTTCTATAGCACTACCTGTGCTTTCTTGCATATTCTTTCTTCTCAGTTCATAGCTATACAAAGCCCCACAGACTTCTTTGAGAGATACTTCAGCTTTCCCATAAAGTAGAGTAGCTTCAAGAAACTCAAACTTTTTGGGAATGGATTCCAACAACATCAAAGCCAAATCTTCATCCTTGAAAGTCACATCCAAATTTAATAAATCAGCCACAAGCTTATTAAAACTGGTGATGTGATCATTCAATATGGTACCTTGAACATATATGAAGCGAAAAAATCTCTTCTTCAAATACAACTTATTAGCAGAACAAGTTATCTTCAGAAATTTATCTTCAAGTGCTTTCCATAGTTTATTAGCAAAAATTTCTCTAAAGAATGTGTATTTCCGCTCCCTAAAAAGGCATGAATGTACTGTACCACATCTATAAGAAAAATAACCACTACAACTATACTAAACAAAAGCTATTAAATAGAAGAGATCACCAGAAATTTACAAGATTCAGCCAATTTGGCTTATGTCCTCGGACACTACTGAATAATATTTCTTGTAGAAATATTACAAAAATAAGAAAGGAAGAACAAGCTATATAGGAGAAGACTAATGCTTGTTGGGATGAAGAAGTAGTATGGTGGGGGTTTCCTTTTATAGGTGAAGGAAGCCCCACCTCTTTGTAAATTGGCAATATGGAATTAGCCACACCCACACCCCTTCTTCTTTTACTAACAAAGCCCCCACCGAGATCTTTATGGTGCATGCAACTAGGGGCCATACAAACCCTCCTCCCTTGTCTTTATCTCTTCCACCTCATGATTCTGCATAGCCGGCCTAGCTGTGTGATCATGTGGTTGGTCTGTACCACTCTTAGGATGTGTATCTTAAAAAGGTGACATAGAACACATAATATAATTGTGTCTTATTTGACCACATGTGAAACAATTCTGAGGTAAGTTCTCATATTCAATTTTTAGCAATTCTGATGTCATGTCATCTGTTACTCTAAATTATCTCCTTCAAGTGTATAGTAGCACGGCCGAATCTACTGGGGAGATGGAATTAGAATCAAATCCAAGTGAGAACTATAGCTATAGTGATGCTGAGTGTACGTCATGACCCTGGCATACCCTCCGTTGATTGTAACAAAATATTGTTGTAAGAAGTTATAATTTAAATTTGTAACCAACTGTTTATAAGTAATGAGAACAAGTTATTGTGGTGTTGTTTTCAGATAATGTAGCAATCTAGTACTTCCCTATGCTTCGTGCCTGAACTATGGTTACGAGCCTTCCTTAGGATAGAAAACTCCAATTCAATCTAGGTACCATAAAGGGACTGTCCGGTATGACCATGGGCACTCCTGGGGCTTAGAACATTTGAAGGTCCCTTCGCTTTCCCTTCTTTCTGATGCCCTAGTTCCGGACTGCGAATGTCATCCGTCCTCAACTATCCTCTCCTTTCTCTTATGTTTCACTCATCAAGTATTTTTCCCCTCTTACTTCTTACCAATTGTGTCACTCACAAGGTATTTCACTCACTCAATAAGTTAATCACTGGTTTTAAAGATATGAATCTATTGTATTAAGTAGCTAGATATTTCCTTTTCCAGTCCAGACCTATAGTTAGGCCCGAGCCCCCAGCAAGGCCCCGGTCATTTTAAAAGTAAAATTTCAGTTTCAGTTCACCTTTCTTTCATATAACTTTCACGGTTTATGTTTTTACTATGCATGATCAACTCAATAGAATAGATTCCTACATTCAAAACCAATACAAGTATTTCAATTCGTGAGTGACCCATTGATGAGTGACACACCTAGCAACACAAAGAGAGAGAAACACATCTGGTAAGTGAAATACAAGAGAAGGAGAGGCTAGTGTAAGGCTGACGATTTTCACGACCTGAAACTAAGGTTTTCGAAAGGGTTTTCAAAAGGACAAGAAAACAAAGAGGCCTTCAAACGTTCTAAGCCCCTGGAGTGCCCACGATTGTACCGGGCATCCCCCTTCTAATACCTAGGTTGAACCTAACATTTTTATCTTAAAAAGGTCCTGTGACCACGGTTCGGGCACAACGCTCAAGGAAAGACTAGATCTTTACAAAACTGAGTTCAAATATTTTATTTCATACTTTTATCCATTACAATTGTCTAGCTATAATTTTGATATAATTCCTTACAACAATTCTTTGCTACACTACACCGAGGGTACGTCGGGGTCTCGACGGACACTTGGTAATATTGCAACTATAGCTCCACTTAGACTCGATCTTGTCTCGATGGATTCGACCCTTCTTGCTGCATAATATCATATATTTGGGAAAAGGTAATTTGGAGTGACGAACGACATCACATCAGAAAGATAGACTGAAAATTGGAATTTATCGAAGTTAAACCGAGGCCTGACTAGGGGCTCGGGCCTGGCTATAGGTTTGGACTGGAATAAAAATACTTAGCTACTAATAATCTAACGAACACAACTAAAATCTAAAGTAAACTGAAAGCAAAAAGTAAGATAAGATGATGATATTGACCACAGACAGTATAGGTAAACATATATACCCTCAAAATGAACTTCGCAAGATCCTCAAAATAATTGTTTTGTTTGCCAAATTGAGAAACTCTCGTTGTAAGTACCAAAATATAAAAATAGATCTTCTAGGGTAACAATCATTCCCTCAGCATGTGCGCTTAGTCTACTAATCTCTCAATCCCGAAAATCTTGGAGGCCTCGATCTGCCTATGATTTCAGCACTTTTAGCTACAAAATTTGTAACTATCTTGTGACCATAATTTAGATTAAATAATAGAATAAATGTAATATCTAGATCAATTTAAGTGTGAAATCTATCAGAAAATATCAGATAAAATCAGTATAATAAACACACTATCACATTCCCCATCGATTCTAGTTTGAGGTAAGAGCGGGCGAGATAGATCTAGTTCCATGGCTAATCTTGCAAAATGACCCTTGTGAGTCCTGAAAGTATTAGCATCAATCTTCAGTCCGCTCTACTAAGTTTCTTATCTTAGTCAGAACTTTCTCATGATAATATTCTAATGGCATATCCGGCAAACGAATCCATGCCATGACATTTGAATCCATCGCCGAACTTGCGTGAAAACCAGGGAACCAGTGTTGGATTGTGAGGTAGTGGCCCAAAATAATCCACAGAGCCCTAACAAGACATGATTCATATCATCCACAATGGTAAACGTGATCAAGAAGAATCCATTCTCCATGTCTTTGAAGTCCGAAGTCGTTCTCTATAAGAGTTTCAGCTTCGTGCATATCAGAGAATACCCAATACTCCGTCCCAATAGCTTGGATTTTTTATTAAATATAGACGAAACAAGATACAAATTAACTTTGCATTATCTTAATTTTTTTTATTTTCACTTATCGGTGTTCTTCTTTAATAGCATTTCAAATCCGAAATCTGAAATCCATATTCCCGGCTTTTGGCGCCTGTTCCATTCTAACCGCCTTTTTGAGTCTTTTTTTTTTATTTTTTTCAAAAGATTTATTAATCTTATTATTAACGTAATCTTTATGTTTATTTAGAGAATTTATTTTTATTGGTAGTATAAAACAAACTTTATCGATGGGTAGAATTATATTTAATCATTAAATAAAATTATATTTTATAAAAAATATTAAATATCTTTAAGTGAAAAACAAATTATTAATAGATGGATAAAAAACCACAGTATTAGTACTCTAATTTCTGCTGCTGATCCACATATCATATCTTGTTTTCTTAAAAAAAAACATAATTTACATTTTAATATTGGGAATTAAAAAGGCTGGTGGAATGAATGGATGCTAGTGAAAGTATTCTTGGACCATGGTAATTAGTTCTCTTCTAGTAGGATTAAAGTGAAGTTGAATTCCCTCTGGAGGTACAAATATCCTTTAGTATGCTTAGTGGGCTTTTAGCTTGTGAATCGGAAGAACAGATCTTTGTATCAATTTGTGATAATTAGTGGGTTTCATTGCTATGCATGTTTTTAAGGGTGGTTTCATTTCTTTATTTTCATGATATATTCTTTTCATTTTAGTCTCATCGTTATTCTCAGGCCCAACCACGGTCGCCGGAAACATTTCTGGCCTGAAGCCAGGGCTTCCAACTGCCAGAATAATTTCTTGTCCATGTGTTTAGCTTCTGGACAGAACTGGCGACCGTTGACCGTGATCCGTTGACCCGACCCGTGACCCGTCGGCCCGACCCGGTGACCCGTCGACCCGACACTGTTCGCTGTTGACTAACGGTGACTAACGTTGACCCCGTTGACCGTTAAAGTTGACTTTGACCGTTAAAATTGACTTTGACCGTTAAAGTTGACTTTGACCGTTGACCAAAAGTGAAACCCTCCCTGTTAGGTAATTTCGACGTTCTGATCGCAATGGCGTGATCCGTTTTTCCATTTGATGTGTCGTTATTGAGTTATAGTCATTTGAAGGTTAATATTCGTATGTTGAGTCTAACCGTAATATTGTGTTCTTAGGAAGGGCGAGTGGTGAGGACAAAGGCAAGAGTATCGTTCCCTCTTCTTCAGCCCGTAAGGTAGGGTCCTTACCGTATGTGGTTCATCATTAGTATTTCCTTGTTGTAAAAAATCTGTTTTACCTTGGTTTTGATTGATTCGTTGTATAGTCCATCGGAGCCCATCCGATTGGTCCATTGTTCAGAATTTCATGGTTCTCTTCCGTAGGTAGCTATAAAATATCATAATGTGAGGTCTTTACCGTATTTGTCTCATATTAAGTATTCTTTGATTTTAAATCCGTACTTTGGTCATTGAATTGTTGTGTAATCTATCGGAGCCCATCCGATGGATCCATTGTCCAAATTATATTGACTTTTTCGTATGTACCCGTAATGTATCATAATGTATCTCCAAAATTTCATGTGATCAATCAAAGTCCATTTGATTGATTTGTTGTGTAAATTAGGCTGATTCCGTATCATTGCCCGTAAAGTAAGAAAAAGGTTATAATCAAAGGTTTCTGTAGCGATATATGATAATATATCGTATTATTGAGTATTAATTGTAAAGTATGGTATTTCAGTGTTATTGAAAGTTAAATCAGTTTGTGTTTTGTAAAGTATGTAAGTTTTCATGTTACTCGTACTTGTGTTCCGTTTGGCCAAACGTGGTGAGTGCTCGGTCTCTGAGAGTAAGCGGAGAGACACTCATCTGTTGGGAGGCGTATGGTTGGAGTATGGTTACTGTATGTTTCCTGCTTCGCAGGATGATCTGAAAGGGACTAGTTGATCTTTTACGTATAAAGTTTTATTAATCACTCTAGTCTCGGACAACACTGGTAGAAGGGGCTGTGTATGTAATTGTTTTAAAAGTATATGTATAAAACCTACCAGTGGGCTTCCGGTTTCCCTTTAGCGGGGGTTACTCGGGAAGTGATTTCCAGTCCGCCCATGTTTTTACTATTGACCCTGTTGAGTTCTTTGTTGAAAGCGAAAGTACATTTTTGAGACCAGTAAGTAAACGTCTTGTAAAGTAAACAGAAAGTACATGTTGGGTCCAATAAGTAATATTTTGTAAAGTAAACAGTAAAGCTTAAGTTTTGAGAAATTACAAGTTCAGTAATGTTCTAATAAGTTCCTTGTTGTTTCCTCTCATCTGATAAGTTGTTGTATTGTACCTCTCCTTTGATAAGTTCCTTGTTGTCCCTCTTCTTTGATAAGTTCACTTTGTTGTTCCCTACTGAGATTCTCGAAAATCTCACCCCCTTCGTATTTATTTTTCCCTCCCAGGACTAGATCGTGGTCAGTAGCTGTTTTCAGTGTGAGCGTCGGGACTACTCGCTGGGACTATTGCATCTGCACATGTATGGTTTTATTGGCACATTGTTGAATATTTATTGTTTGGACTTGTGATTTTGTTTTCAGATACTTGGGGCTTGTGTGTTATGGTTTCACTGGTTTGTATTGTGTTGTTATAAAAGACTTCCGCTGTTTTAAATGTTCTCCGTTATTTATTGTGCCATGTATTTAGTTCTTATCAGCTATGCTGTAATTTGTAAATATTTTAAATCTTATTTTTGGGGATTCACGTTTGAAAAGTCAAAATAGCCTTGTGGAGTTCGGATTGGTCCACGTGTCGGGCTTCTCCGGGCTTCACGGCGGTAAGGGCCCGCTTTCCGGGTTTGGGTCCTTACAGTGATTCTTCCAAGTTGCTTGCAGGCTGGGATGGTGGTGGGATTGCTGAAAATGGGGTAGCTGATGATGGCGTTTCCACAGAGTTCCCAGCTATAGATGGTCTAATGTTTGACGTTGTTTGTGGTGCAGTTTGTTCTTGACGAGAACGAACTGTCTAATAGAAACAATAAAGAATGTCAGCTCAGCACAGGTTTCCTGGATGATCGGCCAGAAACCTGTGTACCTATGTATGAATACAATGTAAAAGCCGACGGAGGAGATTAGTCATTATTGTCGACGGTGAATTACCATAGGAGAACGAGCTCTCATGGACCTTCCACCGGCATGTCCAACAGCAACTGAACCACCACTCCCTAATCTGTAAGGAACCGAAGCTTCATTCGCCTCATCATCCTCATCAGCAGGTTGGTTTATCTTCGCCCTTGCAGGAATATTAGCTGCAGGTCTGCCCTGCACTTCAAAATTCAAATCAATATCAGGGAATCTATTGCAAAACTCATCTTATTCAAGACATCTAAACACAAACACGAACAATCTATCACATTACCATTGGAGATCTTGGCACTGTTCTTCGCCCACCAGCAAGGCCAATGCCACCAATGCTGCTTGGGTTATAATCGTAATTTAGATCATCGTCGTCCTCGTCATCGTAGTCAGCTGATTGGTGTGACATAACCTGTGCAAGCCTCTGCGCTGCAGCTTTTGTATGCGCTTTTTTCATGTTAGGTGTGCTTACTGATCCTGTACGACGATGGCGGATTTGTGGAGGAGAGATTGATGGTGATAATGGAGTCATTGGACTCCCTGCTGTGCTCTTCTGCTTCAGGTGCACTGGCTTCAATCTACGACCCATGTCTGCTACAGAAATGAAGATTTACAACCCAACAAGCAGACCTATTGATCACTAGATCAAAAGGGCCACAGCATTGAAACCATGAGAAAAACCTGACCTGGTTGAAGCCATTGTTGACAAGAAATCTGAAACAACTATGTCATTCATGAAGGTAAAAAGGAAAGGAAGGAAACCTGACTATTGAAACGGAGGAAAAAATGCTTCACTTGATTGCTTCAGAACGGTACAACAACCTCAGAACCTGATGTTTAAACTGGTCATGGCTCCAAATGGAGGTGGGATGAAGATCATGATCATAGACAAAGAAAAACCAACATGATCCGAGATTCCTAGACCAGCTTTCTTGTTCTTCTTCATCTGGGTTTCCTTTCGTTTTTTTTTTCCACTTTTTCCATTTTTGAGGCTTGCAGGAGTTAAAATGGAACAAACATGATCCGATTGTCAAGGCAAGAATGGAGGCAGGGAGGCTTTTAACAGTCAGTTCTGGGAAGTATTCTTGTTAATGAATTACTGAATGGTATCATATCACCGATTTCCTCTTTTCTAATTATATGATCTCTTCTTCTAAGATAGATTTTTTCCTGCAGATTTGCTCTTCTTAGGTTAAACTTCTAGTACTTTTATTTTTTTTTCAAGATTAAATTTTTATAAAAAAATATGATTCTCATGACTTAACTTTTGGATAAGATGTAACCAATATAGGTTGGATTTAACGAAGAATAACTAAATTTCTTTAGGGTATTTCCAATATAGGTTATAATACTTTGAATATTATATATAAGTATCAATAAAAATAAAAAATTACAGTAGACAAAGATATTTATATAGGGTATTTCTATCATATACAAATAAAACACGTAAAAATATTTATGAAGTTAAATTTGGAAAATAACTTTGATTTGATAAAGGGCTCAACAACAACAAATAATCACCCAAAAGTTAGCAAATTAGCAGTTTAGCACTGAGGAGAAGACCCCTTTTACTGCTTAAATCTCCCCTTCTTCTTTATCTTCCTCTTCATCAATATCATAATCCTCCTTCAAGAACAAACCCAACAGCTCAATTGGACTCCCATGGTATGTCCGCCATGTTGGTTCATCACAGCTCCATTCGTGACAGAAGCTTACACTATAGGCCATGGAGCACCCGCAGAGATTTTCCAGTTCTGCTGTAACATCCAAGTTCTCTTCAAGGTTGGCATGATTTTGCATCTGTACACAACAGGTCCAATATATATGTAAGACTTGAGTAAAAATGCGATCTGTTCAAGCAAAAGATGTGATAAATCAGGAAAATCTATAGCCAGACCTTCTCAAGCGCAGCCCGAGCAGCTTCTCTTTCTTCTTGTCGTTGCCTCTTCAAAAAAACCTCCCTTCGAGAACTAGCTTCACTTGTAAGAAGTTTCCCTTCTTGAGCTTTTAAGATGGTGGCAGCGTACCGACTCTTTATCATTGCAGCACGAAGAACTTTGCATGGAGACATAGAATTATCAGCTGGAAAAATAAACATATGCGGTCAGGAACTCATTCGTTACTACAATTATCAGCTGCAGAAAAGAAGAAATTAATTATAATAGTAAAGCACCTGTAACTGTGAAGCCACTATCATTACTGGTATAGCTAGAATCATTCGACTGGTGAATCAATGGCTTTTTTTTGATGGAGCCACGTTTATGTCTATCAATTTTACCATCATCAGTTCCTGCAATTTAAACGTACATAAAGCCAATTAGCTAGCTATGTTTATGCTTAAGAGCAGAAAACAGATACTGAAACCTGCCGCAGACCTTTCTATATGTTGCATACCTTTGTGAGAACTCTGATCTGACGGCTTACTACCAGAACTTTTCTCTGGCTTTGCAACCTTTACCTGTGAACAAGTAGTGCTAACTATTAATAATGCTTTATCATGAAAGAGCAGTCATTATTATAGCTTTAAACTCATATGTATCAGGTTTCTATCGAAATATGCATGGAAGACCACGCATATAAAGCTAAAAATATACATGACAGATTAAAGTAGAATGTCCGATCAATATTTAAGCAGTTCTTTTGAGAACTCTTATACTTACTTGTGCTGTCTTGGGATTGAAAGAACTCGTCGTCTCCACTATTTTTTCAGAAATCTTTGCTCTCTTGGGCAAAGCAGCTCCAAGCATAGATGAACCAGGATCATTCTGTTTCACAGCAGAATTTTTGTCCGACTGCTTGCGAGAAAACTCCTGCCTCTCAAACTGACACTTCCATTTTTCCTCCAAAGATTTCCACCTGTTCTCAAACAACTCGCTCATTTCCACTGCCACTTTGTGCACATAATTATGTGATTGATAACACGAGGCGACATTTGAGAAGGTCAGTCTAATATCTGCCGCGAACGCATCGACGTCAACATAGAGACTCTTCTCCAGATTTGCTTTTATTGTCCCCAAATCCATAGGCTTCGGGATGTTCCACCTTTCAGGATCCATTGGCTCAGTAAAAGGCCAGCTCTTCCTGTGCCCCATCAGAGACTTTAAAAGAACAGAACACTGTCCTGATACACTACGATTCATCTCCTGTGTTTGTTTTTGCCTCTTCTCCGGTGGGAACTGTATCAATCCTGATGAATCCCGTTTATTACCGGCCCGTGTCTTGAGCTTCTCAGTCGACTTCTGTGTCGTCTCAGCAATTTCGGAAGCAACTTTGACCTTCCCACCACTACGACGAGAAGGTTTGCGAATAACTTCGTGTGACGGTGGTTTGTGATGTCGATGAATATCCAAATGCAGCATCCTCACAGAGGATTTAGCCTGTGCATCACTCATATTACTTGGCAAAAGCGATGACGCTTACCCTAAAAGATCCGTGTAGAGATATAATCAACAAGCATGAGAAGGGAACGAAACAGAAACACACCCATCACTATTTCTTTATACCCAAGAGAACAGAGATTTTTTACAGAGAAAAAAAACAAAAATAAAACAAGGAGAGAACATATAAGCTTACCCGTATGATTTGCTCGACAAAGAAGAATAACTCTGCAAGTTTAAATAGCTTTCTTAATGTTGCTTGAAAACCAAGTTTCCAAAACCCCAAACCGACATTCCCGCTCTTTGTTTTTCGCCCTTTTCATGTTCTAACTGTATATTCTAAAATTTTATAATTATGTTTTTTTCAACAAATTTTTTAATATTATTAACTTAAAACACAATAGCGGGAAAACCACTCTAAATTAACCTAAATTATAAAAAATCATACTTACCCAAATTACTGCATACAAAGAAGCATTATACTGAGCACAGACATAATTGACAGGCGAAAGGTTTCCACACCAATTCGAGAATATATAGAAGAAGAAGAAGAAAAGAAACCTACCTCCCTAAAATCGTACACATCATTATCCGGGTCGGGTCGGGTCGGGTCCGGGGGCTTCCGAATGAAAAAATCGCAATCAAGCAAGCTAATCTTGTGAAACTCGTCCTCATCCATTCTATAATCAACGGTTTCCTGTATTCAGTTCGTAAAACAATACAATTTCGGCGTATTTTTCAAAAAATAATCATATGACATATTAAAAAAATTATTTAACATATTCTTCTTAAGTGACGTGTCCATTGACAAACAGTCTGCCAGCTTCAAAAAGTAATCAACGGATTCCCCCGACTCCCAACCCTGCGTGTACACCAAAGTTTTGCTGTCGACCAGGCCTATTTTCCCCTCTTCAGCAACTCCAGTGGGGACCGAAACGAACGCACGCTCGGGCTCATATTCGACGTCGTAGTCCTTCCTGTTATCCGTCTCTTTAATCTCCTCGTCCTCCACTTCGTGATCGTCAGGGATGTCCATGTCGTAGTCTCCGTCGTCGGCCTTGGGGATGAAGTTCCTCCTTGTTCCATGCCTATGTGGGGACATCAGAGCGTTTACGGGAGTAGCGAGATGAAGAAGCAGGGGAAAATCAATGGAGCAGGAGCAGCAGAGAACAGTGACCATTGCTGCTTATGTGAGAAGGAAGGAGAGTGAGCTTCTGCCTTCTTCCATTCCCTGTGGTTTATGGATTGGGATTCTGGGTGGAGTGAGAAAGGAAGCTGGCAGACTGTTTGTCAATGGACACGTCACTCAAGAAGAAGAATATGTTAAATTTTTTTTTAATATTTATTTTTTAAAATAAAAAAATAGTACATACAACTCTCTTATTTCTTAGAATTTATTTTTACTGGTAGTATAAAACAAACTTTATTGATGGTAATAAGTAAATGAAATTATATTTTATAAAAAAATATTAAATATCTTAAGTGAGAAACAAATTATTAATAGATGGATCAAAAACCACATCCACATAGCTTCTCAGGTTTTTCTTATGGTTTCAATGCTGTGTCCCTTTTGATCAAGTGATCAATAGGTCTCCTTGTTGCATTGTAAATCTTCCATTTCTGTAGCAGACATAGATCGTAGATTGACGCCAGTGCACCTGAAGCAGAAGAGCACAGCGGGGAGTCCAATGACTCCATTATCACCATCAATCTCTCCTCTGCAAATCCGCCATGGTCCTACATTAATTGTACATATTCTTCTTCTTGAGTGACGTGTCCATTGACAAACAGTCTGCCAGCTTCCTTTCTCACTCCACCCAGAATCCCAATCCATAAACCCCGGGGAAGGGAAGAAGGCAGAAGCTCACTCTCGTTCCTTCTCACAGAAGCAGCCATGGTCACTGTTCTCTGCTGCTCCTGCTCCAATGAATATACTAATTGCTAAAGTCTAATACACTCAGAGTAACTTCGGATGTGAACCACACTACCCAAATCCCGACGACAAAGTCCTGAGCTTCCATGCCAAAAAACCCATCCATTCCTAATCTCTTCAGAATATTATCAGCCTTCTTCCCACTGATTCTAGGCTCCATTAGAACCACTATATCAGGCCTGTGTCTTCTTAAAATCTCTGTCATAACTGAAATAAATAAGAGACTAGCAGCCCCACAACAATTCCACAATAAAATAGACATAACTAATCATTACAAGTAGGAGGTTACTGGCCCCTACAAACCAAATCCATCGAAGTCGCCTCCAAAACCAAAACTGACGTGCTCGCCTCACCTTTACCATCAGGGAAATTCATGGTATCCGGGGTTCATTCTCCTTATTATTAAGCATCATCATTCCATCAGATGTCACGGTATTAGCTTCTACTCTTGACCTCTTACCCAGTGAGCGGCCTTGGGAATGATCTAGGGAAGGGCTGAACTCACAACAATAGCCCGGCTTATAGGGCCTTTTTTCCTCAGAACTACGGGCCTCGTGGGCCGAGCAAGTGACGAGCTGGAGTGGACACCTAATGGAACGTGCTCCCTCTTGATGAAGTCTAGATAAAGGTAGTGCTGTAAAATTAAACGTGGATCCCGACTCCGTAATATTCTCCTTACTAGACTAATCAAATCTCTCCCTTGGATTCCGCAGATTACTAGTATTAACATTACCGGTACCCTATCCATTTGGAAATTTATTTTTGACCTTCCCAACCAAGGCCAAATCCCGGGAGACACTATATTTTTCCTTACTCGTTCTTTATCATCCCTTCCTAGTGCTGAAAATCTCGATCCCCTCATATCCTCTTGAAATTGGGTCCTTCTTTCCTTAAATTCCCCAATGATAGCGCCCTTCCTTTCCAAGACCCTATTGTGAATAACACTCATAAAAGGTAAGTGAGAGATTGTACTACATATTCATCTATAAAGTTCAGCCAGTTTGGCTTATGTCCTTGGACACTACTGAATAATATTTTTTGTAGAAATATTACAAATATAGGAAAGGAAGAACAAGCTATATAAGAGAAGACTAATGCTTGTTGGGATGAAGAAATAATATGGTGGGGTGTTCCTTTTATAGGTGAAGGAAGCCCCATCCCTTTGTAAATTGGCAATGTGGGATTAGTCACACCCCTTATCTCTACTAATTTAGCAATGTGGGATTTGCCATACCCACACCCCCTTCTTCTTCTGCTAACAAATCTCCATCTTGGCAAATTCCACATTCATCTTGTACTCATCCACCAGAATATCTCGTAGTGTCTTCAATCAATTTTCTTCAAATTGTGACAATATTCATCAAGTTTAAACAATGTTGAAACTTGATTGCAGTCACTACCTTCGTCATCATATCAGCAGGATTCTCAGTGGTCATGATCTTCTGTATCTGAACTCCACCTTCATGGATATACCTTGTGAAACCTCGTCCTAGTCGTATACTCAGTCAACATGTTCTGTCATCGTCGTCTTAGTAGTCCGTGTGTCTGTTTGACACTTTGATCTAGTAGGAAATCCAAGCAGTAGAAATTATTGTTTTGCCCCTATTAGATCCGAGCATATTTTTGGGCTCATTTTGTGTAGCTAGGTGTTTTTGGATTATTTTGTAGGTCTTTGGGTGAAAAATTTTAAATTTTTCTATTTTTAATGGTTTTTAGAAATTTATTTTGATTTTCTGAAACAACGTCGATTCATGTGGAGGTGGACGGCAGTTTGGCCGTATATGGTGACCCACTGACGTCGAGTATTGAGCCCGATAGTTGGTTCCAGATGGGTGTTTTAGTGTAGGATGCTGCAAAATCTATCAATTTTGGCCTATTATGGGGTGATCTTCATTGTTGATTCGACTGGAGCCATTATTGGACGAAATCGAGTGACTTTCGAACCATCCCCAGCAAGATTTTGGTGTGGGTAAGTCAAAAATTTTCCAAGCATAGAACTAGTTATTTCATGTGGATTTGATGCATTTTATAGGGTTTTTACCATGGAAGATGAGACGGAGGTGTTGGTATGGCTTTTAGGGAGGTTCTTTGGGTAGATCGGTAGGAGGCCGACTAGGGTTTCAACCTCTGGACGAGTGTCCAGAGGTTGAAGATGACTCAGTGGACGACGGGTCATCCACGAGTTGTCTGAACAACAAGTCGTCCATAGCCAGACTGGACGACAAGTCATCCGAGGGTGAATCCAACAAACATGTCATTAGTTCAGGAGGAGTCAAAGTGGGTTTAGGTCAAAACAAACCAAGTCAGACCAAATTCAGTCAAACTAGGTCGAGTCAAATCGGGTCGAATCAGATTGAGTTGAATCAAACCGATTCAGGTTGAACTGAAATTGGAGAATGAATGAGGTGATGATATGTGGCAGTGTTTGGTGAAGACATGTCCATTGACTTTTCTAAGTTTAACCAATTTTTAAAAAATTCTGAAAATAAAAACAGTTAAGAAGAAATAGATGGAAATGAGAAAGAATCTAGAAAATAGAGACAAATTTAAGAAATTCAATGACATATAGTTTACTTGATTTGGATATGATTTAAGGGGTGCAAAAATTAGGAGAAGTTGATAGAAATTCTAAAAATTTTGGGAAAAATCCCAGGAAAGTTCGTATAGGCTAATTGAGTCCCTTAAGACTAAGTAAGGGGTTATGTGATTTCACTTCTTAGTTTATTACCTTAAGGATTGAGAAAAATTAAGTGAGTTTATCGATCATAAACTGCATAGGTGTTGAAATACGTGCACTAAATCCTAGAGCAAGACCCAGTTTTATGCTATTAGAATAAGGTAAGTAGACTAACCTTAATGTTTTCATCAATTATTTATGTATTATATTTTATTTTTCATATTAAATGTGCGATATGTCATAAATATGCTTTTCATTAATGGGAACCATGAGACTCAGACATTTATATCAATGGGTCAGAATTTGGTGTTTGGTCCTAGATCTGGAAAAACAGCCTAGTAGCTAGAAGGAGAGAGATTCGAGGAGAATAACTCCGAGTCACTCAATTCCCCCATGACTCAATATCTCTCTTTTACTCTCAAAGGTGACAGTATCTGCTGCGTATAACCCAATTAGTTACACTAAATCGCAAGTCACCGACTCCGCTATATGTCATCTTATTACTTGCTTTCCTCTGCTTTCTCGTGCTCTATTTTGTTTTGTTCTAATTGGTTCAGCTATGGTTGTTTCCATTTATTATTCTCTAGAATTACCTAAAAAGCCCATAAGTGACGACCAAATAACCATTTAACCTTCCATTATTTGGGCGAATTGGCATGTCTGCCCCATGGTGGAAGGCTAACTCTTTTTGTCATTTTGTCTATCCTTAGCCGAACCAAACTTTCAAAAGTGACCGTTGGGGCACTTGCAAAGAAGGAAATAAAACAGTCAGGTAAGGGGAAATTTCGGGAAATAAGACGGAAGAAGAAAAGGGTAAGTTTGAAGTCGACATCATTTTCTTGAGAGGGAGAGGCATCAGGGACAGCTGTATGCCACCTGGAAGCCACAATAGAGAATTTTTCGGAGGGTTAGAGGTAGCTTTAAGGTGGTCCCACAGTACCATTTGGGATTTACACCACCCTCTCAAAGAGATTATTTTATAATATCTAATCAGTATCCACTCAGCAAGCCTAGTGGGACACTGCAACTCAAATTTCGGGAGGGTAAATGATCTTTTTATCTTCCCGCTCTTCACTCAAAAATCAAATTTTTTCCCCAAAATTTGATTTTCAAATTAGGTCTTCATATATAGATATAATCCATACAGGTACCACACAATCTGGCCATTCTCAAAGCAATCTACAAGATTCATTATACAATCTACTGAAGCCACGATTTTTTATACAATCTTTAAGCCCCCCACAAATCTTTAAAGATTCGTCAACTCCACTTTTCTATCCTGAAAAAAAAAATTGTTTGTTGATCGGAGGAATATCTTAGCAAGTGCTCAATATTTTGGTAAGATATTGGATAATTTGGTTCTGGGTAGTAATTTGTGTAGAGTTTGCCTTTGGGGTTTTATTAGTTTGCCTTAGGGATTTTGTGGATATGTTGATATTAGGTCACGCTGTTCATATTGTATAATGCATGTGTGCTATGGTTTTAGTGTTTATTTGTGTGGTGTAATACATGTAATATAGGATATTATGTATGTACCCAACACCATGTATGTACTAATATGTTGTTTTTTACTTGCAGATATTTGTTAACAGTGGCTCTTCTTTTCAACAAACTTAACTATTACGTTATAAAAACAAACGATGTCAATAATGTGGGGAGTGGACATTGATAAGAATTTATCAATCGAATCCAAAGAAAGGAAAGTTAATGTTTTGGTGTGGAGCTCACCATTTTGAAGGGTGGTGTATATCCATAAATGAGAACAATTGTACTGGAATACTTGAAATGTCCTGACGTAGTGGGGTGTTTGTTTATTTCCTATATTTTGAATTGTGTACTGATCTTTTGAAATTTTTAGTATTAATGTCTTTGATTTTGTTGGTGAATGACATTTATCAGGGGATTGATTGTTCATGGTTAATATTCATTATGGTTGTGATTTTACTAACAATATAGCAACATCACATGTTGTACACACCTCATATAACATATGTAATATCCACTATTTGATAGAATCTGACCACATCACATGCGTCCCATATGACACATGTAATGTCCGCCATTACATAGAAAAGGGCCGCATCACAGGAGATACACACCCTATATAACACATATAATGTCTACCATTTGATAGAATCGGGCCATATCATATAAGGTACACGCCCCATATGACATAAGTAATCTCCAACATTTCATACAATTGGGCCCCATCACATGAGAGATACACCCATATGACTTATGTAATGTCTAATGTTCAATAGAATCAGCCAACATTGCATTAGTGGCATACCGCATGTGATGCTTATAATGTGAGTGTTTTTAGGAATAATCATTACAAATATGAATAATCATTAAAAATATGCCACAAAATATGTATTTGAAAATTAATTCATATATTTTAGAATAGTTCATACAACATATTTTACAATGCAAAATGCATCTTTTCAATTGATACCACAAACAAAGATCCTATAGCAATAACCGTAATCAATAATTTCAAATTTAATACAATCCTATCCCTCATAATACTAATATTAGTAACAATTATATTTTCAATAGACTGTCAAAAATCATCCAAGTTCATTTCAAGTATTCTAGTTAATCGTTCTCATTTATGGGTGTACACCACCCTTCAAAATGGTGAGCTCCACACCAAAACATTAACTTTCCTTTCTTTGGATCCGACTGACAAATCCTTATTAATGTCCACTCCCCCACATTCTTGACACCATTTTTTTTGTAACGTATTAGTGAACTTTGTTGAGAAGAAAATCCATTGTTAACAGACATCTGTAAGTAAAAAATAACATATTAGTACATACATGGTGTTTGGGTACATACATAATGTCCATATTATATGTATTACACCACACAAACAAACATTAAAATCATAGCATACATGCATTATACAATATGAACAGTGTGACCTAATATCAACATGTCCACAAAATCCCTAAGGCAAACTAACAAAACCCCAAGGAAAATTCTACACAAATTACTACCCAAAACCAAATTATCCAATGTCTTATCAAAATATTGAGCACTCGCTGAGATATTCCTCCGATCAACAAACTGGTTTTTTTTTTCGGATAGAAGAGTGGAGTTGACAAATCTTTAAAGATTCGTGGGGGACTTGAAGATTGTGTAAAAAATCGTGGATTCTGTAGATTGTATGGTGAATCTTGCAGATTGCGTTGAGAATGACTAGATTGTGTGGTAACTGTCTGGATTGTGTAGTACCTGCATGGATTGTGTATATATACATGAAGACCTAATTTGAAATTCAAATTTGAGATCAAAAGTTTGATTTTTGAGTGAAGAGCAGGAAGAGTAAAAAGATCATTTATCCTTCAGAAATTTGAACTGCACTATCCCACCAGACTTGTTGAGTGGATGTTGAGTGAATACTGATTGGATATTATAAAATAATCTCTGTGAGAGAATGATGTAAATCTCAGGTGGTACTCTATGACCACCTTAAATCTATCTGAGGGTTAGTCTATCATAATGCGCCAGCTCATCACCAGCCTCCTTATGCGACAATTGGATTCCAAATATGTGGGTTTTTATCTCTAATTGATAAAGAATTTAATGACTAAAAAATTATAAAATTATAACCATTGAAAATTCTAATTATAAAATTAGTAACCATTGAAAATTTCTAATTAATTGAAATAAATACTAAAAATTATAAACAAATTATATAAATAACATTTATTCTTATCCTATCTCTTAAATCAATAAAAAATAAAAATAATTGCTTTTATTATTATATCTTCTTATTATATTTTTAATATATATATATATCTCTAAAAATTGTGAATTTATTTTTTATTAATTAAAAAATATATTATAAGTTGATTTGGTCACCAATATTTGTTAGATTTCATACCGCCCACAAAGGGTTCTCAATGAATCCTCCAATATTCTTAAAAGTTCTAATTTAACATAAAACTAAAGCACGCAAACAATAATTACGTCTTTTCTTTTTCTTTCCATTTCTCAGAACGCATTTTCTTTTTTTCTGTTTATTTTTTAAGCTGTAATCACGGGGTTTTCCCACTTCTCCTCCACACAAATTTTTATAGTGTACAAATCCAACTAAGGCAAGGGATTCCAATGGTGATGATCATGGTCTAATTCACTTTGCTTTGATTAAATAATGCCAGGAAGAAGTCCCATGGATTTGATTCTGGGGTTGCTGTAGAAGAGACCCAAGCCATGTTTATGGACACCATGGTTAGTAGGAGGAAGAAGATTCCAAGGTTGAAGAAGAAGATGGGTTGACTCATCGGTTGCATATCTAATTCACTTCGCTTTGATTAAATAATACCAGAAAGAAGGCAGAGACTCCCATGGATTTGATTCTTGGGTTGCTGTAGAAGAGACCCAAGCCATGTTTATGGACACCATGGTTAGTAGGAAGAAGATTCCAAGGTGGAACACAGAAGGTGGAACTAAACAGAGTTTATCCAAGGAAAAGAGATATGCTGTTGGTATTGGAATTCCATAAAGCATTAAGATGAGTTTTTGAAGAACATTTGATGAAGGATTCCGAACAACAAAGAGCAAAAAATGATATGAGGTGTAAGCAGTCCGCAGATTAGGGAATTTATCAGCAGCGATTTAGATTTAGATTAGGGAACTCATCACAGGTTTCTTCACCAACTTCCTCTGCCACACCCTTATAAGCAGCCAGCAAAGTCCCAAGCACTCCTGAAAAAAAATATGTTTCCTACCGATAATTCGTTTCTTGTCACGACAATTCTTTTTCCACAGACTTCTGACTTGAAAAAGATCATAGGTCTCACATGCCATCTTGAATGGTATTCTGAAACATAAAAAGAGATTGATTAAATGCACAGAATATTGGATGCTTTGGAATGTTAATTCAAAATTTTGATCAGTTTTCTGCTAATTACCTTTTCTTGAAACAACATCTCCACAGTATGATTCAGATTGCCATCCCAACGATGAGAACTTTCGTCGGCTAAAGCCAAGTTAACTTTCTCCAATTTTGGTGTGCTCAAGTATCCTTCTGAGAAAATCTTCATCTTTGGACATTGTTCCACAAGTAGCTCATCCAACGACGGGAATTTCAAGGTGTGTTTTGTAGAGCAGAAGCAACTGAGCTCTGGCAAGCCAACAAGTTCCAATCGTGCTAACTTGGGGAAGATAATGCTGTCATCTAATCCGTCTCCCTCATTTTTCACTATTTCTGTCACCTTATCACAATCTCTGACACTCATATAAGTGAGTTTCACCAGACTTTTTGCTGTAGTTGGTGATAGTAAATACTGTAATCCTATGCATCCATTAACTTCTAATCTTGGTAGATTGAGGAAAGATGTGGCAGATGGCACTAACTCAATCAAACTTGAACATTTGTATATGTTTAACCATTCTATATGGTCTAATTGGGAGTCTGAATTCCATATACGGTTCAGACCACCAACACGATGCAGATGCAAATGTCTTAATTGTTGGAAGATACTCCTCCCAAGCCTAAAAGTGCCGTCTTCTTCTTCTTCACGAGGGAATAGAACCTTAAAGTTGCCATCCATGACAAAAAGAGTTTCCAGATGAGGAAATTTATGAAGGAAGTCAAATGGAAAGACAGTTGATTCATCGTATTCAAAAGACAGACCAAGGATTTTGATTTGGTAAAAGAGACCAGCAGGAAGCTTTCTGACTTCAAAACTAGATATCGTTAGACTCTCCAAGTTGGGATGGATCTTCAAACATGTAAAGAAAAGCAATTTTCAATAAATACTAAAGGAAAATTTTAAAATAAACGTAAAATATATAAATTTTATGTTTATTTGTTTGTTATTCAAATTATAGAAAAGCATTCCAATAAATGTAAAATCGTATGTACCTCGGCAAATGGAAGAAATGGTTGCGAAACTGATTTCAATCCATCATCGGCTGTAGTAATTGAAGAGTCAAATATATTCAGTTTTGGAGTTTGATAGAGAAACAATGTCTTTAACGCCGGCCATTCTGAAATATGCATTCCTTGGTAGAACATGGAGAGGTTCGGTAGGTCCTGGAGGTGCAAATTACTCAATTGATTGAGCTTAAACAGAGGAACCTCTTTATTTACACCTTCCTCCTCCTTAACAACAATTTCCTTCAACATCTCGCAGTCAAATAAATCAAGCTGCTGAAGATAAGGAAGTTCCTTCGCAACAGAAACAGGGAAGAGTGCTTCAAGACTCCCGCAAAATTTAACATCCACCTTTCGAAGGTTATGAAACGATAAAATGCATTGAAGATCATTGGTCTCATCCCATTTTTTTTTTTTTTTGAAATTGAAGAGGTATCCACCGTCGATAACAGTGACTAATCCCCTCCGCTGTATCGTAAGCACCAACTATGGGTGGGTCCAGCTGGCCCAAAATTTTAAAGTGTTCCATTCTCAACGGTAAGGTTCGAACTCTTGGTCCCCATTAAACATTTTGAAGTAATAATCTAAAACTTTTAAAATTATTGGATGATGGATTGAAATTGTTCGATAGCTCTATTTGATGTAAAAAATATTATATTCTGAATTTCTTTTCTGGTATGATATTTTAACGAATATCAAAAGTATTGGTTGATGATGGAGTCGACGGAAATCCCAATCTTATCCTTTGAAATTCAATTAATTGGTTGATGGGCCAATTTTGAATGGCCGTGGGTCTTTTGGACCCAACTTGGTATTTTAGATCCGTTCACTATTTCTTAAGCGTGTTTATTTTTTAGAAACCTATTTTGATATTTGGAGTTTTAAAATATTGGTTCGGCCCATTGTAGTAGTCGCTGTAATATTATTAAAACTTAGAGAAACAGATGATTATAATGCATGGCTGTAATATAATAGTAGTCTATCGGAGCAATCTTGTTCCAAGGGCTCTGGTTCTAATCACTGCACTCTGGAGGAGGAGGCTCAACGTGTTCTAGAAGTGGAAGATGTTTTGGGTCTTCGCCGAAAGCAAACGAAAGACGCCATACGCCAGAAATTGAAGGGATGTATATCGGAAGATCGACAGGCGTGGCAGACTCATTGTGCCAATTAGCGCAGGTCAGTTTTATAGTAGATGCGGGTAATTTTCTGTTGATGATCAATATGGCTATATGGAATATTAGAGGTTGTCGTGGTAAGCTGAAGGAGAATCACATTCGTAGGCTTATAGATTTAGAGCATTTGTGTTTGCTGATATTGTGTGAGACAAAGTGGGAAACTTTCCCTGCCGGATTGACACGCAGGTTATGGTCCGGTTCGGACATTCAGTGGACAGCAATCGATGCTTGTGGTTGATCAGGTGGCATTGCTTGCGCATGGAATGATGCGATAGTGCAGAATTTGGGAATTGAGCACTTTGAACGCTGGTTGGTATTAGACTTGAGAGTTCGGGCTTCTGATTTTTGTTTTAAGTGTATTGGGCTGTATGATCAGAACCTAGCATCTGAGCGTCGCGGCCTCTGGGAGGAGATACAGCAGCGGATATCAGCGGATGATGGTCCATGGGTGATTATGGGAGATTTCAATGAATCTCTCCGTGTGGAGGAACGTTCAGGCCGCTCCCTCAATGACAATGCTGTACGCAACCTTCAAACTTTCATCCATCGGAATGGATTGATTGACATGCCTCTCATTGGTAAGGAGTATACCTGGTTTCGTACCAACAGCGCTTCTCGCATTGATCGAGTGTTAGTCTCCTCGGCTTGGTGTGTACAGTTTAGCCGTCATCGCTTGTATGCTGGTGATAAAGGTTTTTCTGATCACGTGCCGCTCATCCTGAGAGCGGACTCCTTTTCATGGGGTAGCAGACCATTCCGCACCTGGGATGTTTGGTGGGAGGATAAACATTTCTTGTCAAAGGTGGATGAGTGGTGGCAAGAGGCAGGGATTCACTTTCCTGGAGAATTTGCAGTGGTTCGGAAACTGGCTTTTGTGAGGAGGCAACTGCAGGTTTGGCACCATGGTTCCTTCGGTTTATTAGAGCAGCAGCTGAAGACCATCCTGGATGAACTCGATCTGCTTGATCAAACTCGAGGACGCCTGGGGCCTGACTCCCTGCGGAGATATGAGGTTTTACAGGATCAGAAGTGGGTGTTCAAGAGGAGAATTGAGGCACTATGGAGGCAAAAATCCAGGCAGCAATGGTTGACCCTTGGTGATAGGAACACTCGTTTCTTTCATGCTTGCGCCACCATTAGACACTGTCGCAATTTCATAGGGATGATTCGAGTACGGGGAAGAGAAGTGCGCCAGCCGGAAGAGATGAAGGCTGAGGCGGTTGGCTATTTCCAGCAAGTTTTCATGGCTGCAGAACAAAGCTGGTTTGGTTTAGGCGGCCTAGATTTACCCAGGTTAGCTCCGGCTGTTGCCAATGAGTTGGAGAGGCCTTTTCTTGCGGATGAAATCAAGCAGGCTGTCTAGGCGTGTGGTAGCCACAAAGCCCCAGGCCCTGATGGTTTCAATTTCTTCTTCATCAAGAACGCCTGGTCGGTGATTGGAGAGGAGATTATTGTCATGATCCAGGAGTTTCAGATTAGTGGAGTGCTACCGCGAGGCATTAACAACAGTTATCTCACCTTAATTCCCAAGATTTCTGGAGCTGCGGAGCTGTCGGAGTATCGACCCATCAGCCTTATCAACAGCCTGTACAAAGATATTGCCAAACTACTAGCAAGTCGACTCAAGTCAGTGATGGACCAGCTGATTTCCCCACTGCAGACCGGTTTTATGGCAGGTCGATTCATCACGGACACGGTGATGGTCGCCAACGAGATCATCCATTCTATGCAACTGTCCAAAGGTCCAGGATGGTGTCTTAAACTGGATTTTCAGAAGGCCTATGACTCGGTGGACTGGAATTTTATGTCCGAAGTTCTGGACCGGATGGGTTTTGGGGTGCAATGGTGTCGTTGGATGACAGAATGCTTCTCCTCGGCCCGCTGTGCTGTGCTCATCAATGGCGTGCCTACAGAGGAGTTTAATTTGGGCAGAGGTTTGCGGCAAGGTGATCCCTTGTCCCCACTATTATTTAACTTGGCTGCGGAAGTTCTGTCGCGCATGCTAAGTCAAGCTGCTGACTGTCAGCTCTTCCAAGGTATTGGTATTGGAAACCTATAGCTCACGCATTTGCAGTATGCGGATGACATAATTCTCTTCTGCAAAGGAGACCACCAGGGTATTGTTAACATTCAAAGCATCCTCAGGTGCTTTGAACTGCTATCCGGGCTCAAGGTCAATTTCTTCAAATCTGGTATGGTAGGCATCAACATCCCCACACCAGCGGCTGCAGCCTGTGCTGCATCATTACATTGTCGCCAGCAGTCTTTGCCTTTCACTTATCTCAGAGTGCCCTTGGGAGCCAATCCTCTTCGCCGTAGTACGTGGATGCCGGTGGTCACGCGCTTTAAAGGAAAGCTGGCTTCCTGGAAAGGCTCTTTACTTTCATTGGGGGGTAGAATTACCCTGATCAGGTCTGTTCTCAGAAGCTTACCGGTGTATTACATAACCTTCTTCCAACTGCCTGCAGGAGTGAGGACAGATTTAGAGAAATGGACTAAACGATTTTTGTGGGGTGGGACAATGGACAAACGTTGCATGTACAAGGTGAAGTGGACAACGTGTGTGCGGCCAACTGATTGCGGGGGCGCTGGTTTAGGCTGTCTAAAGTTGCAAAATCAAGCTCTACTCACCAAGTGGAGCATGCGGATTGCTAATGACACTTGCTCCCTTTGGAGCCGGATAATCACGAACAAGTACAGCCCTAAGCTACGTCCTGATGGGCTTGTATGTGACGGTAGCAGGTTCTCTTCCTTATGGGCTGGGATAGTCCGCAACAGCAAAGTGGTATTGTCTAATGGTCAATGCATCTCTTCTTTTTTCCACTGGCGACTGGGTAACGGGGAATCTATTGGTTTTTGGGATGATGTCTGGTGTAGTTCATCTCCTTTGCGTGACACATTCCCCAGATTGTACGCCCTCTCCCTGGAGAAGGAAGGCTCAGTTCGGAAATTTGGCTTATGGAACAATGAGGTATGGTGCTGGACTTTGATGTGGAGGCACAGCTTGTTTGTATGGGAAGAGGAAGAAGTGGGGCGATTGCTGGCCCTTCTGGAGGCTTACAGGCCGAATTCTTTGGAGGAGGATTTGACTCTTTGGGGGCCTCAGCTCAGTCCTTTCTCGGTGAGCATGTGTTACCAGGATATGGTGGTGCGAACAGCTAGGACCGGCGAGCCATCGATTCCTAATGTCTGGAGCAAACCAGGGGCACCCAAATGGCAGGCTTTTATGTGGCTCGCATGCCAGGAGAAATTATCGGCAAAAGGATACTTAAGTCGGCTTGGTATTATCCCTATTTCGGCTGCACTTTGTGAGGTATGTGGCAGGGTGGAACAGGACTCTTATCACATTTTGATTGAATGTAGGACAGCGTGGGAGTGTTGGTCACTGCTCTTTAAGCACTGGGGCTTTTGTTGGGTCCAACCACGTTCTTTGGTGGATATGTTCGAACAATGGGAAGGTTTTCCCATCCCACGTCGCTGGAGTAAATTGTGGTACGTCCTGCTGTTCTCATGTGCATGGAGTATCTGGTTGGGTCGCAATAATCGTATCTTCAAAGGAGTCGACAGCAGTGCAGCTGATGCCTACTATGCAGGCATGAGACATGGTTTCTTTTGGGCTAAAACTAACCTATCGGAGGTTAATGTGGACAGCCTTGACGTTCTTCCCTCCGGCGATCTTGTCTCCTTACTAACTACGTAGTTGTTGGAGGATGGAAGTCACTGATTTTGGTACAATTATTTGGAATCTGTTAGTTTTCTTTTTGGTATCCAGTAGTGATACCTTTTCATTATCCTGCTAGCTTAAGATATGGTTGTTGTTGGGCTAGATTTAATTTGCCGAATGCTGATGTTGATATTTTGGGATTGATTGCTTCCGGTAGTTTTCTCTCTGTGTTGGGTGCCTGGGTAGTGGACTGATTTGTGGAGAGAATGTTTTTGTTTTGTATCCCCTGGAGTTCACTGGTGTGATTACTGGTATGGTCACTATTTTTTGGTGTCTGGTGCATTTGGTTGGGCTGTACCGGCAGGTTTTAGAGATGCAGTCAGCAGAGTGGTAGCTGGCAGTTTATGTAGTCCAGTTTAGTTTGGTTGTATTGATTGCATTGCTTGTTGGGGCTCATGTTCTTGCATTGGTCTTAGCAATTGGAGTTCTGAAACTAACAGATCCTGTCACTTACTCACAGGATCTATTTGTTTCATTTTGTCCATTGATCTGATACACTCATTCATTGTATAGTTCTTTGGCATTTTTCCTTTTATATATATATCGATATCTTCCTCAAAAAAAAAGACATTGAAGTAATAGTCTAAAGCCTTTAGTACAAAAAATAATTGTTGTAAAGACATCGAACCTATATCAACAATGTTACAATAATCAATTTAAGAGGGGTACTCGGTAGACAAAGAAATAAAAACGGTTATATTGTTGTAATCCACTCACCAGCTTCAACCTTGTTTATGTTTATAGGACTTTGTTTGAAATTAATATCTGAGACATCATTATTGAGCTTGTCTTGTGTGCAAATAAGTGTTTGTAAAAGTTTAGGAGATAATGAACTCCTATAGGGATCAAGAATTCTCCCACTAGTGTTGAAGGCTGACTCTGAAGCTACTGTTGAAATTAGGACAGCAAGCACATACTTTGCCATGGAAGACAGTACAGGGAACCTCGGGACATTCAGTTTCCACCAACAAAAGATATCAAAATCCTCTGAATAATCCTCCATATCCTCATTGCCATATTTCTCCAACTCAGACTTGTTTTCGGTTTCACTGTTATCACCATGCTTGCTCTTCTTCCGCAATGTCATCATCTCCAGCCAATCTTTCTTCCTCTTTTCAAGTACCCTCTCTTCTCGTGAAATCAATGAATGGTTCTAAACAGTGGTGGAAGTGATCTCATCTCCTGACGTGATCTTTCTTCCTCTTTTCAAGTACCCTCTCTTTTCATGTTCTCCCTCATTTGTCAATTGAAAACAGAGAGAAAAAAAAACAAAATCTTCCACAAAATCGCTGGAGATTGACTGCAAAAGTAAGATGCGACCAAAAAACTAGAGCTACTGATAGATGAAACTGGAACGATATTTTCCTTTTTGTTTTGATTTAACTAAGACAAAAGACTAGAGGTCACAAGTTCTGGAAGAACTGACAAAAGAATGAAGCTGAAGAACCGAAAAGCACCAGAGTGATTCTGAGAAGTACACAGTAAGAAACATGGCACAATAACTTTGCTGCCCTCATATGGATTCTCTCACCTCCCAAAATCTCCCACATTTCTCTATCCCATGTCCTATCGTTTCACACAAGCCCCTAACTCTCTCCCCATCCCCGTCCTTGATTCAAGGTCGTCGGAATGTAGGGAAAGCACTGATACCCAATCCGACTTCAAAGGATGATCTGGGTATGGTAGTGCAGTCTCGTTTTAAATGGGATCCTGCAAAGGTTTTCAGTGAAGATAGATATATTTCCTACTTCATCGATGATATTCCAGAGGGTTGGACTTCGAATAGACTTTTCACATAGATAGCCAACATTGAACCTGTAGCAGACGTGTTCATTCCCAACCGCAAATCCAAGAGGGGAGTGCGGTTTGGTTTCGTTAAGTTTGTACGGTGTGGTACTCAAGAGATTTATCGACAAAGGAGGCTGTCATTGTCATTAGGTAAACAAACTCGGATGCGTTTCAATGTGGCTCGTTTTACAGATAGAAACGGGCATCGTGATATAGAGGTTGGCGCTCATGGACACGACAAAGGTTCACGACCTTCGCAGGGATTGCAGACGGCAGTTCCGAAGGATCCCATAAGAGAATGCGATGGTAAATCGTATGCAGACGTGACTAAAGGGACTCTTCATCAAGATTGCGAGACAACACCAGTGGTGCTCCCTACTCATCTGGGAACTTTAGACTGGCTTAACAGGAGTGTCGTGGGTTTCCTTCGAGGGGATTTTAAGGAAGAGTTACAGCTCCCACAGGGAGTAGGGTGCAAACATATGGGGGGGAACCAGCGCTTGATCACTTTTGCGACTGCAGATTCCATGCAACACGAACTTACCTTCAATCTCGGCTTCTGGAATGCTAAGTTTGATGGTTTCCATCCCTGGCGTTCAGCAGATGTAGGTAGTAGAAGACTGTGCTGGGTGGAGGTGTTTGGTATACCCTTACAAGCGTGGTTCGTGGGAGCTTTTCAGAAGATTGTACAATCGTTTGGTTCCCTTGTTCAGATACATCCCAATACAGCTAACTGGAATCGTCTTGATAAGGCCATACTGCAAGTAGCAACGACTAGTCTGTCCACTGTTCAGGAGAAGGTGAAGATTCAGGTTGATGGCCAATTGTTCATGGTGCATATTGTTGAAGTTCGGGAAGCAGACCAGGTGGATTCCGAGGTTGGTGAAAAACACTATACGTCAGGAGGGCCCATCCGCCATCCTGCACAGGCACCTCAGCCCCCCTCAGTTGGAAGTATGGGTAGAACTGCTACAGAGAAGGGGCACACGATTCCTGTAGGGCACAATGCAGCGAGTCAGCAGGATTTGTTGACAAATAGTGCAAAAGGAAGGGTGGGAGTAGCGAAAGTCAAACCTGGAGTTGTGGACCCTATTTTCTTATCTCCACTTTGTGAAAAAGAGCAGACAAGGCATGTGAGTCCTAATACACGGGCGCAGCAACTCCAAGAGGGTCCTTCTTGTCATTCCACTTCCAGTGGGGGAGTCATCAGCCACTGCTCTGCACCCGAATTCTTGCTGGTCCGAGAAGAATCAAATGGGGGGAGCCAAATCCAACCTTTCTGGAAAACCTTAGCTGAACGAGTGCCCAGGAAATCAATAGCAGAGGTTCCTCAAGCTGTCACGTTTCCTGAAGATACAGCTTTCACGCGAATGAGGAGGGTCGGGCACAAAGCTTCGCGATTTGGCTTCAGAGGCTGGGCAGTTACTAGTCGGATGGGGAAGCAGAAAAAGCTCCGACATCTTAAACCCACAGGCAGTCTCTCGTCCGGAAGAGACAGTCATATGGAGCAGGGTGGTGTCCTCCAGTTGGAGGATGACCCTTCCTTTTTGGATGCCAATCGTGATGAGACGGATGAATTATCGGAGAAGTCTTGTTCCAGGGGTCCTAATTCGTCCCAACACTCCATAGAGGTGGAGGTTCAGCGTTCGTTGGATGTAGCAGAAACTTTGGGTCTCAGAAACAAGCAAACTAAAGCAGCAATAAGGCAGAAATTGAAGGGAAGAATCGCAGAGGACAGACAGGCATGGCAGAATCATTGCGCATCATAGGGTTGTTCAGGTACATGAGTTGTGTGCATAGGTATTTTTATTGATGATTAATTTAGCAATGTGGAACGTTCGCGGATGTCGGGGTAAGCTGAAAATAAATCAAATTTGCAATCTGATACTATGCGAGACAAAGATGGATAGATTTTCAGATAGATGGGCTCGCAGATTGTGGCCTGGCACTAATATTCACTGGACGTCCATAGATGCACATGGTACAGCTGGGGGCATCGTATGTTTGTGGAATGAGGAGTTAGTCCAAAATCTTGGAATAGAAAAGTTTGAGCGTTGGGTGTTATTGGAGATGAGGATAAAGGATTTGGATTACAGATTCGTTTGTGCTGGATTATATGCTCAGAATCTCGCAGCTGAGCGCAGACTATTATGGGATGAGTTGCACCGAAGGAAATCAGCAGATACGGCCCCTTGGGTGATCATAGGAAATTTCAATGAATCTCTTAATCCGGAGGAGCGGATGGGTCACTCTTTCGATAGGAGTGCGGCTCGCCGTTTTGCAAATTTCATTAATCAGAATGGATTAGTTGACCTACCACTTATCGGCAAGGCTTACAAGTTGTTCAACTCTCACAGTGCTTCTAGAATTGATCGGGCACTGGTGTCTTCCAATTGGTGTTTACAATTCAGTAGACATCGACTGTATGCAGGAGATAAGGGGTTTTCAGATCATGTACCCTTAATCCTGAAAGCGGATTCACTCTTTTGGGGTATCAGACCATTCCGCTCATGGGATTTGTGGTGGGAAGACAAAGACTTCTTGTCAACGGTGGAGGAGTACTGGAATGAGGCAGGGGACTGTTTTCCAGGTGCGTTTAGTGTGGTTAAGAAGCTGGCCTTTCTGAAGAAGAAGCTCAAGGCTTGGCATATCGAGTCTTTTGGTGCTTTAGATCACAAACTGAAACTGATTCTGGGCGAACTCGATTTGCATGACCAGAACAGACACAGCTTGAGGCAAGATTCGATAATGAGATATAAAGAATTGCAGTTCCAGAAGTGGGATCTTAAACGGAAGATTGAGGCCCTGTGGCGACAGAAATCAAGACAGCAGTGGCTCCAACTTGGGGATAAGAACACCCGATTCTTTCATTCATGTGCTACCATAAGGCGCTGTTGTAACTTCATCAGAATGATTCGGGTCCATGGTAGAGAACTCCGACAGCCTGAAGAGATAAAAGCTGAAGCTGTTGGTTATTTTAAATGTCTATTCACAGCTGAGGAGGTCAGGTGGTTTGAATTAGGTGGGATGGTTCTGCCTCAGTTATCCCCAGATGATGCAACCCGCTTGGAGAGACCATTTCTTGAGGAGGAGATCAAGAGCGCCGTCTGGGCTTGTGGTAGTCATAAAGCTCCGGGACCGGATGGCTTCAATTTTTATTTCATTAAGAAAGCGTGGACGGTGATTGGAGCAGAGATAGTAACATTAATACGGGAATTTCATTCAAGTGGAGTATTACCGAGCGGGATAAATAACAGCTTCATCACTTTAATTCCCAAGATTCCGGGTGCCGCCGAGTTGAAGGACTATCGACCTATCAGTCTCATTAACAGTGTGTATAAAATTATTGCCAAGTTATTGTCAACTCGTCTTAAGCACGTCATGTCTCAGCTCATTTCTCCATTTCAGACTGGCTTTATGGAAGGACGGTTCATAACGGATACGGTGATGGTGGCTAATGAAATCATTCATTCCATGCAAAAGTCTAAACGACAGGGATGGTGTCTCAAACTGGACTTTCAGAAGGCATATGATTCGGTAGAATGGCCCTTTTTATTAGAGGTAATGGAACAGATGGGATTTGGAGTACATTGGCGCAGCTGGATAAGGGAGTGTATTTCATCAGCACGTTCTGCAATTCTTATCAATGGTGTGCCCACAGTCGAATTCAATTTGGGGCGAGGTCTATGACAAGGTGATCCATTATCCCCATTATTATTCAATTTGGCAGCCGAAGTTCTGTCTTGTATGCTTGGTAGAGCGAAGGAATGCAATCTTTTACAAGGTATCAGTGTTGGCCACTTACAACTCACACATCTTCAATATGCGGATGATGTCATATTATTTAGCAACGGTGACCAATAGGGGTTACTCAACATCCAAAGCCTCCTGCGTTGTTATGAGTTATTATCCGGCCTCAAGGTTAATTTTTTCAAATCGGGTCTGGTGGGAATTAACGTCCCAACTAGTGCGGCTGAGGGGATGGCGTACTCTTTGCATTGTAGATTGCAGACCTTACCTTTCAACTATCTTGGGATACTCCTCGGGGCCAACCCCCGTCGTCGCAGTATGTGGGATTCGGTGGTTGCATGATTTAAAAGAAAGCTAGCCTCATGGAAAGGTTCTTTGTTGTCGCTGGGAGGACCATTTACATTGGTCAAATCTGTGCTCAGTAGCTTACCGGTGTATTACATGACCTTTTTTCAGTTACCTGTGGGAGTTAGGCTGGATTTTGAGAAATGGATGAAGTGTTTTCTGTGGGCTAGAACAGTGGACAAACGCTGTCTGTGCAAAGTGAGATGGGAAACGGTAGTCAGATCAACCGAAAGCGGGGGTGCGGGTGTGGGCTGCTTAAAACTGCGGAATTATGCTTTGCTTACAAAGTGGAGTTACCGCATTGCTAATGATACCAACTCCCTGTGGAGACAGGTAATTGCTCAGAAATACAACCCCAAGCTTCGTCATGATGGCATAGTTTGTGGAGACAAAAATGGATCAGCCATATGGAAAGGAATTGTACGGACCAGCAGATTAACATTGCCTAATGGTAAGTGTTTATCCTCTTTCTATCGTTGGAAACTGGGTAGGGGGGATTCAATTATATTTTGGGATGATATTTGGTGTAGTATATATCCTTTGCGTGTTATCTTCCCTAGATTATATTCGCTCTCCTTGGCAAAGGAAGGGGTAGTCTTGCAATTCTGGTTGCGGTTTGACAATGAGTGGCAGTGGAGTTTTATTTGGAGGCATCGGTTGTTTGTGTGGGAGGAAGAGGAAGTTGGGCGTCTGCAGGTTATGCTGGAGAGTTTTCGGCCAAATCCCCTGGAAGAGGATCAGCTTCTCTGGGGAGAACACCTGAGACCTTTCTCTGCCAATATTTGCTACCAGTCGCTGGCAGCGATTACAGTCTTACCTAGCCAGCACTAGATACCCAACGTTTGGAGTAAGCCGGGATCACCCAAATGGCAGGCGTTTATGTGGTTGGCGTGCAGGGAAAAAATTATTGCCAAAGGTTACTTAAATCGCCTCGGTATCCTTCCTACATCTGGTATGCATTGCGACGCCTGTGGATGTGTTGAAGAGGATTCCACTCATATCCTGCTTGATTGTAGGAAAGCTTGGGCAACTTGGTCGCTGTTATTTAAACATTGGGGTCTCAGCTGGGTTCAACCGCGGTCTATGGTTGAATTATTTTCACAATGGGAAGGTTTTCCAATTCCTTTTCGCTGGCGCGGTTTATGGTATGTGCTGTTATTTTCCTGTGCATGGAGCATTTGGCTGGGGCGCAACAATAGAATTTTCAGGGCAGTGGATAGCAGCGCGATGGATATGTATTACAATGGCATGCGTCATGGTTTTTACTGGGCTAAGGCTAATCTTACGGAAGTTTCTATTGATAGCTTCGATGTAATTCCCTCAGGTGACTTTGTTTCTTTACTTGCCACTTAGTTTGCCTGGCAGATGAAGGTCTCAGATATTGTATTACACTAACGGTATCTGATGGTATCATTTTCATTTTGTTTATTGACCTGGGATAATGTTTCATTGTCCTGTTTTATGTATTGATGATTTCTATTTAATACATATTGATTTTCTTCAAAAAAAAAAAATACACAGTAAGAAGAAGAAAATGTATCAGGAAGCTTGCACAGACATTGGAGGACGCTAAAGAAGGAGCAGATGATAAGGTGATTGAGAAATAAAAGATGCAGTTTTCTGTAGTCGTTGTTCTTGAGGTGTGAGGTGTGAAGACCATTATTTTTTCTCACATTCCCATCTCTTAAACATAATAATTAAATGGGAAATTATTTGTACATAAACAGTTGGATCTAACATAACCACCACTTGTCGAACGTTGCTGGCCGGGTTTGAAGATCGCCACTACTCCAAGGGTCCAGTAAATTAAAAAAATCACTGCCAACCCATCAAGAGCAGACAAGATGGATACTTATAATCTTGATGACAAGAATAAATTTTTGCTCACGTTGTATACAATAATTAATATTGATTTTGTTTCAAAACAAGTGTTTTTTGAGTGATTTTGTGTTTAAAACTCTTTTCTTTTCTTTTTCTTTGATAAAAGTCAAGATGCATTGGATAAAAATGATTAGGCCAACAAGATCGTGACCACAACAGCTAGAAAAGCCCCATTAAACATTTTGAAGTAATAATCTAAAACTTTTAAAATTATTGTATGATGGATTGAAATTGTTCGATAGCTCTTTTGCATCTATTTGATGTAAAAAATATTATATTCTGAATTTCTTTTCTGGTATGATATTTTAACAAACTCATTTTTTTGAGGCAAAAAACATCATTCTGTCGCAAGAAATTTTATTTTAAAGGACCTCCTATTTATTTATTTGTTACAATTAGAATGCAAAATGACAATATAAATTATAATTTAAATTTTTAATACTTTTGAGTCCGACACAAACATCGAAAAAATATGACACATAAGCAAAAGTATTACATCAATTCACAGATGTAGGCGGATAAATTTTCAAAATTTTTGAATAAAATTCACCTCATGCATAATCTGTTATCATTCTATCCATTGTATGCTTATTTTTTTCTTATGTTCTTTTTTTTTTATTTTGCTATCTTCTTATCTTTTAAAAAACAACTTAAAAATTCACTCTATAACTTTTTTAATTATTTTGTTGTTATTTATGATATGTGAATATTTATGACAAGCTATGATGGGTCTGCTAACATTTTACATCAAACGGCTCCATCAAGAAAAAGTTATGAGCGAAATATAATTTAAATTTGCAAAGGACAATCTGTGAACTGGTTTTATCTGCTTGGATTTTTCTCATCCAATATATACATTCAGAAGATCAGTAGTATGCTGAATATTCCATAAAAATATATAATGACGCACAGCATGCTGCTAACAAACCACACCATACAGAAGAAACAAACAAAAAGAAAAGAGTTAATGGATGGCTTCTCTATCCTCACCCACTCTTCCCCCACCCTCTACCCCACCTTTCGCCCTACACACCAACACAGCTCGCGACACACTCGTCCAGACCACACGAGACAAGGGTGGGCAGGCTCAGCCCAACTGGTCTCCCACACAAGTGTTCCGCCAAGATCGTTACATATCCTATTTTATCGAAGGTATTCCGGCTGAATGGACTTCCAACAAGTTATTCCGAGCTATAGCTGCTGTGGAACCAGTGGTAGATGTGTTCATCCCGGGACGTCTTTCCAAGAGGGGAGTTCGTTTTGGTTTTATCAAGTTCGTTAGATGTGGAGTCCAGGAATCAGCGCGACAACAAAGATTGAACCAGACACTAGGTGGTTCAGCTTGGTTACATATTAATGTAGCACGTTATGCAGTTGACCGAGTGGAGCGACGAGGTCAGTCTGGGTCTTCAGCACGAGTGGCAGAACCAGTGGAAGAGCAACCAAGACCTGTAGCCATCCCCCAAGTTCCTCTGCGGGAGAGGGATGGACGCTCCTATGTAGAGGTGACTGTTGCCCAACAGCAAAATGTGGTTGAGCAACCTCTCCTGGAGATTTCCTCCGACCTGGGGATCCTGGCTCGATTACATCGCAGTGCAGTGGGTCTTATAAAACAGATATCTGATATTCAGTTGCAACTTCCTGATGGGGTTGAATGTTTTGCTATGGGATCCTATCAGCATTTGTTGGTATTCGCATCTCTAGAACATATGCAGCAGGAACTCAGTCTCAACTCTACTTTTTGGAATGCTTGGTTTTATGATATACATCCATGGAGGTTGGAAGATGCTGTTTCCAGAAGATTATGTTGGGTGGAAGTGCAGGGTTTACCCCTCACTGCCTGGTATGAAGATGCCTTCAGGAAGGTTGTTAGTCCTGTTGGTTCATTGGTACAGATTCACCCACACACAGAACATTGGACCAAGCTTGATAGTGCAGTCATGCAAATAGCCACTCCCAAGTTGTCGGCCATACAACAATCTGTAAAGCTGGTATTGGATGGTAAACAGTGCACAGTGCAGGTTTGTGAAGTCAAAGCCACAGTGGGTGTGGGGCCCGAGGCGGATGAAAAGGGGTCAGTATCAGGTGGGTGCAATAGCGTTGTTGCCCCATTTCAACCCTCTCCATCAGGTGCTAGACATATCAGTATGGCTCAGAGTCAGATCAGTCCCTCAGCAGACATAGCAAAAGGAATGGGTCAGAAGGATGGAGGGGTACAGCAGCAAAAGGTGGCGGTAGGTAGGAGATGTCTAAGTACAGGTAAAGGGCTGGTTGTCCCGCCAGCTCAGACTGTTGTTCCAGCCCAACTGGCAAATGCGGGGATGAGTTGTCCGCTGATTCAGCCTAATGAGCAGATGAGTCATCTGGTGACTCTGCCTCAGGAGGGGCGGGTAGGTCTTTCTATGAGTTACAGTGGTCCACAAAGCCATCAATCTGCTCCAGCTCTTGTCTTTGCGATTTCGGATCTTGAGGACCTGCACAGGTCTTCTCGCAAGGCTATTTCTGCTGGTGAACAAGGTGAGCACACTGAGCACACTGAGGACACTTCTGTTGATCCTTCTTCCCCAGAAGTGATGGCCTTCACTAAAATGCGGAAGGAAGGAGAGAAAGCCTCGCGAGTGGGTTCCAAAGGAAGGGCTGGTGATAGGCGTCCTGGTAAGCATAAAAAGGTCAAACATCTTAAACCCAACGGAAGTCTGTCGTCGGAGCATCATACCCAGTCCAATCGAGGTGGAGCTTCTCTTCCAGTCGAAGATCCATCTTTTCTTGCTGCTCAGCTAACCGAATTAGAGGACGGGTCGTCTACCATAAGGGGTGCTGTCTCTCCGGTTCTGTGTGGGTGTCCAGTTGACAAAGAGGTACAACAGACCCTAGATATTGCTGATCAGTTGGGTCTTAGTCGCAAGACCACCAAAGCAGCGATCAGGCAGAAGATGAAGGCCTTGATTGTGGAGGAAGACAAGGAGTGGAATACCCACTGTGCTACTTAAAGTAGCGTCAGTGGCAGGGATTTTGGTGTGTTCTATTTCCATGGTTAACCTAGCTTTCTGGAATATATGTGGATGCAGGGGGACAGTGAAGGAGAATCAGGTAAGGGCTCTTATCCGTACACATCAGTTGACTATTATATGGTTATGTCAAACGAAGAGGGCAATTTTTTCTGACTCTATAGCAGCCCGTTTATGGCCTGGACATACCTTCAAGTGGGAAGCCATTGAGGCTAATGGGAGTGCAGGGGGAATTGTATGCTTGTGGGATGAATTAAAAGTGCAGGTTCAGGGGGTAGAAAAATTTGATCGCTGGATGTGTTTAAAGATGCGGGTTTTGGCTCTGGATTTTCCTTTTGTTTGCGCTGGCTTACATGCCCCAAACAATGTGCCAGAACGCCGTATGCTTTGGGAGGAGTTAGCACAGCGAAAAGGAGTCGATAATCTCCCATGGATTATTCTAGGTGACTTCAACGAGTCACTCACAGCGGATGAACGCCTTGGCACTTATTTTAATCCTGGTGCAGCTAACCAGCTATTCAACTTCATTAGTAGTTCCGGTCTGGTGGATATGCCTCTCAGTGGGAAAGATTTTACGTGGTATAATTCGCGTAGTGCATCCCGCATTGATCGAGTTTTAGCCTCACCACTGTGGTGTTCCCAATTTTGCCGCCATCGGTTATACGCAGGAGACAAGGGGTTTTCTGACCATGTCCCTTTATTATTTAAGGCTGATTCTTTCAGGTGGGGTTCTCAGCCATTTCGTACCTGGGATGTTTGGTGGGAAGATTCACAGTTCCTTCCGTTGGTAGACAGTATGTGGAGGGAGGCAGCAAGATATTATCCAGGAGATTTCTGTGTGGTTAAAAAATTTGCATTCCTCAAACGAAAATTACAGTGGTGGCACAAGAATCATTTTGGGGCGTTGGACACTACTTTGAAAAATGTTTTAGCAGAGATTGACTCATTGGATCAGTGTCGAGGTGCAGTGGGGTATACACTGACTGGTCGGTATCAGGAGTTACAAGATCAGAAATGGGCTCTCAAACACAAGTTAGAAGCAATGTGGAGGCAAAGGTCGCGGCAGAATTGGCTTAAGCTAGGGGATAAGAACAGCAAGTTTTTCCATGCAAGCGCTACTCTCCGGCGCAACTCTAATTTCATTGGATCCATCAGGATCCAGAATAGGGTGATTACCACTCCATCGGAAATCCAAACAGCGGCAGTTGAGCACTTTCGCAGTTTCTTTATGGATGAGGGACATCGCTGGTTGGGGCTGGGTCGATTACCATTGCCGTGTTTATCTTCTACAGCGGCTACTCAGTTACAAGCTCCCTTTGATGAGGATGAGATTAAAAGTGCAGTCTGGGATTGTGGGAGTCACAAAGCTCCTGGACCTGATGGGTTTAATTTTTATTTTATCAAGCGAGCATGGGCGGTTGTGGGTAAGGATATAGTTGCAATGGTGACAGAATTTTATTCCAGCGGGACTCTTCCTCAGGGGATAAATAATGGATTTATCACGCTAATCCCTAAATTATCTGGCGCTGCAGAGTTTAATGCTTATAGGCCTATCAGCCTTATCAATGGCCTCTACAAAATCATTGCAAAGCTGCTGTCCAAGAGGCTTAAACGTGTGATGGAACAACTGATCTCACCTTTCCAGACTGGCTTTTTGGAAGGACGGCATATTTCTGATTCAATCATGGTTGCTAACGAGGTTATCCATAGTATGAAGAAGTCTCATCGCAAGGGTTGGTGTCTGAAGTTGGATTTCCAAAAGGCTTATGACTCGGTGAATTGGGCATTTCTTCATGAAGTTATGGCGTCGATGGGTTTTGGGAGGAGGTGGCGGACTTGGATTCACAGCTGTATATCATCTGCTCGGTGTGCTGTTCTCATTAATGGGGCGCCCACGGAGGAATTCTTGATGGAGCGCGGTTTGAGACAAGGAGATCCGCTCTCTCCATTGTTGTTTAATCTGGCGGCTGAGGTTTTGTCTCGGATGTTGATTAAAGCAGCTGATTGCCAAGTATTTAGGGGCATCATCATGGGCGGATTAACTCTTACGCACCTGCAGTACGCTGATGATATCATTCTCTTTAGTCAGGGTGATCCACAAGAGGTTATGCGTCTTCAACGGTTGCTGCGCTGCTTTGAGTTGCTGTCAGGGTTAAAAATCAATTTTCATAAATCAGGTCTCGTTGGTATTAATTCTTCTGTGGCTGAAGCAGTGAATTTGGCATCTATGTTGCACTGTCGGCAGCAGGTATTCCCCTTCATGTATCTAGGTGTTCCCCTTGGAGCGAACCCCAAGCGTAGTAGTACGTGGAAAACGGTGCTGGATAGATTCAAAGGAAAACTTTCCTCATGGAAAGGATCATTACTATCATTGGGTGGCCGGATTACATTAATCAAAACTGTGCTGAACAGCCTTCCAGTTTACTATATGACCTTCTTTCAAATGTCGATTGCTGTTAGGAAGGCATTAGAAAAATGGATGAGACGATTCCTATGGACGGGGAAAACTGATTCACGTTGCTTGTGCAAAGTCAGTTGGTCCACGGTGGTGTGTGCAAAAGATCGAGGAGGAGTCGGCCTGGGTTGCTTGCGGCTTAGAAATCAGGCCTTTCTTACTAAGTGGTGTGTCCGACTCGCCACTGATACGTGTTCTTTATGGAAGCAGGTGATTATGCAGAAATATAGCCCTCATCTCACCTCGGCGGGCATCGAGTGTGCTGTTAGCGATGTCTCTTCTCTCTGGCGTGGGATTGTGCAGACCAGTAAGATTACTTTCCCCAGCGGCCAGTGCCTCTCAGAATTTCATCGTTGGAGATTGGGACAAGGTAACTCTATAGCTTTTTGGCGTGATTGGTGGTGTGGCAGTCGTCCTTTAATGTTGTTGTTCCCCCGTTTGTATGATCTTTCGCTAGACAAAGAAGGAGCAATCCTTCAATTCGGGGGTTTCATTGGACAGACTTGGGAGTGGAGATTGATATGGAGGAGGAGGTTATTCGTCTGGGAGGAGGGGGAAGTTCATCGACTAGAGGCTTTGTTGAATGCTTTTGTTCCGTCCCTCTTTCAGGATGATGAGTTAGTATGGGGCGAACAGATGCAGCCATTCTCTGTCAGCCATTGTTACCATACTTTGGAAGGTCTTACGGTTGCGTCTAGTGCACCAACGATTCCAAATGTTTGGCGAAGACCGGGTGCTCCTAAATGGCAAGCATTCATGTGGCTTGCATGTTGGGAGAAAATCAATGCTAAGGGGCGGCTCATTCGACTAGGCTTATTACTTGATTCTGATGGTGATTGTGAGGCATGTGGCCTGCCAGAAGGGGACTCAAACCACATCCTCCTCAACTGCAGACTGGCATGGCGGTGTTGGTCACTTCTTTTCCACACGTGGGGCTTATGTTGGGTCCAGCCAAAATGTATGACCGATCTCTTCCTACAGTGGGGAGGTTTCTCCATTCCAGCTAGGTGGATGGGGCTTTGGCATGTGTTACTTTTTGCATTGACTTGGAGTATATGGTTAGGACGCAATGCACGGATTTTTCAACAACTGTCTAGCCCGGTGGATGCTCTGTTCTACAATGCCATTCGTCATGGCTTTTATTGGGCTAAGCATAACCTGAAGGGAGGTTGCCCTGACTGCTTGTCCTTTTTACCTTCGGGAGACTTTCTTGCTCTTCGGTTTCTGTAGATGACAGGTTGAAGATACGGTAAGCTGCCTTTTTGTTGTGTTTTGTTTGTTGTGGTTGTTTATGGTATCGGTACAGCTATGGTATCAGTTGGTTTCTTAGTAGCTTTACAGCTGATTGAGGTGTGCACTGGTTCCTTCTGGGAATGATGTTTTTTTTTTACCGCTTGGTTTGCCGATTTGGAGGTTCTGCTTTGCTCTCCTAACGGATATGCAGTGCAATGGTGTTTTGAAAGTTCTGGATCCTGTAATTCAGTCATAGGATCTGTTTGTTTTTATTCTGGCCATTGTTTCTGAATATTGGGAATTAAGAGTTTTGAAGCTGCTCCTTGGAATTAAGAGGTGGAATTGCGTCTGGGATTTTTTGTCAGCTACTCTCGTTTCCTTCAGACCAATGGGGCGCTGTGGGTTTGTGCATGGGTAGTGGGACGGATAGGGTGGTTGCTTGTTGCGCACTTCACGGGCATCGGTGGGTTTAATGTTCCCTCATCTTGTTGCTTGTGGCGCTTCCTGGGTTTGCCTGGGACTGACATCCCTTCCTGTAACTCTGCATAGTCGGTGTCAATGTTTTTGAAGGGGCTGGATATACATATGGGGTGTTTTTTCCATGTGATGGCTCCTGTAACCTTGTCATAGGATATGTTGGTTTCATTCTAGCCATTATGCTGTTCCTGGGTTCCTTTGTACAGATTCTATGTTTTTTCATACTTCTTAATATACATATATCGATACTCTTTCAAAAAAAAAAAAAAAAAAAAAAACGGTAGGCAGAAACATCACTCACGCTGATGCTTATAAATAAACAGATAGGAGTTTTCTCTAGTCTTTGTTTATTCAGGTGCATGTTGAATTTCTTCAAATAACGCATCTGTTTCTACAAATGTGAAATATTATTTTGTCCGCATCTTATAAGAGTCCGTTGAAAATACTGGGCCCGCCTCCTGTAATCTGGCCGCCGCCTCCTCTGGCCCACAATGTGACGAGGATGCTCCACCCACCGCATTATCGGGGCCTCCTTCGTCTGGTTCGGCTCGGCTGCTCAACCGATTAGGTACTAAGCTAGCATTATCCCGATGTCTTGATAACTTAATAAGCTGTCAGAGTAGTCAGCTGACGTCCAAGAAGTTATGCAGTGATGATGCCAGCGATAAAGATGTTACAGAGAAAGAGTCAACTTCAGTTGCTGCGGTGGCCTATCGTGATAATTTGTTGACAATTCGAAGCCCTGTTTCGTCCTCAGCTAGGCTGCTCAACAAAATGGCTTCCAGGGTTACAACTTCCTTCCATTCCCTCGACACCACAAAGATAAAGACCATTTTGTCAAAGTCAGTCCTAGGATGGGACAGCTATGGCCCCAGGATAGGTGGTGGTGGTGGTGGAGGTGGTGGTTCTGACGGTGATCCTATAAGTAATTATTACATACCACGGTCCACATCTACGGTCCACATTATTACAAGTCTCGATACTGTCTTAACATACGGCATAGCAAACTTCATTTATATCTCCGATACTGGTTATGTACTTAAGAGACCCTAATCATTCTCATAACAAACAGTTCCAAATTTTCTTGACCATGCTTGTTTGTTACCCTGTGTTCCTCCTGTTACACAAATAAGGTCATCTGTGGTAAAGTTTGGGCAATCATTATATCGGGAAGCACCTGGCAAAGATCCCTTAAGACCTGACCAGAAAACCCCTGTGAAAAACTTCTTCCTTGCTGGTTCATATACAAAGCAGGTAACTTCTTCTACTTCCATGTCCTTTGTTCTGGTTACCTTATTTTCTTCTGACAGATATATTAAGAATTGGGAATTTGGCATACTGAACAGGATTACATAGATAGTATGGTAGCATTAAGGAAGAAGCTCACAGCCATGGAATCTCAAGGAAGTGCACAGTCACCTGCAATTCTTAATGAAACGTGTCTTGTATGATTGGATCAAAATTCACATAATCAACCCAAATGGCGGAAGCAGAGGCTTCCTTGTAATGGCAACTTTCTTGTTTGAGATTCATGCAACTCAAATAAGCTACCGATGTGAATTCTGGGCTTGAATCATAGGTAGGATATGTAACATATATATGGATTAAATTTCGAAAAGAAATTAATAAACCAATCAGGATACTCTTTTAATATGAAAAAAAAATTGTAGTGATCACCATATCCCTTTTAATATATAAACACTTTGTTATTTAGTGCCCAGCCCACCTCCAGGCTACCTGCCACCGTTGGCTACTTTGTAATTATACTAATTAATAATGAACAAGGTTGTTAATATGTTATCCATCCAAGGAAAGATGAAAATTGATTAAAGCTTTGGACTTTTATTCGTTGACATAGACATGTTTTTTTTTCGTATTATCTTATTTTATGTCATAAAAAGTTAGATGTTTCAAGCCAATGCTTTTTCCAATATTAGACCTCCAAACCTACCAACATTGCTGGCTTTGGGATCCGTATTCCAAGGCTGAAAGTTCTGAAGAATTTTTTTTGTATAATGCTATATATGACAATAATGCATGTAGAAATTGATACAAAATAAGTAAATTTGTCTTTGTTGAATTTGGTCTTTGGAATAAGATATTACTAGACGGGATGAGAATATCAATATTATAATTAAGTATCATTTTCACATGTTGATCATATTTCATTTGTCTTTCTAAAAATATTTATTTTTTAAGAAAAAAAGAAATAAAATATTTTTTTTTATTAAACTCTCAGATTTCTTGAAAAGGATTGCCATGTCTCTTCAACCGGGAATAATCAATACTTTAGGTGTGATATTTTTTAATCGATTCAGATCTATAATTCTGTAATTGGGAATGATGATTATAAGTGTTTTTTTTAAAAAAAGTATCGAGTGTATTAAGATCAAGATCAATTATACAAGTGAGTGGGACAATGAAACATTGTACCCACTGAATAGGCAAAATGAAACTATCAGATACTGCAATGAATTACAATATCGGAGATTTTCATAAGCTAGACAATCTATCTGGCCAGCAAAGACGCAAAATGGCCTGTAGGCAACAGATCCAAACTATCTATATTTACATCCTTAAGATTCGTCTTGGCCCAACAAAAGCCATGTCGCAGGCTGTTATGAAACATATCATCCGCACTGCTGTCTTCTCTCCTGAAAATTCTGTTATTTCTGCCCAACCATATACTCCAGGCAAAAGAAACTAACATAACATACCACAGCCTCTGCCATCGAAGAGGGATTGGAAAACCAGCCCATTGTGTGAATAAATCTACCATGGACCGCGGTTGTACCCATCTTAAGCCCCAGTGTTTGAACAATAACGACCAACTTGTCCAAGCCTTCCAGTAGGTGAGTAGAATATGATTGGAATCCCTTTCCAGAAGTCCACAGGCCTCGCAGTCTCCTTCGCTATCAGGCAGAATACCGAGGCTTATCAGGTGACCTTTGGTAGAAATCTTCTCCTTGCACGCCAACCACATGAACGCTTGCCATTTGGGAGCTCCCTGCTTGCGCCAGACATTTGGGATTATCCGCGCCCCGAGCACGACAGAACTTTCTTCCAATGATTGGTAACAGATATGGGACGAGAAAGGACTTAGCTGATCTCCCCACAATAACAGATCTTCAGCCATGACATTCGGTGTAAAACGTCCCAGCATGGACAATAAGCGATTGGCTTCGGCGGCCTCCCATACAAAAAGACGTCTCTTCCAAATTAGATTCCACCGCCATTCAATCCCTGTCATCAGCCCAAACTGCAAGATTGACCCCTCCTTCTCCAAGGATAGCTCATATAACCTGGGAAAAATGTCTTTCAAGGGAGCAGTACTACACCAGACATCTTGCCAAAAAATGATGGTATCTCCTTTGCCCAATTTCCAGTGATAAAATGCAGAGATGCACTTTCCATTAGGCAAAGTTGATCTGCTCGTCTTCACGATGCCTTTCCAGATAGCAGAACCGTGACTACCGTCATACACTATGCCTTCAGAAAGCAGAGTGGGACTGTATTTCTGCGTTATTACCTGTTTCCACAACGAACAGGTATCGCTTGCAATTCTGTAGATCCACTTCGTGAGCAGAGCATCATTCCGCAACTTCTGACATCCCAGCCCTGCACCCCCATTGTCCTTCGCTCTTACTGCCACCAACCAACTCACTTTACACATACAGCGCTTATCTACTTTCCCAGCCCATAGAAAACGCCTCATCCATTTCTCAAAATCCCTCCTCACTCCCACTGGCATTTGGAAGAAAGTCATGTAGTAGATTGGTAAGCTATTCAACACCGAGTTCAACAGTGTGATTGTGAGGACCCGTGTAAGACCCCGAATTTTGAGTCATAGAAGTCCAGAAGCCAATGCAGGTGAAAAGACGATTTTGCCCCTGAAGAGAAGGATGTGTGATAGCCGAAATTGGTAAGATTGTTCAGTAAATTAATTTGCTTCTAATTCCTTTTGATTTAGGTCCTTGTAGATGGGTAATAGCTTTAGGAACCATCCTTTAAGGTAGATAGTTGCCTTAGAGATTAAATCCCTAAAAATAGGGAAGGTAATTTAAGAGTTTTGGTTATTTAGTAAATTATATTGGATTGATAGATTGATTAAAAGTAGTAGACATAATTCTACACTCATTGAATATAAATAGGAAGCCAACCCCACAAAATTTGTCCCCTAAAACCTTACAAAAGTCGTATAGGCTTAAAACCCTATACCTCCCATTAGCCGTCAGAATTTGCTGAAACTTTAAACCAGCATAACTCCCTCATCGTTCATTGGATCTCTGCGAATAATAGCTTGTTGGAAAGCTCTCTTCATCCTCTTTCCAACCATCTTTGGATTTTCTTCGGGAGGTTAGTATTTCTTTGTCTAATGTTACTTTGAAAATCGGCGGCAGAATTAGGTCTTCGCCAAATCTTCTTGAACTTCAAAATAGCGTAACTTTCTACTCGTTTGTTGGAATCTTGTAAATAATATGTCGTTGGAAAGCTCTTTTCATTCTCTTTCCAACCCTATATTAATCGCAGCTTGGATGTAAATACTTCGTTGTTTTAGGTTAAGATGAAATCGTCCTATGCCCTACTTTTAGCAACAGGTTGTGCATAGATAATTGGAATGGTAAATTCAGGTTGAATCTTGTTAAGTTCCCGGCTATCACATCACACATCCAAGGGGGAGGCACCTGCAACATCTGATCACTGGTTTTCTGATAGGTTTGGTGAGTGGTACTGGTAAGGAATAGGGTATACAATTTATTTTTGGGATATCCATGCTTAGTTTGTTTTGTCTTTGTCTGGTGATGATTTAGGTGGTTCAGATTTACTTAATAAAGGCAAAGGAGTAGCTTGTTGTTCAGAGACAAGGGAGGTAGGATCTATGCCTCATCGGTTTCTCCAGAAACCCCCGCTCTTATCTGATGTTTTTGTTACCTGCCTTTGTTGTATTGTTTGCGATTGGATTATATGGTGAGAATATGAAATCCGGAATGAGATATGAATCTCCTAGGCTGTATAGAACCCCTGAGTTAGGAATTGAGTGCCTGGGATACTGAAATGGAAGAACCTGCATCCTGCAATGAAGCATAGATGCCATATTTACCACCTCCCCATTAGACACATTGATCCCTACTAATCCGGATTTGAAAAAATTAATCTTTAAACCAGACAACAGCTCATAACATCTCAAAATGCGTTTTAGGCTGATGATCCCCTGTTGGTCTCCGTGATTAAGAAGGATAACATCATCTGCATATTGTAAGTGCGTTAACTGGAGATTCCCGACCTTTATACCCTAAAACAGTTGGCATTCAGCCGCTGTAACAATTAATCTGGGCAGAACCTCCCCTACTAAATTAAACAATAACGGTGACAGCAGATCGCCTTGATGCAGGCCTCGCCCCAACTCAAATTCTGCTGTCGGCGCGCCATTAATAAGTATTGCACACCGCGCTGTGGAGATACAGGCCATAATCCACCGTCTCCAGCGGGCACCAAAACCCATCTGTGTCATCACCTCAAGTAGAAAAGCCCAATCTACCGAATCGTATGCCTTCTGAAATTATAATTAGAAGCACCATCCGCTCTGTTTTGACTTCTTCATGGTGTGAATGAGTTCATTGGCAACCATGATCGAATCAGCTATGTGTCAGCCTTCCATAAAACCAGTTTGGAACGGAGAGATGAGATGATCCATCACTCGCTTAAGCCGTTGGGACAATATCTTGGCAATGATCTTGTACAAACTATTTATAAGGCTGATAGGCCGATAGGAATTGAAATCAGATGCACCTGGTATCTTGGGGATCAAGGTAATGAAGCTGTTGTTTATTCCGCGAGGCAAAGTTCCGCTGGAATGAAATTCCTTCACCATCGTGACAATATCCTTGCCAATCACGTTCCACGCTTTCTTAATGAAATAGAAATTAAAACCATCTGGACCTGGGGCCTTATGACTGCCACAATCCCAAACAGCATGCTGTATGTCCTCATCGAGGAAAGGTTCTTTGAGATTGGCAGCTGCAGCGGATGAGAGCCGAGGTAAGTTGAGCCTGCCCAAGCCTATCCACCGAACATTTTCACTCGCAAAAAGCGTCCGGAAATGTGCAATCGCTGCAGCCTTAATCTCGGATGGCTCAATCCTATCTACGCCATTGACATTCACTGACCCTATGAAATTATAGCAGCACCGTAGGGAAGCACATGGATGAAAGAACTTGTTGTTTTTATCTCCAAGCTTGAGCCATTGTTGTCTAGATTTCTGCCTCCACATAGCCTCAAGTTTCTTCTTTAAGTCCCACTTCTGAACCTGCAACACATCGTATCGCCCTGTCGAATCTGCCCCCAAACCCCGTCTATTCTGATCAAGGGAATCAATTTCAGTCAGAAGGATCCGCAACTTGTTTTCCAGTGCTCCGAACGTGTTAGTATGCCAGGCTTTGAGCTTCTTCTTTAAGAATGCCATCTTCTTGACCACACCAAAATCACTTTGGAAACATTGTCCTGCCTCCTGCCAATAGGTCTTGATCAGATCGAGGAAGTGGCTGTCCTCCCACCATACATCCCACGATCGAAACGGTCTAAAGCCCTAGAAGAAAGTATCTGCTTTCAGAATTAGTGGGACATGATCCGAAAAACCCTTGTCACCGGCGTATAGCCTATGACGGTTGAAATGCTGACACCAAGTTGGAGATGTCAAAATCCGATCAATTCTGGAAGCACTGTGCGCAGTGAACCAAGTAAACTCCTTGCCAAGGATTGGCATGTCGATCAAACCACTCCCATTGACAAACTGTAGGAATCGACTTGCTGCAGCTCTGTTAAAGGAGCTGCCAAGCCTCTCTGCTTCAATAACTGTCTCATTGAAATCGCCTAGGACAACCCATGGAGCTGTATCCATCACTTTCTTTTGTTGCATCTCTGCCTATAATACTCTGCTCTCAGCCGCGGTATTTGGAGCGTATAATCCAACGCAAAGGAAGCTGAAACCGGAGGCCCTAGTTCGCATCTTTAATAACATCCACCGCTCAAATTTTTCTACTCCAGTATTCTGTACGTGTGTATCATCCCAAAGACAAACGATGCCACCAGCCCTCCCTTGGGCATTAATAGCTTCCCATTTAATAGTATTTCCTGGCCATAGACTGCCTGCCAATCTATCAGAAAAACTCTCCCTTTTCGTCTCACATATAATCAACAAACTGAGCCTCTCCTTATTGATAAGAGTACGAATCTGATTCTATTTCATCTGACCACGACACCCTCTAATATTCCACATTGCAAAACTAATCATCCACAAGTATACACCCCTGTGAAAATATTCACCTTCACTGCACTAATGAGTACAGTGAGTTTGCCACTCCTTGTCTTCCTCAACGATCCTTGTCTTAAGCTTTTGACGGATTGCTGCTTTCGTTTGCTTTCGACGAAGACCCAAAGTGTCCATGACTTCCATCGTCTGTTGGACCTCCATGTCTACTGGACAGGTATCGGGATCTGGACTCCTTGAAATTATCCTCTCCTCTAATCCTGCTGTTCTGTCTCGAGTGTCGGTCAGGAAGGAAGGATCGTCAACCACTTGTGGAGCAGAGAATAACACTACCTGACTACTTCTGTCCGAGGATAAACTGCCTGTGGGTTTGAGGTGTTTGAGCTTTTTTTGTTTGCCAATCCTATTGTCAGCTGCTCTGCCTTTGGAACCCATGCGCGAGGCTTTGTTGCCTTCCTTCCTCATTCTTTCAAAAGCCACATCTTCCTGCTGTAACGAGAGATTATTAGACTCCTCTCCAGAATCAGTAGGCATCAATTCAGAGACTGCCTTGTGAGGAACCATGGACTGTCTTCCGTCACTCGTCTCCCTTCTCCCCTGGAAAAGCTCGGGGGCAGTGAAATGACTAAGAGACCCTCCACTTTGTGTAGAATGACTGGAGAGCCCTTCATTAAATTGTAGCTCTGGAGGATGCAAACCCACGTGTGCCACCTGCTCCTTTACAAATATCTGGGGCTGCCCGATAGGGCCCACATCTCTCACAGGTTCTTTGTCCACACCACCAGCTCCCACACATGTGTCTTCCTTGACAGCCTTCTGACAGGATCCCCCGTTTCCTGCAAGGGACATGCTGCCCCTTTCCTCTCCAGACCTACTCTTCCACACAGCTGACAAGTGATGGTTGATGGGACCAGAAAGGCTGTTGCTTGCACCCGATCCAGTTGCCTTTTTGCCAACCTCGGGCCCCACATCATCTCTCTCCTGGACCTCCTGGATGCATACCATGAACAGTTTTCCAGCAACCAGTAACTGAACCTATTGTTGTATTTGCGTCGGTATTCCTGTGGCCACCTGCATCACTGCCGCATCAAGACGAGCCCAACTGACTGTCTTACTGTGTACCTGGACCAGCAAACCAATAGGTCGGATGATTTTCCGAAAGACTTCTTCACACCATACATTCAAAGGTATGCCCACAAGCTGCACCCAATAAAGCCGTCTATTACCAATATCCTCCGGGTGCCAAGGATGAATGTCATAGAACAAACCATTCCAGAAACTGAGATTGGTGGTAAGTTCGCTTCTCATCATCTCTGCAGTTTCGAAGGTAATAAGCCGCTGGTGTCCCCCCATAACTGTGCACCCCACACCCATTGCAAACAAAGCTTATCGCTACATCCGCCGCGTAAGGTACCAACAGCACTCCGCTGGAGCCTATCCTGAGCTCCTTCATCAGGAGGAATTTCCACTGGTGCGCCCTCATGAGTAGGAAGGATGTGTGCCGCTGTGGCTTCTGCATAAGGTCTTCTATCACGCTCCCTCAGTAACCTATTGGGTAGAGCTAGCTGGCTGAAACTTGGATCAACTGTCGCATTTGGCCGGGTATTCCCAGCAGACATTGTTCTGCGTGGGCCTGAGCTATGGGCATAACGAGCCACGTTGAACCTCATCCAGGTATGACCGCCTATCAGGGAGTTGAGCCTCCTTTGTCTGTTAACCTCCTGAACCCCACACCGGACAAACTTGGCAAAACCAAACCGTAATCCTCGCCTGGATTTTCGGACTGAAATAAACTCATCGGCTACAGGCTCAATGGCAGCAATCTCTTTGAAAAGTCTGCCGGAATGCCATCCCTCTGGTATGCCTTCTATGAAATATGAGATATACCTATCCGAACTAAACACCTTTACTGGTTCCCAGGGGATAGGTGTGGGCCGTGATGAGCCAAGCACGGTCTCATGAGGTAGCTGAGTCGGGGGTGACAACCCGGGATCGCCGCATTCGGCAGTTTTGGTAGAATTTGGGATGTGTTTGGAAGCCGTGTTTGGGTTTGGTGTGGAAAGAGGGGGGAGGTTTTGTGAGGTGAGAGAAACCATGAATTTTTTAAGTCAACATCTGTTTATGACCTGCTGCACTTGATTATAAGTGTTAATATTGATAAATTAATGTTTCTTCTAAAATAATGTTTCTTCTAAAATTATTAGAAGAAACATTCGACTAAAACATTCGACTGGAACATTGACTGGAAACATTCGACTGAAACAAATTCAATTATGAGTTTTTTTTTTTCAGTTTCCAAATGTTGCAGAGCAAAAAAAAAAAAAGAAAAAAAAAGAAAAGAAGATGTTTATGGAAGAAGTTGCAGCTGAAAAAGTAAGCAAAAAGCACAGCAGAATGACTATAGTTATGAGCAACGGACAATGAGGGAAACTAAAGAAGAAAGGAAGTTCACAACAGAAGAGTAGGTCGAGAAGATGGGAGAATGATTATGAACAGATAGGAGTTTTTTCATAGTCTTTGTTTATTCAGGTGCATGTTGAATTTGTTCAAATAACGCATCTGATCCTACAAATGTGAAATGAGGATTTATCCGCATCTTATAAGAGTCTTCTTCCATGGGAGGATAAAGTTGCTCAAATAAGGCAAAAAAAAAACTTTAATATAATAAATTTAAAGCATTCAAAAAGTAACATCTCAGCTGCTATTCAAACTTTCATCGCCCCTCGACGATTGGTTTCCAGGGGTCAAACTTTTTAAAGAAATTATTTTAACTCCAAGAGAAGATGAAATTATTGTATAAATATTACAATAATGCAAGCTGAATTTGTTATAAAACAAGGAAATTTGTCTTTGTTGTTTGGAAGATAGGATGTCGACATGTATCTGTGTTATAATAAGCATAAATACTAAAATAATGCATGTTGAATTTGTTGTAAAAGAAGAAGATTGGTAGAAGCCAAGCAGGGTTATGCAATTGCAAGTAGATACATGTGATCACCAGCCCACCTCCAGGCTACCTGCCACCGTTGAATACTTCGTAATTATACTAATTAATAATGAACAAGGTTGTTAATATGTTATCCATCCAAGGAAAGATGAATATCGAATTGTATTATAATATGGGCCTAAGACAAAACCAAATACTAACCCAAAGCAAGATACATGATGTGATAAAAGATCAGCATGGGGTATGGGCAACAGTTGTTTCTTTAATCTATTTAATATTTATTTATAATATAAACCAGAAGCTTCTATACCAATCATTACATTTGTTTGCCAGAAGTTTCTATGTTATAGGTGCAAAAGACTATAGGATGGATATTGCCGTGGCACACAGCTGCCCAATATGCAAAGAATACGCAGAATGTGACCAAGACTGTGGACACACTCCAATGGCGCAATCGCAAGACAGAGCTTATCCGATGGAGATATCCATCCGAGTTTTGGGTCAAGGTAAATATTGATGGCTCTACTGGAGAGAGTTTGCATATATCAGCTGGAGGATTTATTCGAGATAACAGAGGGAGATAGCTCGGGGATTTCAGAGCTAAGTCTGTTGGATCATCTACCTTGCATGCGGAACTGTTAGGAGCATATCATGGTTTGTTACTTTGTTGGCCAAAAAGACTTAGGTGTGTGTGCCGAGGTGGATAATTCTGTATTGGTCTCCTTACTTAAAAAAGGATAATTGTGAACCTGTTACTAAGACCCGAATGAATCCAGCTATTCAGGATTATGTGTGGCTCACAAACATAGAGAAGGAAACACTTGTGTCGACTGGCTTGTGAGCCTTGGACGCTCCCATGTTATTGGAGTCTATCATTTGGAGGGCCCTCTCCAAAATTTAGTTCCGTTGCTGAAAAATGACGTGGTAGCCTACCGCAGAAGCATTGTCATTTAGTGTTTGGTGTTTACACGTTTCTTATTAAAAAAAAGATATTTGTTTCTTTGCTATAATTTGAACCATACAACTACACAGACACAGATGTAAGAATATGACCATTCATAGATTGTGTCTGTGGTTTATCTCCTCAGAAAAAAATCCCAAAACATGGTGGTGTCCTCGGTTCTTTTACCTGTATGTTCTACTGCCGAGGCCAGAAACGTGAACCCACCGGAGATCTTGTCCTCTGGTGGACGCTGGGCAGTGGCTCAGGCCAGGAGGGTTCGCAGGGTAGTGTGTGTTCGCTCTGCTGTGAACTCAGTCGAAACAAGTATGGGTGACATGAGTGTTAATGGTAATTCAACTTCTATTTTCTGTGATGATGATCACCTTGTGTAATGACATGAACTTGAAGGGAAGATCAGTCTTCTGCCAAGCCAAGAATCTGAGATTTTGATCAACTTTTGCTTTTTTGCCTCATATCATATCATCTTTACTTCATACTCTACTGTGTCATTTGATACTTGGTGCATGTTTAGTACACAGACATGACAATGACTATCAAATTCGTATTTTATTATTTTTTAAATTGGTGCATGTTTTTTTTTTTTGATGAATATCGAATTGTATTAAAATGGAAGAAACATTACAGGGGTGGGACAATGCAACATTGTGCCCACCCAATGGACATAGTGCAACTTGCAGATACCAATATTGGATTACGGTATCTGGTACTTGCACCAGCCAGACCAACTATCGAGCTAACAAAGAAAGATAATCCCCTGTAGGTAACACATCCAGGCTGTCTAAACCAACATCCAAAAGATTGGTACGTGCCCAATAAAACCCATGTCTCATACCATTGTAATACATGTCAGCTGCACTATCTTCGCCCCGAAAAATACGATTGTTCCTACCCAACCAAATGCTCCAAGCACAAGAAAAGAGAAGAGCATACCATAAGCCACGCCAGCGAGGAGGAATGGGGAAACCTTTCCACTGGACAAAATGATCTGCCATGGACCGTGGCTGTACCCAGTTTAGACCCCAGTGCCGGATTAATAAGGACCAACACGCCCACGCCTACCTGCAGTCCAAAATGGCATGATTGGAATCCCCTTCCACACACCCGCATGCCTCACAATATTGCTCGGAATCAGGTAGAATGCCGATCCTGATTAAGTATCCTTTGGTAGATAGCTTCTCCCGGCACGCCAACCACATAAATGCTTGCCATTTGGGCGCTCCCTGTTGACTCCATACATTAGGAATCATCCGTTCACTGGGCAATACGACACTCGCTGCTAGTGACCGATAACAAGCTCTAGCCGAAAAGGGTTCCAGCTGTTCTCCCCACAATAAACAATCCTCAACCATCGGGTCTGGCCGGAGCCCATGCAGCATTGCAAGGAGGCGTTCAGCGTCTACGGCCTCCCACGTGTATAAGCTGCGCCTCCATATGAACTCCCACTGCCAAACCATGCCACGCATTGACCCAAACTGCAGCACTGCGCCCTTCTTATCAACAGATAGTGTATATAATCTGGGAAAGACAACGCTGACAGGATAAGAACCACACCAGACATCATGCCAAAACATTGCCCTTTACCCAATTTCCAGTGAAACAAAGAAGAGATGCTCCGGCCATTGACCAGGGACAACCGGCTAGTCCGCAATATGCCAGTCCATAGTGCGGAACCGTTCCTGACTGCACAAGCAATGCCAGCTTGACTAAGTGTGGGTCTGTACTTCTGCAATATTAACCGACTCCATAACGAATCTGGTGCACTGACAAGACGATAGCTCCACTTCAGAAGTAGCGCAGCATTTCTTAACTTCAGACATCCTACACCTTCGCCTCCCCTATCAGTTGCTTGGACAACCGTTGTCCAACGCACTTTGCACAAACATTTTTTCTCTACTGTCCCCGCCCACAAGAAACGCTTCATCCACTTCTCCAAGTCCCTCCTCACTCCCGCAGGCAACTGAAAAAATGTCATATAATAAACGGGTAAGCTGTTAAGCACGGATTTAATCAGCGTGAGTCTCCCACCCATCGATAACAATGAACCTTTCCATACTGCAAGCCTGCCTTTAAACCGCGCCACCACTGTATCCCACGTACAGCGTCTACGTGGATTAGCACCAAGAGGAATCCCAAGGTATTGAAAGGGTAAGGATTGCAATCGACAATAAAGAGAGGATGCCACCCGTTCCGCCTCGCTACTTGGAACGTTAATCCCCACCAGACCTGATTTGAAAAAATTGACCTTGAGGCCGGACAATAATTCATAGCAACGCAATATACCTTGCAGATTATGTAAACCCTGTAATTCGCCAGTGCTGAATAAGATAATATCATCAGCATATTGAAGGTGCGTCATCTGTATGTCACCAATGCGCATTCCCTGAAAAAGATGGCACTCAGCTGCGCGTCCCAGCATACACGACAGTACCTCAGCCGCGAGGTTGAAGAGTAATGGCGATAAAGGGTCCCCTTGGCGCAAACCCCTCCCTAAACTAAATTCCGCAGTGGGCACACCGTTGATCAATATTGCACAGCGCGCAGATGAAATGCACGCCTTTATCCACCGACACCATTGTTCTCCAAATCCCATTGTTACCAATGCTTCCAGCAAAAAATTCCAATCAACGGAATCGTATGCCTTCTGAAAGTCCAGTTTTAAGCACCAACCTCTGCGTTTGGACTTTTGCATAGAGTGAAGTATCTCATTAGCCACCATCACTGTATCCGCAATGCACCGTCCTTCCATAAAACCGGTCTGCAGCGGAGAGATTAATTGATCCATCACCCTTTTGAGACGAGAGGACAGGAGCTTGGCTATGATTTTGTATAATCCGTTAATAAGACTGATAGGGCGGTAATCCGTGAACTCCGCAGCACCCGGAATCTTGGGTATTAAGGTTAGAAAACTGGTGTTAATACCTCTTGGTAAGACACCGCTGGAATGAAAAGCCTGAACCATCTTAACAATATCCCCCCCAATCACATTCCAGGCCTTTTTGATGAAATAAAAATTAAATCCGTCCGGACCAAGGGCCTTGTGACTACCACAAGCCCAGACTGCTCGTTTAATCTCTTCCTCAAGGAAGGGATCCTCCAGGGCGGCTGCAATAGCTACAGGTAGCCTAGGCAATGTCAGACCACCCAGCCCATACCACTGCGGACCCGTAGCTGCGAAAAAGTTCTGAAAGTAGTCGACTGCAGCTGCTTTAATCTCAGCGGGCCTAGACACCTCCTCAGCATTGATACGGATGGTTCCAATAAAATTTCTGCATTGCCGTATGTTAGCACAGGAGTGAAAAAATCGGCCATTCTTATCCACGAGTGAGAGCCATTGCTGTCTGGATTTCTGACGCCACATGGCCTTGATCTTCCTCGTTAACTCCCACTTCTGAGTCTGCAATTCTGCGTAGCGACCCACTGGCGTAGGCCCCTGACTGTCTCGCTGCTGATCAAACAGGTCCAATTCCGAGAGGGTCTGTTTGAGCTGGCACTCTAAAAAACCAAAGGATTCCTTGTGCCAAACCCGCAACTGGTGTTTAAGGGCAGCCAATTTTCTTACCACGCTGTAATCACCTAGAAACCTCACTCCCACTTCTTGCCAAAACGTCGCCACACGTTGCAGAAAGCATTTATCCTCCCACCAAATATCCCATGTACGAAACGGTTTATGGCCCCAAAAGAAAGAATCCGCCCTCAGAATTAGGGGCACATGATCCGAAAACCCCTTGTCTCCTGCATACAACCGATGATGACTAAAGTGTAGCAGCCAATTGTGGGATACCAGTGCCCGATCAATCCTGGACGCAGAGCAAGAATTAAACCAAGTGTACATCTTACCATGCAGCGGCAAATCTACCAGTCCGTTGCTGTTAATGAAATTAGAGAAATGTCGGGCTGCACTCTGATTAAAAGATCGACCGAGTCTCTCCTCCTCCGAAGTGACTTCATTAAAATCGCCAATAATCACCAAAGGGGCCGAATCAACAGCTTTTCGTCTCTGTAATTGAAGCCATAATGACCGGCGCTCAGCCGCCACATTCGGAGCATGCAGCCCAACACACACAAAATGAAAAGCAGAAGAACGGACCTGCATCTCCAATAACATCCAACAATCGGCTTTCTCAACCCCCGTATGCTGAATCTGTTCGTCATCCCACAAACATACAATTCCCCCTGCCCTACCATGTGCATCTATAGCTTGCCATTTTATATTGTTACCCGCCCACAAGCTCCTCACCAATCTATTAGAGAAGTGCTCTCGTTTTGTCTCACAAATAATCAAGATACTTAGACGTTCTTTAAGAATGAGTTGTCTAATCTGAGTCACCTTCAGTTGACCATGACACCCACGAATGTTCCACATTGCGATATTAATCATGAAGAAAGAAAACCCCTGGCACATACCGTTTACTTGGAAGGTACTACATCGCACCCCTAGTACACAGACATGACAATGACTATCAAATTCGTATTTTATTATTTTTAAATCAAGTTATTATTGATTTATACTTCATTTATTATCAAATCAATCAAATTTTATTATTTTATAATTAATTTAATATATTTTATAATTTTAAAATATCATTATTGATTTTATTATTATTATTATTATATCATAGTCTAGACCAGTGGTGCAAAAAAATAATTTGGTTCGATTAAGAAATATTCTAGTATAAATTAGAATTCGAATATTTAAAATTTAAATAAAATTGATTTTAAAAATGATGTCTATTGAAATCCGAAAAAAAATAGTGTGATATATAAGAATATTTTTTTATTTTTTTTAAAAATTATTGTAGAGCAAAAAATTTAGATTATCATCATTTATTTTATTAGTAGATGATCACTTTGATTTGGTAAAAAGTTTAGAAACAATTCTTGTTTAATTTATATATTGGTGGCAAACTTTGCAGTTCCAAAGGGGTTGTTTCCACCAGAACCTGAACATTATTGGTGCTGGACTGGGAGGAATGTCCACTGTAGTGGAGCTATTGGATCAAAGCCATGAGGTGCTGCTCATGCCTCCATATCAATGCTTTTCTGTTGTTCTAATAAAATCAAGAAATTGTTATATTATGGATATTTTTCAACGCGGTTAAATGATAAAAAAATTTCATTTTAATCAAAGATTAAATATTCGATCTATTTAACATTTTTTTGAGAGAATATCGATATGTATTAGATATGAGGATCACTATACAAGCTAGCAGGATAATGAAATGGTATCACTACTGGCTACCAAAATGAAACTGACAGATTCCAAATAATTATACCGGAATCGGTGACTTTCATCCGCCAACAGCTACGTAGTTAATAAAGAAACAAGATCGCCGGAGGGAAGAACATCAAGGCTGTCCACATTAACCTCCGATAGGTTAGTTTTAGCCCAAAAGAAACCATGTCTCATGCCTGCATAGCAGGCATCAGCTGCGCTGCTGTCGACTCCTTTGAAGATGCGATTGTTGCGACCCAACCAGATACTCCATGCACATGAGAACAGCAGGATGTACCACAGTTTGCTCCAACGACGTGGGAGGGGAAAACCTTCCCATTGTTCAAACATATCCACCAAAGAACGTGGCTGGACCCAACAAAAGCCCCAGTGCTTAAAGAGCAGTGACCAACACTCCCATGCTGTCCTACATTCAATCAAAATGTGATAAGAGTCCTGTTCCACCCTGCCACATGCCTCACAAAGTGCAGCTGAAACAGGGATAATACCGAGCCGACTTAAGTATCCTTTTGCCGATAATTTCTCCTGACATGCGAGCCACATAAAAGCCTGCCATTTGGGCGCCCCTGGTTTGCTCCAGACATTAGGAATCGATGGCTCGCCGATCCTAGCTGTTAGCGCCACCATATCCTGATAACACATGCTCACCGAGAAAGGACTGAGCTGAGGCCCCCAGAGAGTCAAATCCTCCTCCAGAGAATTCGGCCTGTAAGCCTCCAGAATGGCCAGCAATCGCCCCACTTCTTCTTCTTCCCATACAAACAAGCTGCGCCTCCACATCAAAGACCAGCACCATACCTCATTATTCCACAAGCCAAATTGCCGAACTGAGCCTTCCTTCTCCAAGGAGAGGGCGTACAATCTGGGGAATGTGTCACGTAAAGGAGATGAGCTACACCAGACATCATCCCAAAAACCAATAGACTCCCCGTTACCCAATCGCCAATGGAAAAAAGACGAGATGCACTGACCATTAGGCAATACCACTTTGCTGTTACGGACTATGCCAGCCCATAAGGAAGAGAACCTGCTACCGCCACATACAAGCCCATCAGAACGAAGCTTAGGACTATACTTGTGCGTGATTATCCGGCTCCAAAGGGAGCAAGTGTCATTAGCAATCCGAATACTCCACTTGCTGAGTAGAGCTTGATTTCGCAACTTCAGACAGCCTAATCCAGCGCCCCCGCAGTCAGTTGGACGCACACACGTTGTCCACTTCACCTTACAAAGGCAACGTTTGTCCATTGTTCCGCCCCACAAAAATCGTTTCGTCCATTTCTCTAAATCTCTCCTCACTCCTACAGGCAGCTGAAAGAAGGTCATGTAATACACCGGTAAGTTTCTAAGAACAAACCTGATCAGGGTAATTCTACCCCCCAATGAAAGTAGAGAGCCTTTCCAGGAAGCCAGCTTTCCTTTAAAGTGCGTAACCACCGGCATCCACGTACTACGGCGATGAGGATTGGCTCCCAAGGGCACTCCAAGATAAGTGAAAGGCAGAGACTGCTGGCAACAATGTAATGATGCAGCACAGGCTGCAACCGCTGTTGTGGGGATGTTGATGCCTACCAGACCAGATTTGAAGAAATTGACCTTGAGCCCGGATAGCAATTCATAGCACCTGAGGATGCTTTGGATGTTAACTATACCCTGATGGTCGCCTCTGCAGAAGAGAATTATGTCATCCGCATACTGCAAATGCGTGAGCTGCAAGTTACCAATACCGATACCTTGGAAGAGCTGACAGTCAGCAGCTCGACTTAGCATGCGCGACAAAACTTCCGCAGCCAAATTAAATAGTAGTGGGGACAAGGGATCGCCTTGCCGCAGACCTCTGCCCAAATTGAACTCCTCTGTAGGCACACCATTGATGTGCACAGCACAGCGGGCCGAGGAGAAGCATTCCGTTAACCAACGACACCATTGCGCCCCAAAACCCATCCGGTCCAGAACTTCAGACATAAAATTCCAATCCACCGAGTCATAGGCCTTCTGAAAATCCAATTTGAGGCACCATCCCGGACCTTTGGACAATTGCATAGAATGGATGATCTCGTTGGCGACCATCACCGTGTCCGTGATGAACCGACCTGCCATAAAACCGGTCTGAAGTGGGGAAATCAGCTAATCCATCATTGACTTGAGGCGACTTGCTAGTAGTTTGGCAATAACTTTGTACAGGCTGTTGATAAGGCTGATGGGTCGATACTCCGATAGCTCCGCAGCTCCAGAAATCTTGGGAATTAAGGTGAGATAGCTGTTGTTAATGCCTCGCGGTAGCACTCCACTAATCTGAAACTCCTGGATCATGACAGTAATCTCCTCTCCAATCACCGGCCAGGCGTTCTTGATGAAAAAGAAATTGAAACCATCGGGGCCTGGGGCTTTGTGGCTACCACACGCCCATACAGCCTGCTTGATTTCATCCGCAAGAAAAGGCCTCTCCAACTCATTAGCAACGGCCGGAGCTAACCTGGGTAAATCCAGGCCACCTAAACCAAACCAGCTGTGTTCTGCAGCCATGAAAACTTGCTGGAAATAGCCAACCGCCTCAGCCTTCATCTCTTACGGCTGGCGCACTTCTCTTCCCCATACTCGAATCATCCCTATGAAATTGCGACAGTGTCTAATGGTGGCACAAGCATGAAAGAAACGGGTGTTCCTGTCACCAAGGGTCAACCATTGCTGCCTGGATTTTTGCCTCCAAAGTGCCTCAATTCTCCTCTTGAACACCCACTTCTGATCCTGTAAAACCTCGTATCTCCGCAGGGAGTCAGGTCCCAAGTGTCCTCGAGTTTGATCAAGCAAATCGAGTTTGTCCAGGATGCTCTTCAGCTGCCGCTCTAATAAACCAAAGAATCCATGGTGCCAAGCCTGCAGCTGCCTCCTCACAAAAGCCAATTTCCGAACCACTGCGAACTCTCCAGGAAAGTGAATCCCTGCCTCTTGCCACCACTCATCCACCTTTGACAAGAAATGTTTATCCTCCCACCAAACATCCCAGGAACGAAATGGTCTACTACCCCATGAAAAGGAGTCCGCTCTCAGGATGAGAGGCACGTGATCGGAAAAACCCTTATCACCAGCATACAGACGATGACGGCTAAACTGTAAACACCAAGCCGAGGAGACCAGCACCCGATCAATACGAGAAGCGCTGTTGGTACGAAACCAGGTATACTCCTTACCAATGAGAGGCATGTCAATCAGTTCATTCCGATGGATAAAAGTTTGAAGGTTGCATACAGCACGCTCATTGAGGGAGCGGCCTGAACGTTCCTCCACACGGAGAGCTTCATTGAAATCTCCCATAATCACCCAAGGACCATCTTCCACTGATATCCGCTGCTGTATCTCCTCCCAGAGGCCGCGACGCTCAGACGCTAGGTTCTGGGCGTACAACCCAATACACTTAAAACGAAAATCAGAAGCCCGAACTCTCAAGTCTAATAACAACCAGCGGTCAAAGTGCTCAATTCCCAAATTCTGCACTATCGCATCATTCCATGCACAGGCAATACCACCTGACCGACCACAAGCATCGATTGCTGTCCACTGAATGTCCAAACCAGACCATAATCTGCGTGTTAAACCGCCAGGGAAAGTTTCCGACTTTGTCTCACACAGTATCAACAAACACAGATGCTCTAAATCTATAAGCTTGCGAATGTGATTCTCCTTCAATTTACCACGACAGCCTCTAATATTCCATATAGCCATATTTATCATCAACAGAAAATTACCCACATCCACTATAATACTGACCTGCGCTAATTGGCGCAATGAGTCTGCCACGCCTGTCGATCTTCCAATATACGTCCCTTCAACTTCTGGCGTATGGCGTCTTTAGTTTGCTTACAGCGAAGGCCCAAGGCATCGGCCACTTCTAGAACACATTGGGCCTCCTCCACCAGAGTGCAGTGATTAGAACCAGAGCCCTTGGAACAAGATTGCTCCGATATACCTGTAGACTGTTCGCAATCAGCCTGCAAGAAAGAAGGGTCCTCCGCCAATTGAGAGGCCCCCTCCTTCGCCAATTGGATGCTACTTATCCATAAACTGTTAGCGGTAAGAATTTAATCCTACAAAGGATCCCATCCACATTCATAAACTGTTAAATATGTGAGCAAGGACAATATGAACAAGCAGAAAACTGAATCAGTTTTATAGGCTTACAATAAAAGAAAATTAACAAAAGAGTAAGAGAAATGTTTTCCTCTGACCTCTCTCTACCCAAACCCAACACCCAAGACCCCGTTAACCAAAACACTTTCAAACACATCCCCATACCAAGACCAAAACAGCATCCACTCAGCAAAGTTGGTGGGATAGGGCAGTTTAAATTTTCGAGAGGGTAAATGGTCATTTTACCCTCTCCGCTCTTCACTCAAAAATCAAACTTTCCAAAATTTGAATTTCAAATTAGATCAGCATATATAGATACAATCTATGCAGGTACCATACAATCCACTGAATCACCACACAATCTGCAAGATTCACCATACAATCTGCAAAATCCACAATTTCTCACACAGCCTTCAAGCCCCCACAAATCTTTAAATTTCTCCACTCGACCTTTCTATCCTGAAAAAAAAAACTAGTTTGTAGATTGGAGGAAAATCCAAACGACGTGCACAATATTTTGGTAAGACATTGGATATTTTGGTTCTGGGTAGTAATTTAAGCAGAGTTTACCTTGAGGGGTTTTGTTAGTTTGCCTTAGGGAAATTGTGGATAAGTTGATATATTGAGTGCAAGACAGTGGGTTTAGTGTGGTTAAATGTTTAGTGATTAGGTCATGCTATTCATATTGTATAATGCATGTGTGCGCTATGGTTTTAGTGTTTGTTTGTGTGGTGTACTACATGTAATATGGGGTATGGTGTATATACCCAACACCATGTCTATACTAATATATTATTTTTTACTGACAAATAGCTGTTAACAATGGCTCTTCTTCTCAACAAACTTCACTATTACATTGCAGAAACAAACGATGTCAAGAATATGGGGAGTGGACATTGATAAGGATTTGTCAATCGGATCCAAACAAAGAGAAGTTAATATTTTGGTGTGGAGCTCATTATTTTGAGGGGTGGTGTATACCCATAAATGAGGACGATTGTACCATTTTGAGGGGTGGTGGTAATCAATTGAATGGTTGCATTTGGTATTGTAAAATATGTTGTATGAATTATTCTGAAATGTATGAATAAAATTTTCCAGGACATATTTTGTGACATATTTATAAAGATTATTCACATTTGTAATGATTGTTCCTACAAATACTCATATTATATGCATCACATGCGGTATGACACTAATATAATGTTGGCTGATTTAATTGAACATTAAACATTACATAAAAGTCATATGGGGGTGTGTACCTCATGTGATGTGACTCAATTTTATCAAATGGTTGACATTACATGCGTCATATGGGGTGTGTATCTCATATGATGTGGCCCGATTCTATCAAATGAAGGACATATATAAGTCATATAGGGTGTGTATCTCATATAATGTGGCCGATTCTGAGTAAGATTGACATTATATACGTCATTTGGGGTGTGTACCTCGTGTGATGTGGCTCGATTCTTTCAAATAGTGGACATTACATATGTCATATGGGGTGTGTACCTCATGTGATGTGGCCTGATTATGAGTAAGATGGACATTACATGCGTCATATAGGTGTGTACCTCGTGTAATGTGGCATGATTCTATCAAATGGTGGACATTACATATGTCAAATGGGGTATGTACCTCATGTGATGTGGCCCGATTCTGAGTAAGATGGACATTACATGCGTCATATGGAGTGTGTACCTCATGTAATGTGACCCAATTCTATTAAATGTGGACATTACATGTGTCATATGGGGTGTATACCCCATACGATGTTGTTATATTGTTAATAGAATCACAACCATAATGAATATTAACCGCAAACAATCCACTGATAAATGTTATTCACCAACAAATCAAAGATATTACATACTAAAAGTTCTAAAAGACCAATAGACACTACAAAGTATAGGAAAAAAACAGTCACTACACTACGCTTCATCCTGATTTTCTTCTAGAGTTTCATCTGGAGGTGTGGTAATGGGCCGTGGTGGAGCTTGACTGGATATGTGTCTTATCTTGTTGAAGAACCCAATCACACTATTTTTCATCCAAAGCATTTGGTCTTAGCATTCATCAATCTGATCGCACATGCAGGTTATATACTCTTGTCTGTCTAACACGAAAAATGATGAGTAGAAATCATAATATGTTTCGACATTGTGTAAAGCACATTAGACATGGAATAAACATCATGTCATGAAACATGTGTTACAAATATTTTGTCCATATTAGTGTTTTCCAGGAATTGTCAAAGGATACAACATTTACGTTTCACAAAAAACAACCTCATGACTCACAAACATTTACTCACACCTAACTAATTTATAACTCATATCCATTCATAATACAATACAACAATCAGCATTAAACATAATAGCTTTACATTACCTTACAATGATACATCCGAAATCCACGTCTTCACAATATTTCAGATAGATTCTGAGGCTTTTAATGTTGACTTCTTCAAAAGTTATGAAGCTCTAACAAATATACGTCTTCTCTGTGATTTTTTTCTAGTTTCACTAACCCTCTCCTTGAAGAAAACCGACCTTCTTCTTTCTTTCTTCCACCAGCATGAAAGAGAGAATTCTGAAAATCAGCCTATAGTACAAAAAGCAACTTTTGAAAGTCAGTCTTCTTTCTTCCTTTTTTCACGGACAGCCTCATGTCAGTTTTCTGACATCAAAAGCAACTTTATCAAAAAGAGCGGGAAGGGTAAAATGACCATTTAACCTCCCAAAAATTTGAGCTGCCTTGTCCCACCAATTTTGCTGAGTGGATGCAAATTGAATATTATAAAATAATATTTGTGAGAGGGTGGTTTAAATCCCAGGTGGTACTCTGGGACCATCTTAAAGCTACCCGGGTTAGTCTATCATAATGCGCCAGCTCATCACCAGCCTTATGCGACAATTGGATTCCAAATATGTGGATTTTTATCTCTAATCAATAGAGAATTTAATGACTATAAAATTATAACCATTGAAAATTTCTAATTATAAAATTTAATAACCATTGAAAATTTTTAATTTATTGAAATAAATACTAAAAATTATAAACAAATTATATAAATAACATTATTCTTATCCTATCTCTTAAATCAATAAAAAATAAAATAATTCCTTCTATTATATCTTTTTATTATATTCTTAATTTATATATATCTTTATGAATTTATTTTTTATTAATTAAAAAAATATTATAAGTGATTTGGTCACCAATATTCCTTAGATTTCATACCGCCCACAAAGGTTCTCAATGAATCCACCAATATTCTTAAAAGTTCTAATTTAACATAAAGCAAAGCAAGCAAATAATAATTACTTAAGTCTTTTCTTTCTTTTCTTTTTCTGTTTGTTTTTTAAGCTGTAATCACGGGGTTTTCCCACTCTCCTTCACACAAATTTTTATAGTGTATAAATCTAACTAAGGCAAGAGATTCCAATCGTGATGATTAAATATCAAATCTCTTCTTGTATTTCAATCGACTCTTAATAGAAACAAATAAATTTATTTTACTATACGATTCAAATTCTGATTAAATATTTTTTAAGTTTTTGTAACCAAATTTTTGTTACATCTTACTTTATGTAGCATAAGGTTAGTTTAAGGTAACATAGTTTTTTCTGTTGTATTAAAGTGTGACTTTATGCAACAATTAAATAAAATTATAGCATAAGATTAGTTTAAGACAACATATTTTTTTCTGTTGTATTAAGACAACAATGATCGAGTGGGCCGGGGAAGCTGTCCATTCAATCCGGAGCACACAAAACCCCCATCGCCAGTTTTTCACTAGAGAGGCTTGCTTACCTTATGACTTAAAGGGCTGCGGAAAAGCTACTTCAAGTAAACAACTGACTAGCCTACGCTAAAGAACCTCTTCGCTTTGTTCGACTCACTTCGCCCAGGAAATTTGAAAGCCTTCCCTCTTTCGGCCTCTTTTCACAGAGGGGAAATAGAACAACTCAAGATTTTGGATTGTTGTTATTATTTCTGGTGCCCTTCTTGTGTATTGTTTCTAGTGTTTGTCGTCTTGCTTTTAGGTGAAAATCAGGTATTTTTATATGCTATATTAAGACCTAATCTATAGATTCTATACTCCTTTGTGTCCTGAAAATATGAATGGGATATTTAATTTGATGATTTGTCACACAGCTGAGTTATGCTTTATGGAACAACCTTTGTTTTTTGGACTGTAACTCGTAAAGTTCTTCTCATAGTTATTTTTTGTTAATAAAAAAAATAAAATGAAAGAAAACCCATAAACAGAGTGGAAACAGAGTGGAATGAAGTATCAGATCATATCATCATTACTCTTTTTTTAATAATGATTTTGCTCTTGCTGTTGTTGATTTACTTTAAAGTGGTGTCGTGGAACTATCTTGATGATCCTGGTATACTAATACTGTTTTCTCAAGCAACAGACTCCAAATTCTAGACACACTTTTAAATCCTATCATGTTCTCAAAGACTAAAATTTTCGGACTCATGATAGATTTTCTTGTGCATATTACTCCTGCAATCAATAAGCATTCTTTCACCGATATTTGACATATAACTTCTTACTATCATACCTATTATCTTTTTTTTTTCTTTCTTAATAATTTCTGTTCACATCAATACCTCTCTCATGGCTTTTCCTCCACTCTTACTTTTATGACTACTCTTATTGTCTGCTACATTTCAAACCCTCCAGAGTCTTTGTAAGATGCTGAAGACATAAAGGTTCCAAAAGATACATTTTCAAATAATGCTTATCAAATTGCACATTTCTCCTACAAAGCTGGTGTTGATGTATTAACTTTGTGGAGTTTATATTTTTTTTTTCCAAAGGCAACTCTCTGCTATAGCTTTGTTTGATGTTAAAAGCATTTATGCTTCTCGTCCTTTTGTCTTATTTTAAAAGATTATTCATCAAATTAATCACAATTAGATTTCTGTTTTTGGGATTTTCTCTGATTGCGTCATCTTCTATTTGATTATCTTTCTTTTTTCTGTTTGCTTACCAAGTTTTACTTTTTAATAATATTTGCAGGAAGAGAGGAGCAAGGCAAGATTGAAGCAGGTGTGAAGCAGGTGTAGTTCTATTCTGATAACATCTGTCATTTATCTTTGTGCATTAGTTTAGGTATTATTTTAGCCCCACCCAGGAAAACCATAGTTTGAAGATATCTTTTATCTTCCACCGAATGTGATGAAGCACTAAATGATTTGTCCCTGTCTAGTTTCTTTCCCAAATAATGAAGTGTTTTAGATGCTGATTTGAGCTATTACTATCAGTTTGGTTCTCCCACCAAAGTTTTCATCAACAATTAACAAATCTAACTATGTTTGAAAAGGGTTGTTACTATCCATACAGTATCTTTCGTTTTGTCCATTGTAAATATAGTTGTTTTTCCTGAGCAATTTTTAGCATGCTAACACTAGAAGGAAAGACAGTCGCAAAATTTAAAAAAATCAATCTCTTTGTTCTTGTGTCACGCCTTCCACTGTTTGCTAAGTGGTCATTATAATATCCATCCCCGAACTTTTGTTGCTTTTTCCTTATTTTTCCATTGTGGGTGAGTTGCCAACCACGTGTCTCTACCTGCACCACAATGACTCTACATGCACCTTCTGCTCTTTATCTATATTAAATTTATATTATATTTACTTTTTGAAGAATAATTTCAGCCATGGCGTTTGAACACAAAGACTGGATGAACTTCCCTAGATATACTACAGCATACATAACTGGTTTAGATGCATATCTTGATAAAGCATTTGCCAAAACAGCTAAAGGAAAGACTATATCATGTCCATGCAAGAAGTGTGTGTTTCGTTATTGGTATCACAAAAATACTATATATGATCATCTTGTCAGAGATGGATTTATTCCGGGGTATCATAATTGGTGTTTTGCTGATGAAAATATTCATGATGAAGTTAGAAGGGACAATGATGGTATAAATGAATTACTATATAGCACATTCAGAGACACGATAGCAAACTTGGATAGTGTACCAGAGGGGCTGACAACGGGTCCAAATAGAGAGAGCAATAGATTTTACAAGCTCTTAGAGGAAGGACAACAAGAATTATATCCTGGTTGTCATAGTTTTTCAAAATTGTCATTCACTATCCGATTATATCTCTTCAAAAGTCTGCATGGTATTAGTGATGCTGCTTTCACTTATCTACTAGAGTTACTGAGAGAAGCCTTTCCAAATGCAAAGATTCCTCTGTCATTCAATGCTGCTAAAAATATCATTAAGGATCTAGGACTTCATTATGAGAAAATTCACTCATGTCCCAATGATTGTATATTGTTTTGGGGTGAAAATAAAGATGCAGATATATGTTGTATTTACGGTGCTTCAAGATGGAAAGAAGCTAATAATGTTGATCAGCTTGGTGGTAAGAAAGGTCATAGAATAGCTTCAAAAATTTTTCGAAATTTTCCATTGAAACCAAGACTTCAAAGATTATTCATGTGCCCAAAATTAGCAAAGAGTATGTTGTGGCATGATAAAGAACGTCCGAAAGATGGAAATTTGAGACATCCTGCTGATGGTCAAGCATGGAAGGATTTCGATTTGTTATATCCTGACGTTGCAAAAGAATCTCGTAATATAAGACTGGGACTTGCTAGTGATGGCTTTAATCCATTTCGTACAATGAGTATTTCTCATAGTACATGGCCAGTAATCCTATCCATCTATAATTTGCCACCTTGGCAATGTATGAAACGACAGTATTTATTATTATCATCAATCATTCCTGGTCCAAGTTCTCCTGGAAAGGATATTGATACATACTTGCAGCCCTTGATCAAAGAATTAAAAGAATTGTGGGATAGTGGTGTGGAAATTTATGATGCTTCTACTAATCAGACCTTCCGACTTTGAGTTACGCTAATGTGGACTGTTAGTGATTTTCCAGCATATGCAATGTTGTCTGGTTGGGTTTGCAAGGGAAAATATGCATGTCCTATATGTCATTATGAAACTTGCTCTCAATATTTGAAACATAGTCGTAAGACTTGTTACATGAATCATAGAAGATTTTTGGATATTAATCATCCATGGAGACGTGATACGGTATCATTTGATGGTCAGGAAGAGTTAAGAACTGCACCAGCTCCTTTGTCAGGTTCTGATATAGTTGATCTTCTGTCTGCTTTTGAAAATTCATTTGGTAAATTACGAAGACAAAAGCATGATAGTGAAAATCCATGGAGGAAGAGATCTATTTTTTTTGAACTACCATATTGGCAGTTTAACCAATGTTGTCATAATTTGGATGTTATGCATATCGAGAAGAATATATGTGATAGTATTCTTGGAACTTTACTTGATATTCCTGGAAAGACAAAAGATCATATAAATGCACGGTTTGACTTGAGAGATATGGGAATTCGACATGATCTTCATCCAGTTGTTCCTGAAAATAGGCGACATGTCTTACTGGTTAAAGCATGTTTCAATATGACATCAGAGGAGAAAATAATCTTTTGCAAAGTATTGAAGAATGCAAAGCTACCCCAAGGTTGTGTATCTAACATATCTCGATGTGTAGATGTTGCTGGGAAGAAAATTGTTGGGTATAAGAGTCATGATGCCCATTTTATTATGCAGTATCTATTACAGGTTGCTGTAAAAAAGTCTTTACCAAAACAAGTAGCAATTGCATTAATCAGATTAGGTGCATTCTTCAAAGGTATATATAGCAAGGTAATCAAGCAAGCTGATCTTGACCGTTTTCAATCTGAAATCACGGATACATTATGCCATCTTGAAAAGATTTTTCCTCCAAGCTTTTTTGACATCATGATACATTTTCCAATTCATTTGACAAGGCAAATCAGGCTCAGGGGACCAGTACATTATAGTTCTATGTATCCAATTGAAAGGTACTTGAGTCATTTGAAAGGTTATGTGCGTAATAGAAGCAAACCAGAAGCCTCTATTGCAGAGGGATATATAGCTGAAGAATGTTTGATTTTCTGCTCAAGATTTTTAAATGATGGAGTAAGAATGGATTTCAATGATGGTGCAAGTGAGAGTGGTGATTGTGCTTCTTCAAATGATGTTTTATCATCTCTTTTTCCAAAAGATGGCCATCCAATAGGAGGAAAAAAATCAAAAGGAGGTATGATGGTTACTTTGGATATGGATACAAGGACTCTAGTGCATCGATATGTTTTATTCAACTGTCAAGATAAAAGGATTGAAGAATACATCAGGTATGTCATTATTTTTTATTTATTATAAAACTAAATAATATTTTTTACATATTTTATGACAATTAAAGCTTGTTTTTATATAGGGAGCATCAAAATTTGACAGAGAATAGGAGTAGAGCTAGCAAGTGGGTAAAAGCACAAGAACATAGTCATGATTTTTGTAAATGGTTTGAAGCCAAGGTGATAATGGAAGAACATATTCTAGTCATATAATGTGGTTGTCTAAGGGTCCTGACATGGTGGCAAAGCGATATACTGGTTATTTTATTAATGGGTTCAGATTTCGCACAAGAAAAAGAGATGCAAAATGTAAGACCCAAAATAGTGGAGTTGCTTTGACCGCTCTAACTCCAAGCTTTTCAAGTTCAAAGGATCAAAATCCAATTCTCAGGAATGTCAACTACTACGATGCAATAGAAGATATAATTGAAGTTAATTATTCGGGAAAGTGCAGTATTGTATTATTCAAGTGTATTTGGTTTCAAGAAGAACAAGATGACTTTGGACTACCAAAAGTCAACTTTAATCGGCAGTGTTATTCAGAAGATCCCTTCGTTATTTCCAATCAAGTGCATCAGGTTTTTTACATCCAAGATCCAATAGAAGATGGTCGTCATTATGTGATGAAAAATGTTCCTAGAGATTTATTTGAAATTGTTGATGAAGATAAAGCCAATATCCAACATACATATTGGAATGAGCTTGATGCTTCTGAATGTTATCCAATTGGTCGCGACAATGAGATATCTAGTTGGTATAGAGAAGATATTACTGGAACAATGATAGATATGCCTTCAAATATTCAAACCAATGATAATTCTTTAAATGAAGATTCAGATTTTGATGATACTAATTATGATTGGATGGACTGCACTGGTTAGTGTATTACCTTTTTGACTTGTAGGTTAAAATATAACAAAATTCTTATTTTTTACATTCTGAATTATATTTCACTGTACTAACTTGATTAGCTTTGGTATTGCAGGTAATTGAAATGAAGAAGGAAAAGGGTAAACAACAACTAACGAGAGGTATAAGACATGTAGTGAGATTATGTCCTGTTGGATCAATGACAACTCTTTACCGGACAAAACAGCTGAAACAAAGAAAAGAAAAGGAAGCAATCATGGTCTTGAAAGATACAATTCGTAATTCAATAAAGATACAAGAGAGCTATCAAGTAAAGGTTAGTTTGTTACTGTATTGGATCCTTACATATTTCTAGTATTGTATCATGATATATTTCTAAATTATTTTGTTAAGATTGACTTTTAAATAACATAATAATGTGATTATCTTTTATTTGAAGGATAAGCAACAAACTGAAGAATGTTTATTACCATCAATACCACGTGAAGATCCAGATAAACAGGTATTTTGTAAAAGGAAAAAACCATATTGTTCGTATTTATTTATAATTTAATATTAAAGTTATGATTGTGTGATTACTATGATTATAGATATTGATTTGGTTATTGTTCAACCTAGGTGGAACAGCCACATCCACATCAAACTAGTCAAAAAACTACATGCAGCTCTGTGGGCTCAATTAATGATTACTTGAGGCTGAAAAAATTGAAGCAGCAAAGAGAAGCAAGCTCGACACAAAACCTACATGTTCAACAATCTCTTCAACCTCAATTAACAGAAATTGATAGGCAAAGTATCAATCGAACCATGCAAAGTGATTGCAGAAACGAAGGTATCTCAAATAGTGAAGTGAATTCTCCGAAGAGGAAGACCAGAGGGCTGACTATGCTTAAAGAGTTGCAAACACGCTCTATGGAGGAACGTGTTCCTATCATTTTGAATGAAAGAAATCAGCCAATTGGACCTGATGAAAAAATATTGACTCAGTTTAGCAGCTTCCTCGGTACAGTAGCACGCAAACCTAATCTTGCTCCTTTGAATTATGTTAATTGGGCAAGGATGCCTACAAAAGAGCAAATTTGGGAATTTGTCAATGTAAGTCATTTATAATCCTTAATGTCTTTTATTTCATTAAGATTTGTATTATTTATTTTTAATATAATTTTTTCTACAGACTATTTTTATAGTTCCAGAGGAAGGTAAGTCTTGGGTTTTAAAGACGGTTGGTGATTCTTAGAGGACCTTTAAACATAGAGTGAAAGAAAAATTTTATGAGAAATATGAAAACGACGAAGAAAGATGGCAGCATCGTCCTGACTATATTCCTGAAGACGTCTTTACTGATCTATTAGCTTATTGGGCTCTTGAAGTTACAAAGGTAAAGTAAAAAATCACAAAGTGATATTTATATTATTTTATTTATATTATTTATTCATTTATTGAGAAAATTTTCAGGATATTTCTGAGAAGAACAAAGTGAACCGACACAAGCAAAAGCATAATCACACTGTCGGCAGAAAAAGTTTTGTAAAATTATATAACGAAATCGTAAGAAGTATTTGAATGACTTAGTTTGATTACCTAATTGTTGATTCTTAACTTTATTTTTGTTTCTTAACAGAAAAAAGACAAAGGTGATGATCAACCACTTACAATTGCACAAATGTTTGTGGCAACAAGAAAAAGAAAGGAAGGACACTTATATAAAGAGTCAGACGAAGATGTTAATGAAAAAATAGTATGAATTTTAATTGTATATTATAATAATAATCATGATGATAATATCTTTTTAATTTTCTCTCATGATTTCTTTAATTTTTTTCAGGCTCGAATTGAAGAACTCCAATCTCAAGAAAATACAGGTCAAGAATCCCAATCAGTAGAGGATATTATTGGTGATATAGGAAAACCAAATGGTAAGCGACTTACTTTATATGGAAGAGGGGTCAAGCCAGGGGACTTAAAACGAAGCAACTTTGATAAGTCAACATACAAGATTCCAGGAGAGTGCATAGAATCCATTAAGCAATCATTAGAGGAAGAAATGGAGCATAAACTGATTGTAGAGAAAGCTTTGTTGGAGCAAGAAATGGAACGAAAATTTGATCAGAAGTTTCAAACTAAGGAAGTTGCTATGCATACAATGATGTCTCAATTTCTTGCTCAATTAGGACAAGTAAATCCTAACCTCAACATAAATGCAGAAATGGTTACATCTTTGTTCCCATTAGCACAATCGGATGCTGGTACTTCTAAGAGACCATCCTCTACTGAAATGCAAGATAATGAATAACAGGTATTGTTATTATCTTGTTGTTCAGTTATATATTTTAAATTTTCTATCTTTTATTTTTCTTATTAGTCATTTAATATAACAAGACTTTATATCAATCCTTTTGGAGTTGATGGTTGATGATTTTTACTTCTCTTAATGTTGTTGTTGATCTTGCGTTGATTGTTGTGAATTGTTTTTTTTGTTTTATATTATGCAGATATTGTTATTTTAAGTTATGTGTTGATGTACATGTGTTATTTTGCTTTCATAATACATCGTACAAATGAAATACCCTATGGTGCTCTTGTGCTTCATTTGCTCTCTTTTTTTTTCTCTAGTATTGGTAGACTATGCATTTTTCGGTTATATTATGCTCAAAGTATTTGATTTCATAATTTGGTAGACTATTATTTTGCCATTACAACTGAACTTATTGTTTTAATTGGAAAGTATCTAAATTGCTATCAATCATTGTTTTGTTTGGTTGCTTTACTTTGATGGTTCGTTTCCTATTTCATATTTATTTGTCATGTTGGCACTTCATTTTATTTTCATCTAGATGACCTCTTTTGCAGAATGCTAGAGTATTTGTTTTTGTCTCATTGACTATGCATTACATTTTTTTTAAGATTTAATATTCCATAAACTGTTGATGATTATGCAGAATGGATACTTTGTTAGGTTTTGACGAGTACAACAAAAAAGAATGTTTTGTCGAGGAATATTTTGTGAAGCTGGAACTTTTTTTAATAGTTATACTATGAACATGCAAAAGTACCAAAGTTACTATCATTTTGTTATGTTAAGTGATATTAGTTTGAATGTTATTTATAAATACTTTATGGTATTACTTTATTTCTACATGTTTACCATTTAATAAGTTTAAATATTTAATTATTATATATTAATTTTGAATATAATTTTTATATTAATATTAATAATTTGTTACAAAATATAATTGTTACATTATAATAGAAAATTGTTGCTTAAACAAAACCCAAAATAGTGTTGCGTAATATAAAATAATGTTACTTAAAAGAAAATAAAAAATTGTTGCATCATATAATAATATTGTTGCTTAAACTAAAGTAGAAAATGTAGCATAATATAAAAAATTTGTTACTTAAACTAAAGAAAAAAGTGTAACATAATATTAAAAAGTTGTTACTTAAACTATAGTAAAAGGTGTAGCATAATATAAAAAAAATTGTTGCTTAAATAAAAATCGAAACTGTTGCCTATTATAAATTAATTGTTGCTTAAAAAAAATAAAATACTGTTGTAAAAAATTAAAAAAACTGTTACCTAAAATTTTAAAAATTTGTTACTTTTAAGTAAAAACTATTGTTGCATTTGTTTTAAATTATTATGTTGCATTAGGTATTTATATACAACAAAATAAAAAATGTAATATTTTTAATGTAATACCGTTGCATATTCTAAACTGCCACGGAAGCAGATGTGGCGGAAAAAAACTGTTGCATTAACTCTAATACAACAGTTTTTGATTATTATGCTACGAAACAGTGTTGTTGCATAATGTCATATATGGTGTAGTGATGTTTGATTAACTTTCATGTCAATTTGAGAATATTAGTTTTATGAATTTTTTAAGTTTCATGTTATAGGATTGGATTATTGCATACAACACACTTTGAAAGCCCGACATTTTTTGTGTTTGATCCATTTTATGTCTTTTTTGTTATGCATACTTGGATCTTTTATCTTTATACATCATGTGGACCCCTAGTGGACTTTTTCTTGGATATCTCTACTGAATTTATATATATGACTTTGGATTAAGTTAAATGAAATGAGATGTATATCTTGGACACTTTTTTGTAGATCTTTTGGACTTGTGTGTTATAGACTCATGTATTGCATGATTGAGGTTATGTGGCATGATTGGGCCTGTGTGGTTTGTTATTTGTGATTGATACTTTTGTCGTATATAAGTATGTACTCCGTTGTATGCTTATATGTTGAGTATGATATTCACGAGATATGTTCCTTTTAAAAATAAAGGTTCAAATTTATTCTTACTTTTGTGCTTATGATTTTGAAAAGTCAAAGTGAAGTGTTGTATGGTTTCGATTAGTCCATAAGTTCAGTCGGAGCTACATGATGGTGAGAGTCCCTATCACGTCCTGGAACCTACAAATTACGTGGCAATCATCATTATCACGCCTTGTATTTTATGGTAATGTAACAGCCTCAGCCATATGTCATTCATATCTGCCACTAGTATTCCTTAATAAAATATATAAATATTATAAAAGGTTGTAAGTTAGAAATTTTCTATCAACACGCTATTGACATTTTTAATGTCGTATTTAGGTAATGATACTAAAATATACATCAAAAGTCATCTTTAGAGTTACCAAAAAGTTTCAAGTTACATAAACTACTATTTATTATTTCACAACCCACGATCCCATAGGCCCCAAAACCATCAATTCAAAACACGAACAATATGCACATGAAGCAAGCCATATGTATTTAAGGTAAATATCCTCACTGTATATACCTAGAGTAGCAAATTACTCGAAAGGTCTCCTCATATAACCCTCTCTATCTAGCCCCACACTCTGATATCTTAAGTAACCTGGCATGGCAAACTAGAATAGTGGATCATGAATCTGTTCTTATAATTTAAGGTGAGAGTGCAAGACTTCCTCAATTGGTTTGAACTCTTCAAAATTTGAAACATCGCTAAATAGATATTTCATAGATAGAAGTAGCAAGAAAACAGGAAATATCATAGTACACATACATAAAAAAATTCTATTTACTTAATCAATAACAACAGGACTTTGATGATTCATCATATAGAGCATTCAATAGTTATTCTTATGCTTGATGGGATCCAAATAATATATTACTGGTGGATCATTTTGTTGGCAAGAATTTGCTTCCATCAAACCTACCTCCATAGTATCAAGGAAGTCCCTTAGTGATTTTTTTGAAAGGCAGTACACACTGATGTTGTTGGGGAAGTGGTGGTGGTGACTCCACAAGTTCGATCCCAAACTCACTCTAGCAAATTCACTCAAACTCACTTTATTCACACACTCAAGTCAGTACTACCAATAAGAGATATTATATTAGATATTAATTCTTGACACTCATCAACATACACATGGATAACATCAATATACTCAAAAGACCCAAAATCCTTTGGAATTTGCACATAGCAAGGATTTTATAACCATATCCACAATATTTAGATTCTCATGTAATTATTTACATATCAAAATTGAATTAAAGAAATTATTTGTTTGAAAGGTATACCATGATGGAATGCCACTACAAAACATGCTTAAGAAAAATTACACGTTTGACACGAAATGCAAATAGAATTTGTAATTTATTGATGGAAACATTTATGTCATGTGCCTCATACTTTATCACAGGGGTGAACACCTTTGCTACAAACCCTAGGGATAACAATTACTGTGCTATCTTCAGATCTCGTAAGGTTAATAAAATAAAACTATAAAATAAAGGGTAGGTTAAAACCGGATCGCATCAAAACATATCGTAGGCTACAAAAACCAACCTACAAATCATATATCAACATAGTCAGTAAAATTTGTAATGAACCAAGCACTAGATATCATGTATATAACCAAAGTAAAAATCAATAGTGAAACATCAAAATATAGTCCGGTCCATATGTTTAAATCAAATCTTATATTAATCAAACCTAGTAATAGTAGGCTGCTCTAGACACTCAACCATGGGAAGTGGACGATTGACAACCTATGTCACGCCCTGAAACCTAAAATCGTACGATAATTGTTGTAGACCCACTATATACACTGTCACATCACATGACAATGCATTTAGAAAACCTAAAAGGCTTGTGGTATAAAACTAAAACGGAGATGATAATAGAAGAATTTTTCGATATATTGAGCAGTGGAATTTAAAAGAAGACGAGACATTGTAAATGATCAAGTTTAGCAAAAACTACCTAGGACTAAATTTCCGTACAATGACCGGATCATAGTTAAATAAACTAAGGGAAAAACACTATGAATATAATGATCCTCAAAAATTACCTTGAGTATGATTGTTCAATCGTCAATCATTTCTTGTATACTTGGGAGTGATCTACTAATCATTATTCATTATTCTTGCATTCATGCCAAAATCTAACAGAAGCCTGCCAGGTGAGTGGATGAGAAAAATATGCATAGCAAGATAAAATACAAATATTAATGACAACACAAGCTTGCTGGCACACAGTAGTTTATTAGCATACTTATCATAGCAATTCAGGACAGTCATAGTCATAACGTAATGCATTGATGTCACACTCAGACAATTAGGATCGTGGCTGGGCTGACAATGTCTCTCAGTCCTTTTAACACCAGGAATAGGATTGGGATCTGTCAATGACACTCTATATGCAGCTCCTCACATGTCACTCATCATCTCAGATGTCAAAACTCGATTAATCCCGGTGGAACATTCACACATCTTGGCCCAATTCCACTGATGATGCTGGGGTGTTAGGTGATGGTAGCTCCACCTACTTATTCCCAATATTAGGATATCCTATTTATTCATATTATATTATAATAAATTATAAGCCTCCTCCCCTCCTTATGCCTTCCTTGGCAAATCCATGCCACATTACCATACTTGGAGAGCTCTCAAGAGTCGCATAGGCCACTCTATGCTGTTGCGATGTTTGATACTGTCTCATGCTTCCTAATGCACCCAAACGCTTTATATGCACCTCTATTAATATAAATATTCATGACACATTTGATTAATTCATGGCATAGCATAACAATTCAAGCATGAGACAACACAGGCAATACATATCCAATTCATATCACATGAAATAATTTCTTTCATTAATTTACTATCCTAGTAATGAACCATACTTATGCTTATTCATTCATGCTATTAATCAATGTATTAAAAAGAGTTCGTCCACTCATGGGTTTTCCGAAGTTTAAATAGCCCACAACTTCTTTTTTGATAGTTGGACCGATTCCTCGAGGCTCATCACCTGTAGGTATCTACGTACACATGCATGCATAACTGGATCCTTAATATCATATGTTAAATACATAAAATCACATAAAATTATGCGTCTATAACCTTATTCCAATGCGATACTACCTGAGAACCAATCTAGAATCGATCTGGATATTTTTCCTATTTTTTTTATTTTTTCAGATTTTGTTCTAATTATTTGATTCATAAAATCACAAAATATTCTTGCAATCTTTGAACCATTGTATATCTTATTATTTCTAGTATTTATCATAATTGTTTGGAAATTTTTCTCATTTTTATATTATTTTCCCAAATTTTCTACCATTTCTAGCTATTTTTCTATTTGTGGAATTTTATTTATTTTTGGTCAATCACCAAAATCGATTAATCTCGCATCCTCTCTGCACGAAAATGCTCAATTGTTATGGGGAAATACTCACAGGGGGAGAAACACAACGGATTAGTGAAAAATCGGAGCTCGGGGAGCTCTGCATACCAAATTCACAATTTCAACCCATGTAAAGATAAAACAGGTCGGAAAACGGTGGGAAAGTTCCAGGAGAGTATAGCTATCAGAGGGGCAAAATGGCATGGTTTTGCTTTCTTGCAAAACGACGTTATTCCAAGATGAAACAACACAATTTTAGGAGGAATACACCTGAGTGTCAAAACGATAGGGCTGGTTGTCATTTTGATCTGCTTAGATCAAAATGACAGTCCTGCATGTAGTTTTGACTTATTATATATTATATTATTATTTAATAATATAATAATATAAATTAATATTTAAAAAACATCAAATTATCCCTAAAAATTGATTAAAATACCTAATAAATACCATAACACTCCGAAAAATACCCAAAAGTTTTTATAGAATCCTTATGAATTGTACTATCCATGACATTAAAATTTATTTTCTCATGAGTATATAAATCACTAAAAATCACCAATTAAATACTCAAAAAATAATGATAAATACAATTATGCTTCTGAAAATTCTTAAAAAATTCATCGACATTTCTAAACCATCATTTTACCTATCCAAGGTCTTAAATTCTCAAAACCATCAACATAATTCATTGTTTTATTTTTCAATCACCGATTTTATGAATATCCCTAATTCTCAATAAATATAGAATTTCTCCAAAAATAAAATTTATCTTTGAATTGTCAAAACCCAACTACAATTCGTTTCCAAAGATATAAGCTAAAATCCACTAACATCAGTAATCCTCGATTGGGCTTTCAAGCCCAAGCAGCTCAAAAACTTTGAGTTTTCACAACCTATACTTGTAGCACAGTCTGGACGACACTAAACAAATTAATTAAATATCTAGGTAAGGGGTATAAGGACCATGAAATGCATGAATATAAACATAAACGAAATTCAAAACTTAAAATATAAAATCTATGCAAAACACACAATAATACTCAAATTCAAACCCAACTAAACCGAAATTAACATAAATGGTGAATCACATACACACGCATAAATTTCCATTTATTTAAATAGACTGGAAAGTTGATCAGAAATCAGCTGTCCTACACCTGATCAAGGAATGATCTAGACCCACTAGTGTTTATTTTATCTTAAATCCCCTATGCGACAAGGAATGCCAAAAAGAGTACATGACCCATCGGCCACTAATCTCAGTCAATCGTTGTCAATGCATTAGTTACCCACAAGTGACCCAACTCAAATATTACAATGTCTAAAGTAGGTATATAATCAATAGACAACCATATATCTCAACAAGCAGACGCATCTACATGCACAGCATCACAACTTGCACCTCTGTGCCAAAATCATAGTAAATCCAGTATAATTAACAAAAGCTCACAGTTGTAAAGCCAATCATAACTTATTCGCAAAAGTATAGGTCAAAATACCTAACATAATTCACTATTTATTTTTCTGAAAATTTATAAATCTCAATCATTCATTTTTAAAGTAAAATTAAGTAAAGTGTGAGATTCCCTCTCTCACCTGCGAATTGCCACTATACAATCTAAACCAGAAAGTATAGTCAATGATCCAATCCAAAATCCACACCAAATCAAACAAGATACTTATTTATTTTCTAAAATTATTTCTAAAATTAAAAATTAGGTTAAAAAACCCTCAAATTACCATTTTTACTTCATAGTATTAGTTGAAAAATTATTATTTACTTTTATAGGTGAAAATATATTTTTCGAGAACATCTTTAAATGCCAATAATTCATAAACCATAAATTATATCAATAAATGGACAACATCAATGCATTCAGAATGCCTAAAATAACAAAAACGGGAATTTTTGTGTTTCAGGAAATAACGGCAACATATGGCCGGAAGGTGGCCAGATAGAAGGATAAAACTGGAATTTCCCTAACCTGTATGAATCATAACCACATTCAACATTCTATACACCTCCATTGAGAGAACACCAGTGAGTTATTTACTCTTATCAACACAATAGTTATTCAGTGGTTTGTATTCTATGAGCCCGTATTTACTTGATTTCCTAGGTGGGGCAATAGTCGTTCCAGGAAATATCTTACTATCGTAAACATTTTGCTTTAATTGGCACCCTTGGAATTATTATTGTAAGGAACCAAACCCAACCTATAAGGACCCTTACCACTGTGAGACCCGAATAAGCCCTCAGAAGGTCCTATTTGAATCCCACAAGGCTTGAATCGACTAATTGTTTAATTCATTAGTTGATTAAATTGCTTTTAAGGTTGGAGCATGTAGTTTTAATTCTGGTATAAAATGGAGTTAAAGAAAATAACAGCTGAAGACTTTCATAGCTGCAAAACTAGTAGAAACATAACACACAAGTTCCAAGGGAATCTTAATCAGTAAAACATCTGTTCATGTCAATATGCGGAAATAAGAACAGAAATTGGAAAGCCAGAAATGAAACTGAAATGTGAAATGCAATCGTCCTGTCGTGCAGTTGCTGATCTCACACCTTGGTACTGCCAGCAAAACATGAACCTATGCTTGAAAAAGGAGGAAAACAACGGAATGAGATTACCGTAGGGTCGCAACATCATAAGATCTGTAGAAACTAGAACAATCATCTCTCGAACCATAGATACATCGCATATACTAGTATAATAGGCTCAAAATAAATCAACAAACAAACACACAATAAGAGGGACAAAATTATTAAAATAACTGGGTGCACTCAAAATACTTTATAGTTAGCCATCACAAGATTGAAACCAGAAGCACACAGGCAGCCCAACACGATTTATTCCCTTTTGCTTGTGTTGTCCAAGGTTGTGCTGCAAAAAAGAAAACGATTAGCAAACAAGCTTACATCATGACTTTTTCCATCCCACCAACACTAAATATGGGGCATGCTGCCAACACTAGATATAAGACATCCTGCCAACATTAGATACAAGACATCCCTCCAACACTAGATACGAGACATCCTGCCAACACTAGATACGAGGCATTCTACCAACACTAGATACGGGGCATCCCACCAACACTAGATATGAGGCATCCCTTCAACACTAAATACAGAGCATTCCGCCAACACTTGATACGGGGCATCCCGCCACCACTTGATACGGGGCATCCCTCTAACACTTGATATGGGGCATCCCGCCAATACTTGATACGGGGTATCCTGCCACACAAGGATAAGACATCCTGCCACACAAGGACAAGGCATCCTGCCACACAAGGACAAGGCATCCTGCCACACAAGGACAAGGCATCCTGCCACACAAGGACAATACAAGTACAAGCAAGTATAAACATATATAAACACAATAGGGTATCCTTAAGCAAATCACAATTACAATACACAATCAAACACAAAATAACAACTTCAAATTAGGCAATACCATGCCTTACCAATTTCCAAATATCTAAGTGCCAAAGAACACAATCCGCAAGCATCTAAACAATAAGTAGACAAACCGAAACCAAAAATTCAAACAAGGGATATCCAGAGAAACTGATAAGGTATAGATCCTACCTTTCATGCATTTGAACAAGATGTTATTCCTTTTCTTTTATCACAAGAATCAGAAACACCTAAACAATCATAAGGCAAAGACAACACAATACTAAGCATATAATACAAAACCAGAAAATGAAGGCATCCTACGATCCTTACCGAAACCTACCAAGAACTAGCAATCCAGATGCAACAATATCTTCCCCCTGAATGCGTAATATGATGGCCAAGAACACAACAAGTATCAACCTGATTATACAATCCCTTTAAGGTACATATTTCGGAAATCAACTTAGGGTTCCTAGAGCAAGTTGGAATTTCACAATTAAAAGGGAAATAGGTTGCGACTTTGTAATATTAAAAGAGGAATAGAGGCCAAATACCTATATGAATAAGAAAAACAAGATTCAGAAGCATCAGAAAGAGATGGAAGAATTTCGGCACATATACTTGAGTAAGGAATTTCTACAGAAAAAATAAAAAAAAAGAACTAACCTTTTGAATGTGAATTCAAGCTAGGAAGATGCAGCATGAAAACAAGAATCCAACAAGTTATTGCACGCAAGAATCCAATGAAGAATGACCAATTTTGGCACTAGGGAAAATAGGATAAATTTCAGCCACAAGGGGATGAGAAGAGGGAGAGAAGAATTTGTGTTTTTGTGAAATAAAAGAGAGAATAGGTGTGGGATACAAAGGGTGGCCGGCTATAGGTATTTATAGGTGCCTAAGGAGGTTTAGTCAAGAGATAATTCCCTACTCTTAAGCTTAGAAGGACAAGATAGGATTAAAGGATAAACTTTCTACCAGATTTCACTAAAAGATAATTCTATTAAAAGAGTAATTCTATTTAAAAGGAAGAATTATCTAATAATTTGGATAATAAGGGATAAAATTAAGGATATTTAACACAAAAATACCAAAAGTAAAATAAGAAAAATTCAGCAATAACCATTTTAGGTCATCACGCATTCATTTCTTTGGGGACAAAATGATCATTTTAGCTGCACCGATACCTAGGTGCCATTTCTGACACATGGACTTCTAGGATATCTAACCCACTGAGGATCAGGGTCTCATAGTTATGCCCTTATATATGGTAGTATCTGTAGGATGAGACCTACCAGAATCTTAATTCATTCTTGTATCTATTTTTGGTGTAATAAATGAGCATTTTGCTTGTCGATAATGTCCTTTTATAGTTACCACTTAAGTGAGTGTTAGCTTTACTCTTGGTTTTAAGGCATTGGTTCATATATAGTCAAGTCCTTATTGAAAAGGGTTGACTAATCGAAAAACTGGTCAAAACCTTGTCAGGTTGAGAGTTCATTTGAGTCAAGGAAAACTAAGAATATGTGAGGTTTCGTATCTTAGAGGGTTGAGCCTTAAGCTTTATAACCTGAAAAATCATAAATTGGTGAGCCCATAACCCATGAGCTAGGGATATGAGAAGGTATAGATGCTATCAAAATGGTTAGAAATGCATAATGAATCAGTGACGACTGAACTTAGCTATTGTCAGGCTATGATATAAACAATCGGTTCAAAAATAGCCGATTTGGATATAGTATTCATACTCTTTCCTGTCGAGTTATCTGGACTCACAAGTGTGTTTCTTGGTTTCTGACACCTTCGAAAGAACCTTGGATGATGTATTTCTTGGAATTTGGTGTCCGAGGATAATTTCATCTTTTCAGACCCCAATACATGTTAACCTTGCAATATGAGTAGTTTGATAACTAAGGTCCTCGAGCTTACACTTTGAATTATAAGGGTGAAATTTCTATTGAAAGAAAATTATATGAACAGTTATGATTATAAAGGATAATTATAAACAAACAAGATATTATATACTTAAGTTTATGTATAGAAATTTATATGGAATAAAAGTATAAAGATGTGGCAAGAGAATGATTTTGGAGATCTATGACAATGGTTAAGCCATATAACGGAATAAAAAGGGTTTATAAATTTTTGGGGAATTTTGGGAGGATATTTATAATTATTGGAATTTTTCTAAGAAATACCTTATGATATTATAATTTTTAGTTAATTATGCATATGAAAAAATATAATTTTTTTTGGGGGTATTCTTCTTATTAAGATTTAATAAATTAAAAATAAATAATATTTATATTATTATTATTATCATAAAAAAAATAAAAAAGATCAAAACGCAAGACGTCCTACCACTTTGACCAACCTTGGTCAAAATGGTAGTGAGACCTGGCATTTTGACGGGCTCGACCTTAAGCTGAGCCTACGTTGTTCACTCTGGAACGACGTCGGTGAAATGATGTGTTCACCTTCGGGAAGGTCACTAGGTTGTCTTGTCTGGTTATCCACAGACTTGAAAAGAGGATAACATCCCCGGATTCAATCGAAATTTCGCACCTAGCCCGGGAGTTGCTTCCTTTCTCTCGCAATTTGGTCACCTCTTTCTCCTGAGTGTGTGTGTGTCTTTTGTCCATTTTCAGGTTGTTTTTCGGTGAGTATATCACCGTACATGTTTTTGAGACCTCGTGATTATAACTTACTTAAGTTGTAGCTCAATTTTAGATGATGTTATGAAATTAGATGATGGGTTTTGTTGTGGACTAGAAGTGGAGTTATTTTGGGGAGATTTTATAGGTCTCTAAGGTAGAACACGGCAGATCGCCATCTAGGTTTGCCTCTTGTTCGCGTGAACTAGAGGTTGAAGACGACTATGGACGACTCATCGTTTGCAAGCCATCCGAAAGACTGGTCGTCTCAATGCAGAGCGAGTGACATGTCATCTGGTATTGGTTTGGTAAGGATGGTTCAGACTCAGTATTGGGTTGAAATTGGGTAAGATTTGGTAAGCACATGGTCGTGACATGTGGCACGCTGACTTTTACCAAAAAATAAAAATGATAAAAATTGTTTAAATATCAGGAAAAATAGAAATAAATTGAGAAAAAATATGAAAAAATTCTAGAAAATCGAGAAAATTATGAGAAATCTGATGATGTAAAGATTTGATGATTTTGAAATGTTTTGATGGGTGTAAAAGTTAATAAAAATTTCTGGTAATTAAGGAAAAATACATAAAGTATCTGGATTGAATCTGAGGGCAATCGTGGAACTTCTAGGGCAAGTTTAAGAGCTTAGAATGGTATAGTATGATGCTATTGAGATTTATATAATGATACTAAGTATCGTACTGTGGTTATATATATAAGTGTACAGTAAGAGAATCAGAAATCCCGAACGGATACAGATCGAATCAAGAAGGGAAATTGGGACGACAAAACTATGAGTGGATGGCTTTAAATTTCTTCCCATCTTTTTAAATGAATCTAGATTGATTCCATGTGATGTGTGATATTTGTGAGTTGCTTGCATGCATAAATACATGATCAATTGGAAATTTCTTAAATCATGGAAAATCTTGATTACTTGCATTAATTGATTTGAAACATGATTCTGTGGTTATTTTCTGAGTCGTGTTTGAATGTTGTGAATATGCGTGAGATAACTGTGATACGGAAAATGGAAGTTGCATTGCCTAATGGAAATTTTAAAAATAATTCAAGAATACCTCGTATGGCTTCAAGGTCATCTAAGAAGAGTATCGAATCTTGTGTTGGAAAAACTTAACACTTAAGTGACAGAATTAATAATTGAAGTAAGAAGAAATCAAGAATGTTAAGGGACTCAAATTCCACTGATCAAAGACCCTAACCCAGCTAATTATAAGGAAATATCCTAGCAATATCACATATGACTGACTGGTCATATGCAAGGATACTGACCACGCTGAAATATAACACTACCATATAAGGAACCAAAATTCGAAATGATAAAAAAAAAGAGATTAGAGGGTCGACTCGACATAGAAAAACTAAAAAAATCTTATTAAAGACTTATCTAAGAACTAATGAAAAATAATTGAGATACACCCGAGAAGTTGGCTACCCATTATTTGGATGAGATTGTTCGATTGCATGGTGTGCCAGTGTTTATTGTTTCAGATCGAGATTCCCATTTCACTTCACATTTTTGGGAGAAATTCCACAATGCCTTGGGTTCGAGACTGAATTTCAATACTGCATTTCATCCACAAACAAATAGGCAATTCGAAAGAACAATTCAGACCTTAGAAGACATGCTAGGTGTGTGTGTGCTTGATAGAAATACTAGTTGGGGTAGATGTCTCCCTTTGGCAGAATTTGCTTACAACAGCAGTTTCCATGTAAGCATCAAAATAGCCCCTTATGAAACCTTGTACAGAAGACGATGTAGAACTCTAATTTTCTGGAATAAAGTAGGTGAGAGACACCTAGATAATCCAGAACTGATAGACCAAGCAACCGAGAAACAGAATTTGATTCAGTAAAGGTTCAAGATGGCGCAAGATAGATAGAAAAACTATGCAGATAATTGACAGAGAGAGCTTGAGTTTCCAGTTGGTGACAAAGTGTTTCTGAAAGTCATCTCGTGAAAAGGTGTAACGATCCCAAATCCTAACCTATTATTAATTGCTCCGATTAGGGCTCTTACCACCGTGAAACCCAAACAAGCCCCCAAAAACAAACTAAACTAGGACCTATCTGAATCCCACAAGGCTTACTCATCTAATTTTTGATTTTTAATATATTCTTTATATTTTTAACAATTGGAGCATGATATTGGACAATCATTCTGGTATCATACGGAGTGAATAAAATATCAGGGGAAGTCTTTAAATTGATTCATTGGAACGATAACACACAAGTCCCATAAAGATCTAAAAATTCAACATGTAAACCTCCTAAAGTAATCCAGAAACAAACCATCAAAGGAGGGACTTAAATAACCAAAAAATAGTCCAATCAAGGTTCATGTTATATACGTAATCAATCAAGGAACAAGTATGCAAATGTGATGTGATATCGCCCCACCGTGCAGCCTTGACCTCACATATTGGTACCACAAGCAGAGAATGTACCTAAGCCTGAAAATTCGTGAAAACAACAAGATGAGATTACAAGAACCTCAGTAGGGTCACAACATCATAAGATCTACAGAAATCTTAAATAAACATCTCCCAAACAACTTTAGATCATCCCTACACAACTATGGGTATCAAGCAATTCAAGAATCAATCAATGGGATAGGGCCGAAACTAAGGATGAGGGAGGACTACAACACTTCCGAAAATCAGAAGTACATAGGCAGGTAAAACTCATCAGACTACTCTTGGTAGTAGGAAAAATAAAGGTCATCTCCTTCCACCTTTGTTGTCCAAGGCATTGCTGCACAAAGGGTAAAAGGTTAACACAAAAGCTAAACAACAAGCCTATTCATCTTGCCAGCACATAGGACAAGGCATCTAGCCAGCACATAGGACTAGGCATCCAGCGAGCTCTTGCTGGGGATTACCACCCATACTCCCTTATCAGTAAGAGCCTCCCCTCTCCCACGGAGCATCAGCGCTTACCCCGAATGGCCACCGGAACAGGATCCTGAGACACAAACACACAGGCAAGCACAAAGTATAATACCATAACAGGGTATCCTCAATCATGTCAGAACACAATTAGCATATTCAATACTCACAACATATGCAAATTAGGCACACATAACCTATCTCAAGGGTTCGGTATAGCCTAAGTAATCATATCCCAATCCACAATTCATGTATACACCCTACAATCAATTCGCATACAATAATAATAGAGGTATGCATCGAAAATAACCAACAAGCAACAAGGATCTCTAGAGAAACCGATGAGGCATAGATCCTACCTCTCTTGTCTTTGAAAAAGAAGCTATTCCTTTTCCTTTATTTAATGGTTACAAACCACCTATTGCTCACAAGGCAAAGACAAAACCAAACTAAGCATGCATACTCAATAACAAATTGAATACCCTATTTCCTTACCAATTCCACTCGCCAAACCTATCAGAAACCAGTGATAAGATGTCGTAAGTTCCTCCCTCTTGGATGTGTGATGTGATAGCCAAGAACTTAATAAGATTCAAACTGAATTACCATCTCAATTAACTATACAAATTTCGACACTAAAAGTAGGGCACAAGACAAATTGCAATTTCTTGCATACAAGGTGTAAGGGTTGCAATTTCATATTAACAAAGGAGGATTAGGTGTTTATAACTTGTACAATCAAAAGAAACAAAGATTAGAATCCAATAGGTTAATCAATTGTTCAAGATAGGCAACAATAGGGCAAGGGTAGGGCATACTGATTTCATGTATAGAGAAGTTTCAAACAATGAATTCATGATTTTACAAGATGAAAGGATGCTAACCAGTCACACAAACAAGAGGAACAAGAGTAGAAATCAATTAAAAGCAGAATCACACAATCTTGAAACCTAATCTCCCTGAAATACCACTCAACTTTCGACAAAGAAAAATTAACTTGCAGACAAAAAGACCAAGATTTTTGGAAATATGATGAAGAGAGCTTTCCAAAAAGCTATTATTCGCAAGAATCCGACATAGGATGAGAGAGTTATGTTATTTTAAAGTTCAAGCAGATTTTGGCAATTCCTTCAAAATACGATTTAACTTTTAACAAAGAAAAACTAACCTCCAGACAAAAAAACCCCAGATGGTTGGAAATAGGACAGAAAAATCTTTCCAACAAGCTATTATTTGAAATAACCTGCCAAAGTATGAGAGAGAGTTATGCTTGTTTGAAGTTCCAGCAGATTTCGGCAAAAATAAGGAGGTGTAGGGTTTTTGGTTGGACAGATTTTGTATATTTTCTGTGTGAGGTTTAAGTGTGGCTGGGTTCCTATTTATATAGAGTAGTTATGGAATTAATTTAACTACTTTAAAGATTAGATTAAGGTAAGATAATTATCAGAATTAAATTCTATAATTATTCTCCCTTAATTTTAGAGATTTTATTTTCTAAGGTAATTATCAACCAAATAAATATTCAACTTAAAGGGAATAAAAACCAGAACTAACTACTGGACATTCCTTACCAATTTCGGCCATCACGCATCCTTTTCTTCAGGGAAAAAATGGTTTTTTCACCTCTACTGGCTTCTGAACTTTGAGAACTCCAAATTCGGGATCTCACATCCTTCCCTCCTTATAAGAATTTCGTCCTTGAAATTTTAGCACAAGTACCTAAGCAAACAAGTAAGGAAATTTTGCAAGCATAGATTCCTCAGTCTCCCAAGACTGTTTTTCAATTTGGCCAATATGCTAAACAACTCGTACCATAGGCATGCTTCGACTGTGAAGCTGTCGAATTGACCGAACTAGTATGGAAACTGGCTGTACAGGATAGGATAGGTCTTCAGTAACTTCGACTGGCGGTTCTTCGAGCACATGAATAGGGTCTTGGACATACTTTCTCAACATTGAAACGTGAAGCACGTTGTGAATTCTTTCTATATTTGGAGGTAAGGCAAGTCGGTATGCAACAGAGCCGATTCTCTTGACGATGTCATATGGACCAATGTAACGAGGTGCTAGTTTACCTCGCTGCTGAAAACGAAGGACACCTTTCCATAGGGCGACCTTCAAAAACACCTTGTCACCTACCGCAAATTCCAGCTCCCTTGGGAGATTATCGGGCTGGTTTTAGCCATTTTCGAATCAAGTTCAACTGCTTTGTTGCTTGATCAATCAATTCCGGATTGTCTAGGCATCTTTTGCCTACTTCATTCCAGTAAATGGGTGTTCTGCAACGTCTCCCATATAATGCTTCATAAGGTGCCATACCTATACTTATATGAAACCTATTATTGTAGCCAAATTCTGCCATTGGTAGGCATCGGTCCCAACTGGTATGCTGGTCCAACACACTCGCACATAGCATATCTTCGAGTGTCTGAATCGTCGTTTCTGATTGATCATCGGTCTGAGGATGAAATGCTGTACTGAAATTCAATCTCGAACCCAGCGTATTCTGGAATTTCTCCCAAAAATGTGATGTTAAACGAGGGTCACGATCTGAAATGATAGAAACTGGCACTCCATACAATTGAACAATCTCGTCCAAGTAATGAACAACGAATTTCTCTAATATATCTGTCACATGTATAGGAAGGAAGTGTGCAGATTTCTTCAATCGATTTATGATTACCCAAATGGCATCGTATCCTCGCTGCGATCTAGGCAAACCAGTTACAAAATCCATCGTGGCATGCTCCCGCTTTCATTCTAGAATCGGAAGTGACGGAAGTAGACCAGTGGGTCGTTGATGTTCGATCTTGACTTGTTGACATACGAGGCATCGGGAAACGAACTCAGCAATATGGCGTTTCATGTTTGGCCACCAATATTGCTCCTTTAAATCTCGATACATCTTAGTGCTTCTGGGATGGATAGCGAACTTCGAACTATGCGCCTCAGATAAAAGAAGATTACGAATATCAACAGCTTGTGGAACACATACCCGGTTTCTGAAGATAAGCACTTCATCATATCGCACTCTGAATTCACGAACTATGGCATCAACACCATCAGAAAGTTGCTTCCAAATTTTAATTAGTTTCGGATCCTCTAATTGCTGATTTTGGATCTTTTCAATCAAGGTAGGCATGACTTTGATTTGTGCCAATAATAAACCATAAAATTCAGTGTCCAGAGCACACGGGTAGCTTTTAAATCCAACAGCAGAGGCAGGAAATGGGTATGCATGTAAGCCAAAACCGATGGGGAAGTAGTATGAAACTTTCGGCCTAGAGCATCAGCGACAACATTCGCTTTTCTAGGATGATATTCGATGATCAAATTGTAGTCTTTAATTAGCTCCACCCATCTTCGTTGTCTCATATTCAACTCTTTTTGCGTGAGGAGGTACTTCAGGCTTTTATGATCAGTGAAGATTCTGCACATCTCGCCATATAGGTAATGCCGCCAAATTTTCAACGCAAACACCACGGCTGCAAGCTCCAAATCATAAGTAGGATAGTTGCTTTCGTATGGTCGTATTTGTCGGGAAGCATAGGCAATGAGCTTCCCTTTTTGCATTAATACGCATCCAAGTCCGGATTTCGACGCATCACTGTACACCACGTATTCCTTCCCTCTGACTGGTAAGGTGAGGACTGGTGCGGAAACCAATCATCTTTTCAACTCTTCGAAACTTCGTTAGCATTTTTTTCTTCCACACGTACGGCTTTCCTTTGCTCGTTAATTTCGTCAATTGTCCGGTAAGTGAAGAAAAATTCTTCACAAAGCGACGGTAGTATTCGGCTAAGCCAAGGAGACTACGAACTTCGAACACAGTTCGCGGGGATCCCAAGCAACTACAGCATCAATCTTCTTCGGATCAACAAGGACACCTAGAGCGGAAAAAACATGGCCAAAGAAACCAACTTCGTGTAACCAGAATTCGCATTTGGAGTATTTTGCGAACAACCGCCGATCCTTCAAAACATTCAACACAATTCGCAAGTGCTTAGCATGTTCCTCTTCCGATTTTGAATAAATTAGAATGTCGTCGATGAAGACTATCACAAATATGTCACCATATCAGGGCTAGCTTCGGCATCAATCAAGGTGAACAATCTCATTGGTCTAGGTTGCATCTCACTTGCGGATCCGTTGGGTGGTCCTCCTGGGGTGCGTGTTGGTGGGATTGACATACCCACCTCGGCCTGCATTTGGTATGCCTATGATATGCCTAGGTTTTGTGTAGTCCATTTGAACATGGCTCATCTCACCACAATTATAACATAGACGTGGCTGCGGATTCCACGTATATCCATTAGAATTCGGACCAGAAAAGTTATTTCTGTTGTTACCTCCATTGCGGCCATTGTTTTTCAGAGGATAATACCACAAAGGATAGGGTTCCGTACGCCGATTGAACTTCGAATCTCGCCTAAAAGATCCGCCATTAGTGGCTGTGGATGGATTCCTAGTTTGCACGTTCTTCTCGACTTCGGTTGTGGCAACAATTAGTTCTTGCAAATTCTGCACCGGTGTCGTACCAATGATGGATTTGAGTTCAGTACTCAACCCATCCTGAAATCTTCTCGCAAAGTAGTACGGTGAGCGATCCACTTCAGGTGAAAATTGGGACAACTCCCTTAATGCCTTCTCATATTCCAGCACCGATCGGGTGCCCTAGTCAAGCTTGTAGAAAGCTTGTTGCTGCTCGCATTTATGGAATCTTGTATAAAACATTTGGTCAAACTCATACCGAAATTCCTCCCAAGTCAGCAAACGATCGTCGAATCGCAAGCTCACGGCTGTCCACCATACGAGAGCTTCTCCCTCAAGTAGGAAAGTGGCGATCGCAACCTTCTCATCATCCGAGATACGTAAGAACTAAGACACTCGGCACAAGGTGTCTATCCATTCACGAGCGGCAGCAACTCCATCTAAACCATTGAAATCTTTACATCCCAATTGCAAGTTTCCTTCAACAATGTTGTAATCATGACGGTAAGTCTCTCAGCTTCCTTAAAAGGAACCGGATGTACAGGCTTAAGTGGAGGAATAGGTTCTTCCACGGGCGCTAGTGCAAGAGCATTCTGAAATTGCGCCTTCATACGTTGTTGATTCGCAGCAATCCCTTGCAATATGTTTAAGATTTGTGCCATCACAAGATCGATAGCTGGTGCCTCATGTTGATTTTTGGGCTCAGCTTGGCCTCCCTGCTCAATTTGTGCATTCGGCTCCTCTTGCTCAACAGGTTGCTGTTCGGCCTGAACCTCATACCTACCCCTTCGACCCCTTTGTACTCTTGGCCTTGCCATACTATACGAATACACAATCGTCACTCAACACATAACCCAAATATGAAATTATAAAAAGAAGTGGTACCTAGGGAGAGGCATGCACTGGACAGTACGCATATTCTGAAAAAAAAAACACATGCACCTAAGTACACACAAATTTCGGAATTCATATGTACACATGCAATGCACACTCGACACTCATATCAATACACAATATACTCTCGGTAATCATCATCAAGCATTAAACAAGCATAGATTCACACAATCCATATTCGACAATCATGCAAACTCACACCCCATGCATTCGGCAATACACATCAGCAATCACATGCATATACATTCGGCAACATAGAAATCACATAAGGACAGTTGGTAACATGCCCCAACAACATACACATACTCGGCAATGACAAGAAACACAACAAACATTCACCGAAACACGTCAAGGCATACTGGGCATAAGAATATACAAAACACACAGCAAATCAAATTATCATTCTCATCATTTAAATCTTACAAATCAATCCCTTTATAGCATTAGTTCACTTTCGGTATTAGCCCCTAAGTGAGTGAGTGTGTGCGCATGTTCTTACCTACAAACACAAAATCAACAAACAAGTTAGCATATAATCAATTTATATTCCTTAAACCATGCTCCGCTACCAAACCTATAATGACCCCAAATCCTAACCTATTATTAATTACTCCTATTAGGTCTCTTACCGCCGTAAAACCCAAAAAAGTCCAAAAAAAAAAACTAAATTAGGACCTATCTGAATCCCACAAGACTTACTCATCTAACTTTTGATTTTTAATATATTCTTTCTATTCTTAACAATTGGAGCATGATATTGGACATTCATTTTGGTATCATACGGAGTGAATAAAACATCAACGAAAGTCTTTAAACTGAGTCATTGGAACTGTAACACACAAGTCCCATAAAGATCTAAAAATTCAACATGTAAACCTCCTAATTTAATCCAGAAACAAACCATCAAAGGAGGGACTTAAATAACCAGAAAAAAATCCAATCAAGGTTCATGTTATGTGCGTAATCAATCAAGAAACAGGTATGCAAATGTGATTCGATATTGCCCAGTTGTGCAGCCTTGACCTCACACACTGGTACCACGAGCAGAGAATGTACCTAAGCCTGAAAAATGGTGAAAATAACAGGATGAGATTACAAGAATCTCAGTAGGATCACAACATCATAAGATCTACAGAAATTCTAAACAAACATCTCCCAAACAACATCAGATCATCCCTACTCAACTATAGGTATCAAGAAATTCAAGAATCAATCAATGGGATAGGGCCGAAACTAAGGCTGAGGGAGGACTACAACAATTTCAAAAATCAGAAGTACACAAGCACGTAAAACTCATCAGATTACTCTCGGCAGTAGGAAAAAGAAAGGCCATCTCCTTCCATGTGTGTTATCCAAGGCTTTGCTGCAAAAAGGATAAAAGGTTAACACATAAACTAAACAGCAAGCCTATTCATCTTGCCAGCACACAGGACTAGGGCTTCTTGCCAGCACATAGGACAAGACAGCTAGCTAGCACACAGGACTAGGCATCTAGCCAGCATACAAGACTAGGCATCTAGCGAGTTATTGCTAGGGATTACCACCCATGTGACTCTCTTACCCGTAAGAGCCTCCCCTCTCCCAAAGAGCATCAGCATTTACCCCGAATGGCCACCGGAATAGGATCCTGACACACAAACACATACAAGCACACACATGCAAGCACAAAGCATAATACCATAACAAGATATCCTCAATCATGTCAAAACACAATCAGCATGTTCAATACTCACAACATATGCAAATTAGGCACACATAACCTATCTCAAGGGTTCGGTATAGCTTAAGTAATCATATCCCAATCCGCAATTCATGTATACACCCTACAATCAATTCCTATAAAATAATAATAGAGGTATGCATCGAAAATAACCAACAAGCAACAAGGATCTCTAGAGAAACCGATGAGGCATAGATCCTATCTCTCTTTTCTTTGAACAAGAAGCTAATCCTTTTCCTTTATTTAATGGTTCCAAACCACCTATAGCATCACAAGGAAAAGACAAAACCAAACTAAGGATACATACTCAATAACCAATTGAATACCCTATTTTCTTACCAATTTCACTCGCCAAACCTCTCAGAAACCAGTGATAAGATGTCGTAAGTGCCTCCCCCTTGGATGTGTGATGTGATAGCCAAGAACTTAATAAGATTCAAACTGAATTACCATCTTAATTAACTATACAAATTTTGGCACTAAAAGTAGGGCACAAGACAAATTGCAATTTCTTGCATACAAGGTGTAAGGGTTGCAATTTCATATTAACAAAGGAGGATTAGGTGTTTATAACTTGTACAATCAAAAGAAACAAAGATCAGAATCCAATAGGTTAATCAATTGATCAAGATAGGCAACAATAGGGCAAGGGTAGGGCATACTGATTTCATGTATAGAGAAGATTCATACGATGAATTCATGATTTTACAAGATGAATGGATGCTAACCAGTCATACAAACAAGAGGAACAAGAGTAGAAATCAATTAAAGGCAGAATCACATAATCTTGAAACCTAATCCCGCTGAAATACCACTCAACTTTCGACAAACAAAAATTAACCCACAGAAAAAAAGCCCAAGAGTTTTGGAAATATGATGAAGAGAGCTTTCCAAAAAGCTATTATTAGCAAGAATCCGACATAGGATGAGAAAGTTATGCTATTTTAAAGTTCAAGCAGATTTTGGCAATTCCTTCAAAATACGATTTAACTTTTAACAAAGAAAAACTAACCTCCAGACAAAAAAACCCAAGATGGTTGGAAATAGGACAGAAAGATCTTTCCAACAAGCTATTATTTGAAATAATCTACCAAAGTATGAGAGAGAGTTATGCTTGTTTGAAGTTCCAGCAGATTTCGGCAAAAATAGGGAGGTGTAGGGTTTTTGGTTGGACAGATTTTGTATATTTTCTGTGTGAGGTTTAAGTGTGGCTGGGTTCCTATTTATATAGAGTAGTTATGGAATTAATTTAACTACTTTAAAGATTAGATTAAGGTAAGATAATTATCAGAATTAAATTCTATAATTATCCTCCCTTAATTTTAGAGATTTTATTTTCTAAGATAATTATCAACCAAATAAATATTCAACTTAAAGGGAATAAAAACCAGAACTAACTACTGGACATTCCTTACCAATTTCGGCCATAACATATTCTTTTCTTCAGGCGAAAAATGGTCTTTTCACCTGCACTGGCTTCTGAACTTCAAGGACTCTAAATTTTGGGTTTCACAAAAGATGTCCTTCATTTTTAGCAGCGAGGAAAGCTAGCACCTACTTATATTAGTCCATATGACATCACTGAAAGATTTGGTCCAGTTGATTATTGACTTGCTTTACCTCCGAGTATAGAAAAAATCTATAGTGTGTTCCATGTTTCAATATTTAGGAAGTATGTCCTGCTCATATTCTTGAAGATCGACCAGTTGAAGTTGCTGAAGAACTATCCTATCTCGTAGAACTAGTTTCCATACTAGATTGATATGTTCATCAGCTCTGCAGTCGAAATGTTCCTAAGGTCCGAGTTGTTTGGCGTAGTTGCCAAATTGAGGAGCAGTCTTGGGAGACTGAGGAATCATTGTGAGTGAGATACCCTCACCTGTTTCCTCAGGTACTTGTACTGAAATTTTGAGGATGAAATTTATATAAGGTGGGGAGGATATGTGACCCTAATCCTCAGTGGGTTAGATGCATAGAAGTCCCTGTGATGAAACCTAGGTACTGATATAGCTGAAATGACCATTTTTCCCCTAAATAAATAGAAGGGTGATGGTCTACAATGATTATGGCGAATCTTCCTTATTTTAATTTTGGTATTTTATTCATTCTTTCCTAATTTTTTTCTTTCCTAAATTGAGAATTTTAGAACCACCTTTTAGAAGGTTTATCTATTAAGCATTATCCGATCTTATTTAAGCTTAAAAGTAGGGAAAATTAATCCCTTAGGCACCTATAAATGGCATGGCTGGCCACCCCATAAATCCACACAACTGATTCTCTCTTTTGCTCTAAAAAACACAAGATTTCTCTCCCTTTTCTTTCTTGTGTGTGCCGACTTTTACCCTAATCCCACAAGTGCCAAAATTTGTCATCCTTCATCTGATCCTTGCATGTGATAGCTTGCTGGATTCCTCTTTTCGTGTTGTATCTTCCTAGCTTGAAATCAAAATTAAAAGGTTTGTTCTTCCTTTTTATTTTTGGTGCCGAGTTCCCTACTTTGATGTGTGTGCTGAAATTCCTTCATCTCTTCTTAATACTCTTGAATTTTTTCCTCTTATTCGTATGAGTATCTGGCACCTATTCCTCTTTTATTTTATGAAATTGCAACCTATATCTTTATGTATGTTGAAATTGGCAATTCCTTCCCTAATACCCTAAATGTGCCAAAATTTTTCCTTGAATGGGATTGAATAATCCGATTGATGCTTGTTGAGTTCTTGGCCATCACATAACACATTCAAGGGGAGGTTACAAATGCATCCAATCTCTGGTTTTTGGTAGGGTTTTGTGAGTAAAATCGGTAAGGGACCGTAGGATGTCCTTTAGATTTCTGGTTTGATTTTGCATGGTTAATTTTATGTTTTCCTTGTCTTATGTTTGGTTAGGTATTTCTGATCCTAGTGACAAAGGAAAAGGACTAGCTATTTGTTCAGAAGCGTGAGAGATAGGATCTATACCTCATCGGTTTCTCCGGAAATCCTTTCACTTGTTTACTGATTTCGGTTTGATTGCTAAACTTATGCGTGCTTGCGGATTACTTGTACATGCTTGAGGATTGATTGCTGGTTCCTTAGGTGATTTGAAACCGATGATTAAGGATTGACTGTCCTTATTTGGTTTGGTCATATGATATTGGTTTGTGTATTGTCTTATGACTTGTTTAAGGATACCATGTTATGTTGCTATGCCTTGTACTTGCTTGTTTTTACTTGTACTTGTATGTGTATTAAGATCCTCGTTCCAGTGGCCATTCGTGTAAGTGATTGATGCTCCTAGTGAGAGGAGAGGTACTTACCATATTGGGAGGCTTATGGGTGGCAATCCCTAGCAAGAGCTCGCTGGATGCCTAGTCCTTGTGTGGCTGGATGCCTTGTCCTTATGTGGCAAGATGTGTTGTCTTTGTATGGCAAGATGTCCAGTTCTTTTGTGGCTCAGATGCCCTTGTCCTTGAGTGGCTCGGATGCCCTTGTCCTTGTGTGGCTCGAAAGGGTTGTCCTTGTGTGGCTCGAAAGGGTTGTCCTTGTGTGGCAAGATAGAATAACTTGTTGTGAGTTTGTTTGATACTATTTTCTCACTTTTGCAGCATAGTCTTGGAAAAAATAGGCAGATCTTATGATGTTGTGAGATTTTTATAATCTCATTTCGCTGTTTTTTCCCCTTTTCAGGCTTAGGTACATGTTCTATTGGTGGTACTGGGGTATGAGATCAATACTGCACGGCAGAACGATTTGCATCACATTCGTATTACACTTCATTGCTAATTTTTTTTATTACGCAATTCTCTACATATGTATACATGTTAGGACTTACCTTTTGGCTTCCAATTTCTGTTCCTTCCCTTTTTATTTCCGAAACTTACTATGAACAAATATTAGAGTTTGAGAATCCTTCGGGACTTGTGTATTATAATTCCACCGATTTTCTGCACTTATGAAAGCCTTATGCTGATGTTTTCATTCACTCCGTAATATGCCAGAATATTGACTAATGAATTACATGCTCCAACCTTTAAAACATCTTAATTGATTAATAAAATTGATAACTAGTAAGATTTGAGCCTTGTGGGATTCAGATGAGTCCTTAGGAGGGCTTGTTCGGGTTTCGTGGCAGTAGCCCTTATAGGTTGGGTTTGGTCCTTATAGGCTGACTATCAGAAGGTTTGCCCAGTGCTCGACATGGTGGCCTGGAAGAAGTATGTGAACCAACATAAGTACTACTTAGTCTCGGGGCTTTTAAAGGCTGTGAGGCATTACGCCTCGGCTTCGGAAAATCTCAAGACACATGGCCAACCTCGTCATAGTTGTAGCACTTCTGCAAATCCAGACAAGGAGGGATGCGGTGCTGATGGCAGCTAGCAACCATGACATAGACGGTTGACTCACACTATGAGTAGAAGCAGCTGGATGTGACCAGGTGGTCCCGTGACTACCTCCTCAAAAATGGGATGGCGTAAAAGGATACAGTCTTGCTAAACGGCTTGGTTTGTGGTCATGTCTTGAACCATGCTGAATCGGACCTCTGCCTGAGAGAAAATCTCTACGGTCTTGACTATGAGTCTTCTGACTCTGAGCCATCTTCCAAGCGTCGGTGGCAGCAACAACCAAAACCTGAAGATCATAAATCGGCATGTTGCCATAGTCGATTGGATATCACTGCTCAACACATCCTGCAAACGATGGGCTAAATTTGCCTCGGTACGATCCTCAGCTGGACTAAAATGAGACAACTCCCTCAGCTCTGACTTGAACTCCAACATAGACCGGGAACCTTGCTTCACCTTATAGAAAACTGACCTCTTGTAGAACTGGTTGTTGAACTCGCCTAGAAACTGATCCCATGAAAGCTGTTGATCTCCATACATCAAACTCACTACATTCTTTGATAGAGCTTCCTTCTCAAATAGAAAGGTGGCCAAGGAAACTTTGTCCTCCTCAAAAATCTGGAAAAACTGTTCAGACTAGCAAACTATATCAAGCCACTCCTGGGCTACGACCATGTCTAATGTCTTGGAAAAACTCTTGCAACCTAATCGACGGGCTCTCTTCACCAATTTTATAATCATCACTGAGAGTCTCCTGACACGCTACTACTGAACTGGATCTACTAGCTGTTGCATCGACGCTGTGGGTGCTACTGCAGCAGGAACTGGCTGAACGGGCACCTTAAGCAGTACTGGCACTTGAACTAGCTGCTACTGAGCCACTAACTGCTGCAATGTTGCCCGTATCGTGGCCAAAATCTGAAGTATGGCCAGATCTTGAATCGGCATGGCTGGAGCTACAGGGGCAGCCTAAGCTACCTGTGAGCTATGGGTGTTGTGTGATTAACAAGTGCAGCTGGGGTTGGCTGATCCGCCTTAACATCGAGCTCGGTTGACCCGTACTGACTTGCTACTCCCATCCTGGCAATCTTGTGCGACGGTTCTATGCATCTTTGCCATAAAAACCGAACAAACCATGCATAATATTCTGTAAGCCTAAGATCTCACACAAATAACTTAAACAAAAGGTGTTGGACTATGCACGTGCAAGTGAGTTTAAAACATGAATTTTGAAAATATTTTTGAAATTGATTTTGTAAAACCATGCTCCGCTGTCACCTTTATAAGGACCCAGACACAAAAATCAAGCCCTTAATGCTGTGAAACCCAGACAAGCTCAACACGTGGAACAATCCGAATCCCACAAGGCTTTGAAGACTTTTCAAACGCAATTCTCAAAATAAATGTATTTAATATTTAAAGGAATGAAGCATGTAAAATAAGAAACAAACATCTAGTATATCATCAGAGTGAACAAAATACCATAGTAGAAGAATTTATTAAATAAATAAAAACACAAAACAAAAGATGGATCCATACAGTCACAAGCCCCAAATCACTAACCGGGCTTAAAGCCCCCAACATCCAAATCATAACCAACAATGTTGTAAATATCTAAGGAAATAATAATAATTAAAATATCAAAGTAAGTCAAAAAAGGAAATTCCAGAAAGGGATAGTCCAGCTAAGTTGTATGAAGCTCATATCTCGAAACACTACCTATGGCTCACGAACTACTCTTGAAAGGGAGAAACAACAACGGGAGAGATAATGATGTCAATAGGAGTCATCGCTTCATATGTCCAACGGGAAACAAAGGCATATCCTAAGCAGAGAAGAAATGATTTACTAAAAAAATGAGCATATAATTGATGCAACCCAAATGACACAAAAATCATTCATTTGATTTTATAACATAAAACATAGTTCCAAGCCAATAAGTTATGACTCCATACACACAATAAAATGCATGCCAATAGTGCTTAACAAAACCTATTGAGGTGGACAAACCTATTGAGGTGGACAAAACAAATCACTACTTGAGTGATCCCTACTAAAGGGAAATCGGAAGCCCATTGACAGTGTTAATTAAATTTTTTAAAAGTATACTTATACGTAACCCCTACTGCCAATGTTGTTTGAGACTAGGCAGAGAAAAACAACACGTATCGTACCCGTCTCAATACTTAATACGAACCAACTTGCGAAGGACATCGCAGGCAAATGAAGACAACACTCATACAACTCCCAACCAGGTAAGAAACTCTCCCTTATAATTAGGATTCCGTATACTCACCTCGTATTGTTCAAGCGAACGTTTATTGAGACAGATACCATACTGAATACAAAATATTTATTGAACATTATTGTGAGATCCCATCTATTGTATTGCCGGTCAGAGGCAGCGTCAATGGTAGCGTTAGTGCCAGCGGCAGCGCACCGATGCTACGTTGTTGGTTTGTGAACACGGCCGTAGGAAGCTTTTAAGTAACCCATAGTGAAACTGAGAGTGTTTAAGTATGATTGTGAGTGAGATAGGTTAGACGATCGAGGTTGAGTCAGTGGAAAACAAACCAGGTTGATTTCGGTCCGTTTTAAGCGACCGCGAGCCGTTTGGGCCAAAATTTTGTGTTTTGGGCTGTTTGCGATTTTGTTTTTTTTCAGGCTCAATCCTTATGTATAGCTTTACATACTCAAAGAAGTTGTTGGGCCATTTGGTTGACATTTCACGAGCCCATTGGGCTCATTTGTGATGAAAGGGCCATCGATTGCCCAGTCCAGCCTTGTTGAACTTTTGGGATCAAAACCCATCAGCACAAGCCCACACTTCATCCTTTAAATACTTCTCTTCCAGAAGTGACCAGCACATTCCAACCCTAACTCGTTTTTCTCCTTCCTTCACCCTTCCAACCTACCAAAATCCAAACTTTTCCCAATTTTACCCCAAAAACTTGTGGGGGATTGTCCCAAAACACTTTCCCATCAATTTTCTACACTTTTCCACTGTTAGTTTGATGTCTAAGGCCTGATTTTGAGGTGTTCTTCATTCTGGCCGAAAATTGCAGAGTTGTTGGTAAGTGATTAATCTTTGGTTTTCTTTTGGATTGGTTGATTTATTCAGGTTGCTAGTGATGTGATTGAGTGTTTTTGATGGATGGAAATGCCTGAAAACAACCTATTATTCTTGTCTAAATTTCGGATGAACAGTACTAGGGGGTTGTTGAGACATGTTATTGATCATGTTGGTGTATTTGTTCCTTGTTAATGAAGTGGTTGTGGGCAGTATTGATGGGAAGGGTGTTGTGCGCAACCTGCGAGGGTCCATAGAATTGTTTTCCTTTATTTTCCCTTTGATTCCTTAATTAGATATGCTTAGTATGGTTGTATGGTTTGTGCTTGTTTAGGTGGTACCGGATCGATCAGTAGAGGCAAGGATATTGTGGGAGAACCATCGACGTAACGAGAGGTGGGAATTTATGTTTCATTTGTATACGCGTAACATTTTGTTTTCAGAATCAATGTTTTGGTTTGAATGGAGGCATGACTTGAATTATGTTTAACATTTTGTTAGAATCATAATTTGCTTGCCATGTTTGAATGCATCAACTGTATATTCAAAAGTTGAAGCAAGCTGACTTGTTTGGCGTATACGAATTTTCATACGTGTTTTGCAACCTCCCATACGATGTGATTTTTCATCTCCTTATACATGTTTGTTATTGTGGCTGAATACTTTGAATATTATTTTGAGATTTTTGTCACCTGAGTTACATGATGGAAATGTTTAAATGTGTGCATGGAATATCCGATGAATTTTTAGATTTAATAACCCATACTTGATAACTTTGCTATTTGGTCACTAACCGGTCAAACTCTCTGATTTCCAATAAGGACCTTGATGATGTTTATACCCTTTTGTACCACTTGGAAAAGTGTTTTCAACCCCAGGAAGGCTTATTTTTAGTGTGATAAATTATGTTATGTGTTTATGCATTATGTTTTCAAAAAGAAAGGTACCACATATAAGTGCTTTCTCGGCACTGTACCGACTGGAATTGACAGTTACTTCTGGATCCAGTTAGGTAAGTATATGGAGTCCTTATAGAGATGACAGTTGCTTACCTTTGAGAGGTATGGTTGGATATATGTATGTATGTTGAGTGCTGTGTGCACTATGAAGGGAAAGGCCTTATATATGCTTCATATATATATTACGACATTATATTACGTGTGCACAAAATTGAATGTGATAGATTATGTTTCTCCATTCAATTTTGGACAATGTTGATGGTGGGCTTTGTTTATATATATGCTATAATTGAAAACCATCAGTAGGCTTTTATGTAACCCTTTAGCGGGGGTTACGTGAAAGTGGTTTGTGTCCACCCCGTTATGTTTTGGGCATAGTAGCCAAAGATCAAAACTGTGCTCTATGAAGCTCTTGTATTTATTTCCTTATGTTGTTTGGTGTGTGCACATAGGATGGATACATAGAAGAACATAAATTGTAATGGTTTGAATAAATGCTTGATACTATGATTTGGTTTTGTCTCCATTCCACCGTTTATGCTTACGATGCGGTAACTTCCACTAAGGTCCTTGATCTCACCCCCTCTCTATTGTTTGTTTCAGGACTAAGTTGTGAGAGATAGCTGTTCAAATTCGAGGTTCATATCCCGGTATTGGTCGTAGGGCTAAACAAATGCACATGCACGTTTTTGGACTCAGCATCCTTCACATCTTCTTGTATCTTTAATTATTTGTGCATTTTGCTAGTGCATATGTATACAATTCATGCTTGCATACTCTAATATTTTTTATATATAAGAAGTGGTGTTGTTTTGAGTTTCTGGGGATCTGCGAGTGTGGACTCGAGGTGTTGCATGTTTGAGGCCGTATGGCCCGTTGTATGTGATCTGGTATTTTCGCTGTATGTGTTTGTTACTCTGTTGTTTGTAAGTTATGCTGAGTATCAATTGATGCGTGCCATGTTTTGAAAGAAATAAGTCAAATATTGTGTATTTATTACCATTAGCAAAACAAAGTTGTGTAGTTCCGCTTGGTCCACCAGTTGGGACAATCAGGGTTGCACGACGATGAGGCTCCCGGTTACCGGGAACGGGTCCTCACAATTATGCTTATTTTAAACCATAGTGTAGAATAATATATTTTTATAAAAACTATAGAACATACCATGCATCAAGATATCCTCAAGTTCCACCATCATAAGTCAACTTATAGTTACATTAAGCCAATAAATAATATTTATAAAATCCACCAATACTAATCTTTTGAAGTCTAATTTAAATATAAGTAATAAGAAATATAAATCTATAAATTTATTTTTATTTAAGTCCACAAGCTAAACTTTTGATTTATTAGGCAACAATTAACCGTAAGCCATAATTTATAGTTAATATATTAATATTAATATTAATATATATATAAGTCTATATCATATGTTAATATTTTAGTCAAGCCTAATTACCTCATCTCAATACCCATGAACTAAAGGCCAAGGGAAAAGAAAAGGATTCTACGCTTCACAAAGATTAGTTGGCAATAAAGTTAATTCGCTTCACAAAATATTAGATGGGTAATAACAGTAATGCGCTTCACAAAAGATTTATTGGCAACCAAATTAATTATGACATTAATGGCAAAGAGAAAATAGTTGAGGACAATTAAGTTTTGCTTAAATATATCTGACCATATTTGTATATTATGCTGTGGATCATGATTTACTTATTTTAACACAATAAATATATTTAATAAGTTACCTGGCATATCTAATATGGAAGGCCTCATATACTCCGCTCCTAAATATCAGCTAAAAGGCACGCTTAATTTGGAAAATAAAAAAAGATTACCAAGGTCAACCAAGAAGGGCTGGGCACAAGGAAAGACTAAAAGAAAAGGGGTATTGACCGTGCATCAACAAATCAACACAGTAGAAGTATTAGTCAATAGTATACAAGAAATTAAGGATATGACAAAAATAAAAGGAAACAAGGGTGCGGCTGCTTTTATTTTAAAGGCAATAGTTAACTAAAAAAAATTGAAGCATCTTTTCATTTAAAGTTGTTGGCGGCAAAAGACAAAAGAAATAAGTAGGTGCGACGTTTGGCAAAATAAATATATTTGCTATATTTATATTTTGTCAAAACCTATTAGCCCTAGAAACGAAAAGAAGCAAACCGATGCTTGACAGCCAAAAGAAGAACATAAAGAAACAAAAGAGAGACAACAGCATAATCAAGGGTGGTGGCATATTATGTTAAAAAGAAAAAAAATAAAAAAATGAGCAACAAGAAAAAAAATAATTTCCAATCAAACATATGAGGCTTAGTCTCCTATCTCGTGTGAAGAATGATCGATGGTAAGACCTTTGCCTTTGTCATATGATCTGGATCCAGAACCACCTGAATTAAACAAATGTTAGAATCTACGATTGCAAACCAAAATCAAAATACAAAAAAGAGGAATCCTATTGATCCCTCACCAATTTTCAATGCCAACAAAATCTACTAGGCTTAACATGAATAATCGAGCAGTGAAAAAGAAGAGAGCTTCACATGAGTGTTAGATTGGAAAGAGGATTGCACGCCTATCAAGAAAATGAAGAGTAAGGTTTGGCATCATGAAAATGAAGAGTGAGGAAAAGGCAAGGGTTTTCGTTTGAAAAAAAAATAGAAACGGCTAGGGTAAACTAACAAGCTTAAGGAGGGTTTATATAAGCCAACGCTGAAAACCCTAATGGATGGGCTCAAAAATTGAGTCTGGCCCGGAAATGGTCAAATTTCTTATGTTTTTTTATAAAAATTATTATTATATTATATTATTATTTTAATTATAATTTAGTTAAATCGGAATATAAACCCTATACAATGTTATTTTGGAAAGTCACCAAATGAGATCATTTTAAGGATATGATTGAGAATGGCCATTAATGTGAAACGACGTTGTTTCACGTAGGGGTTGGGCTTCAGTTGGGCTCCGGTTTGGCCGTATCCAATAACCTGTAGACTCTGGGTAATATAACTGGAGAAATACCCAGATTGGGTTTACTTGTGTTAGGCTGGAGAACTCAGAGATTTTGTCAGCATCTTAGGCGATTCTTCATTCTGAATTGATTGGTGTAATTATTGAACCGATTCTTGCCCTAGGTATGCCGAAATCTTTTTTTCCTTAGATCTCGAGATTTAATGAGTGATTTTTTATGACTTTTTCTTGGGTTTGGTTGCGGAAAAAGAGGGGAGTGTTTCGGTGTAGACATCGACGTGAATCGTTGGCTAGAACGACCGATTTTTATCCTAGGGTTTCGACCTCTAGACATGTGTCCAGAGATTGAAGACGATAAGTCATCTAGGGTTGTGGCAACCGACATGTCTTTAGTTTAGGAAGGTCAAACCGGGTTTAGATCAAACCAAACAAAGTCAAACAAGATTTAGTTAGACTAGGTCGAACTAAACTGAGTCATATCGTAGTTGGATATGACCAAAATCGTAGGATGAATGAGGTTTTAACACATGGCAATGTCTGGTGATGACACATGTCTTGTTAACTTTTCCAATTTTGATTGATTTTCCAAAAAATCCAAAAAATGATGAAAAATTCAAGAAAAATAGATAGAAAATGAAAAAAAATTATGAAAATTTTCTGAAAAATAAAGAAAAAATATGAGGAATTCAATGGAGTATAATTTGGTTATTTTGGATGTGAGACCCCGAATTTTGAGTCCTAAAGGTCCAGAAGCCAGTGTAGGTGAAAAGACCATTTTGCCCCTGAAGGAATGGATATGATGGCCAAAATGGTATGGAATGTCTAATAATTATTTTTGGTATTAATTTCCTTTGATTTGGTTCTTTATTGGTTGGTAATTACCTTAAAAATTAAAATCCCTAAAATTAATGGAGGATAATTACAGAATTCAATTCTGATAATTATCTTACTTTAATCCAACCTTTAAAGTAGGGAAATTAATCCCATAACTACCCTATATAAAGAGGAAGCTGGCCACACTTAAATCTTACACAGAAAATACACAAAATTCGTCTAACCAAAGCCCTACACCTCCCTATTACTGTCGAAATCTGTTTGAACTTCAAAGTAGCATAACTCTCTCACGATTTGTCGAATTCTTACAAGTAAAAGCTTGTTGGAAAGCTCTTTCCATCCTATATCCAACAATCTTGGGTTTATTTTCTGAAGGTTAGTATTTCCTTGTCGTAATTTAGGTCATAATTTAGCGGGATTAGTTCCAAAATTGTGTGATTATGCCTTCAATTGATTTTTTTGTTGTTTCTCTTGTTTGTATAATTGTTTAGCATCCATTCATGTTTTAAAATCATGAATTCGTTCTTTGAATCTTCTCTATACATGAAATTGGTATGCCCTACCCCTGTCCTATTGTTGCCTATCTTGATTAATTAATTAACCTATTAGATTTTGATCTTGTTTCTTTTGATTGTTCATGCTATAAACACCTAATCCTTCCTTGTTAACATAAAATTACAACCCTTATAACTTTTTAACATGAAATCACAACTTGCCCTATTGTCATATTCTTATTGCCAAAAATTGTATGTTTATTAGGAATGGTAATTCAGGTTGTTTCTTGTTAAGTTCTTGGCTATCACATCACACATCTAAAGGGGAGGCACCTGCGGCATCTGATCACTGGTTTCTAATAGGCTCAGTGAGTGGAATTGGTAAGGAAATAGGGTATGTACTTAGTTATTGGGTATGCATGCTTAGTTTGGTTTTGTCTTTGCTTTGTGATGCTATAGGTGATTCGGAATTATTAAATAAAAAGAAAGGAATAACTTCTTGTTCAGAGACAAGAGCTCATCGGTTTCTCTAAATATCCTTTTGTGTGCTTGTTGATTTTGGTACCTATGCTTGTGTTAATGTATGCGCATATATGTGAGATAGTATATGCATGAGTTACGGATTGATTTGAGGCTTACCTAGGCCATACCGAATCCCTTAAGATAGGTTATGAGTGCCTAGTTTGTATGTGTTGTATGTATTGAATATGCTGATTGTGATCTGACATGATTGAGGATACCCTGTTATGGCTGGCAATTCCCAGTTTGCGTGCGCTGGATGGCTAATCCTTGTGTGGCTAGACGACTTGTCCTTATGTGGCAAGATGCCTTTATCCTTGTGTGGTTTGGATGCCTTTATCCTTGTGTGGTTTGGATGCCCTTGTCCTTGTGTAGCTTGGATGCCTTATCCTTGTATGGCAGGATGAATAGGCTTACTGATTAGCTTGTGTGCCCCCCTTTGTGAAGTGAAGCCTTGGACAATACAGGTGGAAGGGGATGGCCTTTTCTGTTGATAAGATTGATTGATGATTTACCTGCCTGTGTACATCTGATTTTCGGAAGTTTTTGTATTCCACCCTCAGCCTTAACTTTCGGCCCTAACCTTATTGTTTGATTCTTGAATTGCGTGATCCCCCTTTAGTTGTATAGGCTGATCCAATGTTGTTTGGGAGATGTTTGTTTAAGATTTCTGTAGATTCTATGATGTTGTTGCCCTACTAAGATTCTTGTAATCTCATCTTGTTGTTTACACCATTTTTCAGGCTTAGGTACATTCACTTTTCGTGGTACCAGTGTGTGAGATCAAGACTACACGGCGGGGCAATATTGCATCACATTTGCATTCTTGTTTCCTTGGTTGCTTGCGCATACAACATAAACTTGATTGGACTATTTTCTGGTTTTTCAAGTCCCTCATTTGCTTGTTTGTTTCCGGATTATATTGGAGGTTTACTTGTTAGATTTTTAGAACCCTATGGGACTTGTGTGTTGTGGTTCCAATGATTCAATTTAAGGACTTCCGCTGATATTTTATTCACTCCATATGATACCAGAATACTTCTCCAATATCATGCTCCAATTATTGTAAGTACAAAGAATAAATATGCTAAAATTGGGAATTAAGATGGGTAAGCCTTGTGGGATTCAAATAGGTCCTTGATTTTGGGCTTGTTTGGGTTTTATGGCGGTAAGGGTCCTAATAGGAACAAATAATAATAGATTAGGATTTGGGGTCCTTACAGTGGATCTGATTTGATTGATTTGGATTGAGAAAAATCTCGTAAATTTTGTATAGGCGAATCTAGTCCCTAAGGACTGAGAGAGGGATCATATGATTTCAATTATGAGTTTTATATCCTATGAAATCAAAGATTAAGTGAATTTATGGATCATGATCTGTATAGGTGTTGAAACACATGCACTAGACCTTGAAGCCCAATTGAATGCCTCTAGAATAAGGTGAGTAGACTATCCCTAAATGTTTTCATCAATCATTTATGCTTCATACTTGCATTTCCGTGCTAAATGTGTGATTTGTCATAACATGTTTTTCATTGATGAAAAATCCCTTTCATCATGGAATTTTTTCAAATCGATGATTTCTTTGCTTTGATTCTAGTATGTAAAGAATGACATGAAAATCTATGTATCGTGTGAACAATTATATGGTGGATATGGTCATAAGGACCTTGCTATAAACAAACTCTAGAGGGTTTCAACTCTCTTGAATATGGTGATGATTTCTGAGTATATGTTGATGAGTGTGATGAATTAATATCTAACATGATATTCATTATTGGTAGCACTGGCCTGAATGTGAGGATGAGATAATTCGCCAATGCGAGTTTGGGATCGAGCTTGTAGAGTCACCACCACCGCTGCCTCGACAATGTTAGTGTGTTATATACCTATTCCTTTTCGAAGAAAACCACTGATTAGCTTCCTCGATTCCACAGCAGTGGGTTCAATGGAAGCAAATCCTTGCCAACAACAAAATCTACCACTACTATTCTATTTGAATCCCAATAAGCATAAAAATAACAAATAATTGTTATGTGTGATAAACCGTGAAAGCTTTGCTACTATTGATTGAGTCGATAGGATTCTATGTGTCTGTGCACTGTGATATTTCTTGTTCATTTATTATTTTTATTTTGAAATATTTGATTTGACGAAGAAAGAAAATCTGAAGGATTAAATACAGTCGAAGCAGTCTTACTCACCTTAAATTATAAGAACAAATTCAACATCCACTCACCCAGTTTTCCATGCCAGGTCTACTCAAGGTATTTGAAGTGGGGGCTAGGATGTGAGTGTGAGACCTTATCCCTACGAGTGTCCAGTCAGTGAGATCATTCAACGAGAAAACCCAATTTTGCCTGGTTTGACAAGTTTGACTAAAAGTTGACGTTTGACCCAAAAGAGTTGACTGTTGACCCGAGTGTTGACTTTAGATTAGATACAGTCATTTAAAGCCTAGGTTTGTGTCTAGGTCCCCAATGAGTGTTTTAGGTCAAGTGTCGAGGTTTGAATTAGTGGAAAACGATTTGAGCCGGCTCCGGGTCTGTTTTGAGTGACCGTGGGCCTTTATGCCGATTAACCCACTTTGAGCCCATTTATTATTTATTGAGCCCAATTTAACATTTAAAGCCCATTTTTAATGTTTTATGGTTTTAAATATTTTCAGGGCCCATTCGGGGCATATCGGGCCTTAAAACATTTATGTCGGATTTTTTCGGGATTTTGGGCCTAAAGTATAATAGGCATATGATTTATGCATCAGTTCTTCTTGCTATTACTTATGCATATGCTGATTGTGATTAATGTGTTATTGGTGACTATTGTACCTTTGTATTGAGAGTGTATTCTTGGATTTGAGACCTTGGTTGGTGGGCTTATTGTGTGTTGGCATTGTGGGTGTTGAGAGGGTTCATTTTGGGTGAGATTTGACACCAAAGATTGAGTGAAAATCAGTGAGAAACCCAGAAAATCATCTTGTGTGAGCACCCTGCCTAGATGGCACACACCAGTCGGGTGAGACACACCAACCAATCAGTGCATGTGCGAATTCTTGTCGAGGCCGCACTCACCAATCAGGTGAGATACACCAAGTGGTCTGTCCGTACAAAATTTCCCAAAAAAACAATTTCATTCTGAGTGAATCCTATTGATGAGTATAACCTTTTGTCATACATCTATGAGTGTTGTGAGGTCTTGAGGAACATGCCCTGAGGTTGTGAGAACCAATAGTGAGAATGCATACTTGATTATTACATGCGTTTCAATTTTTATAAAGATACAATATAAATATTTTTTTGGGGCAGAGTAGCCCGTGTGATAGTGACGCGTTCTGTGAATTTATAAAACCTATTGGGATGAACTGATTGCTGTTTGCTTTATAACTCATGCATTAGGTTTCATTGTTTCTGGAATCCTTTGAGTGCACTAATAGAATACATGGAAAATAATTGTGTTTAAATCAATTATTTTATAATCATGTTTTCCATATGCTTCTATTCCATCGGATATACTTATGACACTGTAACTCCTACTGAGGTTTTTTGATCTCACCCTCTCTTGTTGATCTTTTCAGGGCTAGCTCAAGTGCTTCTAGCTGTCCGTCTTGAGATCGAGTTCCCGATATTAGTCTTAGGGCTGGACTATTTCACTTGCATGTTTTGGAGGCTCGACATGTTTATATTTTCCTATCTTTATGCTCTTGTGTTATGCATAACTTAATATGGACTATGATTTTTTTTTAGACCTGTTATGGGCTTGGTGTTCAGATATTGATGATAGATATGCATGTATTAATTGGATTCCCATTTATGTTATGAGATGCGTGCCTTGGGTACTTTTTGTGGATTTATGTGCTTGTGTGTATGGACTCAGTGTGTTGCATGTTTCGGGCCGTGTGGCCTGTTGTATATGGTTTAAGACTTCTACTGTATGTGTTTGCGTACTCCGTTGATTATTTATGCAGGGTGTATTATGTGACATGACATGCTCCTTTTGAAATAAAAATTCAATTTAGTACGTATTTTTGGGTTACTGGTTTCAAAAAGTTAACGCGAGCCTTGTGTGGTCTCAATCAATCCATGTGTTGGGTCGATCGGGCCTACATGGCAATGAGGGTCCCACTTATTAGGAATGGGTCCTCAGAGGGTTGGTAGGTGAGCATGGTTATTCACGTGTGCATTGAGTGCAAAATTGTTTTGAAATAGCATATTTTACAAGTGCATCATACTCACTGCACATGCATAATCTAGCATAGAGTTGTTAGAGGTTTTATTTGTCTGTAGGTTTATATCTATGATTGTGTGTCCAATAAGTAGAGATGACCCGTGGTAGAGGTCGCAGTGCTTATAGAGGTAAGTTCATATTAGAGAGCTCAGATGCTCGAGGGCTAGCGGTAGGTGTGGGTCAACCACAGGGTGCACCAGAGGCATAGCTAACTTAGGCAGCACCAGTGGTACATGATCAGGCACTGTTACAGATGTTGGCTATTATTCAGATGACATTGGGTAAGATGAAACAGATGATGGTACAGGCTGCAACAGTTTAGTAGCCATAGATGCAAGCACCATAGGCACCAGCTCAGCCACAGGATGTAGTAGAGCCCCAAGGTATAAGTTGAGCCAGAGGTGCGGCCAACAGAGGTTCAGGGCGGTAGACTACCGTTATAGTTGTCCAAACTGGTAAAAAAGGCCAAAAATTTAGGGTGCGAGAGTTTCTATGGCACCAGCAATGTCATAGCAGCAAAGAATTGGAAGGACAAGGTGACACTAGCTCTTCATTTGTTGGAGAGAGATGCAGCCAGTTGGTGGAGCTTAGTGAGGGACCATTATGCATGCCAGCCGACATGGGAAGAATTTGAGAAAGAATTTGACCAAAGGTACTACACTGAGTATTTCTAGCACTAGAAGAGGTCTGAGTTCTACCATCTCCTGCAGAGGAACATGATAGTGTCTGAGTACAAGGCAGATTTACGGGCACTAGCTCATTTTGTGCCCAAGGTGGACAGAACTAGTGCTATGATGGCCAGCCGGTTTAAGCATGAACAACTGGGATGTCCGAGGTGTTTTAGACTCGAAGACGAGCAACGACTTTGAGGAGCTGGTTATAGACGCAGTGAAAGCTGAAGAGATTATGTTGGGTCACCGAGGACAAAAATAGAAGCATCAGGATGGTTCAGCAAGAAAGGGTCCGATTAGACGCAATTCCAGGTTTGAGAAGAGGCTCAAGGGGAGGACAACTGGTCTTTACCCTCCAGTACAAACCTGGTCACAGGGGACTACTTTAGTGACCACTCAATCATAGCCTGCTCGATCCTTTCAGAGCGTGAGTAGGCCGTCTAGGCCACTTAGGTGCGGGAACTACAGACAGATCCACCCACCTCCTTGCCCACAGTCACTGATGTGCTATCAATGTGAGTAGTGAATGTCCTAGGGGTAGAGCAGCCCAGCCAGGTGCTTCACAATCGAGGATCCCAGCACTTCCAGTAGCTTAGAGGTCTATTCTAGGTCAAATGGGTTCTAAGGGTTGAGTCAGAGCACCACAAAGGTCATAGGTTGGTAGGCTTTTGAGTAGTCAAACTCCAGGCCAACAGCAGCAGTAGAGTCAGTAGACACATCTCTTCAATTTGGGTGATGCAGAGGCCGTCGCCAGTCCAAATATCGCGACAGGTACGGTCTCTATTTTCTCCTCATGTGCTAGATTTTTATTAGACCCCGAAGTGAATAGTTTATTTATCGGTCCTAGGATAGCTAGGTGAGTCGATAGAGAGTTGTCACCCCTAGAGCCACCCATAGAGGTTTTGACCCCTTTAGGTGAGCAATTGACATACAAGAGAGTGTAATTGGGTTGTGTGCTAAGGATGGGTTCAGTTGAGCTTGAGGTCGATTTGATTCCGTTGGACATTAGACAGTTAGATATGATTTTGGGTATAGACTATTTGGCTAGATATAGAGCACAGATGGACTATTTCACAAATAGGGTATGGTTTAGCTTAGTAGATGGTACAGAGTTCTGTTTCGAGGGTGATGGACGGGTGATGCCGACTTGTGTGATATGGTGGTTGAGTTCCAGGCACAGGATCAGAAAAGGTTACACGGTATTTTTAGCATATGTCAGAAATGTGACAATTGAGCCTCTAGAGTTTAGCAACACACCAGTGGTGAGAGAGTACTCAGATGTGTTCCCAGAGGACGTGACGTGTTTGCCACCTGAGCGAGAGATTAAGTTATTGCTGGGTACGAGACCCATTTCGATCCCACCGTATCAGATGGCACCCGCAGAGTTGAAAGAGTTGAAGACTCAGCTTAAGGACTTAGTGGATAGAGGTATTATCAGACAAACTGTATCTCCGTGGGATGCACCAGTGCTGTTTGTGAAGAAGAAAGACGGTACCTTCTGGTTATGTATCGACTACAGGCAGTTGAACCGGGCTATAGTGAAGAATCGGTATCCATTTCCACGGATTAATGATTTGATAGATTATCTTCAAGGTGCATCAGTGTTTTCAATGATTGATATTAGATCAGGTTACAATCAGTTGAGGGTCCGAGAGTCAGATATCTCAAAGATACAATCTCGGTCGCGTTATGGCCACTATGAGTTTTTAGTTATTCTATTTGGGCTAACCAATGCACCCGCAGTGTTCATAGATCTCTTGAACAGGGTATTTTAGGATTACTTGGACCAATTTTTCATCAACTTCATTAATGATATATTGATATACTCGAGGTCTGAGGAAGAGCATTCAGTGCATCTATGGATGGTGCTAGACATACTTAGAGCTCGGCAGGTTTATGCTAAGTTTTCTAAGTGTGAGTTTTGGCTCAGAGAGGTTAGCTTCTTGGTGCATGTGGTATTAGCTAGAGGTATGCTGGTGGACCCCAAGAAGTAAAGGCAGTAGTGTCGTGGGAGCAGCCACATAGTGTCACAGAGATCCGTAGTTTTCTCAGTTTGGGAGGTTATTAAAAGCGGTTTGTAGAGAACTTCTCAATTTTGGAAGGCCCATTAACACATTTGACATGCAAAGGTGTTCCTTTTATATGAACCGAGAAGTGTGAGAAGAGTTTTCAGGAGCTGAAGTCCAAGTTGGTGTTAGCTCTGGTTCTCACTTTGCTAGTCAATGGCAAAGGATACATAGTTTTCAGCGATGCTTCAAAGATGGGTTTAGGTTGTGTAATGATGGAAGAAGGGACGGTTGTGGCTTATGCATCCCAATAGTTGAGGCCACATGAGGGAAACTACCCGATCTATGATTTGGAGTTGGCGGTAGTAGTGTTTGTGTTGACGATTTAGAGACATTACCTATATGGTGAGAGATGCAGAGTCTACATTGATCACAAGAGTCTCAAATACCTTCTCACCCAGAAGGAGTTGAATTTGAGATAGGGGTGATGGCTTGAGTTGATCAAGGATTATGATATGTTGATCGACTACCATCTAGGAAAAGCAAACATAGTCGCCAATGCATTAAGTAGGAAGACATCATCTTCCTTAGCCTATGTCCGAGCCGAGTATATGTCGATGCTGATGTGTTTGAGGGAATCTAGAGTAAAGCTTGATAGTGATGAGTCCGAAGCATTGATTGCATAGTTGATTGTCAGACCATCATTGTTAGATGAGATTCGGGCCAAGTAGCTTGAGAATTTAGTGTTGGTCCAAGTGAGATAGCACCTAGAGGGTAATGGCAATGATGTCAGTACAGTGAGTGAGTACTGGATCAGAGATGACGACATTCTGAGTTTCGGAGGTCAGTGTGCATTTTCGATGATGAGGGGTTGAGGCAACTGATTTTTACCAAAACATATAGCTCTACATTTTTAATTCACCCTAGCAGTACCAAGATGTACCAAGACATGCAAGAAAAGTATCAGAGGTCCGGGATGAAGAGACACATTGCAGAGTTTGTGGCTAGATATTTAGTGTGCTAGCAGGTCAAAGTAAAGCATCAAAGACCCACACTGTTATTACAGTTACTAACCATTCCGGAGTGGAAATGGGAATACATGACGATGGATTTCGTTATTGGTTTGCTGAGATCGTAGTGAGGCTACAACGCAATGTGGGTGATAGTGGACAGATTGACCAAGTCTGCACACTTCCTCCCTATCAGAGTGACGGATCTATCAGAGAGGTTGGCATCAAGATACATGGATGAGATTGTGAGATTACAAAGAGTTCCGGTGTCCATTGTATCAAATTGAGACCCAAGATTCACATCCAGATTTGGGGGGAAACTACACAGTGCTTTGGGTACCAGATTGAATTTCAGCACAACTTTCCACTAGCAAATAGATGAGGCAGTCAAAGAGAACAATCAGATTTTAGAGAAGTGCTTCGTGTCTGTGCATTGAACAGACAGGCCATGTGGGACCGCTACCTACCATTAGCCAAGTTAGTATACAACATCATCTTCCAAATTTCCATTGGTATGACACCGTATGAGGCCTTGTATAGTAGGTAGTACCTGTAAGGACCCTTATTGCCGTGAAACCCGAATAAGCCCTTGCAAGGTCCTATTCGAATCCCACAAAGCTCAAGTCACACTAATTACAAATTTTAAGGTTCATTCTTATGCTTTTAAAGGTTGGGACATGTTAGCATTTATACATACAATCTAGTATCATACAGAGTGAATAAAAATCATCAATGGAAGTCTATATAAATAATCAGAGGAACTATAACACACAAGTCCAAAAGGTGTCTTAAAATCCAACATCTACTCTCAGGCATGTTTCGGAAATTAGAGGGGAAAGAACATAGAATTAGAAACTGAAAAGTAGTCCAATCAAGAAAGCCTTAATAGGTAATATGCAAAATCAAATCCACCAAAGTAAGTGCATGCGAATGCAATCAAATCCAGCAAGCTAGGTGTATTCGAATGTGATGCAATATCATCCCGCCATGCAGCCTTGCTCTCACCCCTGTACCTAAGCCTGAAAAAAGGGGGAAATAACAGGGTGAGATTACAAGAATCTCAGTAGGGTCACAACATCATACGATCTATAGAGACCCAAAATAAACATCTCCCAAGCAACATATCGGATCGTATAAACTAGCAAAGGGATCAAACAAATAGCAAGCATTGTGAGACCCCGAATTTTAAGTCCTAGAGGTCCAGAAGCCAGTACAGGTGAAATGATCATTTTTTTCCCTGAAGAAATAGATGTTTGATGGCCAAAAATGATATGGAATTTCTAGTAATTACTTCTGGTTTTACTTCCCTTTGATTTGGTTCTTTATTGGTTGACAATTACCTTAGGAGATAAAATCCCTAAAATTATGGAATGATAAATATAAAATTTAATTCTGATAATTATCTTACTTTATTCTGGTCTTTCAAATAGGAAAATTAATCCCATAACCACCCTATGTAAAGAGAAAGCTGGTCACACTTAAATCTTACACAGAAAATACACAAAATTCATTAAAACATCAAACCTTACACCTCCCTATTTCTGCTGAAATTTCTTCAACTTCAAACTAGCATAACTCTCTCATTCTTTGTTGGAATTCTGCAAATAATAGCTTGTTAGAAAGCTGTTTTCATCCTCTATCTAGGTACCATGTTCTGGTCATAAGGAGGTTAGTTCTTCACTGTCATAATTAAACTCGTAATTCGACAGGTTTGGTGCCAAAATTGTGTGATTCTTCCTTCAAATGATTTTTGTTGTTGACCCTCTTGTTCATATGATTGTTTAGCATCCATTTACGTTGTAAAATCATGAATTCATCCTTTGAATCTTCCCTATTCATGAAATTAACGTGCCCTATCCTTGCCCTATTGTTGCCGATTTTGATCAATTGATTAACCTATTGGTTTTTGATCTTGTTTCTTTTGATTATATGTGCTATTAACACCTAATCCTTCATTGTTACATGAAATCGCAACCCCTATGGCTTGTTAACATAAAATCACAATTTTTCCCATTGCCCTATTCTTAGTGTCGTAATTTGTATAGTTGATTAGGGTAGTAATTCAGGTTGAATCTTGTTAAGTTCTTGGCTATAACATCACACATCCGAGGAAGAGGCACTTGCAGCATCTGATCACTGGTTTCTGATAGGTTTGGTGAGTGGAATTGGTAAGGAAATAGGGTATTTACTTGGTTATTGAGTATGCATGTTTAGTTTGGTTGTGTCTTTGCCTTATGATGTTATAAGTGGTTCAGATTCCTTGAATAAAGGCAAAGGAATAGCTTCTTGTTCAGAGATTAGAGAGGTAGGATCAATGCCTCATCGGTTTCTCCAGATATCCTTGTTATTGGTTGTAATTTTGATGCATGTCTTTGTATTATTGTATACGTATATACGAGATAGTGTATGCATGAGTTGCAGATTGATTAGAGACTTACTTAGGCATTGTCAAACCCTTGAGATAGGTTATGTGTGCCTAGTTTGCATGTGTTGTGTGCATTGAACATACTGATTATGTTCTGACATGATTGAGGATACCTTGGTATGGTATTGTGCTATGTACTTGTCTGTGTGTGCTTGTACATGTTTGTGCATAAGGATCCTTTTTCGATGGCCATTCGGGGTAAGCGCTGATGCTTCTGGGAGAGGAGACGTTCTTATTGGTATGGGATTCATATGGGTGGAAATCCCTAGCATGTGCAAGCTAGATGCCTAGTCCTTGTGTGTCTAGACGCCTTGTCCTTGTGTGGCAGGATGCCCTTATCCTTGCATGGTTTGGATGCCCTTATCCTTGTGTGGTTTGGATGCCCTTGTCCTTGTGTGGCAAGATGAATAGGCTTGTTGATTAGCTTGTATGCTAACCTTTATCCTTTGTGCAGCGAAGCCTTGAAAAACACAGGTAGAAGGGGATGGCCTTTTCCTATTGTCGAGATGATTGATGACTTTTACTTGCCTGTGTACTTCTGATTTTTTTAAGTGTTTATAGTCCACCCTCAGCCTTAACTTTCGGCCCTATCCCTTTTTGATTGAATGATGATTGCATGATTTCCTTTAGTTGTATAGGCTGATCTAATGTTATTTGGGAGATGTTTGTTTAAGATTTTTGTAGATCTTATGATGTTGTGACCCTACTGAGATTCTTGTAATCTCATCCTGTTATTTTTACCATTTTTCAGGCTTAGGTACATTCGTTGTTCGTGGTACCAGTGTGTGAGATTAAGGCAGCACAGCGGGGCGATATTGAATCACATTTTCATTCCTGTTTCCTTGGTTGCTTGCACATATAATATGAAATTTGAATGGACTATTTTCTGGTTCTTCGAGTCCCTCCTTTGCTTGTTTGTTTCCGAATTATATAGGAGGTTTACTTGTTGGATTTTTAGATCCCTATGAGACTTGTGTGTTATGGTTCCAATGATTCAATTTAAAAACTTCTGTTGATATTTTATTTACTCCGTATGATACCAGAATGCTTGTCCAATATCATGCTCCAATTATTATAAGTACGAAGAATGTACATGCTAAAATCGAAAATGTAGATGGGTAAGCCTTATGGGATGCAAAAAGGTCCTGGTTTTGGGCTTGTTTGGGTTTCACTGTGGTAAGGGTCCTATTATGAGTAAATAAGAATAGGTTAGGATTTGGGGTCCTTACAAGCATGCACACAAAAGGTTAGGCCAAAAACACTATGTGTTGGGAGGACTAAGAACACTTCTGAAACCAGAAGTACACAGGTAGGTAATGCATTATCTGATTTCTACAATTGAATATCTATCTCATTCCACCTATATTGTCCAATGCTTAGCTGCATAAAGGTAAATGGTTAGCAAACAAACTAATCAGCCAGCCTTTCCATCTTGCCACTTAAGGATAAGGCATCCAAACCACACAAGAATAAGGATATCTTGCCATCACAAGGGACAAGACATCTAGCCACACAAGGACTAGGCATCTAGTGTACATGTGTCGGGGATTGTCACTCATGCTGTGGAAATCAACCTGGTCTTCAGCTCCTCTTCTGTCTTTGAGTAAATTAGAATATCGCCAATGAAGACTATCAAAAATCTGTCCAGAAACTCACGGAATATCCTATTCATCAAATCCATAAACACTGCTGGTGCATTGGTCAAACCGAATGGCATAATAAGGAATTTATAGTGGTCATAACACGATCTGAAAGCTATCTTTGGTATGTCTTCCTCACGAACATGTAAATGATAGTATCCGGACCTTAGGTCAATTTTAGAGAACATGGTGGCTCCCTATAGCTGGTCAAACAAGTCGTCTATGTGTGGTAATGGGGAATATATTCTTCACGGTTATATGGTTTAGCTATCGGTAATTGATACACAACCATAATAAAACATCTTTCTTCTTATAAATAGAATGGGAGTTCCCCAAGGTGACACACTGCCACCACATCGGGGTTGGCACAAGCCTCGACGTCCGTCAAAGTGAAGAGTCTCGTTGGTCTGGGCTGCAAACCTGATGCGGTTCAATTGCGAGGTCTACTGGGTGCACGAGCTAATGGTTTAGTAGAATTGGTGTGCCCACCATTTGAACTTGGTGTTCTGCTAGTCTGTGAACCATCACATCTTGGCTTAAGGCATTGATTTTGTATATGGCCAAGCTCTCCATAATTGAAACACCTACGCGGCTGTGAACAAAGAGGGACAGATACTGATGGCAAGTTAGACACCTCAGGGTTCTCCTCACACTCAGGCTGGAACCTACTGAATGCATCTTGGAATTACCATTTCCACTGCCTTTCGAATGAAATGATTTTGAAGGATAAGGTTCTGAACAACGGCCAAACCTTGAATCACGAAAAAATGGACCACCACTATGTGCTGTAACGGTGCGCACCTGACAAGGAGGTTTTTGATTTAGAACCATCTTCTCAGCTTCATAAGCTACAATGATCAGCTCCTGAAAATTTTGCATAGGTTTCGTGCCAACGATGGTCTTGATATTAATGCTCAAGCCATCCTGAAAATGTCGAACAAGCTGGGATAGAGTGCAGTCCTCCTCGGGTGCAAAATGGGGCAACTCTCTTGGCTCCTTTTTGAACTCCATAACTAAGCGGGTACTTTGTTTAACCCTATAGAAAGCTTGTTGTTGTTCATTCTTGTGAAACTTGGTGTAGAACCTTTCATTGAACTCGTCCCAAGTTGGAAAACGATCTTCGAATCTTAAGCTAACAGTAGTCCACCATGTGAGGGCCTCTCCCTCAAGGAAAGAATGTTGCGATGGAAACTTTATCATCATCAGTAATGCGCAAGAAAAAGGTAACACGGCACAAATTATCAATCCACTCTTGGGCTGCAGCAGCTCCTACTGAACCATTGAAATATTTGCAACCCAACTAACAGGCTTCTTTCAGCAACTTAGTGATCACAATAGGAAGGCTCTCAGCCTCTCTTGGAATTGTTGCCTGAATCGGGGCAAGAGGTAGAATAAGGTCTGGCCTGGGTGGTGCAGGCTCATGTCGAACTGGTGCCTCAATGCATTGCTGGTGCTCAGCGATACCATGCAACATATTTTGCATTGAAGCCAAAATCTGGACAAACACAGGGTCCTAAGCTGGTGCGGCTAGGGCAATTGGTGCAGCTTGGTTCTCTTCATGAACTAGTGTGGCCTGATCGCCTGGTTGCTCGACTTAAATCTCGGGTTCAACTTGCCCTGTGAGATCCCGATTCTTGTGTCCTAGAAGTCCAAAGCCAGTGCAAGTGAAATGACTATTTTGCCCTGAAGAAAAGGAAGTGTAATGGCCAAAGATGGTATTAGTAGGAAAAATTAACCCTACTAATCCTATAAACATATCAGCTGGCCATACTTGTCCACACACACCAAAAATACACAAAATTATCAAGCAATCAAACCCTACACCCTATCCTTTGATGCCAAAATTTCTTAGCCTTCACCATAGTCGAATTCTTTCATCCTTTGTCAGATTTCTGTAAATAATAGCTTGTTGGAAAACTCTTTTTATTCTCTATCTAAATATCTTGGTTTTATCATCAGAAGGTCAGTTCTTACCTATGCAAATCCTTATCATAATTTTCTAGGGTTTTATGCTGAAATTATGTGATTCTTTCTTCAATTGGTTTTGATTTTGTTCCTTTTGTTTTTATGATTGTTTAGAGCCTATCCATGTTGTAATATCATGAATTCATCCTTAGAATCTTCCCTATGCATAAAATCGGCATACCCTACACCTTTGTCTATTGTTGCCGATTTTGATCAATTGACCAACCTATTGGTTTCTGATTTTATTCCCTTTAATTGTATGTGTTATTAAAACCTAATCCTTCCTTATTAACATGAAATCCCAACCCCTAAGTCCTTTATGCATAAAATCGCAATTTACTCTATTGACTTATTCTTAGTGCCGAAATTTGTATAGTTGATTAGGGCGGTAAATCAGGTTGATTCTTGTTGAGTTCTTGGCTATCACATCACAGATCCAAGAAGGAGGTACCTACGACATCTGATCACTCGTTTCTGATAGATTTGGTGAGTGGAATTCGTAACGAAATAGGATATTTAATTGGTTATTAAATATGCATGCCTAGTGTGGTTTTGTCTTTGCCTTATAATGGTATAGGTGGTTCGGATCCTCTAAATAAAGGCAAAGAAATAGCTTATTGTTTAGAAATAAGAGAGGTAGAATCTATGACTTATCGGTTTCTCCAGAGATTATTGTTGTTTATTTGATGTTTTCAGTGCATGTTCTTGTTGAATGGTATGTGTGCATGCCTTGTATTTCATATGCTTGATTTCAGAATGAACTATGTAGTTGTTAGGAAAATTCGAACCCATGAGATAGGTTATGTGTGCTTAATTTGCATGTGTTGTGTGTTTGAACATGCTGAATGTATTGTGATATAATTGAGGATGCCCTATTGTGATATTATGCCTTGTACTTTTCGGCCCTATCCCTATTGTGATTGCTTATTGGTTGCATGATATCTTTTTAGATGTGTAGACAAATTTGTTGTTGTTTGGAAGATGTTTGCTTAAGATTTCTACAGATCTTATGATATTGTGACCCTATTGATATTCTTGTAATTTCACCCTAATGTTTTCACCTTTTTTCAGGTTTAGGTACATCCGTTATTCATGGTACTAGTGTGTGAGATCAAGGCTGCACGTTGGGACGATATTCCATCATAATCGCATTCTTGTTTCCTTGATTGCTTGTGCATATAACATAAAGCTTGATTGGATTATTTTCTGGATTTTGGAGTGCCTCCTTTGTCTGCTTATATCCAAAATATACTAGGGGTACACTTGCTGGATTTTGAGATCCCTATGGGACTTGTGTGTGGTGGTACCTTTGTTAAATTATAAAGACTTCCGCTGATGTTTTTATTCACTTAGTTTATTGTCAGAATGTATGTCAATTATCATGCTTCAACTTTTAAAAAGCTTAAGTAATGAATCTAATAAAAATTGGAACTAAGGGGGATAAGTCTTGTGAGATTCAGATAGGTCCTAGGTTGGGTTATTTACGGCGGTAAGGGTCCTAGTGGAATGAAATCAGGTTCTTAAAGGTTTGGTAGCGGAGCATAGTTTAGGAAATATGATTTTTTATATGCTAAATTGTTTGTTGGTTTTGTGTTTATAGGGAGATACACGCGCAGACACCCACAACTTAGGTATTAATGCCAAGATTGTCATAAAATTAAAATTATGTGTTGGTAATGTTTAAATGCCATGACTAAATGAGTAAGTTGCTGAATTTTTATGTACTTTTGCATGCTGTATGATTTGATGTGTTTTTCTGAGTGCTTTGTTGTGTTCCTATGTCATTGTCGAATGTGTGTGTATGTTGTTGATGTATGCTACTGAGTGTTTCTATGAGATTTCTATGGTTGCCGAGTATGTCTTTATGTGTTGTTACCATGATTGTCGAGTGTGGTTTGTGTGAACATGTGCATTGCCGAATGCTTCAGTGGATGAATATGATTGCCAAGTGTATGTGTTTCATTTAAAAGATTGTCGAATATGTCTTTGCATGTATGTGTGTGATTGCCAAAATTTATGTGTACTTGTGTGCATTTGTATGCACTTGTGTGCATTTGTGTGCTTTATTTTCCAGCATATGCATATCGTCAAGTGTACGCCTCTCCACCAGGTACCATTTTCTTTTCTTAGTTCGTGTTCTAAGTTATGTATTGAGTGACACCATGTGTTCATACAGTATGGCAAGGCAAAACACGCCAAGGGATCGTTAAGGTAGGTATGAAGCCCAAGACGAGCAGCAACTTGTTGATCAGAATGAACTGGATGCACAAAATGAGCAGGGAGGGCAAGTTGAGCCCGAAAACCAACCTGAGGCACCAGCCGCACCAACCATTGATCCAGTAATGGCACAAATACTAAACGTGTTACAAGGAATTGCTGCAAACTAGCAGCGTATGGCGGCCCAATTTCAGAATGCACCCGCACCTGTGGAGGATCCTATTCCTTCATTGGAACCTGTTCAGCCAACTCAACTTAAGGCAGACAAGCGACTTCCAATTTTCATTACGAAGTTTCTGAAAGAAGCCCGTGAGCTAGGATGCAAGAATTTCAGCGGTTCAACAGGTGCTGTTGTGGCTCATGAATGGATTGACACCCTATTTTAAATGTCCTTATTTTTTCACGTCTTTGATGATGACAAGGTTGCCATCGCCACTTTCCTATTCGAGGGAGAAGCCCTTGTATGGTGGACAGCCGTACGTTTGTGGTTTGGGGATTGTTTACCTACAAAGGAGGAATTCCGGAAGGAATTCGATGAAAGGTTCTACAAAATCTAGCAGCGACAAGCTTTCTTGTAGCTTGGGCAAGGCACCCATTCGATGCTGGAATACAAGAAGGAGTGAAGGATGCTATCCCAATTTTCACTAGAGGAGAATCGCTCTCCATACCAGCTTGTGAGACGATTCCAAGATGGGATGAGTACTAAACTCAAAATCATCGCTGGTACGACATTGATGCAGAATTTGAAAAAATTAATCGTTGCTACAACTGAACCCAAAAAGATAGTGCAAAACAGGAAACCGTCCGCAACAACTAGTGGCTGATCCTTCAGGCAAGACTCAAAGTTCAATCAGCGTACGAGACCCTATCCTTTGAGGTCCTATCCTCCAAAGAACAATAGCAATGGGAGTAACTTCAGAAAAAAACTTTTTTGGTCTAAATCCTAATAGATCTACGTGGAGTTCGCAGCTACGACGATGTAAGACCTCGAATTTTGAGTCCTAGAAGTCCAGAAGCCAGTACAGGTGAAAAGATGATTTTGCCCCTGAAGGAAAGGATGTGTGATGGCCAAAATTGGTAAGCTTGTTTAGTAGTTAATTTTTTTTTAAATTCCTTTAGATCTAGGTCCTTATGGATGGTAATTGCCTTAGAAATCATCCTTAAAGATAGATTGTTGCCTTAGAGATTAAGTCCCTAAAAATAGGGAAGATAATTTAAGAGTTTAATTATCTGGTAAATTATTTTATTTTGATAAAGTGAGTAAAAGTAGTAATCATAATTCTACACTCATTCATTATAAATAGGAAGCCAATCCCACAAAAATCCCTCATAGAAAACTTACAGAATTCGTATGAGCCTAAAACCCTATACCTCCTTATAGCCGCCATAATTCGCAGAAATTTTAAACCAGCATAACTCACTCATCGTTCGTCAGATACCTGCGAATAATAGCTTGTTGGAAATCTCTCTTCATCCTCATTCTAAACATCTTTGATTTTTTGTCATAAGGTTAGTATTTCCTTCTCAAAGGTCAAGTTGAAAGTCGGCGGCACTGCCAAATCTTCTTGAAATTCAGAATAGCATAACTCATTCGTTGTTTGTTATATCTCTGAGAATAATAGCTTTTTGGAAATCTCTCTTCATTCTCTTTTCAACCATCTTTTTGTTTGTCATAAGGTTAGTATTTCTTTGTCTAAGGTTAACTTGAAAATCGGCGGCGGAATTAGGTTTTCGCCAAATCTTCTTGAACTTCAAAATAGCATAACTTTCTAATCGTTTGTCATATCCTTACAAATAATAGCTCATTGGAAAGCTCTTTCTATCTTCTTTCCAACCATATATGTTTCGAAATTTTTATGTAAATATTTACTTGTTTAAGGTTAAGTCGAAATCGTCCTATGCCATACTTTTAGCAACAAGATTTGCATAGTTAATTGGAATGGTAAATTCAGGTTGAATCTTGTTAAGTTCCTGGCTATCACATCACACATCCAAGGGGGAGGCACCTGCAACGTCTGATCACTGGTTTTCTGATAGGTTTGGTGAGTAGTATTGGTAAAGAAATAGGGAATTTAGTTGATTATTGAATATGCATGCTTAGTTTGTTTTCGTCTTTGCCTGGTGATATTATAGGTGGTTCGGATTTAATTAGTAAAAGCAAAGGACTAGCTTCTTGTTCAGAGACAAGAGAGGTAGGATCTACGCCTCATCGGTTTCTCCAGAGACCCCTGTTATTTTCTTGATATTTTTGTTACCTGCCCTTGTTGTATTGCATGCGATTGGATTATAGGGTGAGAGTATGAAATTCAGAATGAGATATGGATCTCATAGGCTATATCGAACCCCTGAGTTAGGTACTGAAAGCCTGGGTTGCATATGTTATGTGAATTGAATATGCTGATTGTGTTCTGACATGAATGAGGATACCCTGTTTTTGTATTATGCTGTGTAATTTCCTGTGTGTGCTTGTACGTGATTGTGTGTCAGGATCCTGTTCCAGTGGCCATTCGGGGTAAGCGTTGATGCTCCTAGGGAGAGAAGAGGTTCTTACTGGTATGGGAGTTGTATGGGTGGCAAAACCCAGCAAGAGCTCGCTAGAGGTCTGGTCCTTGTGTGGCCGGAACCCTGTCCTTGTGTGGCAGGAAGCTCTTATCCTTGTGTGGTTCGGGGTGCCCAAGTCCGTGTGTGGCTTGGAAAGACTTGTCTGTGTGTGACAAGACGACTTACTAGGCTTACTGATTAGCTTGTGTGTTAACCGTTTATCCTTTGTGCAGTGAACCTTGGACAACACAGGTGGAAGGGGATGGCCTTTCTTCTTCATTACCGAGAGCAATTTGATATGTTTCACCTGCCTGTGTACTTCTGAACTTTCGGAAGTGTTTGTAGTCCTCCCTCAGCCATAGATTCGGCCCTAACCTTTTAGTTTGATTCTGGAATTGCGTGATCCCCTTTAGTTGTTTAGGATTGATCTAATGTAAATTGGGAGATTTGTGTTTAGGGCTGCAGATCTTATGATGCTGTGAGCCTACTAAGATTCTTGTAATCTCATACCGTTGTTGTTTACCATTTTTCAGGTTTAGGTACATCCACTGTTCATGGTACAAGTGTGTGAGATCAAGGCTGCACGGCGGGGCGATATCGCATCACATTTGCATACTTGTTACTTGCGCATATAAGATGAATGATTGGGCAACTATCTGGTTTATTTAAAGCACCCTTCTTTGTTTGCTATTTCCGAAACTTGTTGAAAGATTTCTTGCTGGTTATTTGGATCCCTATGGGACTTGTGTGTTATGAACCCAATGAATTAATTTAAGACTTCCGCTGATGTTTTTATTTACTTCGTATGATACCAGAATATGTGTCCAATATCATGCTCCAATTGTTGATAAGCAATAAGATTAACAAGCTTAAAATCAGAAATTTATTATTAGCCTGGTGAGATTCAACTAGGTCTTAGGTGTCATTTAGGCTTATTTGGGTTTCACGGCGGTAATGACCTTAATCGGAGCAAATATTAATAGTTAGGAATTAGGGTCGTTACAGACGATGCTATAATTGTGGCAAGATGGGCCAAATTCAGAGAGACTGTCCCAAACCAAGACGTATCATAGGTTCACCGAATACCAACCAAGGTGGGTAAGCCAATCCCACCAAACCACCAGGACGCCCACTGGGAGGACCACCCAACGGATCTACAAGTGAGGCACAACCTAGGCCGATGTGATTGTTCACCCTAACTGATGCCGAAGCTAGCTCTAATGTGGTGGCAGGTATTATTTCCGTCTTATATAAAAATGCTAAAGTGTTATTAGATCCCGGAGCGAATACATCATTTTTGAGTCCAAGGATAGAACTTAGCTCAGATCGACCTCTATCTCCTTTGTCTCTTTCTATTTCCCTTTTGACCCCTTTGGGAGAGCAACTGACTTGTGATCTACTCTACATCGACTATGTTGTACGTATGGGTCCGAATGTACTTGAAGTGGATCTGATTCCATTGGAAATATGAGAGCTAAATGTGATCCTAGGAATGGATTGTCTAGCGAAATATCAAGCTCGAATGGAGTGTTTCACCAAGCGTGTGTTGTTCACCTTTCAAGATGGTTTCGAGTATTGATTTGAAGGTGATAGGCGAGTTGTTCCAACTTGCATGATTTCCTAGCTTGATATGAAGCGATTGATCAGCAAAGGATATATAGCGTACCTCACGCATGTACATGACGTGTCTAAAGAATCCTCAGATCTGGATTCTGTTCCAGTGGTTCGTGAATTTTCATACTTGTTTCCAGAAGACATAACCAGTTTGTCGCCAGCAAGAGAAATGGATTTCGGTATTAAATTATTGCCAGGTATGAATCCGATTTCCATTCCTCCTTATCGTATAGCTCCTGCAGAAATGAAGGAACTGAAGACGCAATTGGAATATTTGTTGGATCGTGGTTTCATATGACCCAGTGTGTCATCTTGGGGAGCACCTGTCTTATTCGTGTAAAAGAAAGATGGTTTACTGCAATTGTGCATCAACTATCGGCAGCTGAATCGTGTGACCGTGAAGAACAAGTATCATTTTCCACTCATCGATGACTTCTTCAACCAGCTCCAAGGTGTAGCCGTGTTTCCAACATCAATCTCAGATCAGGATACCATCAGTTGCATGTTCGAGAAGCTGATATTCCGAATACTACATTCAGATCATGATACGGCCACTACGAATTTCTGGTTAAACCATTCGGTTTGACCAATGCACTAGCAATGTTCATGGACCTGATGAATCGAGTATTCCGAGAGTTCCTGGATAGATTTGTGATAGTCTTCATCGATGACATTCTGATTTACTCAAAATTGGAAGAGAAACATGCTGAGCACTTGCGGATTGTGCTGAAAATTCAGAGGGATCAACACCTATTCAAGAAGTACTCCAAATGCAAATTCTGGATATGCAAAGTTGGTTTCCTTGGTCATGTCATTTTCACCCATGGTGTACTGGTTGATCCAAAGAAGATTGAAGTCGTAGTAACTTGGGAACCCCGGCGAAATGTATTCAAAGTTCGCAGTTTCCTTGCTGGACCATTGACGAAATTGATGCGCAAAGGAGAACTGTTTGTGTGGAACGAGAAATGCCAGCGAAATTTTGAAGAATTAAAGAATCAATTAGTTTTCGCACATATTCTTACCTTACCAGTCAATGGAAAAGAAAATAGTGTACAGCGATGCATCAAAATCAATCCTTGGATGCGTACTGATGCAAGATGGGAAAGTCATCGCCTATGTTTCCTGACAGTTGCGACTATATGAGAGCAACATTCCACATGATTTGGAGTTTGCAGCCGTGGTTTTTGCGTTGAAGATATGGCGCCACTATCTATATGGCGAAATGTGCAGAATCTTCACTGACCACAAAAGCTTGAAGTATCTCCTTACGTAGAAGGAATTTAATATAAGACAACGAAGATGGGTGGAGATGATTAAAGACTACGATTTGACTATCAAATATCATCCGGGAAAAGCGAATGTTGTCGCTGATGCCTTAAACCGGAAGATTTATCCTCCTTCCCTCTCTGTTTTGGCTTACATGCGCACCCAATATATGTCAATGATGCTGGATTTGAGAGCTACACATGTACATCTTGGCATTGATTTTTCTGGTTCATTGTTGGCTCGAATCGAAGTCACGCCTACCTTGATTGAAGAAATCCGGAATCAGCAATCAGAAGATCCAAAATTGACTGAAATTCGGAAGCAACTATTTGACGGTGTTGATGCCATAGGCCGTGATTTCAGAGTGCGAGATGATGGAGTTCTTATCTTCAGAAACTGGGTATGCGTGCCATAAGATGTTGATATTCATAATCTGATTTTATCTGAGACTCATAGTTCAAAATTTTCTATTCATCTTGGTAGGACTAAGATGTACCGAGATTTAAAGGAGCAATATTGGTGGCCAAACATGAAATGCCACATTGCTGAGTTCCTTGCCCGATGCCTTGTATGTATGTCAGCAAGTTGAAGATCGAGCATCAAAGACCTACTGGTTTACTTTAGTCACTTCCGATTCTAGAATGAAAGTGGGAGCATGTCACGATGGACTTTGTAACCAGTTTGCCTAGATCTCAGCAAGGATTCAATGTCATTTTTGTGATTGTGGATCGACTAACAAAATCTGCACACTTCATTCCTATTCGTGTGACAGACACACCTAAGAAATTGGTTGTACATTATTTGGATGAGATTCTTTGTCCATATGGAGTGCCAGTTTCCATTGTTTCAGATCATGACTCTCGTTTTACTTCATGATTTTACGAGAAATTCCAGAATGCGCTGAGTTCGAAACTAAATCTCAGTACAGCGTTTCATCCCTAAATCGATGGTCAATCCAAAAGAATAATTCAGATGCTTGAAGATATGATGTGTGCGAGTGTATTGGACCACAATACCAGTTGGGATCGATGTCTAACTTTGGGGGAGTTCACTTACAACACCTAAGGATATAATTATTATGATTACCAGAAGGCATGGTTAAGAGTCCTGTGGTATAAACCTATGTACCACACCTGGTTCATCTACTTTGCCAAAACTTGTCAAAGGCATTTCCAGCAATGGTGGGTCACCTGGTTCAACACTGTTAGACCAATGACTGGACTCTTCCAGCCCAGTATTGAAGATGCAATAAAAATATTTTCATATTTTTCGGACTTGGGAAAATCTGACACCCAATCCGTTACTACAATATTTGATAACCTACTCTGTTCCTTGGATTCTTTGCTGGGACTTAGCCAAGAATCGTGATAATGCGACCCAAATCACATATTTGGTCCGACGGATAAAACAAAAGAATTGGCCCAAGTATGAAACCAGCAGAGCAGATGTACAGGCAGTTAAAAAATTATAGAAGTTATCTGCTGAAGATGTTCAAATAGCACTTCGTCCTTTCCTACTCACAGAGCAGGATGATAAAAAATCTCCGGAAGATGCAGAAATGGCTTCAAAGACTTCCTCTCTGGAAAAATTGAAGGAGCTATATGCCAAAGGAAAAGACAAAGCTGACGAAGATGAAGATGATCCTTTTGCAAATCATGATCCAGACAGGGACCTACTCTTAGCCTTTCACAATGGCTAGACAGATGTGACATCGATGTGACTGCACTGATAAAAGATGCCAATAATGCAGCTACAAGACAAAAGAAGAAAGCAATGGTGCACAACAAAAGTAAAAGAAGTGATTCACATCAAAAGTAGATAAATTACTACAAAGGCTATCTATGATTGCAATAATGTAAGGATAAAATTGTCTTAAACTTATTCGAATTCTGCCTATATAAGGAGGCAAGTTCGCAGATGTAATCAAGCTTGAATCAATGAAATATCCAGTTTGATATATCTCTCGAAAATGTCTATCAGGTTTTATCACTTGATCTCTAAGAGCAATAAAATGACTAGCCTTAGCTAAAAACTCTAGTCCTATTCGTAGGGTCTGATACAACATAGTCCTCAAACATAAACACAAACACGATTCTGTTTAAATGGTAGCGGAGCCAAGTTGGCATGCACTATTCATCAAGGATGCTGATGAGAGTGGTAAGCGTGGAATGGGTGTTCCCGGCAGCAGCTAAGGAAGAGCAAAGTAAATCCGTTAGAGCAAAGTGACCTCTACTTTTGATGTGAATCACTTCTTTTACTTTTGTTGTGCACCATTGCTTTCTTCTTTTGTCTTGTAGCTGCATTATTGGCATCTTTTATCAGTGCAGTCACATCGATGTCACATCTGTCTAGCCATTGTGAAAGGCTAAGAGTAGGTCCCTGTCTGGATCATGATTTGCAAAAGGATCATCTTCATCTTCGTCAGCTTTGTCTTTTCCTTTGGCATATAGCTCCTTCAATTTTTCCAGAGAGGAAGTCTTTGAAGCCATTTCTGCATCTTCCGGAGATTTTTTATCATCCTACTCTTTGAGTAGGAAAGGACGAAGTACTATTTGAACATCTTCAGCAGATAACTTCTATAATTTTTTGACTGCCTGTACATCTGCTCTGCTGGTTTCATACTTGGGCCAATTCTTTTGTTTTATCCGACGGACCAAATATGTGATTTGGGTCGAATTATCACGATTCTTGGCTAAGTCCCAGCAAAGAATCCAGGGAACAGAGTAGGTTATCAAATATTGTAGTAACGGATTGGGTGTCAGATTTCCCAAGTCCGAAAAATATGAGAACATCTTTATTGCATCTTCAATACTGGGCTGGAAGAGTCCAGTCATTGGTCTAACAGTGTTGAACCAGGTGACCCACCATTGCGGGAAATGTCTTTGACAAGTTTTGGCAAAATAGATGAACCAGGTGTGATACATGGGTTTGTACCACAGGACTCTTAGCCATGCCTTCTGGTAATCATAATAATTATATCCACCGAGAGGCTGATCGGTGATTTTAACAGAGAAGGTTTTATTGGTGTAAGGACGTTGTCTCCATTCATCTTTGGTCACTACTCTCAAGATTTTTATGCGGGAGAAGGCAATCTGATCGGGGAATCTTTTATCCATGGTATGATTTATTTCGAGGGATTGGGTTTCCAGGAGAATTTGCTCATTGAAAAGTCAGGTTTTATATGGATGCTCTATCAGGTGATATTCTTTTGGTAGGAAAATCTGAGCCGATAATTCTTTTAACTCTTTGGTTTCGTCATCTTTTTCTAGCTCAATGATTTTCAAGTCACTCTTGTGGGTGTATAAATCGGTTTTTTCCTTTCGATTGGCCAATTCTTGAAAGATTGGAGGTGGTACCCTAGTGGTGATGGTTTGGGGAGATCTATGAGGATATAAGGGTAAAGGAACAAGGGATTTGCGTTTTATTTGATCTGGAGTTACGGGGGCAGTAACTAGGGCTGAATAGTAACTGGGCTGTATTATAGCAGAGGGAGAAGCGGGAGAAGAAGGGGGAGAATTTGCATACCTTTTATCTGTCGACGAGGACGCCAGCATGGCTGTCAGTGATTTCCTTTTGTCCATCTTGTCCTGTGAGATGAACAATGTGATTGATTTCTTTTTGAACAAAATTTTTTAGCCGTAAAAGTTCGATGACTGGTCCAGCACTCTTTACTTGTCTTTTTATCGACTTCTCCAGATTGTTAATTTCCTTTCGTCGTTCTCGCTCTTTGGATTTGCCCGTGTCGCTTGTTGTTTTATGGTAAAAAAATGGCTGGTGGCGATAAGTCTTGATCACGTTTTTTTTATCCTTTGTTAACCTTTCAATCACCCAATATGTCCGCCAGCAGTAACTGTGAGGATACTCTTTATCTTTTTCGACTTCTGTAATAATCGTCTGTTGTCTCATTTCTTAGTTTGCTGTAAATATAGAATATCATCATCGAGTTCACATAAAATATCAATATGAGTATTTATCCTCTGTAAATATTTTCTCTTTCTATGGTGTTTATATTTAGTCTAGTTTTTATCAATCTTTTTTCCTAATTTCTCTTTTAGTTTAAGTAGCTTAATTATTTTCTCTCTCATATTCTTCAATTAGGTCTTCAATTAGTCTTAGCATTTTTCTTCCAAAATGCTCTCTTTTTTCAAATTCCTTACAATCGCAATAATCAGGTAGGGCAGTATGATTAATTACATGTCCATCTATACTATTACGTATGCCTTCTATCAATTTAGTTTTTAATATTCTAATTTCCTCAATTCGTGAGAAATCTATTTCCATTAATTTGTCAACACATTTTTCAATAGTTCTTTCTTGCGCATATGGAACAGGAGTAGTCATGTTACCTGTTGTAATTTTTATCCTTTATTCTTTATTCGCTCCTTTTATGATCTTTGTATCCCTGCAAGAATTCTCGTGATAAAAAATCAGGTAGATTATTTAATTTTCCTTTAATGAACTCAATTTTGAAATCAAAATTTGATAACAAAGCTTGCCATCTGGCGAATATCTGTTTCGATACCAAATTTTTAACATCCTTTTCTAATATAAATTTAGCTGATGAACAGTCTACTCGTATTAAAAAGGTTTTATTAAATAAGTCATCCTGGAAAGCATTAACACATAAAACAATAGCTAAAAATTCTTTCTTAACAATAGAATAATTCGTTTGCGCTTGATTCCAGATACCTGAATAATATCTTACTAATTGTTCTTTATTATCAACCTTTTGTTTTAATATACCGCCATAACCAAATTCTGAAGCGTCTGTTTCAACTACTAAGTCTGCATTAGGTAAAGGAATTCCCAAGCATGGAAGTTGTTTAACCTTTTGTTTTATCTCTTTGACTACAGTCGTCATGTCGTCAGTCCATTCAGGAGCATTCTTTTTTAGCCTAGCATATAAAGGTTTACAAATTATTCTTATTTTAGGTATGAAGTCAGCTATATAATTTAGGCACCCTAAAAAGCGTTGTAGCTGTTGTTTATCTTTTATTTCATCAGGAAATTTAGTGGAGAACTCAATACTTCTATCTATAGGGGTTATAGTTCCGTGATATATGTTATATCCTAAAAATCTTATCTTAGTCTGAAAGAGTTTTATTTTTGGTGCAGATACAACTAAGCCATTTCCTTTGACTATATGTATAAACTTTTTAACATGTCGGAAATGTTCTATAATAGATTTAGAGTAAACTAGCACATCATCTATGTAGACAATTGTAAACTTGTAATAAGGGTTAAAGATGTCGTTCATTACCTTTTGAAATTCTGATGGTGCATTTTTTAAACCGAACGACATGACATTCCATTCGTAATGTCCAAAGGGAACTGTAAATGCTGTTTTATATCTGTCTTCTTCTTGTATCTGGATTTGCCAAAATCCTGATTTCATATCAAATTTAGAGAATATAGTTGCTCCAGATAATCGTTTGATTAAGTCTCTTTTGTTGGGAATGGGGTATCTAATCCACTGTAAACATTTATTTAATGGTTTATAATTTATAACAAGTCTTGGAGCGCCTCGCTCTAACTCTGCATTATTCTGGACATAGAAAGCCGCGCATGACTAAGGAGATTTGCTGCTTCTGATTAGTCCTTTGTTTAACAATCCTTTTATTTCTTCCTTACAATATCCCAATAATTCTGTATTCATTTGAATAGGTCTGGCCTTTGTCGGGATATCTTCTTCCTTAAAGTCTTTATCATAAGGTAATTTGACAATATGTTTGCGTCTGTTCCAAAAAGCATTTGGTAAGTTTGAACAGACCGAATCTTCAATCTGTTTTTGTAGTTGTGTCATCTGTTGTTTAATTTCTGGTTTCTGTAAATCTTCCTCTATTTTGGCATGGTTGAATTCATTTAGTAAGGAGTGTAAATGTCCTTTTTTATGTATTAATAAGATTTCTTTCTGAATTTCCATTTCTTTTATTATAAAAATATCTTTTTCTTGTATATCTCTACAAAACTCAAAACTTAATTGTTTACCTAATATTTCAGTTTCTAAGCCTTTATGGGTTACTGTGAAAGGGTATATTTGGGTTAAAAAGGGAGTTCCTAATATGAGATCTTGTGATAGATTTTTAACTAGTAAGAAGGTAATTCTAAAACATATGCCTTGATTACATATATGAGCATCTGAGATTTTATATTTTACTTTTAACTTTTGTTTGTTAGCTGCGTATAATCTTTCTCTTGTTTTTTCATAGTATTTGGTTGGAATTAGTCCTTCTCTGACACAATTATGATCTGCTCCTGAATCTAGTAAAGCTTTAATTGTAATTTTAAAATCTTTTATTACTATAGTGACATATGAGTACCATTTCTGGAATTCTATTTTAGATAAGGCATTTATAAATTCTTCATTTTGTTTGGTACTACTTTCTGGGAGGTCCAGAGCGATTGTCTTTCCTTTATTCTGACCTTTTAGTAGTTCTAATTCATATTTAAGTCTTTGTACTTCTTCTTTGACAGATTTAATTTCCTGCTTTAGTCCTTCTAATGTTAACAATTCTTTCTTATTTTCCTTTTTAAAGAGTATTTCATTTAAATTATAAGTTTTGCTTTCTTTTTGCTTTGTTTCTTTGCTATTTTTAACATGAGCTTCATATTCTAGTAGATAATGTTTTTGTAGTTCTTTATCTTCTTCTTTTAGTATTAGGTCAAGCAAATTGTTTTCTTTCGTTAAAGTACTAATCTCATAGCACTGACAAGGTCCAATACACTCGCAGTTTTCTATGCTTTCACATGTCTCTGAAGTCTCCGTGTTATCTCCTTCTTTTCCTATCATGTTAAGTAATTCTTCTTTTTCACTATCATTTATTTCTAAAGCTCTTATCTTTTTGAGTAGAGGACAATCTTTTCTAAGGTGTCCGACCCGTCCACATTTAAAGCAAGTAGGTCCCCTTTTGTCGTTATCTGGTTTTCTAAATTTCCTTTTAGTTTTGTTATACCTGGGTTTTTCATATTTAGTTTTCTCATAAGTTTTAGTTTTTTGAAAAGGCTTTTGATATCTTTTTGTTTTCTTAATTCTTTTTTCTTTATGTTTGGCTGAAGGGGCAGAGATTTTCTCGTATCCATATTGTGTACAAAAAGATCCTAGTTCTTTTCGTCCACTAAGTTTATCTTGTTTTAGTTGTGATCTGAGTTTTAATTCATTACAAAGATTTAATCCTTCTGTATTAACTTCAGTTATGAGGTCTCCATAGGTTATCATATCATAGTGTATACTTTGATCATTAAATTTACCTTTAATTCTATTTCGTACTCGTTCGGCAAATAACCTAGGTAGTCCGGCTATAAACCGTTCTTTCCAATAGGGTTGTTGACAATCTTCTCGAAGGAATACTTTTGACAGAAACATATCTTTGCACCATCTAAAATCCTGTAGTTTTGGACAGGTTAGGTTTGATAGTATGACCGAAGCCTTTTCTGCTATACTTTGAGGGTTTCCTATGAAGTGTTTGGTAATTGCATAAATGAGGGTAGAAAAGGAGTTTTCTACCGTATATTGTTGTCCCTCTCTTATCTCTGGTTTTACGGTCATGAGTATTTCAGTTTTTTGTGTAACAGATAAATAATAATCCCACCATCCTTTTAGTTGTCCGGTAAATCCTGATGTTATTATTTTTGTTACCTCTCTTTCATTATTGTTAATGAGTTTGTAAGCAGTTGCTGCCATACACATTTCATTTAACATGTCGGTGATGCCATGTTCAGTTTTACCATCTAAATTCCATTCGTAAATACTTTTACCATCATAACTTCCTTGTGAATATTTTTCTTCTATCTGTATATCTGGAAGTGAAGGTCTTGGGTAATAGTGAGGAATCCTAGGTCTATCATAGAGTCGTACTTTATTAATTTCTAACTTATCTTCGAATTGTTCTATTACTTCTTCGATTTCTGTATTATCTGATACTGATTCACTTTCTGTTTCAGAGATAGCAGTTATCTGGGGTTTGGATAATTCTAGAAGTTCTAATTGTTTTGTTATTTTCTTTAACAATTCATCCTCAGGGTTTAGCTTAAATTCTTTAATTTCTTCATTTGGTTTTACCAAAGGTTTTTCAATTTTTACCTCTTTCTTTTCTTGCGAGTATTCGAGATATTCTAATTGTTGCGAAATTAGTTGTAACATCTGATTTGTATAATTATTTTAGCTTTTTATTTTTCCTAGGTCTGTATTATCGGTTTCTTTGAAGAGTGCAGCAAGAATAGTGTTTCCGTTCCAATCTATGGCTACTTCTTCAAAGGGTGGATATTTTGATTTTTCGGTAGTTTGTGATTGAGTTTTTATCCATGATTTGTAACTAGAGGAGGTTTCATTTATTTCTTTTATGTCATCTAAATAGTTGTCTCGTCTGGCATTCCACCAGATAAAGAAATCAGTGTGACCGTGATAATACGTAAGTTCTTAACTATATGAGAGCAACATTCCACATGATTTGGAGTTTGCAGCCGTGGTTTTTGCGTTGAAGATATGGCGCCACTATATGGCGAAATGTGCAGAATCTTAACTGACCACAAAAGCTTGAAGTATCTCCTTACGTAGAAGGAATTTAATATAAGACAACGAAGATGGGTGGAGATGATTAAAGACTACGATTTGACTATCAAATATCATCCGGGAAAAGCGAATGTTGTCGCTGATGCCTTAAACCGGAAGATTTATCCTCCTTCCCTCTCTGTTTTGGCTTACATGCGCACCCAATATATGTCAATGATGCTGGATTTGAGAGCTACACATGTACATCTTGGCATTGATTTTTCTGGTTCATTGTTGGCTCGAATCGAAGTCACGCCTACCTTGATTGAAGAAATCCGGAATCAGCAATCAGAAGATCCAAAATTGACTGAAATTCGGAAGCAACTATTTGACGGTGTTGATGCCATAGGCCGTGATTTCAGAGTGCGAGATGATGGAGTTCTTATCTTCAGAAACTGGGTATGCGTGCCATAAGATGTTGATATTCATAATCTGATTTTATCTGAGACTCATAGTTCAAAATTTTCTATTCATCTTGGTAGGACTAAGATGTACCGAGATTTAAAGGAGCAATATTGGTGGCCAAACATGAAATGCCACATTGCTGAGTTCCTTGCCCGATGCCTTGTATGTATGTCAGCAAGTTGAAGATCGAGCATCAAAGACCTACTGGTTTACTTTAGTCACTTCCGATTCTAGAATGAAAGTGGGAGCATGTCACGATGGACTTTGTAACCAGTTTGCCTAGATCTCAGCAAGGATTCAATGTCATTTTTGTGATTGTGGATCGACTAACAAAATCTGCACACTTCATTCCTATTCGTGTGACAGACACACCTAAGAAATTGGTTGTACATTATTTGGATGAGATTCTTTGTCCATATGGAGTGCCAGTTTCCATTGTTTCAGATCATGACTCTCGTTTTACTTCATGATTTTACGAGAAATTCCAGAATGCGCTGAGTTCGAAACTAAATCTCAGTACAGCGTTTCATCCCTAAATCGATGGTCAATCCAAAAGAATAATTCAGATGCTTGAAGATATGATGTGTGCGAGTGTATTGGACCACAATACCAGTTGGGATCGATGTCTAACTTTGGGGGAGTTCACTTACAACAACAGTTTTCATGTAAGCATCGGTATGGCTCCTTATGAAGCATTGTATAGGAGACGTTGTAGAACTCTTGTTTGTTGGAATAAAGTAGGCAAAAGACGCCTGGACAATCCTGAATTAACTGATCAAGCAATGGAGCAGTTGAATTTGATTCGAAAAAGGCTAAAGACAGTGCAAGATCGGTAGAAAAATTATACCGATAATCAACGAAGGGAGCTGGAATTTGCGGTAGGTGACAAAATATTTCTAAAAGTCGCCCCATGGAAAGGTGTCCTTCATTTTCAGCTGTGAGGTAAGCTAACACCTCGTTACATTGGTCCGTATAACATTGTTGAAAGGATCAGCCCTGTTGCATATCGACTTGTATTGCCTCTGAATATGGAAAGAATTCACAATGTGTTTCATATTTCGATGTTGAGAAAATATGTGCAAGAACATGCTCATGTGATCGAAGAACCACCAATTGAAGTTGTTGAAGACCTATCCTACCCTATACAGCCTGTTGACATACTAGATCGGTTAGTTTGTCAGCATCGCAATCGAAGCGTACCTATGGTACAAGTTGTTTGGCATAATGGCCAAATTGAGGAACAGTCTAAAGAGACAGAGGAGTCTATGCATGCAAAATTTCCTTACCTGTTTGCTTAGGTACCTGTGCTGAATTTCGAGAACGAAATTCTTATAAAGAGGGGAGGATGTGAGACCTCGATTTTTGTGTCCTAGAAGTACAAAAGCCAGTATAGGTGAAATGATCAATTTGCCTCTAAAGAAATAGATATGTGATGGCCAAAATTAGTATTGAAGGTTTAGTGACCATTTTTTATTTCATTTCACCTTTATTTCATTTCACCTTTATTTCATTTCCTTATTGGTTCAATCTTAACTTAGGTGATAATCTCCTAAAATAAGGGATAATTCCATAATTTAATTTTAATGATTATCTCCTAATACCTAACCTTAAAAGTAGGAAAAATTAATCCTACTAATCCTATAAACATACCAGTCGGCCACACTTGTCCACACACACCAAAAACACATAAAATTATCAAACGACCAAACCCTACACCCTACCCTTTGCTGCCGAAATTTCTTAACCTTCACCATAGTCGAATTCTTTCATCATTTGTCAGATTTCTGCAAATAATAGCTTGTTGGAAAGCACTTTTTATCCTCTATCTAGCTATCTTTTTTTTATCATCAGAAGATCAGTTCTTCCTTATGAAAATTCTTATCGTAATTTCCTAGAGTTTTGTATCGAAATTGTGTGATTCTTTTTTCAATTGGTTTTTGTTGTTGTTTCTTCTATTCGTATGATTCTTTGGCACCTATCCATGTTGTAATATCATGAATTTATCCTTAGAATCTTCCCTATACATGAAATCGGCATACCCTACACCTTTGTTTATTGTTGCCGATTTTGATTAATTAACTAACCTATTGGTTTCTGATCTTGTCCCTTTTAATTGTATGTGTTATTAACACTTAATTCTTCCTTGTTAACATGAAATCGCAACCCCTAAGTCTTTTATGCATGAAATCGCAATTTGCCCTCTAGATTTTTACTTAATGCCGAAATTTGTATGGTTGATTATGGTGGTAAATCAGGTTGATTTTTGTTGAGTTCCTGGCTATCACATCACACATCCAAAGGGGACGTACCTGCCGCATCCAATCACTGGTTTCTGATAGGTTTGGTGAGTGGAATTGGTACAGAAATAGGATGTTTACTTGGTTATTGAATATGCATGCTTAGTGTGGTTTTGTCTTTGCCTTAAAATGGTATAGGTGGTTCTGATCCTCTAAATAAAAGCAAAGGAATAACTTCTTGTTCAGAGACAAGAAAGGTAGGATCTATACCTCATCGATTTCTCCAGATATCCTTGTTGTTTATATTATGTTTTTAGTGAATGTTCTTGTTGAATGGTATATGCACATGCCTTGTGTTTCGTATGCTTGATTTCAGAATGAACTATGGAGTTGTTAGGAAAATTAGAACCCCTGAGATAGGTTATATATGCCTAATTCGCATGTGTTATGTGTTTGAACATGTCGAATGTATTGTGATATGATTGAGGATGTCTTGCTGTGATGTTATACCTTGTACTTGCTTGTGTATGCTTATACATGTCTATGTGTGAGGATCCTTTTCCGGTGGCCATTCAGGATAAGCACTGATGCTCCTGAGGAGAGGAGAGGTTCTCACTGGTATGGGAGTCATATAGGTGGCAATCCCCAACTTGTGCACGCTGAATGCTTAGTCCTTTGTGCTAACTAGATGTCTAGTCCTGTGTACTGGCTAGATGCCTTGTTCTGTGTGCTGGCAAGATGCCATAATCCTATATGTTTGTTAGGATGCCTAGTTATGTGTGTTGTCTAGATGTCTTGTTCTGTGTGCTGGTAAGATGAATAGGCTTGCTGATTAGTTTGTGTGCTAACTTTTACTCTTTGTGAAGCTAAGCCTTGGACAACGTAGGTGTAAGGGGATGGCCTTTCTATTGATGAGATTGATTGATATTTTTCCTACCTGTGTACTTTTGATTTTTAGAAGTGTTTGCAGTCCACTCTCAGCCAGTATTTTTCGGCCCAATCCCTATTGTGATTGCTTATTGGTTGCATGATATCTCTTTAGATGTGTAAGCAAATTTGATGCTGTTAGGGAGATGTTTGTTTAAGATTTCTGCAGATCCTATGATGTTGTGACCCTACTAAGATTCTTGTAATCTTACTCTATTATTTTCACCATTTTTCAGGCATAGGTACATACTCTGTTCGTGGTACCAGTGTGTGAGATCACGGCTGCACGGTGGGATGATATTGCATCACAATTGCATTCTTGTTTCCTTGATTGCTTTCTCATATAACATGAAGTTTGATTGGACTACTCTCTAGATTTTGAAATGCCTCTTTTGTTTGCTTATTTCCAAAATATACTTGAGGTATACTTGCTGGATTTTGAGATCCCTATGAGACTTCTATGTTGTGGTACCTATGTTGAATTATAAAGACTTCCGCTGATGTTTTTATTCACTCAGTTTATTGCCAAAATGTATTTCCATTATCATGCTCCAACTTTTAAAAATTTTAAGTAATAAATCTAATAAAAATCAGAACTAAGGGGGATAAGCCTTGTGAGATTCAAATATGTCCTAGTTTTTGGGTTTATTTGGGTTTCATGGAGGTAAGGGTCCTAGTGGAGTGAAATCGGGTCCTTATAGGTTTTGTAGCAGAGCATGGTTTAAGAAATATAATTTATTATATGCTAACTTGTTTGTTGGTTTTGTGTTTGTATGGAGATACATGCGCACACACCCACAACTTAGGGATTTATGCCCAGATTGTCATAATATTAAAATGATGGGTTAGTAATGTTTAAATGCCTTGATTAAATGAATAACTTGATGAGTTTTTATATAATTTTTCATGTTGTATGATTTGATGTGTTTTGCTTTGGTTTGCTGAGTGCTTTGCTACCTTCCTTTGTCATTGCCAAATGTGTGTATATGTTATTGATGCATACTGCCGAGTGTTTTTATGAGATTTCTATGGTTGCCGAGTATGTCTTTATGTGTTGTTGCCATGATTGTCGAGTGCGATTTGTGTGAACATGTGCATTTCCGAATGCTTCTATGGATGAATATGATTTCCATGTGTATGTGTTTCTTTTAAAGGATTGTCGAATATGTCTTTGCATGTATGTGCGTGATTGCCGAGATTTGTGTGTATATGTATGCTTTATTTTCCAGCATATGCATATCGTCCGGTGTACACCTCTCCACCAGGTACCACTTTCTTTCCTTAATTTGTATCCTGAGTTATGTATTGAGTCACATTATGTGTTCGTATAGTTTGGCAAGGCAAAACACACAAAGGGATCATCGGGGTAGGTATGAAGCCCAAGCTGAGCAGCAACTTGTTGATCGGAATGAACCGGATGCACAGAATGAGTAGGGAGGGCAAGCTGAGCCCAAAACCAACCTGAGGCACGAGCCGCACCAACCATTGATCCTGTAATAGCACAAATACTAAACATGTTACAAGAAATTGCTGCAAACCAGTAGCATATGGAGGCCTAATTTCAGAATGCACCTGAATTTGTGGAAGATCCTATTCCTCCACTTAAACCAGTTCAGTTGGTTTAACCTAAGGAAGCCGAGCGACTTCCAATTGTCATTACGAAGTTGCCGAAAGAAGCATCTCAGCTAGGATGCAAGGATTTCAGCGGTTCAGCAGGTGCTGCTGCGGCTCTTGAATGGATTGACACCCTTTGCCGAGTATCCTTGTTTCTATGCATCTCTGATGATGACAAGGTTGTCATCACCACTTTCTTACTCAAGGGAGAAGCCCTTGCATGATGGACAGCCATGAGTTTGCAGTTTAGGGATCGTTTACCTATATGGGAGGAATTCCAGCAGGAATTTGACGAAAGGTTCCACACCTGGTTCCACAAAACTGAGCAGCAACAAGCTTGAGCAAGGTACCCGTTTTGTGCTGGAATACGAGAAGGAGTTAAGGGAGCTGTCCCCATTTGCACCAGAGGAGGATCACTTACCATACCAGCATGCGAGATGATTCCAAGATGGGCTGAGTATCGAACTCAAAACTATCATTGGTACGACACCGGTGCAGAATTTGCAACAATTAATCGTTGCTGCAACTGAAGCTGAATAGATCGTGCAAAACAGGAAACAATCCACAACAACTAGTGGCGGATCCTTTAGGCGAGACTCAAAGTTTAATCGGCATACGGGACCCTATCCTTTGAGGTCCTATCCTCCAGAGAACAATGGCAATGGGGGTAACTTCAGGAAAACAATTTCTGGTCTGAATCCTAATGGATCTACGTGGACAATGATGTTACAATTGTGGCGAGATGGGCCATGTTTAGAGAGACTATCCCAAACCAAGACATATCAAAGGCTCACCGAATACCAACGGAGGTGGGTATGCCAATCCCACCAAACCACCAGCACGCATACAGGGAGGACCACCCAACGGATCTACAAGTAAGGCACAACCCAGGCCAATGAGATTGTTCACCCTGACTGATGCCGAAGCTAGCCCTGATGTGGTAACAGGTACTATTTCCGTCTTTTTGTGAGATCCCAAATTTTGAGTCCTAGAAGTCCATAAGCCAATGCAGGTGAAATGACCATTTTTCCCTTAAAGAAATGGATACGTGATGGCCAAAAATGGTATAGAAGGTCTTGTAATCATTTCTGGTTTCATTTTTTTTTTGATTTGTTTCCTTATTCGTTCAATCTTACCTTAGGAGATAAAATTCCTAAAATTAAGGAAGGAAAATTCTAGAATTTAATTCTGATGATTATCTTACCTTATCTAGCCTTTAAAGTAGGGAAATTGATCCCATAAACACCCTACATAAAGAGTAGCCGGCCACACTTGTCCACACACAGCTAAAACACACAAAAATTCGTCAAACATCAAACCCCACACCATACCCTATTACTGCCGAAATTTCCTTGATCTTTATCCTAGCATAACTATCTCATCCTTTGTCGGACTTTTGCAAATAATAGCTTGTTGGAAAGCTCTTTTCATCCCCTATCTAGCTATTATAGGTTGGTCATCATAAGGTTAGTTCTTCCCTATCAAAATTCAAGTCGTAATTCATCTTAATTAGCTCCACCCATCTTCGTTGTCTCATGTTCAACTCCTTTTGCGTGCGGACATATTTCAAGCTTTTGTGGTCAGTGAAGATTCGGCACGTCTCGCCATATAACTAGTGGCGTCATATTTTCAATGCAAACACCACTGCTACAAGCTCCAAATCATGCGTAGGATAGTTGCTTTCGTGCGGTCACAACTATCGGGAAGCATAGGCAACGGCTTTCCCATCTTGCATCAATACAAATCCAAGTCCGGATTTCAAAACATCATTGTAAACCATGTACTCCTTTCTGCCAATAGGTAAGGTAAGGATAAGTGCGGAAACTAATCATTTCTATAATTCCTCGAAACTTCATTGGCACGTCTCAGTCCATATGAACGGTTCTCCTTTGTGCGTCAACTTCGTCAATGGCCCAGGAAGCGATGAAAAATTTTCCACGAAGCGACGGTAATATCCAGTTAAGCCAAGGAAACTACGAACTTCAAACATAGTTTGCGGGGGGTTCCCATGCAACTACGACTTCAATTTTCTTCAAATCAACAAGGACACCTTGGGTGGAAACAACATGGCCAAGGAAACCAACTTCGCCTAACCAGAATTCACATCTGGAGAACTTTGCGAACAACCGCCGATCCCTCAAAATATTCAGCACAATCCGCAAGTGCTCAGCTTGCTCCTCTTCTGATTTTGAATAAATCAAAATGTCGTAGATGAAAACTATCACGAATTTGTCTAGGAACTCACGGAACACATGATTCATCAGGTCTATGAACACGGCTGGTGCATTGGTCAAACTGAATGGCATAACCAGGAATTCGTAGAGGCTGAATCGCGATCGTCTTCGAAATATCAGCATCACGAACTCGCAATTGATGGTATCTAGAACTGAGATCGATTTTGGAGAACACGGCTGCTCCTTGGAGCTTATTGAACAAGTCGTTGATGCGCAGTAGTGGATACTTGTTTTTCATGGTCACACAGTTCAACTACTAATAGTCAATGCATAATCACAGCGAACCATATTTCTTCTTTACGAACAAGACATGTGTTCCCCATGGTAACACACTGGGTCGAATAAAACCACGATCCAGCAAATTTTCCAGTTGTGTTTTTAGTTCCTTCATTTCCGCAGGAGCCATACGATATGGAGGAATGGAAATTGGATTCATACTAGGTACTAACTCAATGCTGAATTCCACTTCCCTTGCTGGTGGCAAACCGGCTATGTCTTCTGGAAATACATCTGGAAATTCACGAACCACTGGAACAGAACCCAAATCCAAGGATTCTTTAGAAACATCATATACGTGCGTGAGGTATGTAATACATCCCTTGCTGATTAATCGCTTCGCATCGAGCAAGGAAATCATGCAAGTTGGAACAACTCGCCTATCACCTTCAAAGCAGTACTCGTCACCATCAGGAAAAGTGAACCACACACACTTGGTGAAACACTCCATACGGGCTTGATATTTTGCCAGATAGTCCATGCCTAAAATCAGTTCTCGAATGTCCAGTGGGATTGATGTAGACTAGATCACAAATCAATTGTTTTCCCAAAGTCAAAACCTCAATAGGAGGAGACAAGGGAGACAGAGGTTTGATCCAGGATCTAATAATACTTTAGCATTTTGAGAAAAAGATGGAAATAGTACCTATCACCATATCAGGACTATCCTCGACATCAGTTAGGGTGAAGAGCCTCGTTGGTCTTGGTTGCGCCTCACTTGAGGATCCGTTGGGTGGTCCTCCTGGTGTGTGTGCTGGTGGTTTGGTAAGGTTAGCATACCCACCTCGATTGGCATTTGGTGCGTCTGTGATACACCTTGGTTTCAGGCATTCCCTCTGAATATGCCCCATCTCACCACAATTGTAACATCGACGTTGCTGAGAATTCCACGTAGATCCATTGGAATTTGAACCAGAAAAGTTCTTCTTGTTGTTACCTCCAATGCCATTATTTTTCGAAGGATAGGGTCTCGTACGCTGATTGAACTTCGAATCTTGTCTGAAGAATCTGCCATTATCTGTTGCGAATGGCTTCCTGGTTTGCATAATCTTTTCCACTTTAGTCGCTGCAATGATTAGTTCTTGCAAATTCTGCACCGGTGTCAAACCAACGATGGTTTTGAGCTCGGTACTCAGCCCATCCTGAAATCATCTCACAAGCTGGGATGGTGAACGATCCTCCTCATGTGCAAATCGGGACAACTCCCTTAATGCCTTCTTGTATTCCAGCACTGAACTGGTTCCCTATTCAAGCTTGTAGAAAGCTTTTCACTGCTCGCATTTGTGAAACCTCGTATAGAACCTCTCATCGAATTCGCACTGAAATTCTTCCCAAATAGGCAAACGATCTCTGAATCGCAAGCTCACAGATGTCCACCATGCGAGGGCTTCTGCCTCAAGTAGGAAAATAGTGATGGCAACCTTGTCATCATCCGAGATACGCAAGAACAAGGACACTTGGCATAAAGTGCCGATCCATTCACGAACTGCAGCGGGTCCGACTGAACCACTGAAATCCTTACATTCTAGTTGACAAGCTTCCTTCAATAGCTTCATAATAATGACGGCAAGTCTCTCAGCTTCCTTAGGGTGAGCCAGCTGTATAAGCTCAAGTGGAGGAATAAGTTCTCCCATGGGTGCGGATACAAAAGCATTCTGAAATTGTGCCTCCAGACGCTGCTGATTCGCAACAATTCCTTGTAATACATTCAAAATTTGTGCCATCACAGGATCGATAGCTGGTGCGGCTGGTGCCTTAGGTTGTTTTTTGGGCTCAACTTGCCCTTCCTGCTCAATCTGTGCATTTGGCTCTTCTTGATCAATAGGTTGTTGTTCGGCCTAAATCCAATACTAACCCCGTCGATCCCTTGTAACGTTCAACCCTGCCATACTATACAAGCACACGATCGTTACTCAACACATAACTAAATACGAATAATAGGAAAAGAAATGGTACTTGGTGGAGAGGTGTGCACCGGATGATATGCATATGCTAGAAAACAAAACGCACATGCACACAAATATACCAGTTTCGGAAAATACATGCATACATGCAATGCACACTCGGCAATCATATCAACACATACATAAGCACTCGGTAACAATCACTAAGACATTCGGAACCATATATAGGTACACTCGGTAACACTCAGTAACAATACTCAAGCACTCGACAACAATCATCAGAACACTCGGCAAGCATGGATTCACATAAATCATTCTCGACAACAAGCACACAGAAACATACTAGACATACATACAAGTCAATCACACATATTTGGAAACCATAGAGGAACACTCGGCAGCACTCGGAAGCACTTGGCAGCACACATCAACAAACAGCAAACATACACATATACACTCGACAATGACAAAAGAACACAGCAAAGTACACAACAAAACACAGCAAAACACATCAAATCATAAATACACAGCACATCAAGTAATCAAGCACAGTATTTAAAAATTTCAAACCAATTTTTTAGCATCAAATTATTTTCGGTATTAGCCCTCTAAGTGTATAGGTGTGTGAGCATGTACCTACCTACAAACACAAAATCAATAAACAAGTTAGCATATAACAAATCATATTCCTAAACTATGCTCCGCTACCAAACCTATAAGGACCCAAATCCCATATTCCAAAATTGCTCCTAATCCGACCTTTACCGTTGTGAAACCCAAGCAAACCAGGACCTATATGAATCCTACAAGGCTTATCCATCTAGTTCCGATTATAGTATGTTTATTCCTTTAAGATATTAAAGTTTGGAGCATGATATTGGACAAATATTCTGGTATCATATTGCGTGAATAAAATATCAACGGAAGTCTTTAAACTTAATCAATAAATCCACAACACACAAGCCTCGTAAGGATCTAAAATTCGAACAAGTAAACCTCCAATATAATCTGGAAACAATCAAGCATAGGAGGAACTTGAAAAAAAACAGAAAATAGTCCAATCAATGATATATTATATGCACAAGCAACCAAGGAGACAAGTATGCAATTGTGATGTGATATCGCCCCGCCATGCAGCCCTGAATCTCACACACTGGTACAACGAACAGTGAATGTACCTAAGCCTGAAAAAGGGTAAAAACAACAGGATGAGATTACAAGAATCTCAGTAGGGTCACAGCATCATAAGATCTACAGAAATCTTAAATAAATATCTCCCAAACAACATCAGACCATCCCTACATATCCAAGGGATATCACGTAATTCAAGAATCAACCAAAGGGGTTATGGCCGAAACTAAAGCCGAGGGTAGACTACAAATACTTCAGAAAATCAGAAGTACACAGGTGGGAAAAACTCATCAATTATCTCGGCAATAGGAAAAGGTCATCCCCTTCCACCTATTTTGTCCAAGGCTTCGCTACATAAAGGATAAAGGTTAGCACACAAGCTAATCAGCAAGCATATTCATCTTACCACACAAGGACAAGGCATCCAAGCCACATAAGAACAAGGGCATCCAAACCACACAAGGATAAGGTCATCCAAACCACACAAGTACAAGGCGTCTAGCCTCACAAAGACTAGGCATCCAGCGAGCTCTTGCTAAGGATTGCTTCCTATACAACTCCCACACTAATAAGAACCTCTCCTCTCCCAAGGAGTATCAGCGCTTACCCCGAATGGACACTGGAAAAGGATCCTGACGCACAAACACGTACAAGTACACACAGGCAAGTACAAGGCACAATACCACAACAGGATATCCTTAATCATGTCAGAACACAATCAACATGTTCAATACACCCAATACATAAAAACTAGGCACTCATAACCTATTTTAAGGGATTCGGTATATCCTAGATAAGCCTTAAATCAATCTGTAACTCATGCATATATCATCTCACACATATGCATACAACATCATAAAGGCATACATCAAAAATAACAACCAATAACAAAGATCTCTAGAGAAACCGATGATGTTTGATCCTACCTCTCTTGTCTCTGAACAAGAAGCTATTCCTTTGCCTTTATTTAGGAGATCGGAACCATCTATAACATCATAAAGCAAAGACAAAACCAAACTAAGCATTCATACTCAATAACCAAGTAAATACCCTATTTCCTTACCCATTCCACTCACTAAACCTATCAGAAACCAGTGATCAGATGACATAGGTGCTTTTCCCTTGGATGTGTGATGTGATAGCCAAGAACATAACAAGAAACAACCTGAATTACCATCTCAATCAACATACAACTTTCGGCACTCAAGAATAGGGCAATATGGCAAGTTGCGATTTCATGTTAACAAGCTATAAGGGTTGTGATTTCATGAAAACAAGGAAGGATTAGGTGTTTATAACACATATAATCAAAAGGAACAAGATCATAACCCAATAGGTTAATCAATTGATCAAAATCGGCAACACTAGGGCAAAGGTAGGGCAACCCGATTTCATGTATAGGAAAGATTCAAAGGATGAATTCATGATTTTACAACATGGATGGATGCCAAAAAATTATACGAATAAATGGAACAACAACAGAAATCAATTGAAGGCAGAATCACACAATTGCGGCACCAAAACCGATGAAATATGATTTAAATTTCTACAGTGAAGAACTAACCTCCTGATTACCAGACCTAGATAGCTAGATATAGGATGGAAAGAGCTTTCCAACAAGCTATTATTTGCAAAAATCCGACAAAGGATGAGAGAGTTATGTTTGTTTGAAGTTCAAGCAAATTCGACAGCAATAGGGAGGTGTAAAGTTTGAGGTTTGACGAATTTTGTGTATTTTCTGAGTAAGATTTAAGTGTGGCCGGCTTCCCCTTCAAATAGGATGGTTATGGGATTAATTTTCCTTCTTTAAAAGCTAGATTGAAGTAAGGTAATAATCAGAATTAAATTCTATAATTATCATTCCTTAATTTTAAAGATTTTATCTCCTAAGTTAATTATCAACCAATAAGGAACCAAAACAAAGAGAATTAAAACCATAAATAATTACTAGATATTCCATACTATTTTCGGCCATCACACATCTATTTCTTCAGGAACAAAATAGTTATTTCACCTGCATTGGCTGCTAGACTCATAGGACTCAAAATTCAGGATCACACAAGAAGAGGAGAAGAAGGAACGGGGGAGGTGAAAGAAAAGAGAGAAATCCCCTAACAGAAAGAGAGATTTGGACTACTCTTTTTTATCTACTTTTGCGACAATCCCCTAACAGAAACAGAATTTCTGAAATCCGATTTTCTGCGAATGTGGCATTAGATGTCTCTTGTCATCGGCCTTAGTGCTTTATCATCTTATGTGAGGTATAATCTTTTAAGGACGAACACGTCTCCCTCTCTATGTTTCTATTCGTGGTTTCGTCTTTTGTTGATGGTAGGGATATCCGAAATTGATATGTATAATGAGCAGGTGGATGTGGTTTGTATGCATGTGTTTGCAAGAGAATAATATAGTTGGTAAGATCAATTACAAGTTCCCTATTATGGAAGATTGTTTTATAGGGTTAAGGAGAAACTCATTATATACCACAGACGTGGGGTTAGAGTCACTATCATCATCAGATAAGTCGGGGATAATAGGCTGATCAGCAATAGATGGAAGAAATATATATTTTACATGTGGTTCGGCAGCTAGTGTAAAGGTGTAGGGACGGTGATAATCTTTTATCATCCCTGTTCGATTTGGACAATATATTTATATGTAATAATATAATGTTAATTTTACATTAGATTTTTTTGTAATAGAAAAATATTTTTCCTGCTGATAGTTTTAACTCTTACGAACTTTTATTTGATTTTTGCTAGTACTAAGGTGAATATTTAGCTTGCATAGATCTTAGTAACATATTTAGCAAGATATTTATGTCCTATATATAGCCAAACCTATCAAATTTAATATTATCCGTGGATGAAAAAATTATCAATTATTGAAGGTTATTAATTAATAGAGTTACCTCTTATAATTAATATATTATTAAATAGTAAAGGATCATCATATCATATGATTGGCTGAAATTCTAATATAGTAGAAAATCATTATTACATAATAATATATTATCATAATGTGAAAACAAATCGTCACATCGTTCCTTATTGATAATGTGTCTTTGTAAATTTTGGACAATCTCAAAATGTTCAATATCAAAATTGTCATAATTCCACCAAATACCACATCTAAAGTCCAATTGATTGATGTTAGGATAATTTTATTTTTTAAGCGTAAGTACCGTTGCTACCAACTAAAAACAGTGCTTGATATGGACAAACAGGGTTCCACTAATATTTACATGGTTGACCAACTAACTGCTTACTTTGGAGCAAAACTACTTAGGAGAATATCCCCGTAGTCTGTGATTGCAAACTACTTCAAGCACAATAGGTTTTCCGCAGCCAAATTGCATAAGAGGGCAAAAAAATATAAGTAGAGGAAAATATGATCAACTAAGATCATAGAGCAGCAATTTAGAAATTTACTATCAGTCATCTGATGTCAATTGAGAATATCTTAAATCCAATAAAGGAATCACAAGAAGTGCATCAATAATTAACGAATGAGGAATGCATGAATGGGGTGAGATGGAAGAAGAGAGTGTCAGCAAAGACAATATAGATCTTAGTCTTCATGATCAGCTGCATGTTATTCACATGGTGATACAGATGCTGAAGTTGATAAAGGGGACTAAAGAAGTGTGCGGATAGCAACGACAATACATGTGAGAAGGAAGAAGAGAGTGTTGGTCAAGACAACATTGTTTTTAATCTTTGCAATCAGCTGTATGCTATGCATATGGTAGTGCAAATATTGGACGTTGATAAAGTGAACTAAAAAAGTGTGGTGAGAATCTTAAGTCATCTACAGAATACACTGGAAATTTAAAAAATTTACAGATATTACTGGATACATAGATAAACAAAGCAACCGCAATCTCTCAAAATTAATAAATGCTTAAGATTTTATTAATTATTAAAAATTAGAAAAATATTAATTATAACAAAAGAACGATATTGGTAGATGCAAAACTTATTAATTATTAGAGGATATTAATTTTTAGAGTATTAAATTTGAGAGATCTATCTGTATATATATGTTTTGTTGAGAATATCAATCCTAAATGATGATTGAAGGTAAGCAACTTTATATACATTTTATAGTTCTCTTATATTTGTACATTAATCATCACAATGTAATTAAAATATTTAATGATAATATATATCTGCATCCTTTATACATCACTAATGCTCTATGGGTGGTTTCATATTCTTGTCGGGCTCGTCACATGTTTGTTATTTTTATTAGTTATTGAACAAATAAATTATACAAATTATCGCCACCTTTTTCTAATGGAAAGCCACTTTGTCCTTGTATACGTTGATTACCCTGTAAACGCTATAAAAAGAGAGCATCCATGGAGTTTGAATGAAGGACCACGTACTAATAGACTCTCCCTGTACGTAGCTATTACTTCTTGGCTAGCTCATCCAGCAAGGATATGACTTCCAAATCGGTGAAAGCATTTACCAGACCATCTGCTGTTCTAAGCGCGCTATTACTGATCATGACAGCATGCACAAAAGGTGCAGATGCCAAAGGGCTCAGAGAAACCAACATGGTTTTCTACATGCATGACTTGGAATCAGGTCCCAACAGGAGTGTCTCTGCAGTAGCCGGAATTCAAGGCCAAAGGTGGACGGTGCTCCAGTTCGGGACCATCTTCTGTGGCGACGAGCCCGTAACAGAAACAGAAGATCTGAAATCTGCTCAGATTGGAAGGTTGAGAGGGATTTATGCGACGGTGGGCTTAGATGGGTCAGACCTACACATGCTGATGTCTCTTGTCTTCACAAATAAGCTATACAATGGCAGCACCCTTGAAATACAAGGTGCTAACCGACGGTTCCAAACTTACAGAGAAGTCTCGGTGGTGTCTGGAACAGGAAAGTTTAGATTCGCCAGAGGGTATGCTACTTTATCGACCGTATCCATCAACATTCCTGCTTTAAACGCAATCATCCGCTGGAATGTTACTGTCCTTCATTACTGAGTGCCAAAATACAATGTGCATGCCTTTTGGAGGGGTAGCTCATCGGCTTCCATAAGGCTTCATGCGACTGCAAGTACTCTTGTTTTATCTCCACTTACAACTCTTCTTTTCCAATGCTCGAATCCCCACCCAGCTGTTTTCCCTTTCCTAATTTGTTGTTTTCTTCCCGTAATTTGTTCCTAAAGGTGTTGGTTAGGTTGAACGGTATCTTAATTAAATAAATTATCTTCTATTTTAAAAGCTAATGCCCTCATTTTTGTTAATTAAATTACGGATTTAATGTATTCCTTCATCATCCATCCTATTCCTAGGCACTATTAAACGAGGAAAATAGAAAATTAAATGATAAAAATATTTTTCAAGAGATCAAAACATTGTTTACAAAAAAAATAAATAAATACCACCTTGATCGAGAGAGGTAACTTTGTGAATTATCAAGGCTAGAAAAATCATGCGATTCCACCACGCTTGACGAGGGATAGTGAATTCACGACCGTTTGGTTTGGTTAGGAGTTATAATTGGAAATAAGTGATTAAAAATCATTAAATAAATTTAATAATAATAAATTTAAATAATATTTAATAATATTTAATAATATTTAATAATATTTTTAATATTAAAATATAATATTTCATATAGTTTTGTAGACATGTACATTCCAACACTTATTTTCCAGGGCAACAAAGCAGGCCACCAAAGACCAAGCAAACCCCATCATCAATTATTCAGTTTTCTTAATTTACAAAAGACCACGCACATAAGTTTTCTGCATTCATGATTTGGTGTACTTTTTATATTGGTGACACAATAATCTATCCCACATAAGCCTTTATAGACCTATAGCAGTTTCCGTGAGTAACTGTAAGAAGTCATCATATATGTCTGTTTGGATGTTGGCTTACTGTGTAAGGAAGTAACCTTGAAAATGCCCCTTTTAAGTCACAGGCTTTTCCGTCCACCAAGGACTTATAAAATGCAGGAAAATTACTTTACCTGCTTTAACAAAATGATGTGATGTTTTGCTCCTGAGGTACTCTTCTTTATTATTCTTTAAACTTCGCGTCCAAATATGACCAGGAGCCCAAATGATTTTGACCGTACGTACTGCCCTAAGAAACAAGGATTAGCACGGGCCTTGGTAGGCAGTTTTCAAATCTTTGAGCCCAGTAAGTTTGATAATGGGCTTTAAAGAAGTGTATCCTCTGAAGAAAAATTTACATGTTATCATTGATAAACATCCAGTGATATATAGCTTCATAATCATGATTATCTTTTTCCTATTATTAATTATATATTACAGCAGTAATATTACAATTTGTATAGTTCTATATAATGTACATATATTTGACATAATATCTGCGGTGACTTGTCCCATAGTCGAGAATCCATTTTATAGATTTTTTCTTATCACTTATTTTCACCTTATCTGATCATTCTAGATAATCCAAGATTTTATTTATCTTATCTCTCATAGATTTTGTTTGATCAACGTGATCCTTGGATTTAATAGCCTTGGATCCTGCGGCCAAGGCATGTCCGTTCACGCACTCATTTGCTTCTTTTTTTTCGATTGATGTTCAGTTAGCAAATTCTTGTTTCATATTTTACTTTGATATGGGTCCGTCTTTCCTTTACTTGTCATTCTACCACCCAATGATATCATAACATCTAAATTTTTTAATGTCCAAACAACCCATAGTGGCTGCATATAATGTCATGTCCCGTACCTTACCCCAAAGATGAACACCTTTGCCGCAGAACTCTAAGAATAGTCATTATTGTACGTTCTATCCTCATAATTCTATAAGGCTAATAAAACAAATCTATAAAAATAAAGCAGCGGAATAAAATCAAAGGTAGGATAAATTTGGATCACATCAAAATCTATCTCAGCCAACTAAATCCAATCATTCATCATAAACTACATGTCCAATAAAATCCATAAAAACCAAGCACCAAAATATTTAGAAAATATCCAGGTGAGAGGGACAGAGACAACGAAAATGCATAAATATAAACATAATAGTACTTAACTCAAATTCAAATATAACAGAAATACAGAGATGGTGAATCATACACACACTTACATCTGTTTATTAAAAAGGGTTGGAAATTCATTAACAAATTACCTGTTTACATCTGGGCCATGGGAGAAAGGCCCGCTAGTGATTCTTTTTATCATTTTATAAAAACATAGCTCACACTAGTATTGCCGAAGGTTAAGGTCAACCCATGTTGATTATCTCCCTTTGACGTTAAATCTCCTCCGTGTCAAGGAGTGCCAAAGGGAGTACTTGACCCGTCAATGACCAATCTCGGTCAATCGTCGTCAATGCACTGGATACTCACAAATAATCAAAGTGGGATATAAAAACCAACCCAATATCAAAGTATCAAAACAAACATATAATACAATAGGCATCCATATGTCTTAACAGTCTGTACAACCACACACATAACATCACAACATGCCTCTTAGTACCAAACCATAACAAAACCAGTGTAGTGTCAAATTTCATAGTTATAAAACCAATCATTTTCCAACACAAGTTATACAGTTCCAAATACCAATACGATTCACTATTTAATTTTCAGAAAAACTTTAAATCTCAATCATGCATTTAAAACAAAACTCAGAAAAGTGTGAGATTCCCTCTCACCTATATATATAAACTAACCAAAAGACAGCCAAACATGGTACATAGTCTGTCATATACCATATCAAGCATACAATTACTATATATATCAATCAAACCAAACAATAAATAGTGCAAGCACTCAAATATACCATGGCACACAAACTAAGACAAAATGATATTTTTTTTAAAAAAAAGCTATTGAAGTGCAACTTTTCTTTCTGAAGTGCGGGGCAGCCACAATAGCTTACCTAACTTCTCATGAGTGTAATTTCCCACGAACTGAAGTTCTCTTGCAAGGGTTATAAGGCTAATAGCTATGTTCAGGTTGTTTGAGTTTGAGATGAAATAAGGTGAGGTGTTCATGATGGTGTTTGTGGTGGAGACAATATCTGACATCTTACAAATAGTAACCTACTCCACTACCATGTAAAGGAATGTATAATTTGGGGGAAAATTCACATGTTATCATTGATAAGCATCTGGTGATATATAACCTTACATAGTGTTTGGTATGTCATAATTGTCAGATTTGTCGGAATGAAAATATATATAAAAAATAAATTAGTGGAATCAGAAATATGGATAAAAGGATAATAGTATTCTTATGTACGTGTTAAGAAATAAATTAGAAATCAGAAAATATTTTAAATGATAAAATGACTAGAATATCTTTAATAATAATATATATATATTATAATTTAAAATTAAAAATTATGTACGTGTCAATCTATTTTGACAAAAAGTGATGATGTCAAGATAAAAGTTCAATTAATATAACGCCAACATAAAAATAAAAACTAAAATTTTTTACTTTAGATGGATTATAAAATTTATAAAATAATATTTAAAATTTAAAATAATGTTTAGATAGATTTTACATATTTCTTAATAAATGAGAAGTGTAAATTTATCTCATAATCAGAAAAAAAATTTCCTATTTTACTTTTCTTAGAGAGAAATGATACCACATGTATAAAGTTATTTTCTTTTTTCTTTTTTTTTTTATGATAAGTGTAATCTTGACTATAGTTTAAAATGTGAATGATGTCATCTACATTTTCTATCGGCTTTTTGTACATTTATTCTATTGGTTTAATCTACCTAATAAATATAGTATATCACAAAATATCCAAAAAATTAGTTTTATTGGTTTAAAAACAAATTCTAATTGAACAATTCTATCAAAATAAACACGACTATCATAATCATAGCCATAGCTATCGTATCCTGCTATTAATTACATGTATTATAGCATAATAATTTCCTTCAATAAGGGCCTAAAGGCCCTAAACGTCCACTATCTTAAAGGAGCAAAGCCTAAAAAAAAATTATGAGGGGCCAACAGTCTCGATGATGCTGACCGAATTCTTCTCCATATGCCTTAGTTTTTATGCTATGGTTCACAGGGAGCTTTCCTGTTTCGTATATCATTTTCCTACTTGCGTTTACCTTTGGCATGACTACTCGAGGCAAAGCATCAGACGTGACGTGACCACTATTCCCATCAGGAATTGCCGGCCTCTTTTTGCAAAAAGTATGAGCAAATGGAGGTCCTGTGAAACATCTTTGACACGGCTTATCCTCGGGGATATTTGCTGTTTTGCTCGTCGTCTGTCTGTGATGGCCAGACCAAGTGTGTTATATACATGTTTTATTTGACTTTGTCTCAAGCTCACAAAGGTAAAATATAGACACAGTCATATGGTGCACATGTATGATTACAGACTAATTCATTTTCGGGTTTTGATTGACATCGATAAGATAGAGTTTTAACTTGATAAAACAATGGTAGAAAAATTCTCTTGGGAATGCCTTTTATTTATGGTGTACTGTACTACCCGAACAAGAAGCAAGTGCCAAAAGTTTTGTTATTAATTCTTTTTAAAAAATAAAGTAGGAAGGAAGTTTGGTTCAAAGTTGCCAAATGTTTTATCAGTTTTTGTTATACAATTTAAAAACTGATGAGATTTTTCTTTAGACTTTGGGTTACTCATACCAAACCTAACTGTTACTCTTTTAATTGATTGATTTGATTTGAAACTGTGCATCAATCACTTGCATTCGTGTGGGGTGAAATGATTGATGTTCCATTTTCTCAATGATTAGGAATGTGTGATTGTCCGAATTTTATCTTTCGTCCCGTATTCTTTGAGACGTTGAAAAAACCTGTCCAAAACTTCCAAGATTAGGTGATGGGGGGTTGCCTGCGTGTGGGTGTTTTCTTATCAATTTATTAATTCTTGCCTTAATTTGTTTGATATGAAACTTCTGTAAATAGTTAGGACATCTCTTAAATGGACTTTTCAGCGTAATTTTATCTTACTATTGTAAAAATTAGTTAATAGATATGAAATGCCCAGGGTGTAAACATGCATGAGAACAGAGGCTTCAACTCTATAAAAACACAGATACAGTAAAAATTGGTTGAAAGACATCTCCTGAAATTTTAGGTTATAATATTTCAAATATTATAAAATAAACTTTTGTAAGTTAAAAACCAAACATATTCTCAAATCCTGCGAACGATTATAATGTCAAATATATACATAGTATTAGGACGGTTGCATGGATAATTCGTTTTACTATCTACACATAATTAAAATTCTGATTATAATACTTTAATAAGTAATAGTAAAACTTTGGAAGAGAATAATGATACAAAAGTCTACGCTATGATTATGATCAGGAATGAAATATATGGCAAAAGACGAGTTGTCCCGAAGATTTTAAAAGTGTTTTAATCAAAGATTACACTCTTAATTCATCCTTAAATTCAATATTTAGAATTTTAACAATTTTTTTTATGAAACTTAAACTCTCTTTTTTCAGTCAATTAAAAGGCCTTCTTTACAGAGGGAGATGGTTACGCAATGATCAGAACTACGGGAGAGGTGTGAAACACATTAATTTATAAAAAGAGAGGAAGACTAATATCCTAATTCAAAATCAATAGTGAATCCACATGTTGGGAATGCCCACTTCGGATAAGTAGCTTTCTGAACTACCTTCTCCTAAGCTTGGTGAGCCTTTGATACTAGGAGTACTGCTTTCGGTCTTGCGAAGGGGATTCAGAACAGCTTCTATCGCTTTGTTGTCACAATAGAGGGGATCAAAAGTAGAAGTACTCATGGGTAACTGACCAAAATCACAACTGACTTTGGGTATATTAGTCGGTTCCATTTGGGTGAGATGCGGGAAATTTGGGGTGGTTTGATTCTGGGAGAATATGGAGAAGCAGGGCACTTGCTCGTGCTCATCAAAGTTGGCTGGAATTTGGTCAAAGGTGATGTAAGAATCCATCAATGGAGGCAGAGCTGAATAGCTAGTGTCGTCATTATAGCAGCTTCCCACGCCAGGTGTGCCCACCGCCTGTCTATTTTTATAAAACAGTCGACACAAGACCCAATCTTCCTGTAAGCATCAAACCAATAAGGGAATAATGAAAATTTGGTGAGGATGGGAAATGAGTAGAATAAACGTGGTGATCACTAGAAACAATTAGGCTTACGTAAGACAATAAATTATAGCATAAACAATGATATATCATCTGGGTCAGCTATGTTTTTGGTTTTACATACGCCAATCCCCGTAAATGGGTTCCACGAGTTGGATCCCTTTCTTTTTTTACGACGAAGACTTATTTCATAAAGAAGAAAGAACAATTTTCTGACATGTTAAATGGGAAAAGAAAATGTTAACAAAAAATAGAAATAAGGCATGCATATTTTTGCAGGATTTCAATATATATACACCTATGGTTCTGAAAATGCAGGAATAAATATCTTGGACAAATCAATTTCAACAGGTACCTTGTTAGAAGAAACTCGAGGATCACCAAGAGGACCCTCGAGCCGAAACTCATGCATCACCCATTCGGTTTTTCTTCCCTTGGGTGCCCTCCCTTGGTAGAAGACCAAGGTCTTTCTCATGCCAACAAGAGTGCCCTTACGAAAGATAGAGCGGTCCTTCCCTGTGGCCTTCCAGTATCCAGATGCAGTGGCTCTGTTGGTTCTTAACCCAGTTGCGTATTTCCGATCTCTTTGACTGTAAAAGTACCATTCCTTGCCTCCCACACAGGCCGTTTCTGATCAAAATCCCCAAGCAAACTATTAATTCCTTTTTAAGCACGTATATAAGTTAACCCTTCCATAAGCTCCTTACATTAATTATTTGTGATTGTAATTTGAGAAGAAAAGAGAGAGCCTATAAGATCAACTCAAACCCATAAAGGAAAGATTTTCATTATAGAAAGGCAAGCATTATTTCTTGTCAACTTCTGTCATGTTCTGGTTGGCATTTCTAACATACTAAATTCAAAGAATAAGACTCTTACTAGCACCGACTGCCACAATAATTTAACGTCACCTAGGGTTTACTTTTTTTTAGTTCTTTTGAATGGCTCAACTGATTATCTTCCCATCACAAATGAGTTTCCGAAAATTAATATTGCTCTAAAAAAATTCATAGTAAACACAATAAATTAAGAATGAAGATTGTTTTGTCAATAAAATATCTATATCTTAATAGTTATTGATGGAAATTCGAATAATAATATTTAATTATATATAAAAAAACATTGTTATCAACGGGTGATGAAGGCTTATCCGTGTGGGACATAATAAGGTATCAATTGTAACTCCATCATCTCTTGCTAAAATAGCTGACAGCGTCGCCCTAATAATGCGGTTGAGATGTCAATTTCTAGCTATTAACGAAGAATTATTGAAGGTAACTATAGGGGTTATATGCGACTTGGCACATGAGTTTATGAATATGGAAGAGGAAATTTTATTTTTTTTTAAAAAAGGAAGAAGATGCAAGAGGAGGGTGCAGACTATTAGCAGACAATAAGTTAGCAAATAAAGGTTATTTTTTTCTAGTCAAAGACAGTGACAAGAAGCTTTATTGGGTTTGGTAAGAAATGATGATAGGGTGAAAATTCCATACCCTTCATTCTCAACTTTTAATTAGTGATTAGACACAGTGAGCAGGAAAAGAAAAAAGAAAACTTAGTGACTCCACACGCGTGTGGAGGACACAGGTGGGCACAGGTGGTAGACAATAAGATGTATGGCTTGGGGCTTGTTTTTATCTCAAATCACAAATCACAAATCACAAATCACTTTCACAGCTATTGGGACACTACCCAAGACTGTCGGTTTCTTCAAAAGGCTTTGGATATGAGATATCATATTTTGCATTATTTGGATAGTCTTTGAGAGAGTGGTGAATTGCTCGATATACTTTGGAATTTGATTCATCGGAAGTCATAGAAGTTAGGTTGATATTCTCACCTAAAAGACGGTGGAAGAGAAAAGCTAGCCATAGTTGTACCTTTTATATATAAAAAAGCTATACAAATATCTACGTGCACCATACTTCTTCATATTGCTATTAAACTGGTTCCTAAACATACTATTGCTTTATATGTGGGTGGTCCGATATGATATAGTTAAATCAATGTCAAACTAAGTAGAAAGTTGTGGTTGAATTTGTTCACTTTTTTTTTTTAAGAAAAAATTTGTTCACATTTAATCAAACATTAGGTGTCTGATTTTTTTTATATATTAATTAAATTCTTTCTTAATAGGTATTTATAATGCTAGTAAAAAAAAGTAAATATTCTAAATATGAAGTAGCATGCTTTCTGTAAGGCACAAAATGAGCAAGTGCATGTAAAAAGTTAGGACAAGATTGTCACACTCACTAAAGATTGAAAAAGAGGAAATTATCAAAAATTTCTGGACAACTTAGAAAATTAAGGTTGAGGGATGGGGAAGTGATTAGAAAAATGAGTATATATCTAACCTCTTGACAAAACGTCTTTTGTATCTTACAGCTGGTGCGTTCTAGAATAGTCATGAAAACAACTAAAATATATATTAATTATATGTATTAAAAAATCTGCATGTATAGAATATGACATATACAACCATACATGCACAACAGCTTGAATCATCCAGTCCTTTCGAGATATGTGATGATGCATTAATTATGAGAAGAAATTTTGTCAACCACAAAACTGCAACTTCATCAAACTTATCGATGCCACCGCACCCAACAAGATGGTTAAGACCTCAGCCTTAGCCACAGAAGCTAAAGAAAGGAAAATAGCAAAAAGAGTATCCCTCAGTATCTATAGGGATAGGAAACTCCTCAAGAGAAGAAAAATGCTTCTGCTCTCTACTCCTATTCAACTTTCATCAAGGACCTTATAACTGCATTACAGATCATCGAAAGCATTCAAAAAGCCTAGTCGTTGAAAGTGTAAAATGATTAAAAGTAAGATCCAAGGCTTCAATGAGCCAAATCGGGAGGGTTAGGATTATAAAATAGTGAAATCAGACATGGTGGAATTTGGTGAATATGTACAAGAACTCACCAGGAATGTCCCATGGTTCACACTTGTTGAGGTCAACTTCTATCATAAGTAGAGGATCACAGTGATTCACCTTCTTCATCAAGTAATCACACACAAGCTCTTCATCTCTTGGATGAAACCTAAACCCGGGTGGCAACTTTGCCTCCACATTGCTTATGTTGCTCATCTTCTCAACGTTCATGAGGCGAGAGGCTAATGGGGAGGGAGGGAAAGATGGTCAGGGCGATAATAAGAAACAAGTGTTGAGGGAGATTTCTTGACAGGGCGTGGCATCGAGTTAAGGTATTTATAAAAGAAGAAAACTACGTTGGTCAACAGGTAATTCCGCATGAAAAAGGAGGGTAGGATTCATGAAGGGTATGAAGAGGTGTCTGAACAGTCACTGCCAAAATGATGACGGCTTCAATTGAATATGGATGTGGCCTTAATTTTAGATAAATTACCATTTACAATTATTGAAAATTTAAGGATCCAAATAGCTACAAGACATAACAAGATTGTCACAACTCACAAATCGATGTCCTAACCACACAATAGTATCATAAGTGGACACGTTGCAAATAGAATTGAGATCACACAGTGAGAATCAATTTAACGGTTGATGTATGGTGCCCCCAGTGGCGTTTTCAAGATAGCGGTCAAAATGGTTCCCTTTCCCACTTGTCATAGAACTCCTCTACCAGTCCATCTTCTCTCAAGTTCGCTTTTAGGAAAAGAGTTGTGTTCATGGTTGTGGAAATTCACAGAATGATTCCGCTGCGAGGAAAGGAACACTACAATATGGTCGTCGTCTTGACTATGCCAACAGCAAGAAAATAGCAACGGCACAAGCCGGAAAGAAATCCTAAAGCAATAATTGATTGTCATGCCTGCTATTCAGTACTCTTAATTTGGGTGCAACCTTTTGAAAAAAATTTACAAAGTATATTTTTAAATGAAAATGAGAAATATAAATACTAATTATTATAGGTGGATTCAGTTAGTTAAAATTTATAAAATGCTCTATATTTAAAGTTAAGGATCAAATCCCTGACCCTTCTTTAAGAATTCATGAACTAATCTGTGTTTATAGACAGTTTCAGTGATTATAACTGTCACTCCTAATTTTAAATGTCTTTAGAGGAATCCAAGCTTGCAATCTATCTATATGGAATAGTGCACTGCTGATGGGAGCGGTTGACATAAATTAAAAACCATGGTCTGCTTTTGAAACCAAAGGTTTCCCAGATTAAAAATGTGTGTAATTATAATTTGAATACATCTAGATACCCGATTGGAGTGTAAGGGGAGGTTGGGTTTAGTGGACGAGGTGGATGATTCTTTTAATATTTACTTAATATTCGAATCTTAAAATTATAAATCAAGTATTTATTTAGGTATCTATCAATGGCCTAAAAGAAATTAATAGTTTACTCTAAAAAGATAGGAATAATGAAACTTATCTGAGGCTAGGTCCTTGAAGCCGGCCTTTTGCTAGAGGTAACTTTCAATATTCCGTCTAGATCAGAATGTCTAAACTCGTGAACCTCTTTAGCTGGACAACTTTGATTTATCTCTTTATTCAAATGCCGATATTTTAAAAGAAATTTAATTTCTATTATTAATCAGCTTTGCATGGAATTGCTCTAAATCTTCAGGAATTCTAGATGTGTCAAAATCACTAAAAGTTGGTCTAGTGGATAGGGTTGAGATTCTTTTATTTTGTTTGGTACGATAGATTCATTTGGATATTTAGAATTATTGATAGAACGAATTTAAATTGGAAAAAATTAAATTAACATATACACATTACAAAATTTATCTCTTATATGATAATTTTTATGATATAATACTGAAAAATTAAATACTTAAATAAATTATAATATAATAATAAATAAAGTATTTTTATTTTATAAAATAGAATAAATTTATGATTGGAATGTCTATTCTCTATATTATAGTATGAAATCATCATTCCATTTATTTTTAAAAATCAAGTCTATTGATTTAAATTTTTAAAATCTTATTATCATAACCAACAAACCAAATGTACCAATTTAGCGTTAATCAATAGGATGTCTATTTTGACATATACTAATGTTTAATAAGAATTTTAATAAAACTTGTACAATTAGTATTATATTTTTTTTTATAGAAAAAATTATTAACCTTCCGTTTCACAAAAGTATTCTTCTAAATTTTAAATTCCGCGTGTCAAGAAGTCAAGACCAGATGTACAGTTCAAGGATAATCAAAGGGACCACACACACGTCGACCACTGTGCAAAAGACAAATGGGTGTCCGAAAATGCCAAAAACTACTAATTCATGACCACGTGTCCCAACTCTTTAGAGTTGCCACCATTCCTCTCCACAGTCCACACCCAGAGGTGAGAGGTGACAGTGTCTATCTTCATTCTGCATTTTAGTCAAAATGTCAATGAACTTAATTGCCATCTCTTGAAAACGTAACACCACACAGCCACTCGTTTCCATTGAGGACATGAAGGTATTAACTGCAGGGAGAATTGCCAGGCAAATACTTTACAACATTCCAAATTGAATCTCTTGGATTTTACGTACAAATGATGGGTCGAATTCTCTTAGTGGGTCAAGGTTGGATAGGTAACAGAAGGAGTGCAAACAGTACAGGTCTCTCTCACGCAAGCCAGACTCGGAACTAGATTTGGCAATAAATTAAATACTGACGTTCATTACATGAACAGGATATAGCAAACTAGATGAGTAGTGGGTCATCAGGCTTTGGAAGAGAGTGCCATATATAGATAGTGACATAATTATACGAGAGACTAATTTCTATGTTTGAACCATTAGCCTTTTGGACGCATGCTTCATGGTGGAAACTATCTATCTTTGCGTGAGCCAGACGATCCTATGTATAGTGATCCATTAGTCACAAAGTAGAAACCAAAGTATGATCATGACAAAGTATATCCAAAACTTATCCAGGATTGGGTCAACAAACTTCCTAATAAGGATTGCTATGAATTATTTTTTATGAAGATATATATCATCAAAGCAGCAAAAATCAATAAAAATTGGTCTATACTCTACAGGGAGAAGTATTTAATCAGAATTTAAATGCTACAAATATGAATAGAATTTGTTCTTTTGTTCTCTTTTATTTGTAGGATGTCCTAGTTTCGAATGAAATCCGGATAAAGATTAATCCTGAAATAAAACTAGTAGAGATATTCTTCAAATCTCAAAAAAAAAAAAAAAAAAGTTGCAGAAAGCTCCAACTATCGCCGGTCAAATGTATGGAGAAATAACTATCAATTCGCTATCACTATGGAAGTATCTTGATTTGTTTTAAACTCTACATGTGAACAGGGTTTAATAATCCACACTCAAGTGTTTTAGTTTGAAACAACTCCGTACGTAGAGATGCAGAATTTTTGGATGACTTGCTTCCTTTTTTTTTTCTGCATGACTAGTCTTCCATTTCCATTGCAGTAACAGTAGTAATTGGCAGGATATATCTTCACCATCTCCAAGTTTCCTGAGTTTGAACCGGAAATAACAGGAAAAAGAAGCAAAGAGGTCCTCATGAATCGCAAAAATCACTTAATTGTATAACCATATGTGGAAATGTGTCCTGAATCAAGGCAGTCAAATATGGCAATTGTGGTCGAATATGGGATTGACACGGCTCTAAAAATAGGTTAACTACTCACTCTGTAGCATGCTATAATTTGATTAATGGACTTGGTAAGACTATAGGATTCTGGACAGGACAGCTCCAGGAATGTGTAAAGAAAGAAAGGAAAGTTAACAAAAAGACAGCAAACAAATGCGTATAACTCAAGCGAACTACCCTACACTTCTTTCTTCTACAGCCGCACTAAGGCGCTGTGGGGTATTGAAACTGACAAGGAAAAAGCAGTTATGCAATCCCAGCCAAAGGACCTTTCAACCTTCCAATCCCCTACTGCCATTTATGAGGACTATAATAGTATGTGGTTTAGCCATAACAAGGAAGTTCATTCTATTTCCACATGATAAGCATCGTTGCAAAGCTCCAAAACAAAACGTCCTATTTTCCTTTCCCAGAATGTTCATTAGAAGAAAAGAACATACAAAGATAGTCAAAATTAAGATGTATATCCACAGCCATCAGAAGTTGTAGATGATCCACGGAAAAGAATGGCAGAGTGTTTACAGGAATAATAACTCCATGCAACAACCAAACGATCAATTGCTATTCCTACTTAATCATATATATATATATATATAGTTCTCAGTCGCATTTAGTGAGTTTGTCTGCAGGTGGTGGTTGTCAGAAGTTACAATAAATGGGAATCCAAACATTGAGACTGCGGTGCCCTACGACAGAGGTATCCCCCGATAATCATCTGCCAGCTCATACATATTCCCAACTCGTTTGCATATAACCATCAGGGGTGCTCAACTATTCTGATATTTAAGTTCATAAAAACAAATGGATCGACTCCCGTCATCAAAACTGACATGATTAAATTACAACATCAGTAAAGAAAAAAAAAAATACTGGCCGAAGCCCAACCCTACAGGGGTAACACACAACAAACTGCCCGTCTACGTTACCCTCCCCCCCTCCCATCTATGTTCCTATAATCTTCTCATCAACTATAAAAGAAATGCGACGGAAAATACATTACAAGGACTCCGGACTTGTAGAGGGTCTTAGTCTCGAAGGCATGGGCATCCCTTTCTTTTCACCCACAAACCCTTCTATGGATCTATTACTAGGTGTGATGGACATTTTGTTCATGGCGTAGTCGAAATCATCAAGATCAAAATCTTGCTCATCAACTATCCTCCCCGTCCCTTCTTCCATGAAATCTTCACCCACATCTTCGTCACTGCTATCTTCCTCATTGCTGTGGTAAGTGCTTCTCACATACTTCCAGTACAAATACTTTGGCTGAATAAAACCCCTATTAAATATCAAAACAAAAGGCAATGACGTCAAAGAAATTACACAGCATAACGCAACCCTAGTCCTGACAACTGAATTTTCCTTCCGTTGCATCATATTTGGTGTCTCAAGAAATAAATAACGATTTAATCACAAGAAAAAGAAGTTCCGCAATTGCATGGCACCACAGGAAATAATCACTTATACAGCATTAGAACTCAGAAGAAAACCTGTCACATTTTTCCAGCAAACATGGATCAAAGGGTGAAAAATTGTCCAGCCTTTTCCACCCGTGCCAATCCATTGAAAGGGATGAATCCAGCAAGAATTCTTGAAAAATAAATGTTCTAGAGACAGTAAATAGACGAGCAGCCTTTGCCTGTACTAGAAACTCTTTCACTATATCCGCATGACAAACCTGTTGATCAGAGAAGTCCACATGGAGATCCTTAGCAAAATACCGTACACATCATAAAGAATTTGCAATAAATCAGAAAACAGACGAATCTTTTAATTTTCAAAGTAAAATATAAATCACAGTTCTTTTTCTGTCTTTTTTAAAAGGAAAGCAAATTCTCAAAGAACTACTCACTCTCAGGGGCTCCAGTTTATGCTTCAAAATTGGCTCAATAGGCATTAAGAGAAGCTTTTGTTTATGGTCAGGATCATCCATAATCGACCTCATATGGAAGCACAGTACATACATAATTGCCTGTGAAAAGAAAAAAAACCACTTGGCTATCAAGAAACCAACTGCTAAATTAATACAGAGCTCCAACGACATAGCTGCAACAGCGGACTCTGAAAGTAGGAGTAGCTCATAGTATATCTAAATAGTATAAACTAATGCAACAGCACAATTATATCATAACATCTCAGACAGACATTTCATATGTACAAGACCAGTATCAAGGACACAATCAATATATCAATAACTACCCTTAATAGCATCCAAGGGAACCTATAGCAAACATTGATGTTTCAATTTTATTTAATTTTTCTATTGGGAGTGATCAAGTCTTAGGGCCCCCAAAACATCAGTCATGATCAATAAAATCCCAACTGTACCCAGTGCTGATCAGAACCATCACATGATATCCATGAAAAATAAGAAAGAAATTGATCCTTCCACATGAAAATGAGAATCCCATATCAACATGCCACATACCTGGCATCCATGATAGAAAACTTCAACTTCACTATCTTGGGTTTTACAGAACTCAGAGCACCAATCCACCAGCCTGAAAACAGAGCGCAGAGCATCACCCCCCAGCAGTTAGTTGCAGCAATGAATATAAACTAAATGCAATTTGTCACTAAACCCCATAATACAATGGATGCTTCAAAACCTTTTCAATGTTCTAACAACAAATGAAGCTTCCAGAAATTTTCCACGAGCCAAGTAACTTGCAAGATATGCGACAGCATTCATCCTGTGGAAAGCCATGAAAGAAGACCCCTTAAGCTCCCATATATATGTATAGCAGGAATTATAGTATGACATGCAACAATGGAGAAATCATCCAATGCCTAAACATCTCATATATATACATAACCACTATAATATAATGGAACAATCGAGACCCTCCTATACTGCGTCAAAATACAACCTCAAAGAATTAAGCTGCAAACCATGAGCATGAGTGAGAGAGACGACTGGGGACCATAGCAACTTCAAATCAAACAGTCTAAAACACAGGATGGAAGTTTGGGAAGTAATCATAGTACTCTCAATTAACAAGAATTAGAATGTTTTCCCTCTCATGTAGGGAAACAAGTGCATCAACCATTTTCCAGAAACACATACACAAAAAGACAAACTGTATATCGCTCAACAGAAAAATACAAAATTTAAGATGTAAAACATTCTACAAATTGTAATAACCACATTATAGTAAAGAAAAAAGGCTTTGGGTTTTCAAAATGAGCCAACCATCATTCAAGCAGAGAGCATACACCAATGATAACTGTGCGAAAAAAATTATTCAGTGCTAGGTACAAAACAAATTACCTAGCAAGCGAGCTCCCACTGCAGACAAACTTATTGACAAGTTCTTTAGCAAATTTCACACCACATTTTCCAGGATCTAGTGAAGATGCGTAGAACATCACAAACTGCAAAGCAATACAAGGTGTAAACTTAAGGACACTGATTCCATGATGGCACTGCAGTTACATCTTCAACGTTTCCATAATATTAAGAAATACCATCATTCCTCAAAAAAAAATCCTGATTTAACAATCAAATAAATGCCCTATTTCTACATAAAATTTTCAAATTCATGCAAATGAGATGAAAATAGAAAACAAAATATAAGGATAAAATTACATACACTTCTATGAATTTACCAACAAAATGGCACCAGATGCTAACCTGAGTAAACTTGGGTTTGTACATGTTCAATGTAGTCAACATGAAAGAGTCCAGAATAGTCTTGAATACCTAAAATAGCGAATACAAAATTATGATGCAAGAATACAGAAAAATGAAGAGGCATGTTCACAGTATGGTATCAGACTGTACCTCAGTTAAACGATTGTCCCTTGCACAGGCTTCAAGATGCTCAAAAATTAGCACCATCAAGCTATCTAACAAGTCTGCAGTAGCATTTTTACCCAAAATCTTCTGGCTTAATGTTTTAGGAATCTGGAAAAAAAAATTTCATTCCTTAATTATTTGCACAAACATTTCTGTTTTTCACATGAAAGAAACATCATGACATTCATTCAAAAATACCAGAACGTGCTAAATATGACAAAATACTGAAATCAAGCTTCTTTGGTGGACATGAATTGCTGAAATAATTGTTATTTTTACCCCAGTAGTAACTCTTGCTTATATAATCTGGCCTTCAAATATCTAGGATTTCAAAATTATCTACTAACCTACTGAGAAGACACAGAATCTACAAACATGAAACATAGCCTTTTTGAAGTTGATGAAGGCAATAACAAAGAGTACAAAGAAAGTGATTAACTGTATAATTGCCAGCCATCTGATAAAAACTGTTACCACATAGCTAAACACTTGACATAGACATATGATGACTAGAAGTCACATAATTCCTGTGGAACAAAACCAATATGTTGACAATGCATCCATACTATAGCAGATAGAGAAGGATATGCAGGATGATCCCAAATAATTTGGGGATGACAATCAAGCTCAGTCAAATTGTAGATACAAGATGCTTCAACAGCATTCACCTCATACAATCTACAATGGCATATTGCTGATAACCAAACCAGACGTAAAATATCATGAATTGTTCAAATGCCTTGGACGATCTCTCACATGAAATAAGTTTAAATATTCATTGAATGTTTAGCTAGTTGACAAAATTAACCCAACACACATATAGTCCAAATGAATACCATAGTTAGCTTCCAATTGGATCAAATTTTACCTTTAGAACTATTAGAACATTTCATCAATTATTGTATCTATCAATGACAACAAAACCACAGAACTTTGCCTTTACAGAAGCAATACGCAATAACTATAACAAGCCCCACTAATTACTCAGAAAGAAAATTCAGTTTCCTAGATTTTCATGCATGCAGTTTTTATGAGGAAAGTGGAAGTGTCATCCATTCATACCGTTTGCTTAGTTTATATGTTGATAGAATATAAATCAAGACCAACATGAAATGGATTATACCTCATTGTCATCATTACCCTCACCATCATCTGTAGCAGCTCCATCATCCTCTTCCATTTCCATTGTGAATATTCCTTTGCAACTATCATCTCTAGTAATGTCATCCCAACCAATCGCAGCCTATATACAACATTCTAGATGTTAAATAAGATGCAAACAGAAACTAAAATACATTTTCTAGAGCTCATATACTGCACATACATCCAACTCGATCAGCATATCCATCACCGCCATCAGTATATTGCTCCCAACAAATTCTCTAAGTGCTCCACTCTCTAGCATTAACATGTTCTTCATGTAGATTTCAGTCTAAAAATAGGCAGGAGTGCAAGTGTCACATATGATGATTCAGGACAGGTTTCAATCAACAAGCGAATTGTAAGAAGAAATAAAAACCATAACAAAAGATCTGCAAGACTTAGAGACAAATCATCTGTGGTAAGGACAAGTCATGCAGAAAATGAGAATGATCAGTTATAGTATACAAGTGGGATGCATAACTCAACATGGGATGAAGCTTATTTACAGTATGTCTATCCTAAGGATAAATCTTAATAACTTTATTTTATCCTACATTATATTTGGTCGTTAAGATTTACATGGAATGAGAATGGGATTAGAATTATTGTTGATTAGATTAGGATTGGAATAGATTTGTTAAGATAATTCTACTGTTTGGCATTATGAATGGATTATGATTGGAATGTGAAAATAAATGTACATTTTTATTTATTTTGAATTCTAATCATATTAAAATATGGTTTATTTATCATTATATACTTATAGCATGATAATAATAATATATATAATTAAAAATATTTATATAATAAAATTTAAAAACATGCAAATAATAAACAAGATATAATTAAGTATTTTAATTTTTTAAATATCTTATAAATGAAAATAAAAACAGAAAATTATCTTTACTTGTATTTAAAATAAGATTATAAATTTTTTTAAATATGATTAATTATTTATATTATTAATTTATATATTTTTAATATATATAATAATTTATATATAAAATAATTATGATTATAAAAATATAAAAATATAATTTATTAGTATATATACCTTTTATAATAAGAGAATAGAAAAAGAAAGCTACATAAATTATAAAACTTAATAAAATATTGTTTTTAGCATGCCAAATGGTTTAGGTTAGAGAATCCTTGCCTCCTTATAAGGAAAGCAAGTTCCGTAACTGTTCATGAATAGAAATGTGAAAAGCAAACTAAACCTAACAGTATATTTAAACAAACTTGGCAAACTTGGTAATGTGTCACATCAATTGGAATGAACAACCCAATCCCACTAAAATTTGCAAACCAAACATATAGCTAGGGATAATCTGAATACCACTTTAAGGCAAAGGCAAAAAAGCAGAAGTTCAGGTTGAACTTACACAATACTTATGATGTCCAGAAACACTATCCTTTCTGGAGATTGTCGGAGTCCTGTGGACAACAATTGAGGACAACGTCAAAGCTGCCAGTGGAACCAAATCCACAAGCACGTGCAGAGCTGAATGCACCCGAGTAAGCACCTGCTCCTTTCTAGCCATACCACGCGGTTGATTTAACGTATCCACTAGATACTTTGGAGGCATAAAATTTTCTACAAGCATATTCAGGCATAGCTCTGTATACTTTGTATTTGAAGCAGCCTGTAGGATGATGATAAACAGAAACGGTTAAAAAAAGGCTCATTCACAGCAAAAATGTAGACTAGAACAATCATCATCTACATACCAAGCATATGATCAGTTCAAGCAGTGCATCCATCACATCAGTTCCATGTCTCCAGAGGTTAATTGCAAAAATCTGATTACACGTTCAGTTAGGGAAGAGGTCAAATTTCTATGACAGATAACTTGAGTAACAAATAATTGACTCCATATATTACAAACTTACAGAAGAAAGAAGACGACCATGGCGTGCATTGTCTACATAAGAAACTACCCCACAAAGAGCCCTGAGACTTGTCTGCAACATATAAAAAAATAAGCTATGGGAGGCCACAAATAAGTAAATAACTTTAACTGCCACATACTATGTTTAACTGATTTCAACAAAACATAAGCAAGCATTGTTGAGGAAGCATCTGCATTGAATCAACTCACATAATAGTTTTATGTTCTGTTACAGGCAAACGACAATTTCTTTTAGCTACACAAGGATGGTTATAACATTGAAAGAGACAAATAAGCTTACATAAGGCACTTGACGCACACATTTAAGTTAGGAGAGCAAGCCGGATGAAAAACGGTGAAACAGAACTAGCTCAGAGAAATGGACAGCATTTGCCAAATAAAATTCAATAATAATTATTTTTCAGGTAAAACAGCATACCACAAGAAGAGCCACCTCTTCGGGGCCAAGATGTGAAGGGTGCAGAACTGCCAGAAGTTGTTCATAAGTATCATGTGCAACCTACGCCAGAAGAATTTATGTAGCATTATATCAATTACTTCCAAAAGCTTTGGCAAGAACAAAGAAATAACAACGAAGATGAACTGATGGAGAACGAAAGCATATACCCATGAACAATATTTCGAAGGCCTAGCTAAAAACACTCTGCCTCCTAACTCTTAGATGTTTTGGCCGGTTGGTTAAGAATGAGATCAAAATTGAACCTAAAACCAAACCAACCTTGATCAGTTCTCAAATTTTCATGACTGGAACTGAACTGATCTCCAGAAGGAGACCAAAACAAAACCAAACTAGCATGCAGCAGTTTAGCTTGATTTGGTGAAGGGTTAATGAGCCCTGCTAAACAGTGGAAAAAATTGGATTGATCAACCAACAAACTTCTGCAGTTAACTGAACTTCTAGCAGCCATTGAAAAAGCTTGAATGAAGTAAAACAACAAACACCAGAAACATCACCGAGCAAGAAAAGCAGCAAGACAACCTATAACGCTCATTCTTAAAAATATTCATTTGCGCGAGAGGCGCTCAGGTAACATAATTGTCACCGAGGTGCACCTCTACCTAATTGGTGTTATCTGACGCTATGTGACACCCACTATAACCATGTATAGCGTGCTAAGAAACAGCGCAAGCACGTTCATTAAACTTGTGAAGCCAACGGAAATACATTTTGAGCCGACACCGTGTCCAACGCAACGTAACAGCCAACTCTTATCGCTGATCGAGAAAGCATCTACTAACTAACAAAGAAAACCCACTAATCCTACACTCTTCCACCTATTTCATGTATAAATAAAAAAGAAAACACGTCCACTAGTTGCACAGATTCTTTCTTCTCCGAATCTTTACAAAAGAAAAGGTAGAGAAAGAAGCATTATATCCTCACCGAGGTAGGATCAACGACGGATTCGAGTACTTCTTTGAAGTGCTCAACTAACTGGGAGTCACTGAAATTAACCTCCTCATCCTCCATCTCATGAGTATCGCCGTCGTGAGATGCTACTTGAACAGCCATCCCAAACGGACCGTTAACAATCTACAAGAGACGAAAATACGCGCGCTGATACTGTTAGTAAATTGAACGTGTAATTGCTTGCAGATAGGGTAAGCTTTAGGGGAAGGATAAGTCTTCAAACTGAGACGTCGATGGAGTATAAGGTGAAGGAAAGCTGGGGTGGCTTCTTCTTCTTCGGTGGATGGTGTACGCGGTTTACGGTCGTCGGCTGCGAAGAAGAATAGCAAACCAGGGTTTTGAGGAAAGTGTGGCTTTTATTGGGTGCAATGTCATTGTTTATTTTATTTACAGTTTGGTCATTTATACTTTTTTATTCTTGGGTCCTTCCAGTTTTACGAAATTCTCACGCGATTACGGCTCAATGGGCCAGGCTATGGGTTCCATTATTGTAGCATTGCTCGAACTGTACGGTGTTCAAAAGTCCGGATATTCATGGGCCTTGAAAGATTGGACCTCAAGTATGAACTATTTATTTAAGACTGAAAAATAAGTCTTTGATATATGATAAGATAAGTCAGATTAATAGTATAATAAAGTGAATTACTTATAATTTATATATATATATACATATATTAAAATTGATCATTTAAATTTTTAATTACATGTGAAAAAATTTGAAGGCCAATTCTTTATTTCTGTTTTTATTTTTAGTTTGATATTTAAAATAAAATTATGACAAAAATTTAAATTAATAATTTTTTACGATAAATTAACATTCTTTGGTTTTTATTTCTAATCTAAAACATTAAACAAAATTGAAAGGTTTTGTCTGTTATATAATATTCTGAAAAGAGAAACGTTGACTTATGTTCGTTTACTATATTTACTTAATCCGGCACGAATTCCATATGGTTTAATCCTGGTAACCATGTCTTACGGACACGGAGGCTGCTATAAGATACTGCGCTTATCGAGCAAAGGCACACAACATATAATTCGACGACGCAAACGTAAAGATTTGACGATACAGCTTCCTGACATGCGAAAGGCAGAAGAAATAGATCTCAATGACTGATAATTAACTTTCTAATTGAAGCTAAAACCATAAAGCTCATCCATTTATGACAACGTAGGATGAATGTGCTCGTGAACGAACAAAAAGGATACCACCCCCAGTTTACAACACATAGCCTGCTGTAATAAATGAAACGCCCTCGGCCCAAATATTCGCTGGACATGACGAGGATGATGAAGCGATAAGGGTGAAAGGAAAAAGTAACGAGTTAATGAGAACTAAAAGGAACGAGAACAGGTTGCATGATAAGAGCGCTAGAGGAAGGAAGCATCGTCACCCGAGAATCCTGCCCCTGCCAGTCATCATCACTGATATTAAAAATAGACCTTGGAAGAGAGACAAGTAAGAAGCACAACACGTGAATGGCTCTCTTCTGTAATAATTTAGCATCGAATATGTTTTCTATTTCGTCAAAATAATAAATGAAATAGAAGGGTAGAAGGGTAAAAGTATGTATTATGAGGGGGTTATGGTTTAGTTTCAACAGGTAGCTCCAAAACAGAACCTCCCAAGAAAACGGTTACGGCGTGAGCAGGAGTTAGGAAGTGGCAGCTGGATACAGTTGGAACATGGTGTGTCTGTCTATCGGCCAATTAACCAACACGTGTCACCCATTACTTCGGGCCACATGTTGACATCATCTGCAATTACTCCATGCCTCGCAAACACTGCTCCACCTTTTCCATGCTCCCAGTGCACACAGTAAGCCGCTATATTCCTCGGGAAATTCTCATCTGGAATGACAATTCACTTTCTACTTTTTCTGTTTTTATTAAAATGTAGAAAGTTTCTAATATAACTAAGCTAAATATAACAATATATTTTTCGTCCAGGTTAGGCAAGTTAGTTCATTCTTGAGTCAAGGCAAGTGAGTTCTTCCCATCGTCAACAGTAAGGAGGGCTTTGTCGGGGACTAACTTTTCGTGACCCTTTTACCCTCAAAATGCTCCCTAACCGAGCCGCACTTCATATCCACGTCATCAATAACCCAGGGATAGAATCGGTAAACAGAAAAGAGAACGCGTGTTAGCTAATCGGACAAGAAGAAGAGGGCATGGGAAGAGGCCAGATATCTATCTGTTCGATGAATCGAGGAGTCGCTCTCCATCTTTCACTGCGCTTGCGTAAATCCAGCGAACACTCCCATTTTAAATCACCTTCCCCTCGTTCAGTAAAACAGAAGAAAAACTAAATATAAAAACAAAAGAAAAACTAAATATAAAAATTCAGAATCGGCCAAACCTAACCAGCAGAGCAAGCAGCCGGCAGTGAGGGGATAGAGAGGGACATATTTAGTGGAGTGGGGGAGAGAGAGAAAAACTGGAAAAAAGAGAGGAATACAGAGAGACAATAGCATGGAATTAGCTGGATTTCTGAGAAGACGACGCTATAGAGTGTCGATTTCAGGCGAGCCTCCTACTCAGTTCTTGCTGAACCCCTGCCAAGTTAACACGTTTCCTCTCATCTTACGCCAGATTACCGTTTAGACGACAATTCGCTCATAAAAGAGGTTTGTACCCCAAATAACCGTTCATTCATTGCCGCAAGGGAATTGTGTAGTCCGTTATACTGTTGTTTTATAATCCAGTTGTCTTGTTGCTTAGTGTGGATACGGTGAATCCTCTGAAAACTCTACTAAAAGGCAGATTCACTTTTCTCTGTTGACGGTAGACGTAAAACGTAAGCATATAAGAAGAAACTGAATTCTGACTCGGAATACAAACAAAGCTGTGCAAGCATAGAAACGGCAACTATGCAGTCGGTAGACCAAGTGGTGGAGGAGATTATGAGGATTCACAGATCGTTGCCAGCGAGGCCGGGGATTGAGGAGGTGGAGGCGGCCAAAGCTCTGATCCGGAACGTGGAGAAGGAAGACCAGGCGAGAATTGAATCTATTTCCAGGCAAACAAAGAGTGTCGATGTGCCGGAGGAGCTATTCATGATCTTGGTGGAAATGCAGAAGAGTTTGGTGTTTTTCCACGGCAAGGAGCAGAAGAGGGAGGCTGTCAAATTATTGGATCTTGAAAACATCCACGCCCTGTTCGACGAACTGATCCAGAGAGCTTCCAAATGCTTGCCTTCATCTTCCTCTTCCTCTTCGATTTGTGCTAATGACCCTGCTACGATGATTTCGGAATTAAGCAGTCTATCAAGTAAATTTGGCTTGTCTGGTTCTGCTGCGAGTAACACGGCTCTGTCTACTTCCACGAACTTGTATTATTCGGAGAAAGAGCCCGTGAAGAGTGCAGAATTGGTCACCAGGGATGACAGTTATATGAAGAAGTCGAAGTCATCGTTTTTTTCAGATGGGATTGGCGTCGGAGCTGGCATTTCATCAGTGCCGCGAATAGTGGATTCGACTCTAAAGCCCACCGCAGCTACTTCAGGTGAGGTTTATTGATTCTGAACGTTTTAACGGTACTGTAGTTTTAGTCTTTTTTGTTTGGATGATTGTGGTGTAGATAGTGTTAATGGTTGATCTTGGAGTTCTTGTCTGAGGTGGGTCTCTGCCATGAATTTTGTAGGTCAGGATGGCGACAAGTTGAGTCTAATAAAGCTAGCGAGTTTAATTGAAGTTTATGCGAAAAAAGGCACACAAGACCTCAACCTTCAAAACAAGTTGATGGATCAAGTTGATTGGCTGCCTGACTCGATAGGGAAGTTATCAAGCTTGGTTGCCCTAGATTTGTCTGAGAATAGAATCATGGCACTCCCAGACACTATTGGAGCCCTTTCGTCGTTGACAAAATTGGACTTGCACTCGAACAGAATTGATGGACTTCCAGATTCTATTGGTGATCTTCTCAGCTTGGTGATTTTAGACTTAAGGAGTAACCAATTATCATCTCTTCCTGCCACCATTGGAAGATTGGTACGACTTCAGGAGCTTGATGTGAGCTCTAACAACCTTTCTGTGCTTCCTGATTCGATAGGTTCACTGTTTAGCTTGCAGAAACTAATTATGGAGACGAATAACATCGATGAAATTCCGCATACAATTGGTAAATGTTCTTCATTGAGAGAGCTTCGGGCGGATTATAACAGGCTTAAGGCACTTCCGGAAGCTGTAGGGAAGATAGAAACTCTGGAGGTTTTGTCTGTACGCTACAATAACGTCAAGCAACTACCTACTACTATGTCATCTCTATTAAGCCTTAGAGAGCTTGACATGAGTTTCAATGAGCTTGAATCAGTGCCTGAGAGCTTGTGTTTCGCAACCTCGCTTGTCAAGATGAATATAGGGAACAATTTTGCTGATATGCAGTACTTACCAAGGTCTATTGGTAACCTTGAGAATCTTGAAGATTTGGATATTAGCAATAACCAAATACGAGTTCTTCCAGATTCGTTTAGAATGCTGACACGATTACGTGTCCTACGAGTTGAAGAAAATCCTCTGGAAGTGCCACCAAGACAAATTGCTGAAAAAGGTGCTCAGGTAACGTATTTATCTTACCTTCCATAACTAAGCTGACCTGGTTTTCTCGGTCTTCTTCTATTTTTCTTATTTTCTCTTTCGGAAATACTCAGGCCGTTGTTCAATACATGGCTAAGCTTGTGGAAAAGAGGGACATTAAAACGCAGCCTATAAAGCAGAAAAAGAGTTGGGCTCAGATCTGCTTCTTTTCAAAGTCTAATAAGAGGAAGCGCAATGGCATGGACTATATGAAAGCCTAGACAACAACAATTTTAACACGAAACGTGGTATGAACTCCATTTTGGATAAGTTTGGATACATGGATGGAACGAAACCTCTGGACTTTTTAACTTGGCTCAGCTTAAAAGAAGAAAAGATGGCAGCGTAAATAAAACTGTAGTCAAAAGTAACCTAGCCAGATTCTTTTGCATTATAAAGTGCTTCCTTTTCTACTAATGATTGCGGAGTTTGTGAATCAATCTTATGTGAATTTAGGTGTTTAAAAGATGAAGATTTCGATATAAAATCACTTTAGAATTGCTCATGACTTTTGGATTTTCTTGCCAGGGATTTCAGGGGTTTGTGAATCTGAGTTTTTATTGCAACATAGAAACACACGTCAAATAGGGGAGTGGTTTGTAGAACAAAGCTCTTTCTCTCGCTACTCAAATTGCAGTTTTCTGGTATTAATTTCTTCATGTCATAGTCGAGTTTTTTATTCTATTCCATTTGTATCTGTTGATCTTGATATGTAAGTAGGCGTACAATTACTCAATATCCCTAGTTGTTGTACGATATTGGACTTCACCCTGATCACGTCTGATAGAATCCATTTCTTTTGAAAAATCTAAGAAAAAGAGATCCTCTGGTATTTAAAGTGTGATGCGCTTTGGCATTGTTCTGAAGATTCAATTCGAACTGTAACATCAAACAATACAGCTGCTAGGTGTGCGCTGAAGATTTACCATTCCATACTTGGATAGATGCGCGCAGCAACATCACATGGCCAGACTAGCAGATCTAATGAGTAAAATCCTGTGTTATCTTTACTTGTACCGCTTATTACCTTGTCTCAGAACTAGTGAGCCAAAATTAGCTCATACTGTGTAGTCATGTTCTTGCGCAACGTCTTATCTCATGAAGGGGGCTCCAAATTGCACAGTCGGGGAAGGTACGTCCAAAACCGCCTTTTTCTTTGGATCTTGCTGTAGCTGTTAAAGTATGTGCTGTGGGAGTCAATCATACAACTCAACACGGAAACATGAGAGGTCTGGTAGATTCTGGTGGTTGGGAAACATGTCCAGGTTTCCTGACAGATCAGTCTATAATAGCACGCACCGATACTGACAGACCCTATGGGCATGGCACATCGTCACATACTGTTTCTAGATTTTGGCAAACTTTTGACTGTGGACATACATGCTTAAATGTTCATGCCATGCCAGGTAACATTAACAGAGGATTGGTGTCAACGATACCATATTGCTAAATTTACTACACGATTCTCATATGATAAGTTTGGCGGTAAATGAGCCATGAAAGTAGTGGTTACAAAGGTTAAGACTAACAGCTGCCGCTTGTATGACCAGCTTGATCTGGTAGTGACATTTGAATAATCAGTCAAATTTCGGAATCTGACTATGGGCCTGATGATCAAAGACTTGACCATATTCCTCGTGATGCTCGCAGATCCCATCAGCTTTAATCAGTTGATGCTATCCATTTCGTTTATTTTACTTAGTGCAGTGCATCCATCATTATTATGTTCCAACACTAGGGACGAGGAGGGTTATCGGACTCACTCACTATGGCTATAACGGGGGCAATACAGACATTATCGACTGACTTGACTCCACGATGAGATGCCCTCATCGAAGCAAAACTGAAGTCAGGATTCATGGTACAGGTGTGTTTGGATTCCTCTGTTTGATAACTGTCTCGTTCATTATTGCATTTCTCATTTTATATTAGAGCCGGGGCATGAAACTTATCAACTTCGATCCCAGTCAGAATTATTCTGCTCAGAACAATTATGACATGGACACTAGGATGAAAAAGAAAGTGGCGAGAATACGACAAAATAATACCATGAACTTGGGTTTGTCAGAGTTCCTCGCCAGGTAGATTCTTAGTGGGGGGGGTAGGAATTCGGGCCCCACGGTATACCACCGTGAGATAGAGATGTCAGGGGCGTTTATTATTAATTGGTTTGACTTAATATGCAATGTCAGCTAAAATTAATTTTTTAAAAAAATAAAAAGAAACGCCGGTTTAAAAAAAAAATAACATAGGAAATGACGCTTTAATATTTAAATATATAATATTTATTTATTTGTTTATTTTTATATTGGATAATAATTATAAAAGTTTTTTTCTTTCCTAATTTTTTTTTTCATATTTTTTAAAATATCTTTCGAAAGAAGCTTCCATAACATTCTATCTTTTGAAGAGAAATAAGGATAAAGATGCTGAAGCCAAGTGACAAAAACGAGCTCGTAGAATCCAGAACAAACTTCGCAATGGATGGAGAAAGAGGATATCAATGTATCTTTTTCATGCTGTTCATCTATGTATAACGAAGAATCAGGTTTTGACTGTTGAATGATATCATGGGTTACATGGGTATCATTTTGTGCGGATGTGATGAGTTATATGGGTTAATTGGTTTCATCAGTTACAAGGGTTTTGTGAGGCTCATTAATTGAGGGTGGAGTAATTAACGTTAAATCTTTTGGTATTTGTCATTATATATTGGGAATTCATGTTGCTATGTCGTTGCAGATAGAATAGTTTTTGAAGTTGTAATGGTTTTATGTGATTTCATGTATAGGTCCCAAATGTGAGCAATGTGTGATCACAAAATAACCATGTGTAAGTAAACAGTGTCCGTAAAATGCAACCATCTTAGATACTGAAATATTACAGAAATGAATATAACAATACTTATGAATATATTTAACAAGTGTGTTATATGGAGATCATGTGTGCTGCTTATATTATTGCTCACAACATGATCATATATAATAAATTAAGGGCATAATATTTATACATGATTTAACAGATTTGTTGATGTACTGTCAGTCGTAAACTAGCATAGTTAATAATAAGATACAAATATGTCTGTTTTTGTTAATATTGGGTGGATGCATGGATGAACATCAATAATCATAGGGTGGGAATGCATATCCAATATCTTAAGAGTTGAAGGTATGAACAATATTTGTTCAGATGATGAAGCATTCAATGAATATAATGTTTATGCGGTGAAGATTTAGAGTGAGGAAAGAAAATAAAAGATACAACATGTTGAAGGGAAGTTATTGGTAAAGAAATGTCTTATTTGTATAAGGGGCATCAAGAACTGAATATAGATATGAGTGTTGTGCAAGGATTGTGTTTAAGGTCAATAAGAGTATATACGAAGTCACACACACAACCATGGAATGATAGAGAACAACCAGAAATATTTTATTTCATCGACTAGAAAACTTGGAGAGAGAAGCAAGAAGTTGATTGGATCCCTTGTTGAAGTTAGTAAATGCCCATCCAGATCACATAGATTTCTTGCTGATGAGGCAAGTGGATCCTAGAATATGGTTTTATAGAAGAAGATACACAAATTTATGTACAAAAACGAAGAGAGAGCTTGATTGATAGGGATGATGCTCTTTCGGTTCTATATCATATTTGAACTTTGCAAGCAAATGATTTGAATTTTTTCTATGCGATAGAGCCTAATGATGAAGGAAGGTTGATGAACTTGTTTTGACGGGATAGTGAGTTGCAATTACACTGAAGTTTTTGGTGATGTTATTATCTTTGACATCATATACAGAACAAAAAAGTATAATATGATCTATGCTCCATTTGTGGTGATTAACAATCATTGGAATAACATCTTTTGTGGTTATGTCTTTTTGTCTGATGAGACTCAATCATCGTTCGAGTGGTTGTCCGAGACTTTCTTAGAATCAATGGATAAGAAGCAATCGGCTACAATTTTCATGAACCAAGCACTCTTAATAGCAGCTGTATTAAGGTCATTCATACCATTTATCCCGACATTGTTTATATCAATGGTACATCAAGAAAAATACCATGAAAAATAAAGATCATTTAATGGGAGATAAGCACTTTAAGGATATATTTAATCAGTTGTTGTGGCAGATAAGAAGGGCGGATGACTATGAAGTTATATGGAATAGAATGATGAGTGAACACAAGTTGGAATAGGTCATATAGTTGTGTAAATTATATAAGATGAGACACTATTGGTCTCCTGCCTTCATTTTGGATGGTTTCTCTATTGATATCATATCAACATAACAGAGTGAAAGCGTCAATAATGTATTCAACCAGATGTTCAATAAGACTAAAATGCTGATTGAATTTGTTCAGAATCATGAACAATGATCATAAGCAATACAAGAGCTAGAGTTGTTGAATAACTTTAAGATATTGGAAAATCCTTACTAACTAACAATCAATTATGGGATATTACAATAGGTAGCTAAAGTATATACTTGTATATTTTGCAAGTTTCAAGCTGATTTTCTGGCTGCCATTCCAATAAAGGTTTGTAGTGAAACTGAGAATGATGATATCATAGCATTTGTAATTCAAAATGGTGAATATGTTGAAATTGACAAAAACCACAACAAGATTAGTTGTAGTTGTCATCATTATGAAATTATGGGACTGTTATGTAGTCATGCGTTGTGGATAATGCAGGTTAATCTAGAAATATAAAGAATACTAGATCGTTATGTTATGAAAAGATTGACTAAAATCACAAGGGTAGGTCTCGGATTTGACATTTTGAGTAACCAAAAGGGTCATACTATTGTTACCCCAAGCATAACACGCATGAACTATTTAATGCGAAGATCTTTGGCAATAATGATGATTGCATCTACATAAGATACCTAGAAAAATATTGCATATTCATATTTGGCTGAAATAGATAAAGTTTTCACTTAAAAAGGCAATCTAAATGGGACTATCAACGAGTATAAGAACCAATCTGACCATGTTCTTTCCCAACCAAACTATGTAACCATTATAGAAAATGATGAAATTATCTATGATAGTAGAATAAGATGGCCTAAAGGCCAGAAAAACAAAAGGTTGAAGCTACATTTTGAGAGGAATAAGAGAACATTCAGGAAGAAGAAGCAATCATCCTTTGTCCCCTCATTTTCAGGAGCTAAGACAAATATCGTTACTATTGACTCTGAAATAGAAATTCATCCGAACACTCCTATCATGGTATCACCACCACAGGTTCGTATGAGTTAGTTCATAATAAAATTATTGTACTCATTCTCATTTTGAAAAGAAAACAGACAGTGAAATTGATATTATATGTATTACATTGTTTATTGTTAATTGAAGTTGTAGGACCATGGTCATATGGGTATGTTCCTATACCCAAGAGCTTATGGTTGGAACATGCCATATCCAATGCAAGGTTTGTCAATTGGTTGAAATATTGTCATATCTTTCAATTGTATTTATATTTTTATAGAAGGTATTGACATTACATCATTTATAGGGATTTCAATTATCTTCTTTCTTTGAGGCCTATCCTTTTCATACAACAGATTCAGGTTACAGTTAAGAGAAATTATATTATAATTATAGATTATATTAAATAACATTTAGCTTAGTGTTATTCTACTATGTAGGACATGTATTTTGTAGATGTAGAATTAATTTTGTAGATGTATTTAACATTTAGCCACTAAAGAAGTACATTTTGTAGATGTAGAATTAATTTTGTGTATTCAGATGCTATACCAATTCTAGATGTGAAATTATTTTTGAATACTCATCAGTATAGTAACATTGTCGACTGAATATAGAGTGATTTCTGAGTGTATATATACATGCTGTTTATTACTATCGCATAGGCATATTTTGGCACTTCTTCAATGATAGGAAAGAAATACACTATTTTTTTTATTTCTCTTGTTGCTATGTTAAACCTACAAAAAATAAATGAAATATGCAATTACTTTGACCAAAACTTTCCTAACACGACACATTTACAATGTTAAAGTAAATGCAGTTTATAATAATTCAGCACAATCACGGTATCCAATAAACTCATTTTCTTTACTTTACATGCATAGAATATCACTCTCTCTTCCTGTCACGACCCGATCCCCGGCCCAGCGGGCTTGGACGTGTATGTGCGCATGATGGATCACAACTGCAACGTTGAGTTGGACTTTTAACCACATGGCCCAAAAGATGCGTCTTGTTACAAATGATGCCATCACACAACACATATAAACCCAAGACCTCCCTCCGCTCCTTTCCGATGTGGGATTGGGTAACACAAACCCCCATACGGGCTGGGTCTCATAATCTCTCCTCCTTATAGACCTTGTGTCCTTACGGGGAGTTCAAATATAACTGACTTGGGCCCAAACTCACGGGCCCAAAACGTGAACACACAATGACCCAATCCCACCCGGAAGAGGGAGCGAGATCAGCTCCGCTACCATTTGTCACAACCCGACACCGAACGCCTAGCCCAACGGGCCCCGATGTGTATGCGTGCATGATGGATCACAATTGCAACGCTGAGTTGGGCTTCTAACCACATGGCCCAAAAGATACATCTTGTTACAAATGATACTATCACACAACACATATAAGCCCAAGACCTCCCCCATACTCCTTTCCGATGTGGGATTGGGTAACACAAATCCTCATATCGGCTGGGTCTCGCACTCCCATTTCTAGTTTTACCCATATTCCCCTCTCCAAGCAGGTCTTTTGGTGCACCGATATCCTTTTTATTTGCTCGACTTGACCTGAAAAATCAAGGATTTCAAACTTTGTTAGGTAAAATTTTATTGTTCTTGTATGGCATTAATGTCTCATTTTGTGTGGTGTATGACATATTCCACTTCTATCATCAGTCTAAGTGAATTCTAAGGCCTTACAGACATTTTATTCCATTCATTGTGGCACATATGACATTACCATAACATGGACTTTGATGTCTAGGAATGGGGACACAATTAGGGTATGGGTGTTGTTTTGCCTCCTTCAATAGTGGAGACAAATTGCATTTGGGTTGTGGATATAACTATGTTGTGGCTTGTTTGTGGATTATTAATTGGATTGTCTTAACTTAACTCTTGTTGTCTTGTAATTGATTATTTTTGCATACATGTTATGTTGTGTCCTTGCCCCTAAAAGTGTTTGTGGGTGTTTAAATGGGATGATTATTATTCATTACTTTTACATAATAATATAGCTTGTATGTAATCTGCAATAGATGTATAATATTGTTATGTTAGTTGATTAAGATTTTTCGTTTTTGCTCATTAAGTCATTTATTATAGGTATTATAGCACGAAAGACGACGAATAAACCATGACACCCACTGTCTATTGAAGTTTGACATAAATGAGCATAAATAACGGTTTGAGTCATTGAAGGCAAGGATACTAGATCCAAACAGATATATTGAATTTGAAGAGATATATAAAGTCTTTGTTATGCCCAATGTGCACTAGGGAGATTTCATACTTGTTGCACTGGTGAGTGGTGGGGTGATGGATATGGCATATATCAGATAAGACTTCTATAATGAGCTACTCTTTGAATTCGAGTCAACATATAAACTGAATAAGAAGTTGATTAAGGGAAACAAGGATAGGATAATCAAGTTTTGGCTTGAAGACAAGATGTGCAATATGATGCTTGATGTAATTGGAGTTTCATGTGGATTTTACATTGAGTACTTTGTGAACACAAATAATTTCAAGGAAAATATGTTATATGAGTTTCTAGAAGAACTAAACTTAAACAATATGTGGGAGACTTTAACTTGGGATGAAAAAGATCTATGTTGTAATAATATCGAATACCAAAAGTGTAAACCGCAGAAATCAAAAGACACAACATTGTTGAACCCTGCTTTGTGAGTTGTACATAAGTGAATTGAACAATCATTGTAAAAAAGGAAGGATAGTTACAGTGTTGTATCTATGGTTGATTTATTATGTTTACATTGCATAACCAACAAGATATCTCTCAACTTAGAACGGATATTCGTGACCTACTTCTAGCAATACTGAATAACTCATGAGGTGGGGCACTTTGTGGTGGCAACTACATTACCTGCTTGGCCAAAAAACTTAAACAAGATATGGGAGACTTTAACTTGGGATGAAAAAGATTTATGTTGTGATCATATCGAGTACCAAAAGTGTGAGCCACAGAAATCAAAGAACATAACATTGTTGGACCCTGCTTTTTGAGTTATACATAAGTGGATTGCACAATCTTTGCAAAGAAGGAAGGGCAGTTACAATGTTGTATCCATGGCTGGTTTATTATACTTGCATTGCATGACTAACATGAGGTAACCTAACAACTTAGGACGGATATCCGCAACCTACTTCCAGCATATGCTAATAACTCACGGGGTAGGGCACTTTGTGGTGGCAGCTATATTACCTGCTTGGCCAAAAATCTTGGGGTGTTTGAAGATAATGCACCTTATATCCTGTGCATCCAATGTTGCCGATCAATATATCAAGATTGTTAAGAGGCAAGATAAAACTTTATACTAACTCATCTCGTACGATAACCCGAAGATAATACAGACATTGGAGGAGAAGACCCTACAAATGAGGGGAGGACTGATGCCGAAGTTGGTTCATCTAGGGACCCTAATGCTAGGCCATCTATTAGGCATCTAATGACATTGATCCGTGATATGAGGATATTGCAATCCTCCCTGGTGACATAGTCACCATGAAGAAGGACATAGATATTATTAAAAAGAAATAACAAATCACCCCTAGGTGTTATGTTTATGTGTTTTGTGTTGATTTTGTGTTTGTTATTCTGGACTATTTGTATGTGACTATTGGCTGGGATGTTATAGCATGCTATTTACGTATTATTCGGTGTTATGTTTATATAATATTTGGTGTTATGTTTGTATAATATTTGACATGTGCTTAAAGAATATTTGAAAGTGTTATTGATAGAGGTGTGTTTTGTTATGCATGATTCTTTAGTATAATAAATCATTATATTAAGTAGTTGTGTTAGTTCTAACCTAAACAACTCGTCACTATACAAAAAATGGTTAAATTATCATAAAGTTAAAATAACGGCTCCCAAACCAATAGATTTTAACTATCCTAATAAATGATTTTTATATCTTAAAGCACCAAGATAAAAATCCTTAAAGCACGCATTCATAAAAAAATTCTACTCTATCAGCAACATAGGATTATTGCATTTCTCATCCTCGATTTGTTCATGACTCTTGCCAAAGTGGAAACGATTGTCTCGCTCCAACTGTTACCATTGTAGATTATAAGGTACATTGTGACTTTATTCCTTTTGACAATGTTTGGATTCTTTTTGACAATGTTTGGATTCCTTTTGACAATGTTTGGATTCCTTTTGAAATTTGTGCATGAGATTCTTTCTTATGACATTATACTAATGGTTGTTGGATTTGTCTCATATTTTCATAAATTTGAATATGTATTTCTAGTTTGTCTTGAACAATGAATAATGAGATATGAGTTTGACAAAGCTGGGTTTGTGTGGACCTATATTACAAGATAGAGTGATTTCGAACTGTTATTCTGGGGATATTTTAGAGTTTGTAATTTTATTTATATGTTAAGGAGAAGATATGTAGGTTCGGTGGCTTATATTGTATTACACAATATCCATACTCACAAATTTATTAAATAGTTATGTTAAAAAATAGATGGTTTCTTTAGCTAGTATTTGTTGTGTTACGGTTAACTAATAATGAATATATATTAACTAATATTATGACAGGTATAATGAAGAGAAAAAAACCTGGATGATTTGTTCTTTAACAAAGAAGAGCATAATACACGATATGTATTTTTGAAGAGAAAGAGACTTATTCCAAATTGCTAAATTGATTGGGATGATAGGCTAAACCTTAAAATAGAGGACTCAGCTATATTGAAAGCTTCTATATTATGTCTATTGCGTAATTCAGGATTATATGAGATGATAACAATTAGAGAGGATTTCTGCAAGGAGTTGTTTCTTAAGCTGTTGACAACATATAAGCTGCAAGAGCAATATCACACGGACACAAAAGTTACTGAATTTTGGTTGGGTGACCTCGTTTGGAAGATGACATTCGATGAATTCGGAGTTATGTGTGGATTTTATTTCCAATACCATGATCAGACTAATGATTTCAAGAAAAATGCTTTACATGAGTTTCCTCCGGATGTGGACTGAAATTTGGCATGACAGACTCAAATTTGGAACATCAAGAACATTAAAAGTGATGATATTTTTGCATCCAACAAGTATAATCTACAAAAAATAAAGGATACCTTATTTTTAAATACTTCATTGAGAGTTATACATAGATGGATTGTGCACAAATGGTTGGAAGGGTGGTTGGACTATTGTCATTAAAATTGATCTTTTATGCTTCTATTGCATAACCATGGATACCCCAATCAACATTAGTTGGATCTTTGTTGTGTACTTTCATAATATGATCAAAAGTTCATGAAGAGGTGAACTAACTGGTGGAAGTTATATAACTTGCTTGGCAAGGAAGCTTGAGCTATATGATGAGGCCTATAATTACATTGTCATCCATAACATGATACCAATCAATCTCACAACATTGATTAGCATAAGAGTGGTGAAAAGGATATGTCAAAGATATGTAATGTGTGATGACTTGTTACCCATCAATGCTGAACTTCCAGATTCTCAAGAATCGAATGATGAGACTATCCCTCAATCTATTGAGGGGACATTTGAAAAATTGATAAGGTAGTGCTCTGCAATCTACACCAACTAATGGAACACAACCATTGTCAAATATGAGATAAATCTTATTACCATGCGAGATGAGATATCCAAAATTTATGGTGTAACTATTCGGACTAAGTTGATCAGTTTTTATCGTGATTTTGATGATTTCGTCAAGTCTCACAATACCTCCTCCCAGGACTGAATGAATGATATAAGAAGATATTATGTTTTTAAACTTATGTGTCCTGTGGATTGTTGATATTTCAGTTATTAGGATTATACAGTTAACATATTCTGTTTAAGGTCTAGATGTTAACTGTAGATGATTCTTTTTAGTTTTTTATCAATGTCAATGTCTTACTACCTTGGATTTGGATAAAAAGGTCTTTTTTTTTTGTAATGTACATTGTATTATTCACAGAATATACAACATGGTCATGCATAATGTTGGGTATTGGGACATAATCGATATGCATTTCCTTTTGTATACAATAACACAATTGTGTAATCGAATAAAGTTACTCATAGTTGTGTCCTCTAATAGTATTGTATTTTGCTTATGTCAAATGACATTATAGAACTTACAAATTAATAACCACAATGTCATTCTCATCGAATTGTCATAAATACAATTACACTAGTTACAAAACCTATCAACTATCTAATAAATATAAAATAACATATTACAAACATAAGTATAAGCATCATTCTTAATTTTGATGTTATTATACATTTCATTTCAACCATATTCATATTCACAGATTTCATACAAATTGATGTAGCTAAATAGCTTCCATCTATCCTCCATAGGAATACACCAACTACTGAAATGATCATTATAAGGACCTGCTCTCAAAACCGGGGCCCTTATCATTGTGAAATCCATACTAGGCCAACACGTGGACTAATCCGAACCTCATAAGGCTTTGTCACTTTTCAAACATATTTTCCAAGACAGATATAATTAATTTTAATGAAAAATGAGCATGTTCAATAAATTATAAATACCTGTCACAAAGTAGACGGAAACAAAACAGAAGTCTTTATTAATAAAAGAAATCCAATACGAAAACGTATCCACAACACACAAGCCCAAAATCCAAAATCAGACCTCAGGCCCACAACTAAAACCAAATGTCAAGCCCAATACATAATATCCAAAACATGGTTTTAAGTCCAAAAATCAAAGTGTAATAAAACCAGGAGAAATGTGCCAGTAAAACCATGTGGTGTCAATGCAGATGCAATAATCCAGCTACTAAGGTCGTCAGGAAACTCACTCCTCAAATTGAACACCTACTGCTCATGTACTAACCCTTAAAGGGGAAAACAACAACGGAATGAGATCACTAGGACCTCAGTGAAAGTTATGGCATCATAAACTCTACAGGGAATAGATGCATGTACAAAATATAGTTAACTTTAAAAAATATTTAATATCCGATGCAATTAAGGTTCGCACATATACAGAACGACGCATTTAGTTTTAAAACATAGTATAGAAAACCAACCCAATAGGTTTATAACACAATGAATACAATTGAACACAGAATATTATTGCTTAAAGGAAACCCACCAAGGCAGATATGGAAAAACATTTTACAAGTAACCTCGCTAAAGGAAAACCAGAAGCCCACTGGCAGTGATAGTTTTAGTTTTGAAAATACATATATACATACCTGTACTATCAGTGTTATCTGAGACTAGGTAGAGAAACACAAAATAAAATCATACCTGTCTCAATACTCAAAACTGTTAGGTCTGCAAAACAGGTGTGATGAAAAGGATAAAATCATCCATACAACTCCTAAACATGCAAGTAACTCTCTCATAAAACTAGTATTCTGTATGCTCACCTCGATTTGTCAAACGTACGTAGCTGTCTGTAGGATGTCAAACTTGTATCTATGTGAAACTTAGAAATAAGTTTATGAAACCAATATATGTTTATATAACTCCATTATACTTTTACAAAATGAGTACACATTTGTAAAGCAGGTCGTAAAAAAGTAATATGTGTATTGTAATATAAAAATCCTCAAGAATACCCATACAAAGCTCAGCTTACCGAACTCAAACCCACATAAAGATATACTAATCGGGCATAAAAACTCACTTATCGGACATAAGACTGACTAACCAGACACCTAATTTGTTTATTATATACAAAACTCATTGACCATCACTTGGAGACACAGTCAGGTAACCTCAAGAAATCAAACTGAAAAGAGATAAAATAGACTGATCAGACAAATTTTGGTCAAACCGGTTTGGGCCGACCGACCCGACTGGTTGAACTTTCCTAATCCGGCTAGTGCTTTATTTTTCTCATGTTTATTTCAAAATTATTTCCTTTTTTTAAAGTCAATCATTTAATAAATATTCAATTATACATCAAAGCCCAATATTCACTTTTAAATACTAACTTACAATTATGTTAAGACCATAAACTAACATTTATAAAATCCACCAATACAAACCATTCACCACTTTTTTGAAAGTCCAATCTAAATAATAAACATAAAACCAAAGTTTACTTTTTATCTAGACCCACAAGTCATAATCTTTACTAGTCCATGCAAACCCAAAAAAAAAAACCAAAATACCCTCTCTTTTTTTTTGTTTTCTCAAGCAAATGCTACCTTAACCCTAAAAGCATAATTAGTTCAAAAAAAAATCAAAATAGAGGCAGTCGATGCTTACCAAAGGCTGCGCACCAAGAAAGAAAAGGAGATAGCAGCAACCCTCACCTACTCTTTCCTACGGGTTCTCTTTTTACCTTTTTCTTTTCTTTTCTCTCTCTCTTTTTTCTCTCTCTTGTACCACAAAATCATAGTCAAAACCCAACTTCAGAAACTCACAAACATACCTCTTGATATATACAAGAAACACAAGAACAAAGCTGAATATAACCAAGAAGAACAAATAATATAGCCAATGATTCTAGAATGAGAGTCTAATAGTACGTAGGGTATAAAACCGCCAATCAAAACCACATAACAAGTTTTAATTAAATAAAAAAGTAGTCCGATCAAATAGATGATATGATGACTCCCACCTACGATTGTGAATCAGTGGTGATGCCCTTTCCTTGTTTGCATGAACCTAATCTGCCGATATAAAAGAACACATATATTTAGATAAGAGCAACATAAAACAACAAACGAATAACAAAAAAGAATCTTGTAACCCCTCCTAATTCCTCTTTGACGAACGAATGAACGATAAGATTCATAATGAACGATAAGATTCATACCTGCGAAATCCTATTCACACAATTAAACCTAATGAATGCCCAGACGGATGAGTGTAGTGAAACCCGACTGATTACAAGGGATAAGGGAGTAAGGAACAGGAATAGGAAATAATTGAAATAACAAAACAGAATGAAAAGATAAGAGGAAACCGATTGTACATGTGCAATGAATGAACGGAAGATAAGCGATAGATGTCGACACCCCAATCAGGAAAGAAATGAAGTAGGGTTGTCCTAAATCAAAACAGGACAGAAAGGCGGCATAGGAAACATGAAAGAAGGGTAGCATTCATTATGAGAGAACAGGAAAGAAAGATGGAATGAGAAAGAATATGTACGTATGGGGAATGCACGGCTGGTGGTTTACTGTCAGCTAACATATGCTTAAATAGTCAAGTCCCGAAACCCTACTAGCCTGACTCGGAAAAATAGTCACGGCCCGAAAAATGAACAAATGGGCCCGAAAATAAATAACTGACCTAAATACAAATGGGTCGGCTCAAAGGCCAATAAAACAACCTAAAAGCCTACAGCTACTCAAAATGAGGCCAAAAACATGATCGGATCCAACAAGGGCAAAATAGTAAATTCTATTATCTTGGTCAGTAAGTCAAACATACACATGGACCACCACAACAATGCTGACTAAACAAAAACATGTTGACTGAATAGACAAAAGGACGAGGTTCCACAGTTATTCACACACCAATACACCAGCTTCTTTTTGTTTGGTTCCGGTTAACATATCTTTATATCACTCGATTTATAATATTGATTGATCACATCTCTTATTCTTGTATGTCAACTTACTAGGTTGGGCAATCATATCGTTGGAACTTAACAGCTACGGTATTAATAATAATGCCTTCTTAGCAATATGATTATGCAATGTATCCACAAACCAATACGACACAATATTCACTAATTACACCACTGTATGATGGACAATGTGACTTGTTAAACCTACACATATCCTTACCTTTTTTTAGATTGGAGATAAAAAATAATGTGTATGTACAAAATAATACGATTATATTATTCACTACACCAATAACATACCACAAAATGTTGAATTAAAATGCTAACCTGAACACTTATATCATACATAATGGTTGTACTAGTAATTTTTAATTATTTGCCTATTACACAATGATAAACATTAATCAATTCAAAACCTATTATTTCATTGCAAATTCATTGCCATATTTCAGCCTAACAAACAACATATTCTCTGTGTACCATTATCCCTCATAAATAACAATTACAAAATTACACAACTATATAATGTATATGCATACCTTACCTCGATCGATACACTACTCCTCTCCTACTTGTCACCACCTCCATTGTCTATTGCCTTGTGTAAACTTTCCCTTCATGCTTACTTTTATGCAAAACTAAAACCCTAACTTCCTCCCTTACTCTGCACAAACACATGCAAATGCTTACACTAAAAAAAAGAAGAATAATCATTACCAAAATCAAACTTTATGCCGAACAAAGAAGAGCAATCATACCCTCTCTTTTTTATTCCCACTCGTCCTTCATTGTCTTGGCACAATCTCTTAAAATCTTTAAACTCTATAGTGGGTTCCTTCCTTTTCTAACAAACTAAAACATCGACCTTGATATCCGTAACAAAAATCAAATTTTAAACATATACTAAAACAATATGTACACAAACAAAACTACATGACATACACAAAAGCATCCATACCGTTTCCTTCTTCCACCCGTAGTTGTTTCCCTTTATCTCTGTCTCTCCTATCTCTATTACCTTCCACCGATTCTTTCCCCTCTTTCCTAAAAGCCTTTTCTAATAACATTGTCTTCCATCTTCTCCTTAGATTCATTGACTTCTTCTTCCCGGTAGAGCATTATGAATATAGAGAAAGAAAGAAAAAACTAGAAATGAAATAACTTGTGTGATTTGAAAATATTGAGACATAGATATTCAGGGAGGTTTTCGGATAAAAGAGAGAGAATTTTTTAGAACCAAAAGTTAGTATTTTATTATTTTATACATAATTAAAAAATCCAACTAGACTGATAATGTGACATGCTGATTGTTTATTATTAAAATAATCATATTACATATGGTTACCGTTGTAAGTTTAACAAGTTACAACACTTTGGGTGTGTTCGTTTACTTGGAAATATTGGTGTTGGTTTCCAATTATCCACTCCAAGTCCAACTAATATGTTCGTTTTTACATTTAATGTTAGTGTTAACACTAGTTACTGTTTAAATTTGAAATATCAAATTTAAAATTTAAAAAGAATTGAATAGTAATAGTCGGTTTTGCCCTCAAATTTTATTAATGAGACAATTACGAAATTGTCCTGAAAACCCTATGTCGTTCAGCACAACAAAGCGAAGAGAGCAAAGAGACCCTATTTTTTGTTGGTGCTTCATTGAGACGCCTTCACTTTAGCAGAGCACATCTCAGGCCTTCAGCAGACCGATGCGTTCACGCCTTTAACAGACCACATCTCACTCCTTCAACAGACCATATCTCACGTAGAAAGCAGCCATAGCTTGTAAAAGAATTCTTCACCAGTTTGTTTGCTCATGCCTTAAAAAGTGACAATAGGGATAAAGTCATCAAATCTGTTTATGTTGGACACGTGTGTAAATCTCAGGCTCAATTCGTGTGCTCTCTCCAGATGTCGATATCTCTACTAGGGCGGGAAATGACCACGAAATTTTTGAAGTCTGTTAATATAAGGATTCAATCAAGGTTAAATTGGAGATTTCAACTATCATTCGTACACAAGTGACACCTTTTTATTAACTAACACCAACACCAAACGTAAAAACGGACAATGGACTTGGACATCCAAAGTAAAAAAATTAATTCAATCAAGATTAAATTGGAGATTTCAACTATCATCCGTACACAAGTGACACCTTCTTATTAACCAATACCAACACCAAACGTAAAAATGGACAATGGACTTAGACATCCATAATAAAAAAATTGCTAAGTAGAATTTGACACATGCTAAATTCAAAACCATCTACAAGACCAAATTAAAACGAACACACACTTTGGTCTTCTAAAGTTACTCCTTAGTAGGGTGGAAGATTCTGAGGCATGCGTGTTCCTACAAGATGGCATTGCGGGTAAAAGGATTATGTCTTCCCCAAATTTGTTTCGTTACCTGGCGGGACCGTACTCGACTCCATGGGGTTGGCTGTAGTATTCGCAGTTCTGAATGGGAGTCTGGTGAAATCTTTGGTGCCCGGAGGTCTGTTGATGATGCCAAGGATGCCATATCAATTGCCAAGGATGCCATATCAATTGCCATGTTCAAAGGGCAATAATGCTTGTCCTTGAACAATTCTTGAGAGACTAATTAATCGTGCAACATGGAATCCTCCATGCATATCGCCGATGTGTAAGGTCATGGTAACGGGCACAGTTCTAACAAACAATCTCATACAATAAACTACCAACTACTTATGGAACTGCAACTCTCTTGCTGCTCGGCGAATTCAATATGATGCACCATGATACGAAAATTAAATACCCGAAATTGTAGGGTCTTGAAGTCAAAGAGCACCTGTGGCAAGCTTGTCATTTGGAATTATCATCTAAATTGCTTTTTTCTGTTCCCTAACGTTTGTTCCTATTTGGTTAAATCGTCTTGATGATGAAATACTGTACTTCCCTTTGAAGGTCCTATTTGGATCTCAATGTTGTTTCCTCGGCCTCCGGTAAGAAGCCCACTTAAAACCCTCCCAATCAATAGACCCAGCATACGAATCCAGCACGGTTGCCTTCTTGTCTTGCGGTGGGCCACTTCCTTTTCTTTTCTTTTCAAGTCCTTGTCGGCTTATGGTCCATTCTTGTTCACCACGGCTTTGACTCTTGAGCTGCAAGAATAGTGAAATACGGTACCCCCGGAGACGCCGCCAAAAGGAGCCGAAAAGCGGTTTTGAAGCATGGCTTGTAAGACTTTAAATGTAACTACAAAAGTCTCGATCGCTAATTCCGATTCCTCAATTGCAGCCAAACGACCGGTCCTCTTCGTCTGGTTTTGTAGGCGGATTAACTTTTTCATCAGTAATGGCGACTAGTAAGTAGTTCGGAGCTTTAAGCACTTTACAACAGTGGAGTTTTCTCACTTTTTATTGTTTATTTTGGTTTTCTATGGTGCATTCTACGGTTTGCCTTTGGATTTTGAGTGATTTGGTTATCGAGTAGGGGTTATGTTTGAGAACTCGTGTGAGGTTGGGGTGTTCTCGAAGCTCACAAATGCTTATTGTTTGGTTGCCACTGGAAGTTCCGAGAGCTTCTACAGGTTTTCCTCTTTATATTTTATATTTAATTTTTCTTTTCTTGAATTCTTCATCTTCGTGTGATGGCTGGATTGTTTGTGTTCTGTCATATGCAGCACGTTTGAGGCTGAGTTAGCAGATGTTATCCCGGTGGTTAAAACCTCTATTGCAGGTACAAGAATCATTGGCCGACTCTGTGCGGGTTAGTTTCCTCTGTTCTCTGATTATCACGCCATAACTGTTGTGTGAATTTTATGCTCTCAATTTGTTTAAGCATATTTTTGAATTTTCTTTTCTTTTTGGTTGCCGGTTGATGCTCAGGAAACAAAAAAGGGCTTTTAATGCCACATACAACCACCGATCAAGGTGAGTACTGAAACGATGCAGTTTGGTTGAGCATAGATTGGGTTGCTTATTATTCCTTGCTGCTGTAATGAATGGTGCTTGTTGTTGTTGAAGAGCTTCAGCATTTGAGAAACAGTCTGCCTGATCAAGTTGTGGTTCAGCGCGTTGAAGAGAGATTATCTGCCTTAGGGAATTGCATTGCATGCAACGACCATGTTGCTCTAGCACACACAGATCTTGACGAGGTTTTCATCTGTTTCTCACTGATTCCCATTCGCCTCCTCTTTGCATTTCCCTGCCACTATGATTGATTTTTTCACTTTACTTTTAGCTTATATTTCACTAAAAGTGTTCAACCAATGGTTTTGCTCATTCATAATTACTAGTTATAATTCTTCCTGTGAAAAAACCATAGCGTGATGAGGAAAGCACATCATATGTGTCATAACTGGACTGCAACCCTACATTCTGTGTTTATCCATGATATCTCCTGCAACAATATGTGTTTAATTAATGTACGGATATAAATTGGTTTAACCATTGCAGCGCCACAGAGCTCTTGTTGTGATATTTATTCTGCTATCATTGACTGGCCTTGAATTACTTTGACCAGGAAACAGAGGAAATGATTGCTGATGTTCTTGGTATAGAAGTGTTTAGGCAGACAATTGCTGGTAATATTCTTGTGGGAAGCTACTGTACTTTATCCAACAGAGGTGGCTTGGTAAGACATTGTACATTTTTGTACGTGTTCAGGCATATAATCAAGAAAAATCCAAAATGGCCGGTCAAGATCTCAACTGTTAACTATTTCCGTGCTGCAGGTCCATCCCCACACATCAATTGAAGACTTGGATGAACTTTCTACCCTCCTTCAGGTTCCTTTAGTGGCTGGGACTGTGAACCGTGGTAGTGAAGTGATAGCTGCTGGAATGGCTGTAAATGACTGGTCAGCTTTCTGTGGGTTTGATACTACTGCTACTGAACTTTCCGTCATCGAGAGCGTTTTCAAGTTGAGGGATCAACCAAAGGCGGATGAACTGCGGACTGCAATGGTTGATGCTTATGTTTAATTTTAGTTTGTTAGTGTTGGTTCTGTGTCAAAATGCCAAGGATTTTATGTATTTATATGTTGATCTTCGCAAGATGGAATAAGAGTTTCCTCAATTGCCTTATTATCCCAATTTGTTTACGTAGAATTGCTCGGAATTAAAATCAGGAAATTAAATAAATAAATAAAATTTTATTATATTAATATTTAGCAGACACTTCTCCTCTCCAGCATGTGGAAGATTGGATCAAATTGAAATGTTTATAAAATTAAGGGGGTAAACTTTGTTGAATACCAGAGAATAGAACTGGCTATGTGGCAATATATTGTTGGTGGTAAAACGACCACATCGTTCCAAAGGACCAGCAGATCCTGGCCTGGGCTGAACAATGGAGGAGTCAATCCAAGAGTAGAATTTCCAATTTACAGCAAAGCTTGAAGATACAAGCTTCAAATTCTCGGCCTCGAACGGAATTAAACTATACTCGGATAGCACAGAAGAAATGAGCCAAAATACCGAATCACCGGATCCCGCACCGCTAGAGAACCGTCCTGGGATCTTACTGGTCGGATCGCCCAACGTCGGGAAGCGCACTCTTCTCTCCCGTAACCACCTCTCTTTCTCTCTCACTTCCCTAGGATTCCTTCATCAATGAAGTTTTACTTTTAAATCAAACATTAACTTCGCTGGTTTTGAACTTCAGGTATGCTCTCAGTAGATTTTGAAGAGGATTCATCTGCTTCTCCGTCTCAAGTACTCGCGCACGGGTCCGTTTCCGCTAAGCTTAATCCAAATTTTCGCTTCTCTAACAAAAAATGTTGTTTCCCACAATTTTCCTGTTCTGCAAAAAAAAAAAAAAACAGGTGGAAGATTAACACAAAGTACTACACGGCTGATGTTTCGATATGGACTGCGCATCTTCACGACGGTTTTTCTCTAACTGCCCTCCCAATCCAGGACCGCCTCGCCGCGTTAGTTATGGTTTTTGACATGAGTGATGTGAGTGAGTTAGCTCTCTTCCCCACTCCCATACTTTCCAAATCGTTATGCATTTGATTATGTTAATTTTTTTTGTTTGCAGTTATTATCTTTTGCTGCACTTAAGGACTGGGTGTCCCGGAATGATATCCGTCATTTTGAGATATTGTTGTGCATTGGAAACAAGGCGGACAGGATTCCTGGACATCCTGTGCATGTGGAGTACAGAAGGCGGCAGCAGAGAAAATATGGGGAGGGCTTAACTGGTCCGGAGTTTGGGATTTCTGAAACTGAAGGGAGTAGTTTGTTGGAGGATCGCGAAGAGGAGGAAACTTCGCAAGAGATTAAGAGGGGGTGTATCGAATGGTGCAGTGAGCACGGGATCGAGTACATTGAAGCTTGTGCTTCCAATACTGATTTCGACAAATGTGAGAATCGTGTGTATTTTGCAGATTCTGCTTCGTGTTGTTAATTGTAGAGCGATTACTTTTGCTTGCAAAGTCTGAATTTTGTGGAATTTTCAACTTCTGCAATGATATGATTTGGCGGATTAACCTGATATTTGATATGCATGATTAAGTAGTATAACTTGACTTATCTCAAATCCACTTGCTAATGCGCCAGAATAAACAGAGTTTTAGTTGTTTATACGCATTGGTATGGACATTATTAGAATTTGTGTAAAATTGCCTTCTCTGCATAGGTATTTTTCTTCGCAGTTATTTTTAAAATGTGAAACTTTGAGCTTGATACAACTCATTTTCTTGAAAATAATTGTACTCAAAATGGTTTTAGAGGGATGTTTTCTCACGCATGAATATAAATCTGGGAAGAAGTGAAAAGGAAATTTTAATTATACATATTTGTGTTGGAAGATGAACATAACAGTCGTACTCAGGGTATGTTGATATGATTTGATTGTATGTCATGACAAAGAAAATTAAAACAAACTTAAGCGAATTCAACTTGTTCAACTGATGTACAGTTTGCATATGCATCATTGTTGTAATCCACGAGATTATGCTGTTCTTGACAGGTTTATCAGTTGAAGGTGATTCCCAAGGAGTTGAACGTTTGTATGGCGCTCTTTCTGCTTATATGTGGCCTGGAATGATCCTGAAATCTGGCAATAAGATAACCGAACCATCATTACCAGACAATGAAGGTTTTTATGTCGCCATCACTTAGATTATATATGTAATTCTAAATTGAGTGCTATATTTGTTGATGCATTGTGCAGAGTTGTCAGAAGAAGACTCTGAATATGAACTCGAATATGAAGTGCTTTCTGCTGGTTCAGCTGAACCATGGGAGGATTCATATGGAGGATGGGTTTCTGGAGATGGTCCTAATGTCATTCCCGAGGGTAGTAGTTCAAGTACGCAGAACAATGTTATCATGGAACATGATGACAAAATCCAATGGCATCCTGATCAAAAAGACCTGCCACCCTCAACACCGGCAATAGAAGACATGCAGGATGACAAGGGGGCGGAGCCTGATGTAGAAGAATGTGAGAAAACCACAGAGCCAGCAGATACCGCACCTTATGACTTTGAGGATTTGGAGCAACTGATGTCTGAAATAGGAAACGTTCGTAACAGCTTGAGGTTTATGTCTGATTTTCAAAGAAGGGAAAAGGCTGCAAAGGTGGCCATGCAAATGGCTGCCATGTTTGGGGGGGGCAGCGATGAAGATGAAGATGTCAATTGATCAATTTCTTGTTGATTCTGGAATGGCAATGCTCCTTGATCTAATTTTTGGACAAGGTAATGAGGTGAGCTTCCTGAAAGTTACAATCGCTGCCGATGGCTTGCAGGAAACAGCTCTTGAGAAATTATACCCACTATTTGTGGTAGGTAGTGAATAGCGGACTTTTGGATATGAATTATCCATTATTTGGTAGCATACAGTAGAGAAATTTAGACACTATGATCAGTTAAAAAAACTGAAAGGTCTTGCCTTTTTGTACAATACAAGGTTGCTTACTTGATTCCCATTCACATTCGGTTCTAGATATTTTTGGATCCTTGGATCTTTTACCTATATATCCACTTTATGCATGTTTTTCTATTAGTAAAGTTGATTTTTTTGACCATGGAAATCGCGGCTCCATTGATATAACATTTGCCTATCGGTTCTGAAGTAGGCAGGAGTTGAAGAAAAAGGTATTTGGAGTGTTAGTTTTTGTTGGAGAACAAGGGGGGTTGGCACACTGGAGGTAAGTTGCAAAGGAAGATGGCCCCTTTGGTATTGGCCGGGCAAGGTTGGCAGCATCCCACTAGATGGGGTCGTAGATTTCTGCAATCATGTATTGCAAGTTGGGAAGGCGATGTGGATAAACGGCTGTCATTAGGAATTCTATATTTGTTATTTAGTTCATGCAAGCTGTTACTTTGTGCTTTTAGTGCCTTGTATATTGTTTTTAATTAGAGACATCAACATCAAAGTAACGGTGTCTCTACCGTATCTGCGTGCTTAACTCGGAGATTAGCAAGATCTTCCTGGTATGATAATCTTTGATATGGGGCCATGGAAAAGAAGAGTTAGACAAAGGCGATTTCTGCAGGACAAGGAGCAACCGGTTTGGAAGTGGGAACGTAACTTTCTTTTTAGACGAGAGGAAGGCATCTGCTTTGTGGCTTTCCTTCTTTACCGCAGCATTTCGTTTGGCTATCGCCTTTCCGTATTGCCTGAGAAAAAGAAATTTGCAGTAAAAAGCTGGAAGATAAGACGCTTGACTTTTCGTGATTGATAAAATAAGGAATAGATTTGGGAATAAAGCTGTGTGGGCTAAGGATGAAGGGAATATGGGTAGGGTTCTGGATGATCTCGCATGCTTGTGCTTGGCTCTTTTTAACTTATCACAACGTGCGTAAAGAGGGTGAAGCTGGAATCAAATGATTCTCCAGAACAATGGGATTTGTTAATTGAACATCCACGGCAAATTACCTTCCTTTCCTGTCTCGTTAAGCCATGACACTGCCATGAAATTACAAGGGTGACACGACACTACAAAAGTCATTTGTCATGGCAAGATGCTAGCATTTTGAGAATGATTGGTGTCAGCGGTAACGCTAGCAGCATCTCCACTTGACTTCAATTCTACCCTTGGGGAAGCTGCAGCAGCTTCACCACATGAGCTGGGGGAGGAGGACAAGGCAGCCGGAGACTGCCCACACCTTCGACACGTAGCCACCAACAAGATCTGACGGCAGGAAGGACAGGATGAGCGAGACCCAAGCCACGTATCTATGCACACCACATGGAACCCGTGTCCACAATGAGGCAAAACCCTGACTATATCTCCCTCAACGAACTCCGCCAAGCAAATTGCACACTCCGTTGAAGCGAACCCTTTACAACTCTCCTCGGTGGTGCTGTATGCGAACTTGGGTAACAAATCGAGGCTTTTCTTCTTGATGCCTTTGTTGGGTGGTTGCGAGGGAGACCGAGCAGAGTCACGGTTGATGCTGCGTCGGATGCTGCGACAGTGAATCACGGCTATCATTCCCACCACACACATCATTACACCCAACAGACCTGCCAACATCACCACGAACTCCGACTCCACTTTTGCCGACACCGGTGGCTCTGCCACGACAGAGGTGACGTTGGAAGAGTTGGAGGCAGAGAGAATTCTGAGAAACCGAGGCATGACTTGTTTTCATATAGGTTTTTGTACTGTTTTGAAGAGAATGAACAAAGGCTTTGTTTGGGGTTTCTTAGAGATGGTGTAAAGTGAAGTAGGAGAAGAGTGTATTTATAGAATTGGAAAGTGGTATGACAAGTGGGTCTTTCTTTCAATTCTGAAGAGATCAGGTAGGCAGTTTCAGTTTCAAAACTAAAAAAGGGTATGCAGGTGGAGATGAGATAGTGAATGCAGCAGTAGCAGAGTAGCAGTACGTGTTTAGTTACCATCCACCATGGAGCTTGTATAAGGTGGGTACTCGGATCCTCCACTGCCGCCAGGATAATACAACTACTGGCTGTACAGCCTAATCGGTGGGCCGACAGCAAGTAATCGCCAGTTTCGTTGGTTACAAACTGGGATTAGTTTTATTTTCATCATTTCTATCAAGTTTATATAAATTTTATGAATTATTAAAAATAATGAAAATATATCATATTTATAGTTAACCTTAAAATAAAATAAAATAAAATTATAAATAGTTTTTATTTTACAAATCTAACAATTACCTGTGAATCAAACATAAAAATAAGGATGTACATCCATTCACTTCAATATAAGTCAATCTAAATTTTGATAAAAATTAATCATATCGAAAATTTTTAAATATTAAAATTTCAAACTCACAAAATATTTATAGCATTTATTATTGAAAAAATATTATTATTTAATAATATTAATGATTTATATTAGTATTTATATTTTTATTATTTAAATATGATTTAACCAAATTCAGATAATTAGTTTGGTATGAGTTAAAAAAGATGGTAAGATAAATATTTATCATATTAACATCACTGAAAACAGAAATAATACATGAATAACTTAATATTGGAAACGATAGTATTGCTTACTTAATATATGAGATACCAAAAAATATTTTATAGGAGATATTATATTTTTATTTTTATTATTTAAGTATGATTTAACCAAATATTAATTAGTTTGATATTATATTATTATATCATATCAAAATTAAAAATTAACCAATAAAAAAATTATAATCTATCGATCTATATGATACCATGATTAGGTAAGCATATATTAGTAGGTAGCCCGTGAGCACATTCCTTTGATCCATAATTAAATATTGGATACATAACATATTTAACTCAATAACTCCTAGTTTTTTGGAGTGAACGGGTGGTTTTGGATCCATAATTCTTAATTTTTTTTGTATTAAATACCAAATTACGGTGCCGCTCGAATGTTTTTATTTATTAAATTTTTTATTTTATTATTAAAAAAGTCGATCAATGTTTAATCATGATCTAGTTCTTTCTAATCAATATTTAAAGAAACAATTTAATATTTTTAAATCAAATTCTCTTTGTCGAATCCTATTGTGTTGTCACTAAATTAGTCAGTTACCACCCAAAATACCAGAGTATTTTTTTATTGTTGTATAGTATATAATTCTATTTAAACATTCTTTTATTAGCTCTAGATTATGCATTAGATACGATAATTTATATCTTAAAAATATTTATTTTTATATTTAATGTTCAACATATATTTTTATATAAATATGATATTATTCTTTGGAATAAAATTAAATAAGAAAATTAATATTTTTATGGTTACATAGTTACTAAGAATGAAAAAATCTATGTATCTAAAAAAAATTTTATGTATCATATATTTTTTTTCTGTTATTTCGTCATAGTTACTTTATCTCGTCATAATATATTTACCTTCTGAGATTGATATTGTTATTTTGCATAACAATAATGATATGTTTATAGGAATATCAAATCACCTTCTTAATACATAGCGTATGAGGACAACATCGGTAAGTCTAAATTTTTTATTAATCAACTGAATAAACATTATAAATAGATAGTTTGATCCTATAATTTTAATATTATTTAAAATAAATTATGTTTCTTTAGTAACAAATATGTTCTTAAAATAATCTGTTAAATACGGAAAATAAAAAAATCCTCCAAGAAGAGAATGACAGTTGTTGAAGTAGTTACGCTAAATATGTCACTCCTTCAACCCCAAAAGTTTTTTTGCACAACCCTTTGTAGACTTATTATATATGTCGCTCAATAACAAGCAACACATATAATAAATTTACAAGGCTAGAACACAACCGATAGCAGAAGAGAAAAGTAAATAAGAAATGCAGCGGAGATATAATATACAATAGTGTCATTCGGATGACACTTGTCCTACAATTAGTCAGTTTTAACAAATTACATTATTGATTTTACATTAACTCAACCCAACCACAACCATGAAAACTATATACATAGACAGTTGATATAAGAAACCGAATAGAACATGTGTGATACACACTAGCAACCACAAGCTTGATATTTTATATAACTGACCGTGGATCAGTTGGGGACCCGACTGACGAACAAGCCTCCCTAGATAATCCTACAAAGACTAGATCTAACGATCTGGCAGAAACCTATCAGGTGAGTGGTAGGGAAACACAATACCTTCAATATTTGGAATAGATAATGTATCATTAATGCTAAAAATGAAATAAGCAAGAAATGAAATCAGAAATAAACACTAAACCTTCAATACCATTTTTGGCTACCACATATCCATTTCTTCAAGGGTAATATGGTCATTTCAGCTACACTAGTTTCTGGACTTCTAGGACACAAAAATTAGGGTCTCACATCTCGGTTGATGACTAATCCTGGGGCTGGGGAGAAACAATATCGTTTTAGTGAAAAGTAACTAGGGTTTTCACCCCTTGCAATGCCTGGGACAAAACGATGGAGGTGCCTGTCGTTTTGACCAAGCTCGATCAAAACGACAAAACCTTCTGTGTTTTGATAAAAAATAGAAGGCTTCGAGTTTCAATTTAGATTCCAAGGTTGCGAAACAGAAGTTGGAAAATATTTTCTAAGATTATCAATATCACGAGGGATTCAATAAATATTTAATATAATTGAAAGTAAAATCATAAAAATACTCTCCGTTTGGATTTCACAAAAGAACACATCTTTTTCTAAATTATTAAACAATAAGTTCTAAGTCCAAATGACTAAATAGGAAGGCTTTATTCCCATCCAATTCTTTTATTTAATGACTATTGGGCTATTTTTTATATTCTAGGCCAAAACTAGAATTCCACCCATCGACTCAAATATGATGGTCTCACAGAATATGAATATGAAATAATAAAGAAAACAGTGACACTTGTAAATAACTTTTGGTTAGAGATAACAAATGTTTAAAATTATATATAAAATGTAATTAAAATTATGAAGAAAAATAGTAAATTACTAGATTGATAACTAAATTAATAAATATATTTATATTACATCATATCCTTTCAATATTTTTATTACTCTTTTCTAATTAAAATTTTAAATATCCCCCAATATATCAATAAAACTCATAAGAAAATATAGTTTGTCATAGTCTAAATTTATAGTAATTATAACAGCTAACCATGATTCAATTAACTATATATATATATGTACATTATTAATAAAATTTATTTCCTAAACTCTCAACATTTGGAAAAGTAGAAATCATGCAACCTCCATTGATAGAGGTTTGATGATATATATGCAGGCTTTAATAGTACATGTGAAAACATGCAATGCCAGGAAAGAGGGGTCCCCCTTCTCCTTTTGAAAACTTTCACATTCCCTCCGATCGCAGTTGTCCTCCCCCAATTGCACAAGTGTTTAAAGATTTAAAGAGACAAGACACACCGCATTCGCTCATCTTCTAACTCTCCAAAATTAAGAGTTAGAACATAGAAGAGGATTCGGTTCAATGTATTCCGCATTTGGGTTTGCCTGCAAGCTCTGCCTTGGTGAGCTTTTAAGTTCCGCACTTACTGATCAACACCTACTCTAAGTAACATAGGTGAGGGGCACCGAATTGAGATGGGCATTACGTCCGGGTCTTTTCATTTCATGCGTTGATAGGATACAAGATGTCTTATAGTGTGACATGGCCTACACCAACTTGCGAGGTCAGTGGCTACGAAAGGATAGGATCTCAAAGGAGGGCAATATGCTCTATGAATAGAATGTCCTTTTGCGTGATGGGAAGTGATAAGGTTTTATCATGCTCTTGGTTGGTTTTAGGCGTTTTGGATTACGCAAAAATGAGGCAACAGTATCATTTTTGTGTTGAACCCAAAGCTCTCTACCTATTTAATGAATTATTAAGCACTATTTGGGAAGCACAAAAGCAAAACTGAACTATCTATTATCTATGGGAGGAGAGCATGTAATATGAATGAAGACAAGTATGAAGGCGCAAAAAATAGCTCTATCTAGCTATCTCTAGCTAACCAAACGTTTCTGAAGCTATCATTTACATGCACAAAATGTTGAGTTGTCACCACCAACATCATAAATTAAGGCCCTTTTGATGATGGGGCGGGCTTAGCGAAGGAGAAGTCGTCTTCATTATTTGGTGCTTCCTCATGGTGGGGTTCGATCATATCCGTAGCTTTGTTATGATTCTCTATACCAATCAAGTTGGTTGTTGACGAAGGGGGCGATAATGGCTCGGCTTCCATATCAGAAAGTTCTTGGTCGTCATAAGTATATGATGAGCGTGTCGAGTGCCCGACAGTTTTGAAACGGTGCAGTTTGTGTGAGGGAGAAAGTGTGGAGGGCGATGGGCTCACACTTCCGCCCCCGCCCAAGGTTCGAGCTGGAGACTTTCCTCCATTTCCGTGCCTCTTTTTAACGGCCATATGCCACCTCTTAAGAGCTCTGGATGTTTGATCGTCAAACACAGATTTCTTCATACGCGAACCCATCTGAGAATACCCAACAATCGCAATTTATCATCAAAGTAATGTAGCCAGGGAATACATTACTTATATCGCTATGTTGGTGTCCCTTGATGAAGTTGGCACTGCAAGCTCAACTCCGCAAAAGACTAGACTTACCTGAGTTACTAGAGCATACAGTGGAAGCGTGATGTAACTGCAAAGAAGTAAGGCTCCAATGCTGCAAATTGATTAGGGAAAATTAAATTTAGAGAGATTGATGTTAACAAAACATTTATTACGAAATTATTCGACTCTTGACCATGGCATCATCGTCCATGAATGACGGTTTCGGAATGGCCTTTGTATTCGTGAGAAAGGTATCATTAAGAATCTTACCCCAGAGATACTTTTGTAATCACAAGCTTCAAATTACCATGGAAGCAAGATTGCAACCCGAATTCGTACTGCAAGTTAACAGAGATGTTTAGCAACGATACAGCCACCATTAATAAGGGAAAACACGACAGATTCTGAGTTTAATTACCCATATCCACAGGAAATATGTTATTTGGAATGCGTTCTGTGAGCAACAAAAGTTACAGGAAATGGTTAAGTATATTATTCTGACACGGGCAAGAATTAAACAATGTAGGGTTGATCAATACCTGAAATAAAGCAAAATGCACAAGATGAAGAAGCAGCTGAGGATTGTTAAACCAAAAGTATTTGTCTGATCCTTGCACAAGGGGCATTCCCTGCACTACTGCATGCCTTTCTGAAATTTCAAGAGCCATTTTTGTCAAAATGGCTTGAAGTTTTGTTCCAACCGCTAAGATTATCTGTAACAAAGAAAATGGTTATAGCTTATTGGATTAACTCTTAATTCTAAATTAGTCAATAGCAACCGATTCCTTACAATTACAGGTAAGATGGAGGCCCAGAATAATGCTTGCCAACCTGAAATACAAAATGTATTAAAAAATACCAGGATCGTCGAAACTCAAACTGTGGGTTTTCTCTAAGTTTGAAGTATTTCCAGAGAAAATGCTATTTACCATGAACATTTAGAAGCAAGAAGAGAACAAAGGACGCCCACAGAATAGGACTGCATACCAGTAACATGAAACATATCAAACATTATATAAATTTGAAATTGATTAATGAAGGAATAGTTCCAGAAAAACAAGACGGACGATCGAACATACAGTATCAATCATACCTAACCCCAACAACTATCTTGAAATCATCCTGTAAAGACCTTTTAATGTATTTCTGGAAGTTGAACTTACTTCCAGGAGCTAAATGAACCTGTAGGATTAACAGTGTCAAAAAACAGAATAATATTTCCAATACTGAAACAGAATACTCTTCAGCGTAAGACTACTCACATTGATGAACCCATTCCGCAATGTTAAGTAGTCAGCCTTGCTAACAGACCTGAAAAACTGTCGAAAGAAGCAACCCTGCAACATATATATCTCCATTAGGTTATCTGGAACCATATAATACATTGTGGAAGGAAACTAGCTGGTAAATCTTTGCTGTCACTGTTTATCAGTGAAGATATAGTAGAAGATTTTTAAGTCCAAATTCTGATCGCATAAAACAATGACCTCTGTACTCTTTCTTAAGGTTAAACTTTGTCATGATAACTAAAATCAGGTGCTATCATTCTCAAACAGACATTCCAAGTTTCACAGTAGCAGCAGTTTGATTAATGCCAGAAACGTCAATTTAATACATCGTACTAGCCTGCTGAGCTTACACCTTCGCAGTCAGACCAAAAAGCAAACATCAGAATTTAAGTTACAAATTTCTTACAACATAAAAGAAGATTGGGATTCTTGTCCAGAAACTGGTATGTGCTTTCACAAAAGATGTCTCATGAGTAAGCCTGAATCTCGAAGGATCTGTCATCGAGTGAATCCATTTCAGTATCCAGGTTGAAATATGAGGCAGGTGTCAATGAATATATACTCAAAAGAAGCAGTTTGACAGGGCAAAAAGTTTAACAATGTAAGATAGGCATAGATTGTGATGATCAGTGGTGGATAGCATACCGTTTGAAAACTCATAATCATGTGACAAAGTCTCCTGCTCCCAAGCTTTCCAGCCACGAGTCTGGAAGAGGTAATCTCAACGTTAGCGAGGCCTCCATTATGAATGATTTATGAAAAGAGCTATTTCTAGCCGGATTTGCTAACTCTAAGCATAAACACACTAAATAGTCATAAGATGTGCACCTTGGCACCACTATGGGCATATCCTATTCTACCATGTGTATTGAAAATGGCATAACATGTATCAACAAAAGAGCTGACAACTTTCCATACCTTGAGTCTCCCGAGAGTAACCGTGATAACGCTGAATAACACATGAAAGAATGCTAGAAAGAATATGAGGATGTGTAGTTGATGCAAGCCATCAATGGATATCAGCGGTTCCTTCCCCTGAGAAGAAAAAAAAAAACAAATCAGGTCGGATATCATTTGAGCAAGAATAGGAAATGGAGATTAAATCCCAATAAAATGTTCAAATCCAGGACTGAGCACAAGTGGGTTGAAAGCTTAAAGAGATTTTTCCAAACTACAAGTAATAGATCATCAAAAGTTTGAGGAAAATAACATTTTATGAAAAAGGATTACTAAATCCTCTCGGTAGTTTAGTACATCGGATTCAAAGACATCTGCAACAAAGGGAATTATGATGTAAAAGCACAACGAGCAGTTCCTTTCAAGTTTATCAGCTCACAAATTTTGATTGTAAGCAAATTTTATCCGATTACCAGTCAAGCAAATAAAAAGTACACAGCTTGAGAAAAAAAGAAGAGAACCCATCAGAACAGAAATCAGTAGTTCTTGGTTACCAGTCAAACAAATAAAGAAATATGAGCTTGAACAGTTCTGGTTACCGGCCAACCAAATAAACAAATACAAGTTTGGAAGAGAAAAAAGCCAATTCCAACATATTGTATCAAAATACCATCTCAACGTAGAGTCCAATATGGCATCCCTCATACACGAACCAATTACTAGCGATGCTTTTCTTACAACCAGCCATAAAAGCATTTAGTTTATTATAGTTTTGGCGTTGGCTTTTCTGGCACCCAATCGACTCCCTCCACTACCCAAAAGACATCATAACATCAAATCAAGCAGTACCACTTGATTTCTTGCCTTTTACAAGCAAACTAAGTCAAAACTGAACAAGCAGAGACTACATTTGGAAGCAGAAAGCACTCACTTCTTTGCATTTCATATTAGAATCAACAGAGGCTAGAAATCTATGTTCCAACCATAAGAGTCTCCGATTATGTTCCTCGTTCGAATTACCAGTTTTCCCTTCTTCATTAGCTTCCCGACATGGCAGCATACTGTCCGCAACCCTTTTGGAAATACAGATTCTTGCGATGTAAGTCTGGCCAAAAGTCAGGAGCAGTGAAATGAAGCCCAAAATCATCAGCTCTGCAATGATTGTTTAAAGTAAGGCAGACATCCCTCACTATTGATGCACCACAATGAATTCTTATCCAGTAAGAAATCAAACAAATTTTAGAAAAAGGTTCATTATTATGTTTCAAGGAATCATTGTCGGGACTGATTATCTTTCACAAGATTATGTTTTATAAGATACAATCACAAGGTATCTATCTTTACTCTTACCAGCTTTAACCTTCTCCAATGCCTCAAACAGAGCTTTCTTGTGTCTTTCTGTGAACCACTGAATCGACGTTTCATTTGAGTCAATAACAGTAAAATTAGGAAGACGCCATGGCCGGACCAAGCAAACAACATGCAGAAATATTTTGGGTACACAAAATGATCTCTATAAGAAATTAGTGTAAAAAAGTGTGAAAATTAAGAAAAAAACAACCGAAACTCATTCCTTGTTTGCAATAAGCCTATTTCTTTTGAAACGAATTAATGGATAGACGGCATTCATTGTTTAATTCCCAGTGAAGAAAGAACAGAGATTTACTGTACCATTAAGGCAAAGCCTAAGGATTTTAGTGATCTTGCCAGAAACCCATGTTTGGAAATAAGATTAAATTAATAAAAAACAAGAAGAAAACTAGCCATTGAAGACAACCTATATGCCGTATGGAGGCAGGAAAACACAAACCTACCATTCCAACTTTGTGAAGCAACTTCTCAAGGAGAATGGAAATGATGATGATAACACCACAAACACTAGCCACGGCCCAGGTTGGAGTATGATTTAGCTCCTTCGTATAAATGCTACTATCGCTTGCTGCCATAACTGCCGTACTCCCACATAAAGCCCATAAAACCAGACCGGATAACGACACCAGGCTCATATTGCTTCCGGCACAGAGAAAACAGAGAGAAGAAGGGAGCAGAGAGAAACAGGTGGGGTGTAGGCTTGTACTAGTCAAACGAAAGCCAAAGTAGTCTTAAAAGAGAACGAGAACGTCCATTAATGGGTAAATAAACTTTGGATCAAGAGAAGGTTATGTTTTTTCAAGATTACTATATAGTAGTTACAGAGCTAGCTGAAGTAATTAACACTAATAATTAGCAGTCAGGTGCCTGCAAGGTGCAGGGAACAAGTCGCAACCCCTTCACACATAAAAGTATAAAACAAAACAGAAACACGTTTTCACCCAAATGCATTTAATATAAGAACACGAAAGAGGAGCAAAGGAATCAAGGGTATTTCTCTTCTTCCATATCTGCAACGGAAGCTTTTAATATGTGAGAGGAGGACAGCAATCCATGGATTTTTTTTATTCTTTTTGAGGGGGGGATTTAGTGCAAATTGAGAGATGAGAAGGTAAAAAAAAAGAAAAGCATTTAGCGCAAAAAAGGAAGTGGTCCCGCCGCGTTTAGAAGTTTTACAAGTATTCCGCCATTAATCAAGGAGGGATTTCCTCTGTCTTTCTCAAGTGCGTTCACTCTCTTAGTCTTGTTCACACTTCCTGCTCGTTATAAAATATTATATTAGCCTCGCAATTGTCATTAACCACTGTACCTTCCACAGAAACCCCTACACTGAAACATACATTCCAAAAGAGCGACGATCTCTTTTGCTGGCATTGGTACCTACCAGACAATTATTGCTTCGTTCTCTACCTGGGAGGTTTGGTGGAAAGCCTTTGGACCCCGTTCAGGAAGCTAATCAAGTTTTGGCATGTGAACTTTGTAAGGAGTTTAAAGGAGGACATGAACAGTGCACAGTGCACAGACAAGAAGAGAACTTAACACCCACTACGCGTAACAATAATTACAATTAATAATCTATTAACCGTTAACGTAACAAGATTTGACCCAAACTCATTCTGCATCTCTGGTTAATAATAGTTATTTGTCTACTTCACATCTCAGAATAGCCAGACTACTTGAAAGCATTCTGAACTGAAAGCTCAAATCAACTACTCCATTTCTATTAAATAAGGAAGAAAAGGCATATATGGTTCTCCAACTTTATTCTAAACATAGTCCGAGCACATATATCATCCATCCCACGGAAGCCGGGTTAGACTCCGAAAATGCAATTGGGTGGTCGGAAAAATATTAGTCTGGTGGTTGATTGACATAATTTTCACTGTTAGAAAAAACATATTCCCAAGGTATGTGGTTTACTGCTCAAATTTATATATAATAGTTATCTTGTTGGATCCAGTTTTAATCAAGAGATGAGATCATGCGTGATTGTTTGATAAAGAATCATAACTTTGTCCACTAAACTACCCATCAAAATGACTACCTTTATTCACAACGCTGCCAAAGTCCAAAAGGAAAAAATGAAAAGTAAAGCACGAATGGTTGGCCGAGGGGAAAAATTAATAGTGTTAAAGGATCACGATAAAAATCTGATTTGGCATTTCACTATTCAAATGCAACCACATGAACATGGGAGCTTTTGTCTGCATTCTAATTCGATGCTTCTGCTACCATTTAAATATTCACCATTTAAGAACAGCTCAAATCTCATTATTTTATTGTTCATGAAGCTGAAGGTCCTTTTTATAAAATTTTCTTCCGATCCATGTATTTTGATTGGTCAAATTTGTGTGACCGAAATCTAGAACAATTGATTATGAAAAGGTTTGTCTGTCAGTCTAAAGCATGGATTTTTTATAACGTCAATTATTTTTAAATCCGATAGGTAAGATTAACTCATTTTTAACAAAAAAAACCAAGGATTGGATTATTGATTTTAGTATGAAATATTTTCAAATTTTAGATTAATTAGATTAATTCTTAATTGTTATAGAATATAAAATAAGAAGAATTGAGGAGAAATAATATAAACTTTTAAGAGAAAATAAAAATATAAGAATTTGAGAAGAGAAGAACAAGAGAAAAAACTATGAACAATATAGAGAGTATAATGTCTTTATCAAGTACTCAAACAAGTATACAAAACAAATAATGTTACCTCCTATTTATAGGTAACATGATAGGGTACATGAAGAGACATTGAGAGATGAAAAATATTGTAGTTACAAAATATTCATTACATAATTGAATAGATATACTAAAGTTTGTCTTTTCAATCTCAAAACATTTGATATTCATAACACTCCCCCTTGAATATTTTGGATATTAAGAATGTAAGTATGAAATCAGAATACTGCCTCATCAAAAACCTTACCAAGAAAAACCCAGTGGGAATGAAAACTTGGTGAAGGAAAAAAGAGTGCAGTGCATACTCCTCTGATTTAGTCATCCCTTTAAATCTTTCAAACGTTGTATTCCGATCTTTCGAACAAGCTTTTCAAATGTTGATGTGGGAAGAGCTTTAGTAAATAAATCAGTCAGGTTATCACTTGAGCGTATTTGTTGGACACTGATTTCCCCTTTGCTTTGAAGATCATGAGTAAAGAAGAATTTTGGTGAAATATGTTTTGTCTTGTCACCCTTTATGTAGCCTTCATTTAATTGAGCTATACAAGTAGCATTATCTTCATACAGTGTAATTGCAAGTTCTTTATTACTTGATAATCCACATGTTTCTCTTATGTGTTGTGATATTGATCGTAGCCAAACACATTCACGACTTGCTTCGTGAATTGCTAAAATCTCTGCATGGTTAGAAGAAGTAGCAACCAAAGTTTGTTTCACCGACCGTCATGAAATGACAGTATTACCTGTAGTGAATAAATAACCTGTCTGCGATCTAGCTTTATGTGAATCTGACAAATATCCTACATCTGCATAACCAACTAAATCAAAAGTGGATAAATTTGAATAATATAAACCCATATCCATTGTCCCTCGTAGATATCTAAAAATATGTTTAACTCCATTCCAATGTCTTCGAGTTGGGGAAGAACTATATCTTGCTAGTAAATTTACTGCAAATGATATGTCAGGTCGAGTGTTATTAGCAAGATATGTAAGTGCACCAATAGCATTAAGGTATGGAACTTCAGGACTTAAGAGTTCTTCATTTTCTTCACGAGGTCGAAAAATATCTTTTTACACATCAAGTGACCTCACAATCATTGGTGTATTTAATGGATGAGCTTTATCCATATAAAATCTTTTAAGAACTTTATCCATATAAAATCTTTTAAGAACTTTATCCATATAAAATCTTTTAAGAACTTTATCCACATAATTTGATTGATGAATAAATATTCCTTCACTTAGATGGTCAATATAAAGACCCAAACAATATCTTATTTTTCCAAAATCTTTCATTTCAAATTCGTTTTTTAAATAGCTGATAGTTTTATGTATCTCTTTACGAGTTCCAATGATATTTAAATCATCAACATAAACAGCTATTATAACAAAACCAGATCCATATCTTTTTATAAATACATGTGGATAAATTGGATAATTCTTGAAATCTACTTTAATCAAGCATTCACTAAGGCAATTACACCACATCCGTCCAGATTGTTTCAATCCATATAGAGCTCTATTTAACTTTATTGAATAAATTTCCCGGGAATTTGATTTATTTGCATCTGGAAATTTAAATCCTTCAGGGATTTTCATATATATATCAGTATCCAATGAGTCATACAGATAGGCTGTAACTACATCCATTAGACGCATTTCAAGCTTTTCATGTACTGTCAAACAAAGTAAATATTGCAATGTTATTGCATCCACCACTGGAGAATACGTCTCATCATAATCAATACCCGGGTTTTGGGTAAAACCTTGTGCGACGAGTCTTGCTTTATATCTCACAACTTCATTTTTCTCATTTATTTTTAGCACAAATACCCATTTATATCTCACCGGTTTTACACCTTTTAGTGTATGGACTACAGGTCCAAAAACTCCACGTTTTTCAAATGAGTTTAATTCTGATTGAATTGCGTCTTTCCACATTGGCCAATCATTTCTATTTTTACATTCCTCCACAGAGGTAGGTTCAAAATCCTCACTTTCTTCTATAATATTTAACGTTATATTATATGAAAAAATATTGTCGAAAAGTATTGAGCTTCGGTTCCATCATGTTCTTGTAGTGACATAATTAATCGAGATCTCTTCATTCTCTTGTGTTTCTTCCAAAATTTTATTAATTATGTCAACTGAATTTTCCAAAACTATATCATCCTCATGACCATCTTGTGTAGTTGCTCGTTTCTTTTTTCCGAGGATTTTTATCTTTAGAACCGAATGGTCTTCCACGTTTTTGACGTGGTATAGATTCACTAGCAACTTTAGATTGTCCTTCAGGGACATCAATTCTTATCGGAGCATTTACAACTGGAACATGAGACCTAGTTATTCTTTTAAGGTCAGTAAATGTATCTGACAGTTGATTTGCAATCGTTTATAAATGAATTATCTTTTGAACTTCATGTTCACATTGATTTATTCAAGGATCAAAACTAGATAATAATAATTCATTCCAAGAGATCTTCTTTTCCAACTGTTTATTTTCTCCCCCAAGTGTTGGGAATATAGTCTCGTCAAAATGACAATCAGCGAATCTTGCCGTAAATAAATTTCCATTTAATGGCTCAAGATATTTAATGATAGATGGAGACTCATATCCAACATATATTCCTATCCTTCTTTGAGGACCCATTTTTGTACGTTGTGGTGGAGAAATTGGAAACCGCACAACCAAAAATTCTTAGATGGGAAATATTTGGTTCCTGACTATGAACCAATTGCATCGAAGAGTGTTCATGATAACTTGTTGATCTAATGTGTATAATTGTTGCTACATGTAAAATGGCATGTCCCCAAACATAAACTGGAAGTTTGGATCTCATAAGCATAGGTATTGCAATTAATTATAAGCGTTTTATAAATGATTATGCAAGACCATTTTGTGTATGAACATAAACAACAAGATGTTTAACCTTTATTCCAATAGACATGCAATAATCTATAAAGGTTTTTTATGTAAATTTACTAGCATTATCCATTCGAATAGACTTTATCGGATAATCAGGAAATTGAGCTTGCAAACGAATTATTTATGCAAGCAATCTCGCAAATGCCATATTACGAGATGATAATAAACATACATGTGACCATCTGGTTGATGCATCGATCAAAACCATAAAATATCAAAATGGTCCACATGGTGGATGTATAGGCCTACAAATATCTCCTTGAATTCTTTCTAAAAATTTTGGACATTCAATTCCAATTTTTGCTAGTGATGGCCTTATTATTAATTTGTCTTGAGAACAAGGAGCACATGAGAATTTATTAGATTGAAAAATCTTATTCTTTTTCAATGGATGATCACAAGAATTCTCTATTATTTTTTGCATCATCGTTGAACCGGGATGACCTAACCGGTCATGCCAAATTTTAAACACATTATTAAACTGATGGTTTATTATAGAATGAGATTCTATCATTGTAATACTTGTGTAGTACAATCCAGAAGAAAAAGCGGGTAATTTTTCTAATATATACTTTTTACCCGAAATTATATAAGTTATGCAAAGATACTCAATGCTTCCTTCATTCATTGTCTCAATATAATATCCATTCAAACGAATATCTTTGAAACTTAACAAGTTTCTTTGAGACTTAGAAGAGTATAATGCATCTTCTATCATTATTTTGATTCCACCAGATAAAATAATATTTGCTCTTCCGGAGCCCTCAATCAATCTTGTACTACCACTTATTGTATATACAATGGTTTTTCTATTATTCAAATAAGAGAAATATCTATTATCTCTCAATATTGTATGCGTTGTGGCACTGTCAACCAAACATATTTCCATGGTGCTCATCTTAGATATATCCATGCCAATATTCATTCTTTTCATTGAATAAATAAAATTAATAAGAAAATATAAAATAAATTAAAATATAAATAGAAAATATGAATAAATAAAACAAAATAAATAGACTTTTATTATAATAAAACAAGAGAACATAATTGAAATTTGCATAGTTATAAAATTAAAATCATTCTTGATTTCTTGCACTTTCATCATTTGGATCATTAAGAAAATCAGAAACATCCAAGTGCGTTATATCCTCAAGGCCATTAGTAAATTCAGTGAAATCATATTGGATAAAGTTTGTCTCCACATTCTTGCCTTTAGACTTCAAAGATTCTTGATATAGGTCGGCAAAATATTTTGATGTACGACAAGTACGTTGTCAATGACCTTGCATTCCACATCGATGACAGTTACTAATTATAACATTTTTCTTTATGCCACTCATTATTTTTCTAGGTCCTTCATCCTTCTTTGTTTGTTATTTGCAACTATGTTGGAGGAATTCTTGCTGGTTATTTGGATCCTTACGGGACTTGTGTGTTATGAATCCAGTGATTTAATTTAAAGACTTCCGCTGATGTTTTTACTCACTCAAAAATACCAGAATGATTGTCCAATATCATGCTCCAACTGTTATTAAACATGTAGAATGAACATGCTAAAAGTCGAAAACTTAGTGAGTAAGCCTGGTGAGATTCAGATAGGTCCTAGGTGTCTTTGGACTTGTTTGGGTTTCACAGCGGTAATGACCTTAATTGAAACAAATATTAATAGGTAGGAATTGAGTTCGTTACAATAATCTTGGAAGTACTACTTCACACATGATAACAATAGCATATTTGGTTGGAATTTTCTCTATCAATATAAAACTAATACCTATTGATGTGAAAGATTCTTTGATTTGATAGAGTGTGGGATTGAGGGAAGTTGGTTTCCAACTCCCAATCCAAAATGGAAAACACATTCTTAATTATTTTGTACACCATATAAAATTACCCCTCTACCCTCTATTTATTTTTATGTGTAAAGTTTTTGAAGCCTCCCCATTTATTGTAAATTGACATTTGAAATTTATACACTCCTATTCATAAAAGATAAACGCATTGTAAACCCATCATCCTTGGTCATTGCAAATTTTAGAGGTTGCTTGTAGAGTAAAAAATATTATGTAATATTGTTATTGTAATAAGGTGACAAAGATATAATAGAAAAATATTCATTATTCTAATCTAATCTCATCCCAAAATAAACAAAAAAATATTAAAATATATATCTCCACTCCAGTCCAATTATTATGAAAAACATTATAAATTTTTTCTCATTTAAATCTAACCAACATTATTGTATCAACTGTATATCTTTTTTTTTAAAGAAAAGAGCCAAACATACAATAAAATATTTGAACACCCAGCCAATAATAGCAAACGACTAACCGTGAGGTATTGACAGACCTCCTCCACCAACAAATAATGGCGTTAAATTAACAGCACTTTCACCTGTCACTATTCTCATTCAGCCCCATCGGTTCTGTTAACGGACTGTCCTTCCTGTCCCATTGCAAGGAATTTTAAACATATCCTCAGCACCACAGATGCCTGTTGGGCAGCAACAATATCCCTATGATTGGATTGAAACAGAGATCCAGTTGGAGTTCAAACCATCAATCTGTCCTCTCTATCTTTTTCTTGCTGATTTAATTTAATGATCAGAGTGTGTTTGTCTCCCAAGAGAATAAAACATAAAAAAGAAATTTAATTATCAAAAAAAAAAAAGACAAGCTAACCAAACCACCGGTGGTCAGATCAACGTAAGCACGAGAAAAACTGTGTTTTCGCCTAAAAATGAAAAATAAGACTATGGCAAGACTGGAAATCTAAATCAGACCAGTTAGGATTTAGGATGACCATAAAACACATATTCGACCACCTGTTCCTTTTACCGTTTCATTTGATTATTTACGGGTTCGGGTTCGGGTTCGGCCACACGGGCTTCTTATTTGGTTCATGTTTGGTCTTTTCATAACCCAACCCATGGCATTGGGCTAGATTGGTCCAGGCAACTAGAAGAATATCGTTGGTCCTAATCGACGAATGAACGTTCGATATCAACGAAGAGTCTTACAGTTTTTTTACGGTAGCAGATAGTCATGACGATCTTTCATTTCTAGCTTCCTAAATACTTCATTTTCTGAATCCAACAAGGAAAAGGTTACAAACAATGACTGCTCTTTCGAGTTCTTTCATTCCGATCAAAAGCTCTCAAGCCCGCTTCTTATCACCTGGTAATCTTTTGTATCTTCGATTAGTTTCTCGTTTCATTTGTGAGCACTTGCTGTCCATTTTATTGTTCCTTGAAAGTGATATGGGTTAATATATGGTTGTCTTTTTGGTAATGAAAGCTGTTCTTTTGTTTCTGGGTTTGAAGAAAATTGCCCAAAATCAAAATTTTGTTTTCCAGTTTTGAAATATTCAGTATGCAAGCTGTTTAGTGTTAGGCTGTTTCCGTTATTGAGGATCTAATTAAGGTAGGTTGAGGAGAAGCGTTTTAAGAACTTCTCTAGCATATCTTCCGGCTACTGATCCCTGCTTTAAAGTATTTTATGACTGTAACAATTGCGGGATGTATGATTCTAGGTTCATCTTTGAATCCATCCGACCAATGTCTGTTACATGTTAACCCCAGCAATTTCTCTTGTGCAACGAAGCTTGGAGCACCTAAAAGATCACTTGCAATTCGAGCAAGGTGCAGTTTTGATGTTATCTGTTTAGCTTTCCTCTTCGTACAGTAAAATAGATTAGTAATACCCCTTTTTCCATCTATAACAATAGATTTCTTTTGTTCAGCGGTCTGCTTTTCCACGAATTTTAACATTATATTTTAGCTTTACTCTTAGCATGTAAACAGAAATTGAAAGAGAATGTCATAATGAATAGTTAAAAATAAGCTTTCTTTGGTTTTATTTCTTCGACTATAAATTGTTTTCATTCATCTTTTTTTTTTGGAAATGCCGTTTTTTTTTCTGGAAATGCTTATGAGATATGAAAAAATCTAAATTCTTGAATGCCTATATATTTTTCTTTCTGTTTTTTATTTATTGGATGGATATGGAAGCATTTAAATTTGTTGCATTTCATTTCCTTCTTCGTCCTTTTCTAATATGCTACTGCTATAAGGATCCAGCTGGATCATCAAAATACCCACCATTTCCTGTAATTTTTAGTCCTTATTCTCCCAACGTGTACTGTACATACTAATTATATTAAATATATATCTTCTCAACTAGTCCTATTTCCTCTGTTAGTACAGTGGTGATGGTGGCAAATTAGGCAGCAGTGCGAGTCTTTTCATTGGTGGCTTTATACTGGGTGGATTAGTAACTGCAGCATTAGGTTGTGTCTATGCTCCACAGGTACTGCAGGATCACTAATATTTCATGTGGTATGATTGGTTTTAGAGTGTGACCTTAAAGTTATTCGTCTACTTGGATGATGTCTGTTCTTTTTAAGACTCTCTGTTCATTGGGACATTCACCAGCCTGACACCATTTAAATTTTATTCAAGGTTTACTCCTATGCATGTACTTATTGTAAAATAAGGATAACCTGTTAATTTTAGATTATAAAGGATACATTATAGCTCAGATTTTGGCAGTGCATAAGTTTATATGATTTTCCAGTTGATTGAGTTGGCATTTGCAACAAAATTCTTTTATTTTTGTTGGATTACTGGCCAGTTGTTCACTCGTGGGACACATATGTGGCTGGTCAATTATGTGTTAGTTGAGAAGTTGCCTTATATTGTGATTGAGTTCAACATGGTTATTTCTGATTGATAAGAATTTGATGTCTCAGCTAAGCAAGGCACTAACAGGTGATAACAGAAAAGAATTTATGAAGAAGCTGCCGAAATTCATATATGATGAGGAGAAAGCCTTGGAGGTGAGAACTTTTTCTTGTATTTGTCATGCATTTCTATTATGCACATAATATGCATATAAAACAAGTGACTTAGGGTAGGCTATCAAAACTTGGATTTTCTTAAGTTGTTGGTCCTTACATAGAACGTGCCTATGTCAAGGTATTTTAGCTGTAGAATTTTGAATTTGTATTGTCCAAACGCTGCAAAACAAAAGAACCTGACAACATGTGAATTTCCAGTGATATCTTTTTCATCTCATATCTAAATTTTTCACACTTGCAATTTCTTTGGTATTGACGCTTTGACTACAGAAGAACCGTCAGATTCTCTCTGAGAAGATTGCACAGTTGAATTCTGCCATTGATGAATTTTCTCGTGACATGCATAGACGTAACGGCCCGAGGTCTAGAGCTTCAGCTGCAGCTGCAGCTGCAGCTCCAGCTCCGGATGGGACTCCAGCATCTTCTTAAGAGAAATCTTCTCCAGTTGGTTCTCGTGGCAACCACTAGAACATCATCATGCTTCAACATCATAAGAAAAAACTACATTTGCTTTGTTATTTCACTGTTGTTGCTGTGTATTTGAAACCTTGGTGTCTAAAGTTATTACTAGACATGCCATGTGCTGTCTATTATCATCCGCCTGGTATCTTAAACATTAGCATTTACTTTTGTGGTAGCTTCCATGGAAACCAACTACAGAAAATCAAGGTTCACTTTGATTCATGGCTTAAGACACCTCAATAGAGAATTTCCAGCGTCATGGTATCCTTGCAACCTTATGAGTTATGGTCAATTTATAAACTAGGATTTCAATAGTCAGATCGGGGAATAAGATAGTTACTTAAACCTACAGACTCTTAGTAATTTTTCCCCCATTATCGTGGATTCCAATTGCCATCAAACGTTCTGTTTGGACTAGAAGTGATTCCTTAAATATCTCTCTATTTTAAAATAGAAAAAGAAAATTGGAAGAGAAAAAGTGATCTCTAGCAAGAAGCAAACCTGAAGTAAGGATCACTTCTGCCTGATTTGCAATTCTTTTTTTTTTTTATCCAAATAAATAACTCATAGGTTATTATTGATTCTTAAACATGTTAATACAAAAATAAACATTTTTTTATCCAATTAAATAACTCATAGGTTATTATTGATTCTTAAACATGCTATTACAAAAATAAACACCCATGGCATCACCCTCAAACTAGGGCAAAACAAAACTAGATCAAAATAAACTATACCTACTTCATTCTTGAAACCAAGCTTTGTTAACTGATCAGCCAAGTGATTGGCTTCTTGGAATATATGTATGTAGGTAACCTCTTCAAACTGCTGAAGAAGAAGATAGGCATAGAACAATAGTCGGAATCACACATCGGTTGTCCCATGTCTCTTGTATTAAATTCAGTGATTCCAGGCTATCACACTCAACATGAATTCGTGGAAGACCCTTTATTGCACTTAACTTCAAACCAGTTAATAAACTCCACACTTTTACTTCGGATGGAGAACAAGCGCCTATCTTCTGGGTAAACTCACCATATCATTTTCTTTAGTGATCTCTAATCATACTATCAGCACATGCAATGCCCATCGATCGTGTATAGTCACCATTATACCAACCAACTAATAGCAACATCCAACGAACCCACCGATCAGTCCCTCTTCCCTTAGAGGAATCTATTTTACCCGTTAACTCATGAGCAAAATAGAAATCTCTCGCCGTTCTCCTAACCACACCTCATAAATTAAAAGAAAGAGTTACATTATTCTCAAATAATCTCTGATTACGCTATTTCAAATTAGCCAAACTGTTGTCCCAAAGAGAAGAGACCAAGCGAGTTCCATCACGTCATGCTTATACCCATCCATCTGATTTGTAATTAACTAGTAATCTAAACTCCAGGCAAAAAATAGGTTTTGTTTCTCCAGTGATACTAAACCCCGCCACACATGTTGTGCCTTGGAGTAGTTATGAATTGCATGCATTGTTGTCTCCACCACTTGATGGCACCACATACACGTCGAGTCTTGAGTAATGTCCCTCTTATAACACAAGAATTTAGTGACAAGTCTCTCTCTAGCTATCAACCAAAGTAAGTCATAGATCTTTTTCTCTCACTGAAAACTTCCTATTTGTAGCTAGGCTCCATGCTACAACATCTCTTTCCTCCATTACTATTGGTGGTCGGCACAAGCTGACTTAATCAACTATATATTCAGATAAGTGTATAGTTTGCCAATCCCAGCTACCATTTTAAATCACTAGATTTGCAATAAAGGCAAATAATAGTTTTGGAGGAACCTCAACAATAGTATGACATATCATAGGGCCAAGGTGTTCCAACCGACAATCAGGCCATAAACGGATTGATTGTCCATTACCAAGGACCCACCTAGTGTAATCATAGGCCAGACTTAGTTAATGCCATGCCAAGTGTTGGTATTGTTAGCTTTAGGTTCCATTGTAGTTTGAATATCCTTATACCAACCATATTTTCCTTGTAATACTCTCACCCATAGAGCCTCATCCTCTGTTAGCAGATGTCATCACAATTTCATCACCAGGGCTAAATTCCGATGAGCTACTGGATATAGGATGAGCCCTCCCACATCCTTTGGTTGGCATAGTTCCAACCCACTAAGCAGGATTTAGAAGAAGAGTTCCATAAGAAATTACTTATGATCTTGTCTAATTTCTCTAAAATAGAACTAGACAAAATACTTGTTTTCATATTATAAACAAGAAGAATAAATAAAATAAACTTGACTAGAGTAATACACTTAACTAGGCTGAGATGCTGATAACACTCACATTATTTATGCTGCTTTTTTTGGCTTATTTAGATTAGATTTTATATTTTATATGATTAATTATTATTTTTATTATAAAATCTATCCTAAGACCACAAATGCGAGATGTTTGCAAATTTCGTTACTTAAATAGGCTCAACCGCGGGCAGACAGGGACCTCCAGATATTTTGGACTGAAGCTCCATGTAAGACCCTGATCCTTCCTAGATAGATGTTCTAGAAGTCCAGGTACCAGTATAACTGAAATGACCATTTTTCGCCTAAAGAAATGGGTGAGTGATGGCTAGAAATGATTGTGACGATTCTTTCTTATTTTGGTTCATTTCACTTTCTTCCTATTTGGTTTTTTTCCTATTCTGAATATTTCTATAATATTTTTCCAGATTTGATTCATAATTATCTCTTAAGCATTATCCTCACATATCTAGGCTTAAAAGTAGGGAAAATTAATCCTATAAGACCCTATAAATACAGATGACGGCCTACCCTATTCCATACACCTAAACCTCCTTTATTTTTTCAAAAACACACCCTTCCTCTTCCCTCACTGCCAAAATTTTTCTTCTCCTTTACACTAGCCAAAATTCTTCATCTTTTATCAAATTTCTGTGTGTGATAGTTCGTTGGAATCCTCTCTTTGTGATGCTTTTTATTATCTTAAATTCACAAAAAAAAGGTTGGTTCTTCTTTTGTATTATTCCTGCCAAAATTTCCTTGCCCTATAGGTATGCCGATTTTGTGATTCCCTTTTTTGTTAGTTTTGAATCTTGTTTCTCTTAATCGTATAAGTGTTTGGCACATATTCCTCTCTTATTCTCGTAAAATAGCAACCTACTTCTTTGTTTATGCTGAAATCGCAAATATGTCTAGTCCTTATTGGTATGGGAGTCGCATATGTGGCAATCCCCAGCATGTGCATACTGAATATCTAGTCCTTGTGTGGCAAGATGGAAAGGCTTGCTGATTAATTTTTTTGCTAAACATTTGTCTTTTAAGCAGTTAAGCTTTGGACAACACAGGTGAAAGAGGATAGTCATTCAATTGTACAAATCATATGATGAATTATCTACCTGTGTACTCCTGGTTTCAAAAGTGTTCTTAGTCCTCCCTGCACTCAATGTTTTCGACCTAAACCTTTGTTGTGCATGCTTGCTGTTTGTTTGATCCCTTTGCTAGTTAATGCGATCTGATATGTTGATTGGAAGATGTTTGTTTTGGGTCTTTGCACATCTTATAATATTGTGATCCTACTGAGATTATTGTAATCTCACACTATTATTTTTCTCTCTTGTTTTTTAGGCTTAAGTACATGTTCTGTTAATGGTACTGGAGTGTGAGATTAAGACTGCACGGCGGGACGATATTGCATAACATTTGCATGCACCAACCTTACTAGAATTGATTGCGTATTCATGCTTGCTTAATTGGAATACTTTCTGGTTTCTGATTTTTTGTTCTTTCCCTCAATTTCTGAAACATGCATGAGGGTAGAAGTTGGATTTTAAGACTCCTTTAGGACTTGTGTGTAATGGTTCCTCTGATTATTATAAAGACTTCTGCTGATGATTTTTTTTATTCACTCCATATGATACCATATTGTATATCTAAATGTTAACATGCCCTAACCTCTAAAAGCATAAGACGAACCTTAAAATTGGTACTTAATGTGACTTGAGGCTTGTGGGATTTGAATAGGACCTTGTGAGGGCTTATTCGGGTTTCACGATGGTAAGGGTCCTTATAGGTTGGGTTTGGTCCTTACAGGTTTAGTAGAGGAGCATGGTTTAGGAAACATAATTACATGAATTTGATTGATTATATGCTGATGTTTTTTCTGGTTTTTTGGTTGTAGGAATGTACATGCACACACACACTCATTTTATATGCCGAATGTTTCTTGATTTGATGTGTTCCGATGTGTTTTGTTGAGTGTTTAATTGTGATTCTTTGTTATATGCTATGTATGTTGCTGAATGGTTGAAATGTGTTTTGTGCTTATACTATGGATGATTTATTATAATACTTTGTAATTGCCAAGTGCTTTTGTATGCCTTATGTGTATGCCGAGACTTGCATGTACTTGTGTACATGTTGTGTTTTGTTTTTCAGCATATACATATCGTCCGATGTAAGCCTCTCCACCAGGTACTATTTCTTTTTTTAGTTTTGTATTTGGATTATGTATTGAATAACCTTGTATGTGTTTGTTTAGTATGACAAGGTCAATTAGGAGGCGGAGTGTTCCAAGGGATTGTTGGGGTAGGAACAAGGAGCAGGTTGAGTAGCAGGTGGAACAGAATGAGCAAGACGTTCAGGATAAGCAAGTAGGGAAAGCTGAGCTAGAAAACCAAGATGAGCAATAAGAAAACCAAGCTGAACCTAAAGCACCAGCCGCATCGGCCATGGATCCTATGATGGCCCAGATATTGAATGTGTTGCAAGGAATTATTGCAAACCAACAGCGATTGGAGGCTCAAATTCAGAATAATCCTGTACCTCCTGAGGAAGATCCCATTCCTTCTATTGCTCCAGTTCAGCTGGCTAATCCTAAAGAGGCTGAAAGACTTCCGGTGGTGTTGTTGCAGCAGTTCTTAATACCAAATTGCCGAAAGAGGCCCGTCAATTGGGATGCAAGGATTTCAGCAGTTCAACAGGTGTTGTTGCAGCTCGAAAGTGGATCGATACCATATGTCGAGTTGCCTTATTCTGCGTATTTCTAATGATGACAAAGTTTCCATCGCCACATTCCTACTTGAGGGCGAAGCACTTGCATGGTGGACTGTCGTGAGCCTATGGTTCGGAGATAGTCTACCTACTTGGGATGAATTCCTGTATGAATTCAGTGAAAGTTTGTACACCCTGTTCCACAAAAGTGAGTAGCGACAAGCCTTCTACAAATTGGAGCATGGTACCTGTTCGGTGTTGGAATATGAGAAAGAACTGAGGGAGCTATCCCGTTTTGCACCAGAAGAGGATCGCACACCTTGTCAGCTCACGAGACGATTCCAAAATGGGTTGAGTACCAAGCTTAAGACTATTGTGGGGATGAAACCTGTGTAGAATTTACAAGAGTTGATTGCGGCTACCATCGAAGCTGAGAAGATCATACAAAGCAAGAAACCTTCTGTAGCAAACAACACTGGTCCATTCTAGCGTGGTTCTAAATTCAACAGTCATTCGGGACCTTATCCTTTGAGGTCGCTTTTCCCCAAGAACAATGACAATGAAGGTAATTCCAAAAGGAATTTCTCTGGTTCTAATTCTTATTCACATGGATCCACATGAAGTTCACAGGCATGACGATGTTATAATTGTAGAGAAAAGGGCAATATTCAGAGCGAGTGTCCTAAACCAAGATGTATTACAGGCGCACCTAATGAAAACTATGGTGGGTATGCCAATCCCACTAAACCACCAGCCTGTGCACCTAGAAGACCACCTAGTGGATCCAAAAGTGAGGCGCAGCCCATGCCCATGAGGCTTTTCACACTGACTGATGCTGAGGCAAGCCCAGACGTGGTGACAAGTACCATCTTAGTCTTTCTTGAAAATGCTAAAGTATTATTAGATCCCAGAGCGAATAGATCATTTGTGAGTCCAAGAATAACACTTAGCTCATCTATTGCAATTTTGACACCCTTGGGTGAGCAATTGACTTGTGATCTAGTCTAATTAGTTGTGTTATACGTATGGGTTTGATTGTGCTTAAAGTAGATCTGATTCCGTTTTACATCCGAGAGTTGGATATGATCTTAGGTATGGATTGTTTGTCCCAATATCAAGCCCGAATGGAGTGTTTCACCAAGTGTTTATGGTTCAGCCTACTAGATGGTTCCGAATTCTATTCTGAAGGTGATAGGCGAGTTTTTCCAACTCACATAATTTCTTGGCTTGATGCGAGGTGATTGATCAGCAAAGGATGTACTGCATACCTCGCACATGTACATGAAATATCCAAAGAATCTTTAGAACTGAATTCTGTCCTCGTAGTTCGTGAGTTTTCAGATGTGTTTCTTGAAGATATAGCCGGTTTGCCACCAACGAGAGAGGCTGAATTCGATATTGAATTAGTGTCGGGTACGAATCTAATTCCCATTCCACCTTATTGTATGGTTCCTACGGAAATGAAGGAATTGAAGACATAATTGGAAGACTTACTGGAACATGGTTTCATCCGACCCAGTGTATCACCTGGAGAAGCACCTATCTTGTTCGTGAAGAAGAAAAACGGTTCGCTGCAGTTGTGTATCGACTATCAGTAGCTGAATCATGTGACTGTGAAGAACAAGTACCCCTTGCCACGAATTGATGACTTGTTCGACCAGCTCCAAATTGCAGCCTTATTTTCCAAAATCGATCTCAGATCGGGATACCATCAGTTGCATGTTCATGAAGCTAATATTCTGAAGACTGCATTCAGATTGTGATATGGCCACTATGAATTTCTGGTTATGCCATTCGGGTTGGCCAATGCTCCAGCGGTGCTCATGGACTTGATGAATAGTATATTCCAAGAGTTCCTGGATAGATTCGTGATAGTCTTCATCGACGACATTTGGATTTATTCAAAATCGGAAGAGGAGCATGTTGAACATTTGTGGATCATATTGCAAATTCTGAGAGATCGACAGCTGTATACAAAGTACTCCAAATGCGAATTCTGGTTACGTAAAGTAGATTTCCTTGGCTATATTGTTTCTGCCTGTGGTGTTCTTGTTGATCCAAAGAAGATTGAAGTTGTTGTTGCTTAGGAACCCCCGCGGACTGTATTTGAAGGTTAAAGTTTTCTTGGCCTAGCTGGATACTATCATCGCTTTGTGGAGAATTTTTCATCGTTTGTTGGACCTTTGACGAGACTGGTGCACAAAGGAGAGTCGTTCATGTGGACTGAGAAATGTCAGCAAATATTTAAAGAGCTGAAGACCTGTTTGGTTTCTGCACCTATCCTTACTTTGTCGGAGATCGGAAAAGAGTATGTGGTGTACAACGATGCATCGAAATCTGGCCTTGGATGTGTGCTGATGCAAGATGGGAAAGTTGTTGCCTATGCTTCCCGAAAATTGTGTTTGCATGAGAAAAACTATCTTATACATGATTTGGAGCTTGCAGCCATAGTATTTGCATTGACGATATGGCGCCACTACCTGTACGAAGAGCTTGAAGTATCTCCTTATATAGAAGGAGTTGAATATGAGATAACGAAGATGGGTGGAGCTGATTAAAGACTATGATTTGATTATCGAGTATTATCTTAGAAAGGAAAATGTGGTAGCTGATGCTTTGAGCTGGAAGATTTCTTCTTTTTCTTTTTCCTCCTCGATTCTAGCCTATGTGCATGCACACTACATGCCTATGTTGCTGGATTTGAGAGCTACACGTGTACATCTTGGTAGTGATTTTTCTAGTTTGTTGTTGGCTTGAATTGAAGTCAAGCCTACTCTGTTGGAAGAGATCTGAAATCAGCAATCTAAAGACCCAAGATTGGCTGGAATCCTGCAACAATTGCCTAATGGTGTTGATGTCGTGGTTCGTGATTTCAGAATCCGAGATGATGAAGTTCTTGTTTTCAGAAATCAGGTATGTATGCCACAAGATGTTGATGGTTCGCAATCTGATTCTATCCAAAGCGCACAGTTCAAAGTATGCTATCTATTCTGGAAGTACCAAGATATATCAAGATTTGAAAAAGCAATTCTGGTGGCCGACTATGAAGCGTCACATTGCTGAGTTTGTTTCACGATGCCTTGTATGTTAACAAGTAAAGATCGGGCATCAGAGACCCACTGGTTTACTTCAGGCACTTCATATTTCATAATGGAAGTGGGAGCATGTCATGATGGACTTTGTGACCGATTTGCCCAGATCTCAGCGAGGATTCGATACCATTTGGGTGATTATGGATAGATTGACGAAATCTGCTCATTTCCTTATTGTTCATGTTACAAACACCCCCGAGAATTTGGTTATCCTTTATTTGGATAAGAGTGTTCGATTGCAAGGAGTGCCGGTGTCCATTGTTTCTGATTATAATCCCCATTTCGCTTAGCAATTTTGGGAGAAGTTTCAGAATATGTTGGGTTCGAGACTGAATTTCAGTACAGTTTTTCATCCCCAAACCGATGAAAAATCTGAAAGAACAATTCAAACCCTTGAAGACATGTTAAGGGCATGTGTATTTGATCGAAATACTAATTGGAATCGATTTCTTCCTTTGGCAGAATTTGCTTATAATAACAGTTTTCATGTAAGCATTGGAATGGCCCCTTATGAAGTATTATATGGGAGACGTTGCAGAACTTTGATTTGCTGGAATAAAGTAGGCAAGAGACGCCTAGATAATCCAGAATTGATTGACCAAATAACTGAATAATTAAATCTGATTCAACAAAAATTGAAGACAACTCAAGATCATAGAAAAATTGTGTTGATAATCGACGAAGAGAGCTATAATTTATTGTAGGTGACAAAGTGTTTCTGAAAGTCACCCCATGGAAAGGTGCCCCTTGTTTTCAGCAGTGAGGAAAGATAGCACCTCGTTATATCGGTTCGTATGACATTGTTGAGAGAATCGGCCCAGTTGTATACCGACTTGCCTTTCCCCCAAATATGGAAAGGATTCACAACGTGTTTCACATTTCGATGTTGAGAAAATATGTTCGAGATCCTTCTTATGTTCTTAAAGAACCACCAGTTGAGGTTGTTGAAGACTTATCCTATCCTGTACAGCCAGTTGCCATACTAGATCGATCTGTTTGTGAGCTCTGTAGTCGAAATGTGCCTATGGTCCGAGTTATTTGGCATAATGGCCAAGTCGAGGAGTAGTCTTGGGAGACTGAGGAGATAATGCAAGCAAGATTTCCTCACCTATTTTCTCAGGTACTTGTGCTGAAATTTCAAGGATGAAATTTTTATGAGGAGAGGATGTGAGACCCTAATCATTCCTAAATAGATGTCCTAGAAATCCCAGTATTGGTACAGCTGAAATGACCATTTTGCCCTTGAAAAATGGATGTATGATGGTCAGAAATGATTGTAACGATTCTTTCCTATTTTGGTTCATTTCATTTCCTTCCTATTTGGTTTCTTTCCTATTTCGAAAGTTTCTAGAAAATTTTTCCAGATTTTATTCAAAATTATCTCTTAAGCATTATCCTCACTTATTTAGGCTTAAAAATAGGGAAAATTAATCCCATAAGACCCTATAAATACAGATGTCGGCCTACCATATTTCATACACCTAAACCTCCTTTACTTTTTCGAAAATACACCCTTCCTCTTTCCTCATTGAGTAAATTTTCCTTCTCCCTGACCCTAGCCAAAATTCTTCTTCATCTTTCATTAGATTTCTGCATGTGATAGCTCGTTGGAATTCTCTCTTCATGGTGCCTTTTATTTTTTTGAATTCACAAACAAAAAGTTGGTTCTTCTCTTGTATTATTCATGCCGAAATTTCCTTGCCCTTTAGGTATGCCGATTTTGTGATTCCCTTTATTGTTGGTTTTGAATCTTTTTCCTCTTAATCGTATAAGTTTTTGGCACCTATTCCTCTTTTATTCTTCTAAAATCACATCCTACTTCTTTGTTATGTTGAAATCGCCAGTATGCCCTATTGAATTCTAGTGTTGCCAAAAGTTAAACCTTGAATTAGGATGAATAATTTGGTTGATTCTAGTTGGGTTGTTGGCCATAACATCATGCATTCAAGGGGAGGTTGCATCTAAATCCGATCTCTGATATTTGGTAAGTTTGGTGAGTGAAATCGATGATGCATTAAGATGCTCTTTGATTTCTGAATTTGTATGCTTAGTATTATATTATCTTTGCCTTATGCTTGTTTAGGTAGTTATGATCTTATTGATAAAGGAAAAAGACTAGCTACTTGTTCAGACACAAGAAAGGTAGGATCTGTATCTCATCGATTTCTCTAGATATCCTATTGCTTGTTTTCTGGTTTCGGCTTGTGTAATGTGAATAAACATGCTTGCGGGTTTAGTATGTTTTCTTGAGGTTTGATTTCGGATTGCCTTAGGTGATTGCGGATCCATATATTGAGGATAGAATACCTATTTTGGCTATACCATGTGATATTGACTTGATGGTTATATTGTGATTGACTGAGGATGCTCTGTTGTGTACTTGTACTTGTTTGTATTTACTTGTACTTGTTTGTGTTTACTTGTACTTGTTTGTGTATCAGGATCCTTTTCCGGTGATCATTCGGGATAAGTGACTAATGCTCATAGGGAGGGGAGAGGTACTTACTGGTATGGGAGTCACTCAGGCTCCCCATCGTGATTTTTCCAAGCTAGACTAGACGGGAATTCAGGCACTACTGATGTGTGGGATTCTGTGAAATCCCAAGTCCATAGAGCACTCAGAGACTACGGTTGCTTCGCAGCTAAGTTCGACAAAATTCCATCAGAGCTAAGACAGACAATCTTTGGTGCCGTTGAAGAGCTCTTTGACCTGCCTATAGAAACCAAACTGCTGAATGTCTCTAGAAAGCCTCTCCGTGGCTATATTGGTCAGTACCCTCAGGTGCCACTATATGAGAGCGTTGGCCTGGATGATGCTAACATCTACGAAAATTTCGACAGTATAACAAAAGTTTTCTGGCCTGGAGGAAACCCAACTTTCAGGTTTGTTCTTGGTCTTCATTGCTAAATGCTAAACACTTTCAAAATCCCAGATGTAAAGTTAAGTTTTATACTAGTTACAAGGTTACATGACATTTTTCTATTTGGAAAGACTGTGACCTTGATTTTTACCCAACATTTTGTTTCTGCAGTAAAACTGTACAAGTCTTCTCGGAGCAATTACCAGAAGTGGATCGTGTAGTTAGAAGAATGGTCCTTGAAAGCCTGGGTCTTGAGAAATACCTAGATGAGCATATGAACTCCACAAACTACCTTCTCAGGCTTACCAAATACAAAGGCCCCCAGACAACCGACAGAAAGATTGGGCTAACTGAACACACTGATAAGACTACAGTGACTATATTGTACCCAAATGAGGTAGAGGGGCTAGAAGTTCAAACAAAGCACGGCGAGTGGTTCGCTATGAAACCATCACCCGGTTCTTTCGTAGTCTTCATTGGAGAGTCTCTCTTTGTAAGTTCATTATCCTCACAAACCAGGAAAAAGAAAACACAAGCAAATCGATCCGTGCCTATATAAAATTGAAATAGCTAGATGCGTCTGACGTATATTCCATGTGGTAATTGCAGGCTTGGGTAAATGGTCAGCTACACTGTCCACTCCATCGAGTTATGATGACTGGAAATCAAGCAAGATACTCCGTTGCGTTGTTTTCTGTTCCAAATGCAGGCTATATAATAAAAGCCCCAGAAGAAGTGATTGACGATGAGCATCCCTTGCTGTTCAAACCCTTTGATCATGTGGAGTTCCTTGGATTTTATCACACTGAAGCTGGACACAAATCACCATCTGCTCTTAAGGAGTACTGTGGTGTGTGAGGCTTGTGATCTTTTTGTCTCTATGTGTGGAAGCAACCAAAGTATTTTCTTAAATTATTGTCAATTTTATCAATGTGGTCGCAATTCTACCTATACTCCGACATACTGATCATATGTTGGTTTACTCGGTATTTTATGCTTGAAAGTTGGGAGTTCGTGAATATCCAACAAACTAATTTGGGCCTGTCATAAATTGATTTTTAATAAATTTAAATAATAATAATAATAAGAAGAAAATAAGAAGATGTAACCAAAAAACTATGAACATAACAATATAAAATTTAGATTAATCTACATAGGTTGCAGAAATATAAATATAAATAATTGACTGTAAATATAAAATAACCATAAAACGTGGGATATAAAATAAAATAAAAATAGAAAACTCATATTAATCTATGTAAGTTGTAAAAATTACCACCTTCTACATAACAATTGTTCGTTGTTGTTCGTCTGGAACCAAGAAGAGCCACTTGGGCTAACAAGACTTCAAAGAAAATAGGCCCAACTCAATCAGTTCACCAACAATTAAAAATTTTGGATCTGCTCCGTCACTATGATATCATAAGCTTCCAAGCATATCGAAACAGAGAAATGTTAGTTTAGACTTTAGACCCATTTTCCAGAACAATAATAGCAAGCGAAACTGAAGAATCCCAAGCCCTGAAGCAACTGAAGAATAGGATTTCTTACAAGCCATATTTAGAAAAGCCAGCCCATCGCCCTCGCGCTGGACAAGACCGACAGCTAAGATCGGTAGATGTTGGAACTTGATTTTCGGTTCTGTTGAAAGTTGTCTAGAGACGAGCATTTCATTCCTGCTTTGGCGACTGGCATGTATGTGTATGTAACCTGACAAAGAATAGCAGCAAAAGCATGGGTTTGTTTGTTTTTGCTGGTGCAATTTTAATTATTTTTTATACTTTTTTTGGTGTAGATTTAAGCTCACGTTTACATTTCCCAAGTCTTTCAATAATTGACTTGTAAATTTCGGTTTGGAAGCTCCTCAAGCAGGTCCCTGACTGCCGATTGCACCACTTCTTGGGAAAATAACTAAAGCATCCATATCTAGAATCAGTTGACACGTAAACAGTTATGGGCAAGGACATCGTTATCTCTTGTTCTGGTTCCGATGTGTTAATTGGGTCCAAGTGTTTCTACAGTTGTTAATTGAGTCGACATGGATACTGTAGGCTAAAACATGACCTAAAAAAAAGTTTGTTGACAGTGGGTATCAATTTGTGTATATCCTCAAATAATTTTCCACCTTAAACAAATTCAACCCTCGTATATTAAAACATAACTCCCAAAAAACATTAGAAGGGTATAATAAATAGTTAAATTTTATGGAACACTTGGATTCTTGTCACGGTAAACTATGGATTGCCATCAGTTTGGCTAAGTATATAAATTAGATGAAACTAATATTCAATTGATTTTCTAATAATAAAATTTATTTGATTAATATTTAGTTGATCTGTTTAAAATTAAATTATAATACGACATGTTCATCCAGATAACATTGCTAGCTCAAATTCCTTATCTCCGGTTCAAAAGTACCTCGAATTTCTTACCAACGTATTTCCCTCTTCTAGAATTTGTCTTAAAGGATAATTCCTGTTTTCTTTTGACCTTTTATTGAAGCTAACCAACCGAAACGGTAAAAACTACCGAGTCCCCACCAGGTAGAGCAGCACATCTGTTTCTCTATGTCGAGAAGCACGTGGTGGCAGAGGCAGCCCATCTTCAAGTTGCATAGACACAGGGTTCTATATGAAAGTACCGATAGTTGTCTTTACAATAATGATGAACATAAATATTCAGACAGAAGAAAGAACGTGGGCTGTCATTCTTGCTCAGCTCACCAATCATGCATATGACCTCATATTATATAATGTAAATAATTATGTCTCTCTAATAACTTAACTTTTTCATATTCATAACACTCTCACTTGAATATTTTGGATATTAAGAATATGTCTCCTTAAAACCTTATTAAGTAAAACCTCATGGAAAAAATCTAGGTGAAGAAAAAAAAATACATCATTCAAAATATATATATGAGTATATAATAATAATACTGTCTCATTAAAATATTCATCAAGAAAAATTCGATGAAAAAAAATTTGATGAAAGAGAAAAAAAAACATAATGCATACTCTTCCTGACTAAGTCATCTCTTTAAATTTTTCAAATGACATATTTCCATCACTTGTACCAACTTTTGAGTCATACAAATGACATTATCTTTATCTAATATCATTACAAAATTTTTATTGCTTACTAAATTGTATATTTCTCCAATGAATTGTGATATAACTCGAAGCAACAATTGAAACTAAACTCATTCATGAATTTTTTCATGACTTGCGTCATGAATTATTTAAATGGTGAATAAATCATTTATTTTTTATGAAACTTCTAGAAATCTACATTTCAGTAACCAACGAAATCTTTTTTGGAAAAATTTAGATAACATAAATATATATTCATTACTTCTTGAATATATATAAAATATGTTCAACTCTTTTCTTATACCTTGCTAATAGTTTTATATAAACATAATATCTAATTGTATATTATTAGCAAGATATGTTAATGTAGCTAAAATATTAAGAGTTGTATTTTATGACTAACATTGTATTCAATGGATAATCATTTATCCATACAAATCTCTTTTATACTTTAGTCATATAATTTCACCGATAAATAAAATTTTATTGTTCAAGTACTTTTGAAATTAATGTATTAAAACTTCATAATCAATTCATAGATAGATATAATCAATTAACATGACCAATCTATCAAGCATCAATCTCAACTTTAGTTTTTTCGAGATTTATATGATACTAACAAGAATTATCTTAACAGATAAATTTTTTTAAAAAAATATTTCTAGCACTTTTATAAAAAATCACTTCTTAAGTGCTTAATATAACGATCTCAAATTGATCATTTTAATATAAATATTTATATAATCTATGACTTTCATAACGTTTTAAGAGTTTTAATAATATTTATTTTTTCATAAAGATTAACAATCATATAAAACTCTAATCCAGATTTTTTTCATAAAATATATACATTATGATTGCTTTAATCAATACAAGTTTTATTCAACTTGATAAAATTTAATTTTTCAAGAAATTTGATTATTACCTTTTGCAATAATATATCCATCTTGGATTTTCAAATATCAAACGTATTAAAGATATTTATTTACTATCAGATTTATCATATATTACAATATTATTCATCCACCATCATAATGAGATATTTCTCTCAAAAAATAACCTTTATATAAAATCTTGTGTGACAAGCTATTTTCATCACTATATGAATTATCTTATTTTTTCATAACTATAGATTTAGATTTCACCATTTTCACATAAATTGATATATGGACCATAAGTCCAAATATGCCCGTGTTGTAAATCAATCATAATTACATCTTTCTTGATTGATCAATCTTCTATAATTTATACTATTTCATAAAGTTTAATTAAGATTCTCATAATATTGAGCTTTAAATTATGTATAAGTATATAGTCAACATTTATTTCATCTCGATTCCATCTTTTTCTATAATGATATAATTTATCAAGATTTTCTTATTTTTTTAAATTTTTTAGAAATTAATAATATTAATAAAATAAATTTTATTCTCTTTCAGACTATTATAATTATTTGTTCATTTTTTCGAGAATTTATTATTCGAACTGATTTAGTAATTTATATTCCGAACGTGTATTAAATTTATACATGAATATTTTCATCTTATATTAGAGCACCTCGTTGCTGGGATTTAATCTTATTGCAGTCAGTAAATTTATTTTACATTGATGTATTTTTTCATGAGTTATCCTTCGAACTTTAAGTTCATAAATAATAATAATCATAACAAACTATTGATAACTCTTTATAAGATTTTTTTTCCAGCAATATTTCGCTTCTCTCCCTCAATATTGGAATATTGTCATATGAAAAATTTTGTCATTAATTAGATCTCTCATCACTTATTTCAACTACTTGAATATTTATAAAGATTTATATCCAATATATATCTTTATCCTCTTCTAAGGATCCATTATTGTGCATTGTGATGAATAATTTATAATATTTATTACACATACAAAATTGCTTGATAACATTCATTTGGTTTCTGACCACAAACAAGTTCTTTTTTCAGGGGATAATCGTATGATAATCCATAAAGATCAAACTATATATCCACCAGCAATGTTTTTTTTTTAAAGTATAGGGGTATCCACCATCGATCACAGTGACTAATCCCCTACACTGCCTCATCCACCAGCAATGTTATTATCTGTCATCTTAATCGTATGATCAAGATCAACATGTTGACCAACTATTTATTTTTATAAATAGTTTTACAAATGCCAAATTGCATTGTAACAATCATATATAATTCACTATTTAATTGATGCATCAATCAAAACTAATTTTTAAATGATCAATATTTATATCCTTGAATTAATATCAATAATACCGGGATTCATCTGAAATTTAACTATTGATGACCTTCTGATTAAAATATATTCTAGCAACGATATAAAGAACTCATAAAATTAAAAAAATTTATGGTTTTTCAATCGATAATCATAAAATTTCTGAATTTTTTTTATTTTTCTCACATCAAACCAAAATCGGGATGGTCTAACTGGTTATGCCAAACTTTATATTTATCAACCAATGGTTTATTATAGAATGAGATTTCACCATTTTAATACTCGTGTATTTTTAATCAGGAAGAGAAACAAGTATTACAAAATATACTTTTCTCATTATAATAAATCATCCAAAATTTTATCCTTATAGATAATATAATATATGATCTTCAGAAATTTTTAATCAATTTCTTACTACCACATATTATAATTACATTGGCTTTTCCAATGTTCATATAACAAAAATATTTCTTATTTTTTAATATAATATATATTATGGTATTATTTTCTAGATATTTATATATTTCTTATCTTGGACATATCCACATGAATATCCATTATCTTTATTAAATAAATAAAAATAAAAAAATAAAAAATAAAATTATAATTTATCATAAAAATAATATATAAAAGATAATACCATTCTTTGAGTATTATATTTTTATTCTTAGAGTGGATAAATGCATTAGCCACATCTAGGACAATTATTGTTTATATATTTTTTTCCTTTTGTTCTACCACTCTTTTCAAGTATCTCATTATTTTTAACCTTCTAAAGTTGAAATATAATTTTACCATACAAATTATTAATATAATTAAATAAATTTTTTTTTGTTTGTCTATACACATTCACTCAGTGATTGAAGCAAAGTCAATTAGATGAGATAATCATTTGAACCATATATATAATATAGTCACATCCACCTCAAGAGATATATATTATAGCAAAATAGATAATTCTTTTTCCATCCTCACATATTATCATAAACATGATTATAAAATAATATCGTATTCACATCAAGAAATGGACCATAGTCAATAAAAGAATATTCTTGAAATTCCATCTATAACTTTTTTCGGTCACTAGAATGCTTGATAACACTTCTGAATATCAAAACTCTTTCTCTTGATAACACTTCTAAATATCAAAACTCTTTCTTTTTTGCAGCCAATATAAGGGTTAATATCAATTTTAAATATTTTGTGAAACCATTTCCAAATACTGTTATTATAATAATATATTTAAAACACAAATATGAAGATTATTTTTTCATGATATATTAATATTAATGATATTTTTTTCATATAATTTCAATTGAGAACGAATTTAAAAAATCTTAAATTATATTCACTTATGAATTTAAAATTTAACAAATAACAATACACGTAATAATAGTGAGTTTTTAGAACTATAATAATCATTTGAATCTCATATTCTTTTTTCAACAAATCTATAAGAATTTTAATTTTATGATATTCAAAATTTAAACATCCAAATAAATCTTAACGTATGATCTATGATAAATAACTATGTTCACTAATATCAAAAACTTCAATTTCAAACTTTACACAATCTATCATTATGATATGTATATAATTTAACATTTAATATGATAATCAATATGATAACCTCAAATTTATATAAAATTAAGAATATAAAGTTAGCATAACACATATAACAACTCAAATTACTCATGTATAAACTACAAATATAATAACTTTTAAATAACCATATTAAAGTATACATATATTTTACTATCAACCAAACATTTAAAGAAATATAACTCGTACTCAACTTGATCTTGTTAGAATATATTTTCACCAATGATTTTTGTAGAAATAAAATTCTCATATAGCTTGAATTTCTTTAAGGTTCTCATGCTGATAATGTGTTATAAAATATAAAAACTTAATAGAAATAAGGAGAATCACAATAGAAATAAGAAGACCTTTGACTAAGAAGAATAAGAGAGAAATTAAGAGAAAAAGATGTGGAGAATGAGTGTACTCTTCATTATGAATTGTGTGTCAATATATAGAATGTCATCTCATAATTGTCGGTAACAATATAGGTACATGAAGAAACATAGAAAATGAATGATTGATATAATTATAAAATATTCATTACACCATATGAAAAGTCAATCAATAATGTAAATAATTATGTCCCTCCAATGGTTTAACATTTTCATATTCATAATATTTATATAAATCTTTAAAGAATAGAATAAAACAACTTAAGTTCTACATACCTAATAACTGATTAAAGAAAATATCAAATACTATGTGCATATCCTAATCAGTATAATTTATTAACCTAACAAATCATTGAGAACTTTAAACTCTGACAACCTTAACACCAAAATCTCTTACTTTCAGTCCAGATAAAATCCAGTCGTTAATGGCATGGAAACATGTACTTGGAAGTAGATATCTCTCTTTGGTGCTGGAGAGTTTGATAAGGGATAATTATGGTCAGAGTCACACTTTTTGTCTATCAATATTTCATTGAACCCTTTGAGTTTCTTTTATTTAGTATTGACTCTTCTTGGGATATTAAAAATACTCTATCCTCAAGAGATATATATCTATATATCTATATATATATATATATAATATCCAAGATATTAAAATCTAACTCACAATAATATTCTGAATACTTTAGTAATTGAAACAAAATCCAAAACCAAGTTCAAATTGAAGAAGCACCAAAATCCAAAACACACTAAACAAAGGATTTTTTTAAAAAAAAAAACAAAAAACTAGAAAATAGATTCGTTTGAATTCTCATCTCTGACTCTTTGGACGAGTATGGAGGGGAGGCATGAGAAAAAATAAAACAAAATACTCAGTCTACTATTTATTTAATATAAAATACTCAATTTTGTGTCAAATAGATCAAAATTAAATTATCAGTAAAAAGTTATTTTAACTTTTCTGTCATCTTCTAGTTATGGGACTCTAGAGATGCGAAGAACACATTAAATCGGGTTGGGAGTTTGAATTATGGTTAGTCCTGGACCTATGTTGGTACAATCATGCCTTTCAAGCAATTTGGAATTATTCAATTTTGTGTGGGGCTGGCTTTGACATTGGAGATCTTTTTGTCGCCAATTCGTGGAAACTTCATGATTTTCCTTGCCTTTGAATTATTCAATTTTGTGTGGGGCTGGCTTTGACATTGGAGATCTTTTTGACGCCAATTCGTGGAAACTTCATGATTTTCCTTGTCCTAAAGGCTCAATAATGAGAGCTGTGTTTCTCCCGAATAATCAAATAAAGACAAAATCAATGGCTATGGATATTTTTAAAAAATTTTATTCTAGCAATAATAGAGTGGGTATCTAACAGATTAATGTTATTGGGTCTTAGAAAAGATAGTGATTGATTTCTTTTCTTTATCAAATAAAACAAGAAATAATTAAAGAAAACAAACTAACCGATTTAAACCCTTAGTAGAGAGGATCGATGCTAATCTAATTGAAACTTGAGGAAGCATCAAAGTCTCCTGAAAACCAATTCTAACTAACTCATCAATTAACCTCACGACAAACAGGCAGGCTCCACTCTAATAGCTGGAAGATAGAGATTGATTTCTATACCTTTTATGACAATAAAAAAGAGAAACCAACCAGACTTAAATTTTCACTTTCCAGCACCAACCCGCCCCGCCCTGTCCATCAAACGGTGTGAAAGCAGGTAAAACACATTTATTATATTAAGCTTTGAAGTTATACAAGAAAAATAATAATTGTCCTAAAATATGTAAAATTATTAAGTTATAAGAATCCAATGTTAAAAACTCTTCACGAAACGAAGCCTTCATCCGTCCCGCAAATAATTATATTTGCATGTGAGAACAGAATAGTTTCTTTCAAATTTTCCGATTACAGAGAGCAAATAACCCACGTTATTGTCCAATGCTAGGCTGCTAGAAAAGTTTGGGCTTCTCCAATTCAAAAATGTGTTTACTCGGCATAGCTAGAAAGGATTCTAGAATTCCTTGAATAATGGAGAGGTTTCACTTTTAAAAGGAATCAGACATCATTTTTGGACTGCGTTATTGGGATTCACCATGTGGAATATATATTTAGCCTGGAGTGAAAGGATCCCCAATAACAAGTTAAGTCAAATAGAGGATATCCCCAACAAATCTGTAGTTATGACAACTAGGTCGTTAAGATATTGGAACATCTTAGAAAGCTTCGATCTTTTTTACCATAAACAAAGGAAGAAAACTTGGATCAAAGTATATTTAATTGGTATTTTACTATATCACAAAAAATTAGTCATTCTTAGATATTATTTAAATTTTTTTAAAAAATTAGTTAAGATTTAATGGAAAAAATAGCTTTGTTAGGATATAGTATATAACAGGTGGTGTCATTACGGATAAATTTAAGATACTCCCAATACACCGTGCACCACAGATCATTGTGAATATCTGAACCTCCTAGGACACTGTGCATCCAGGAGCACTTTATCCTAGATTTAAGGTGCACCAGGAGGGGTAGCCTTATTTAAGGTGCAATGGGAGTACCATCTGTAATTTACACCACCCTCTCACAGATATTATTTTAAAATATCCAATCAGTATCCACACAGCAAAGTTAATGGGACAAGGCAGCTTAAATTTTTGGAAGGGTAAATGGTCATTTTACTCTTCCCTCTCTTCACTCAAAAATCAAACTTTCCAAAATTTGAATTTCAAATTAGATTTGCATATAAGATACAATCTATGCATGTATCACACAATTCAATAAATCACCACACAATCTACAAGATTCACCATACAATCTACAAAACCCATGATTTCTCACACAACCTTCAATCCCCCACAAATCTTTAAAATTTCTCCACTCCACTTTTCTATTCGGAAAAAAAAACTAGTTTGTAGATCGGAGGAATATCCAAGCGAGTGCTCAATATTTTGATATGACATTGGATATTTTGGTTCTAAGTAGTAATTTGTACAGAGTTTGCCTTGGGGGTTTATTAGTTTGCCTTAGGAAATTTATGGATATGTTGAGTGCAACACAATGGGTTTAGTGTGGTTAAATGTTTAGTGATTAGGTCATGTTATTCATATTATATAATCCATATGTGTGTTATGGTTTTAGTGTTTGTTTGTATGGTGTACTACATGTAATATGGGATATGGTGTATATACCTAACACCATGTTTGTACTAACATGTTATTTTTTACTAACAAATATTTGTTAATAATGGTTCTTCTTCGCAACAAACTTCACTGTTACATTGCAGAAACAAGCGGTGACAAGAATGTGCAGAGTGTACATTGATAAGAATTTGTCAATCGGATTCAAACAAAGAGAAGCTAATATTTTGGTGTGGAGCTCATCATTTTGAGGGGTGTTATATACCCATAAATGAGCACGAGTGTGCCATTTTGAGGGGTGGTGGTAATCAATTGAATGGTTGCATTTGACATTGTAAAATATGTTGTATGAGTTATTCTGAAATGTATGAATAAATTTTCCAAGACATATTTTGTGGCATATTTGTAAAGATTATTCATATTTGTAATGATTGTTCCTACAAATACTCACATTATATGCATCAAATGCGGTATGACACTAATATAATGTTGGCTAATTCTATTGAACATTAAACATTACATAAAATCCATATGGGGTGTGTACTTCATATGATGTGACCCAATTTTATCAAAAGGTAGACATTACATGCATCATATGGGGTGTGTATCTCATGTGATATGACTCAATTCTATCAAATTGTGGACATACATAAGTCATATAGGGTGTATATCTCATGTAATGTGGCCCGATTCTGAGTAAGATTAACATTATATACGTCATATGGAGTGTGTATCTCGTGTGATGTGGCCCGATTCTATCAAATAGTGGACATTACATATGTTATATGGGGTGTGTACCTCATGTGATGTGGTCCGATTATGAGTAAGATGGACATTACATGTGTCATATAGGGTGTGTACCTTGTGTAATGTAGTCCGATTCTATCAAATGGTGGACATTACATATGTCAAATAGGGTGTATACCTCATGTGATGTGTCCCGATTCTGAGTAAGATGGACATTACATGTGTCATATAGGGCGTGTACCTCATGTAATGTGATCCGATTCTATCAAATGGTAGACATTACATATGTCAAATAGGGTGTATACCTCATGTGATGTGTCCCGATTCTGAGTAAGATGCACATTACACGTGTCATATAGGGCGTGTACCTCATGTAATGTGACTCGATTCTATCAAATGGTAAACATTACATATGTCATATGGGGTGTGTACCGCATGTGATGTCGTTATATTGTTAATAGAATCACAACTATAATGAATATTAACCGTGAACAATCCACTGATAAATGTCATTCACCAACAAAATCAAAGACATTACATACTAAAAGTTCCAAAAGTTTAGTGGACACTACAAAATACAAGAAAAAAACAAACACTACACTACACTTCATCCTGAGTTTCTTCCGGAGTTTCATCTGGAGGTGTGGTAATGGGTCATGGTGGAGCTTGCCTGGATATGTGTCTTATCTTGTTGAAGAACCCAATCATACTATTTTGCATCTAAAGCATTCAGTCTTAAAATTCATCAATCCGATCGCACACACAAGTTATATACTCTTGTCTGTCTAACAAGAAAAATGATGTTGGAAATCTTAATATGTTTCGACATTATGTAAAGCATATCAGACATAGAACAAACATCATGTCATGAAACAGGTGTTACAAACGTTTAGTCCATATCAATTTTTTCCAGGAAGTGTCAAGGGATACAACATTTATGTTTCACAAAAACAACCTCATAACTCATACACATTTACTCACACCTAACTCATTTATAACTCATATCCATTCATAAATACAATATAACAATCAGCATTAAACACAATAATTTTATATTACCGTACAATGATACATCTGAAATCTACGCCTCTACAATATTTCAGATAGATTCTGAGGCTTTTAATGTCGATTTCTTCAAAAGTTATGAAGCTCTAACAAATATAAGTCTTTTCTGTGATTTTTTTCTATCTTCAATAATCCTTTTCTAGAAGAAAACCCACCTTCTTCTTCCTTTCTTCCACCAGCTTGGAGACAGATAATTCTGAAAGTCAGCCTATAGTACCAAAAGCAACTTTTGAAAGTCAGTCTTCTTTCTTCCTTCTTTTCACGGGCATTATCATGTTAGTTTTTTGATATCTAAAGCAACTTTATAAAAAAGAACGAGAAAGTTAAAATGACCATTTACCCTCCCAAAAATTTAAGTTGTCCTGTCGCATCAATTTTGCTGAGTAGATACTGATTGAATATTATAAAATAATATTTATGAGAAGAAATTGTAAATCCCAGATGATACTCCCAATGCACCTTAAAGCTACCCCACCGGGAACACTTTATCCTAGAACCTCCTAATATTGTGTCATCACCTACTTTGGTGATAGCCATGAAAGTCCTTGAAAAATGAAGTCTAGTCAGCTTTTTAACAAGGCCAGGCTGGCCGAGAGATACCCATCCAGGAGTCTCCTCTGTTGTTTTATTTTGTTTTTTTAAAAGGGCTTACCTTATTTCTATTGTGGTAGCCATTCCTGGAGTCTCCCCTGTTGTTTTGTTTTCAGAAAGGACGTAAACTATTTCTATTGTGTTAGCCAATTTCTTGTATATTCTTTCTTAAATAAAATCATAAGTTAAGAAAAAATAAAGAAAGATAAACCCATCAATTTTGGAGGGTGGAGGAGGATCCTGCAGGTGGCGGATATATGACCATCCCATGATGATGACGAGAAACAGACATTCAGACCAATGTTATCATCACTTTCCCACAATAACTCCGAGAGAGACGGTATTCACAAACCTATCCAAAACTGACCATTTGCACCCAAGTTGCTACCAATCATCGAAGTCCTTGTATTGACGAATGATTAGAATATAGCTAGCCGTCGTTGATTTTTTATCATCGTATCATCCCCTATAATGTAAAAGCAAAATAACTCGTATTTATTAGGGAAATTGTCTATTTTGAAATTATGATAAAATTTGGTATTTTCTAGTAATTAAAATTTCAGCCACCATAATAATTAATTCGATCCGAAAATTACAAGTTGGTAAGATAAAGGACAGAACCATCATTTATATTCCAACAGTGTGTAAGGACTAAAATTTTGAGTTAAATATTGAAATCAAACTATCCAAATTACGCATTTGAAAAGTAGCAAATCGAATAAAAATTGTTGACATACAAGTTAGTAGCCAACATAGAACTATAGACGGTTGACCGTTAAGCTGAAGGCAAACCCAATTTGTCAACTGGGAAATCATTGCTTTCTCTTTTATGCACAAGTAAAATATGTAGTGGGTTTCTAAGAATGCATGAATCCAGCAAGATCTCATACATAAATACGTGGCCTTAACGGGGATATATACGTCAGACGACGGCTAACCTAGCTGTTCGACACTAATATATGGCGGTGATGGTCATTAATTATAATTCTACATGTCTACATGCTTGTTCTGATTCATCAGCTTTTCATCACGTTAGACAACTGTCTGCCCACCCCTACTTTGTAATTGTTTTGAATAGAGAACAACTATTAACCTAGAAAATTCTAGGATATACAGATCTACAATTACATAGCTAACGAGGATGATTTACTAATGAATGAGTAAGAGATGATGACCTATCAAGTTAGTACCAATTGATAATGGTTTTAACTAAGTCATCCAAAATTTTAAGATATTTTATATTAAAATTAAAATATTATATAATATTCACCGTAACTCTAATCAATGGATTTTTGTACTTTCATTGTATTTAAAACTCCAATTCAATCGAATTTTGTTAGGTATTTTGTACACAAAACAAGGATGGAATCTTTAATATTTAGTTAAGAATATAATTAAATAATAAAACTCATTTCTCACCTAAAATTAAATTATTGGATTGGGATGATTTTGAGTATACCCACCCTTGGCTGAATCATAACTATTCTCATATGATTCATGTTTGGCGGCGGATGAGATTACCGGTATATATAATCCCTCATATTTGATATATCACATCAAAGTTTACCTGAAACTAATGTTTTTAAGCTCGGCATAATAATCTGTCTTCTTCCGGGGGAGGTAAATCCATCTCCCATTAACTCTTATGTGGTTTCCTTTTCGAGCTTTGTAAGTGATAAACTTGGAGAGTCTTTTGCGTGACGACGCACAAACACATGCGATGGATTTATATATATAGCCCCCACTGTCCGAGGCCCCAAGCATATCTGAAACGCAATACCTCTCGTTCTGCATCTTTCTCCACGGGGTCTACCCATTTTTTCGCACCCATACTTGATCGCAGGTTCATTCTTCTTTTCTCTTTCTCTGCTTTTTTCTAGCTCTCTTGTTTATCCCTCCCAGCTTCATACACATCATTTAGTTTTATCATTTTCTGCTGCATGAGCTCTCCTTGTTTATAACGCAAACCTAAGTCCGATATGTACTAGGTACTTTTTTCCCATTAATCTTGAAAAACAGAGGACGGAGCTTCATTTAACTTCACTTGCACTTATATGCAAACAAAATAAATAGACACAGTTGCGTCCACCTTATCATTCAGTTATTTGTTGGGTTTGCTCAATTTTGTTGTGCAAACATCATTAGCTAGTGGGATTATTGGGTTACCTGGACCTCCATTAGCAAAGCTTGAATACATGCATGGGTGGATGCCAAGCGGCAACGGATTCAATTCATTCCCCAGGGGTTGTACGTGGATTTTTATTTTACTTTATTTGTCTTATTAGATTGGCTTTTGTTTGATTGGAAGAAAAGGATATCCTTCGCATTTAAAATCGTGGAAGTTTTTATTCTTATCTGTCTATTGTGGTCAACTACGCATGATGCAAGCAGTAATTATCTTGGTTTTGTCTTCCTAAAAGTTGGTATAATTATTTCCAAGTACTATTATATGGTTATCTAAGGTGCCCTTGTTTTGGCTTAGTTACACATTTGTTAATATGTATGTATGTCACAAGTTTTAGTGAAATATTTAGTTCTTCAATGATATACAATTATTTTGGCAGGATCAGAAATAAACTAAAACAAAAAATATGTCTTCCTTGACTACATGCTTAATTTTTCACAAAAAAAAAAGAAATTCCAAAAGGATCCTAATTCCTAACCAATAAGAAATGACTTGTAGAATATGCTTGAATATCCTGGGGAATGACACTGCTCAATTCTCATCCACTCCTCAGGATCAGGCTCCTTTTAAGTTTCACTGGTGGAGGCTTTTCCGTAAGTGGGGTCCGCAGCTGTCTCCAGACACGTCAGATTATATATGATCGACAGCTAGGAATTAACTGGTTGCTCAACTTGTACACACTGTATTATGGTACGAAAATGGCAAGGGTTAAACCAGAAAAAGCGCAGATATGTTGTCTGGTTGACGTGCGATAGTTAGAGTAAATAAGCTAATAGGGCAAGAGCCAGAATAGGGTATCGCAAGGTGGGTTGGTGGGATTGAGGTTCTGTCGGTTCACTAAGCCACCGTCAAAAGCATGCAAACCCATTTAAAAATTTCTAGCCGATTTGTAAAATTAAAAAAAAATCAAATCAAATCAAATCTAATCTAATCTGTCTTGGTTTAGTTCAAATTATTTTTCACGATTCTGTGTTGAAGAATTGAGAATTATCAGATTTGCAAATTTATAGGCACGTGTGGGGATAATGTTTAGATGGAAGCTGAGTTGTCGTCGTAAAAGGGATCCAAAAAAAAAACTGGATTGGTTCGTAACTCAGAGCCACTGACATCATCAATGACCTAAATCGAGTTGCTTTCTGAATCAAATAATATTCAAACGAAAATTACTTTCGTCTGGTTTAGAAGGGGCCCCCACGGTAGAGGCTCATTGTAGCTTGAAACAAAGCACCCACGAATAATGCCAAACAAGTTGGTGCCTTCATGGCTCCTTCCTGCACTTTAAATTGACATACACATGACTGATGACTCAATTTTCAGCCGTTTCAGAATCCTTGCCTTGTTTGAGTTTCATGTCATAGTTGCTTTCTGATTATTGTCTTTTTGTGCCATCTTTCCTTGCTCTTCTGTTACTCTGTGTTGTACAAATAACAAAGGTTTTGGGAGGCGAGGATAGGTAAGCAGGGTTGAGAACAATAGATTCGAAAGAACAAGATCAGCTGCTATCAATATTGTCCATTCCTAGAAACAAAGTGAGAAGATGGGTTTCTGGACGCTCTTTGAGGCTGCATCTTCACCAATCCTGCAAATACTAATTATCAGTGGATTGGGAGCTGTCATGGCCACTGAATATTTGAATCTTCTCCCCGCAGATACTCGAAAATCATTGAACAAGGTCAGAATCCCAGACTTTAAATGTTTCTGTAATCGCTCCAATGAGCATTCCATAATATATAACATTCTTTTCCTGATGCAGATTGTATTCATGGTGTTCACACCCAGCCTCATATTTGCTAGTTTAGCCAAGACTGTCACCTTACAAGACATCATCTCATGGTATGCTTAGCTTCTTTTTTCTTTTTTTTTCTTTTTTGAAGATAAGTATGCTTAGCTATTAATATACTGTGCGCAGAAAATGAATTTTCGGGCATATTTTCCCTATGGAGAATGGAAGAAAGGCATTTCTGTTCATACTAACTGAATTATTACCAAAATAAATAGTAGGTTTTAAAATAACAATTACAGTAGATTGTAGGAATGCACCTTTCTTATTATTTCAAAAACCAAAGTTTAAATTGATGAAACCAATATCTTGGTTGATTAATGGTTCAGGTGGTTTATGCCCGTCAACATTGGGCTGACATTCGTGATTGGAGGGATTCTAGGATGGGTGGTCGTTAAAATACTTAAACCTAAGCCTTACCTAGAAGGGCTTATTATTGCTACATGTTCATCAGGTATTAAATTACTGGACTTGATACCCTGGAGCTTTTTCTTTTTATATATCTAAATATGTAGATGCTAATCTAAGCTTCTCTGTACCTCAATGCTGGTTGAATCAGGAAACTTGGGGAATCTTGTCTTAATAATTGTCCCAGCAGTTTGCAATGAGCATGGAAGTTCATTTGGCAGCCGTGACACTTGCAGCTCCGTTGGACTCTCATATGCTTCTTTCTCTATGGCGGTGAGACAAACTCGAAAGCCATTCAGTTCTGGTTTGTGAGTTTCTTTTTTTCTTTTCCAAATAAATGTAAACTCTGAATATGCTGCTCATGGAAATGAAGCTTGGCGGTTTCTACATCTGGACCTACACGTTCTATTTGATGAAATCTTCTGCTGCAAAATACCAATTATTACTTCAAGCACCTGAGGAGGTCTCAAAGGAACCCAACAGGGATTTAGAAACTACTGAAGCAACTCAACTTCTCAAGGGAGGAGAAAATGAACAAGTTGCAGTTGTTGTAGCATCAATCAACTCTGTTGAAGCTACAGAAAGTCATGCCGTAAGTACTGTTTGCAGTTTCCATTGGTCTTGTAGAATATGGTAGTGGCATGTCCTGACGCCTCAGGATTTTGATTTCTCTAATTTCAGACTGTTTCTCAAGAATCGGGCCAGAAACATGGTAAAAGAAACGTCCCATTGTGGAAAAAAATATTAGAAATTCTTCATCAGATATTGGAGGAGCTCATGGCACCCCCATCACTGGCAGCGGTGAGTTTACTTAACTTTCAGCTTATCTTTTAGCTATTGGCAAGAACTGGAATTGGAGACCTTTTTTATTCTTTCATCAATGTGACAATAAAACTCACCTACTTCGTATTGTTGTTTGTTTGGTAAGCTTGTGGGACTCATCTTTGGAGCAACTAAATTTTTGAAGAACCTCATCATTGGTGACGATGCTCCTCTGCGGGTGATCCAAGAATCCATCCAAATACTTGGGTACATATCTCCAACTCTGCTACAACTGTGTCCTTAAACTGATCATTTCAGGCATCTGAAATTTAACTACCATTTTCAGAGATGGAACAATCCCTTGCATCACCCTCATACTGGGGGGAAACCTCGTACAAGGTAAACATTTCCCAGACTGAAGTCCTTGAGAAAAAGAAACACACCATTACAAAAGGTCTTAATTACCGTTTGTTCAATTTATTAAAGGCTTGCGCTCATCAAGAATCAGGCCATGGATCATAGTCGGAGTAGTCTGCGCTAGATTTGTGATCCTTCCTGCAATCGGTATTTGGATCGTCAAAGCAGCAAGCAGTCTTGGCTTCCTCCCATCAGACCCTCTTTTTCATTATGTGCTGTTAATACAGTATACCCTGCCACCGGCAATGAATATAAGTAAGGAATTGTTAACCGTGCCTCTTATACTTACTGACATAGCATTTTGGGAAGCCAACTATATGGCTGAACCATCTTTGTTATTGCTGTTAAAAATAAGCTTAACACTTTAGTCATTAAACTAACAGCGAAAGGAAATGAATGGGTGTACCTATGCAGGTACAATGGCTCAGTTGTTTGATGTAGGTCAAGAAGAATGCTCAGTCCTATTCCTGTGGACATACCTGGTTGCTGCCCTTGCACTCACTTCATGGTCAACATTATTTATGTGGATTTTGTCGTGATTCCTGAATACCACTCAAACAAACCCACCCGGCAAGGGAGAGATACAGCTATGCCAACATCCAATTACAGCAGTTGCTGTTTTTTTTTCTTTTTTTATTCAATGACATTTCTTTAGATAATTAGAAAGAACATTTTAATCTTTTTATTAATTGCCTTGTAGAATCTGGGAAATAAAATAATTTTGTTTCTCAGAGTTCCATGGTCTGAATTCCTCTCTTCATAGAAAAGAATGAAAGCTGACTCACAATTGTGATCCAAGCGAAGAACTGTTGGTTATAGTCCGCTTCTCAGACGGCATAAGATGGTCAAACCTTTATTAAAGTATATTAGTCTAAAATCGTAAAGCCCAGCTCTAAGGTGTTCCAGAGCATCATGTCACATAATACATAGTATTATCTGTAAGGATAAAAGATAAATATTATTTTGAATTTATAGTTTTTAATTCACAGTATAAATATATATATATATATATGCACCTTGGAAATTAATGAGAAAACACTTCAAGACCTCCTCTCTTATTCTATTATAATATTGTAGCGGAACCAGGAATAAAATCAAATCTACTCTCGACTTATATACACCATGCAACCCGGCACTCAACAAAGTGGCTCTACAATGGCCAACATCTCATCCATAAGCAATCCAGTGTTATCCTATTACATTACAAATTCCCCCAATTAGCTCCACGACTATGAAAAAAGAACAATAGGCTGCGGAAAAAAAAAAACAATGCTCCACGTATCAATCAAGTATGCAGGAAAATTCAACTCGTGCAACAAGGCTCTTCTTCTACAGTCGAATATTACAATAAGCTCCATATTTAATGGAAAGAGCTAGAACAATTAAATCCTGCTCCAAACTGTTCTTGTCGCACCATAATGAAAGTACTAAAGCAATGAGAAAAGTGGAAAGTGGAAAGAACACATCAATTTTTTTATTAGGACCAACCAGCTCTCATTTTGGCATTATGTGGAACCCGTCCTTTTTACTCTGTTGAGTCATTAGTAAAAATATGGTCAACAATGTTCTTATTGACCAGTGAGTATAGTTTAATATTTCACTGTGTCAATTTGACTATAGAGTATACCTAGTCATAGATGTCTAAGTGTCAAAGATTAAGTCAATGAAATTTTTTTTTTGCCCTCAATTAAAATCCATGTAAGGCTTTGGACTCATTTTGAGTAACAATAGGTCATTGAGCCAACCTATCAGCCTTTGGGCTAGTTCATTTCGTGATCAGGCCAATTCAATTCTTTTAATTGGGTCATTTGTATTTTGGGTCATTGATCCATAATTCATAGATTAAAATAAATAATAGGATAATATTAGACTTCATCTGTTTAGATTAATATTCTAATAAACCTTATCCATGATAGGATAAGACTTTATCTGATATGGATTAAGTCTATGCATTAGCTAGTATGTAAGGAGCATCACCCCCTTTCTTTTATTTATTCAAATACTATCCTTTGAGTTTTAAAAAAGAGAGGAGTCTTCTCCCCTATATTCTCCTTTACGCACGTCCTCTCTCTTCTTTCCAAGGATGCGTGATTTCCTTCTTTCTTCTGCTAGCTTAGTATTTGTGATTTCTTCTTTGTTTTTCTTGTTGTGCAAGTGTGTTTCTCTCTCCCGTAGGTATATGCGATTTTCTCTCTATACCTTGAGAAGCATGCGTGACTTTCTTGTTCTATCTTGGGATACATGCACAACAACCACAAAAGATCTGTTTTCTTTTTCTATTGATTTCAATCGTTAAATCCCAATCCTAATCGTTTCGCAATCGTATTTTCATAGATATCCACTGTACTTAGTTTCGCTAGTGTGGTTGTGAAATCAAAACAATTGATTTGGGAATTTCTGAGATAAGACCCCTATTGTGTATTTGTAAGTATCAGTAAGATTCCAGAGGTGTTAGAAGGGATTTGTAGGGTTCCCTTCATTTTATAGTTAATAGTTTCAGGTTTTGCTCTTGCTAAGCAAATTGTGTTTATGTGTGATTAGGAAGTTTAGGAGTGCACGACAAAGGCAAAGGGATTGTCATTGAGTCATCTATATTTTACTGGCTTGATCGGAACTACTTTTTTCGTATTAATTAAAATTTGAATCTATTTTGGTTTTGAATATGAGGCATATACCCTACTGTTTATAAAAATCATTCTAGATTTATATATTTGCTTGTCTTGGTTTTATGTATCATTATTTTAAATTGAACTGATTTCTACTTGTGTGATTGATGTATTGTGAGGTGAGTTGTATATGTGATAAACCCTATTGTTTTTGGAGTTGAATTTTTCAGATGTGCAAGTACCCACCCACATTTCAGTGAGTGTGAGCAATGAGATTTGTCCTTTGAGTTTCTTTTTTTTGTGAGTACCTTGGTGATGTTGATGAACATCTTTTTCTGTTACGACCATAATTGATTACCTAGACGTATCCTTGTTGTTTTAAACCCCTTGTGAATTGATTTGTTTCTTTGACTGACCCCTGAGTTTCTTGAACTAACCCTACATTCAAAAGTGTGCATGTGATCCTGATGAGTGATGAGTTACATCTGAATGTGAAAGTGTGAGTGCGCATTGCATTCATTGAGTTTTGTATATAGATATGTATATACAGTGTATATATATATATATATATATATATATATATGCCTCTTTAGGTACCGAGATCAGTAATGTTCGCTTGGTCAATACTAGGTAAGTAGACAGAATCCCAGCATAGGGGAGAGTTACTTACCTGTTCGGGAGTTATATGGATGTTGTTACATTTTGAATGACATAATGGGACTTGCTGGCTTATGTGAATAGAGACTAGATTGCGGTATATGCTCTTTTTCTTGGTCTCAGATAACTCTAGCAGTTGGGGTTATACTTATAATTAAATTTTAAAATTAACACTACCAGTTGTCTTTCAGTTTTCCTTTAGCGGAGGTTACTTGTAAGTGATTTATGATCCACCCCAATAGGTTTTGGGCACAGTAGCTTGTGAGTTTGAGATTGTGTGTGTACGTGATTACAAACCTATTGGGCTAGCTTTCTTTATTGAGATTCTATACCACATGCATTGCAAATTCTGGAGTTGTGTGTACACTATTAGATGCATTGGATATCAAGTGATTTTTAATTGATTGTTTTATAAATGATTTTGTGTGTTCCTGTTAACGAGCTTGTCAATAAGCCACCTTAGGTTTACAAAAGGTTCATTCATGACGTGAGGAGGCTTCCTCGTACAACAACTACATAGTGGATTGTCAGTTATTTTTGTTTGAATAATTCTTCCTGTATTTGTGAAGGGAATACCTCCACTTTTATTTATGTTTTTGAATTAGTAAGAGGAAATTTCCACTAGATAAATTTAGTTCATTGATTTGAGGTATTGATAATCTCACAAATATTATGTATTTAAATACAAATAAATAAATATAAAATACATGCTTAGATATCCAATTAGTTCCTTGAGTACGCAATCACAAGAGGTTATCAGGTTCCCTTTTGAGCCTGAACTACAACAACCATGGGTTGTAAAAAGAGAAATTCCAATCAAACACCCCAAACACCAACCAAACCCTTATCCAGTAGACCTATAACTCGATCCTTAGCTCGGGACCATAACAAATTTGTAACGGAGCACGGTGTTATGGAAGATTCAATCTAGGAACAGCTTAACAACCTTTTCAACTTACTCTTAGTTGAACAACAACGGACTCGAAGATTTTTTGTGATGGCTTAGCCGTTGTGGACATTTCTTTAGAGATCAAGCAATACCAGAAGAAGATAAGTGAGTCTAGCTTCTTATCATTTGGAAGGGATAGCTTAATTATGGTATATGAAAATGTTGGACGATGTTCCAAATCCTACATGAGAAGAATTCTCACACCAATTTAACCTTTGATTTGGTCTTCCAATTCGCAGCAACAAGCTGGGAGAATTGGCCAAACTCAAACAACTTGGTTCCGTGACAGATTATCAGAACCAATTTGAGGTTTTGGTGGCTCGTGCAGGTAACCTCACACAATTGTAGAAGGTACAGTTGTAGCTTAGTGGCTTAGAAGAAGCAATATCAGTGGAAGTAGAGCTCCACCAACCCAAAAATTTGGTCACCACAATAAGTATGCCTAAGCTTTATGAGCGCAAGTTGTTTTCACATTCTATGAGTTTTCATGACAACCAAAAACCTCCAACTGCTATGGATATTCATCCAAATCGAACAGTTAAACGGCTAAGCAGAGAGGAGATGGAGGAGCAGAAAAAAAAAGGTCTTTGTTTCAATTGTGACGAAACATTTTACGAGGGCATCAATGTAAAAAGATTTTCACAGTTGATTTAATAGATGAGGGAGAGATGGACGTTGTAAATTTAGAGGTCAATGATGAGCAATCACAACCAAAAATTTCATTGAATGCTATTACTGAGATACAAAATCCTCAAACAATGTGTTTGGAAGGTATGTGGCATGGTGGACGTGTTCTGGTACTTATTGACTCGGGAAGCACACACAGTTTTGTATTTGCAACTGTTGTGGACCAACTAAATGCACCGATAGATAAAAGAGATGGTTAAAGGTTAGTGTTGCCAATGGGAAAACACTAAGTAATCCTGACATTTGTAGAAGAATCCCACTTCTATTGGACAACTACTCTAGTGATCTATTTGTTTTAACACTATCTAATTTTGATTTGGTATTGGGGGTAAATTAGTAACGCATATTGGGACCCATCCTTTGGGATTTTACCCTTATGTGTATGTCTTTTTATATCCAAGGGCAACAGAGAAAATTAAGGGGAATTCATACTTCTTCTTCTATATTTTTTGCCATCCAAGATCAATAGGAGACTGATATCCAATTACAAAAGCTCTTGACTGATTTTTTCTCATTATTAAACTCTCGAACTAATCTTCCTCCTCGCATGTCATGTGATCATCAAATTCCTTTAGAACTAGGTGCAGGTCCAATTGTGGGTCGTTCCTATATATACCCACATGGACAAAACAATGAAATTGAGAAGCGGTTCACAACTATACTACAACAAGGAATTATCAGACCTAGCAGATCACATTTTTCCTTACCGGTTATCTTAGTACCCAAGTCAGATCCCACTTGAAGATTATGTGTTGATTACAAAGAGCTCAATAGCAAAACAATCAAGGATAAATTTCAAATTCCTGTGATTGATGAACTGTTGGAGGAATTAGGAGGGGCCCAATTTTTTACAAAATTAGATTTGCTATTTGGTTATCATAAGTCCGTATGTTTGATCCTGATGTTGAGAAAATGACTTTCCGAACTCAACATGGCCATATCGAGTTCTTGGTAATGCCACTTGGACTTAAGAATGCTCCCTCAACTTTTCAAGCATTAATGAATGAGGTATTTCAACCTACCATACTTAGAGAGCTCTCAAGAATCCCATAGGTTACCCTATGCTATGTATGTGCATTCACATCTCATGTATCTAATGCACTCATGCATTACATGCGTAACAATTATCATGGCATACAAGGTGCATCACTCAAATCATAGCATGGCATATCAAGTCAAGCATACCGCATCATCAACAATCACATTGCAAGCATAGCATTTCACATTATTAGTCAATTCTTTAATCCTTTGATAATCATGATTGATTATTCATGCCAGGAAATAAAACAAGTAAATAAATCCGTCCACTCACATTTTTGGAGTTCGATTAGCCCATAAGTCTTCCTAAGTTGTTGGATCAATTCCTCGAGGTCCATCACTTATAGGTATCCACCTACAAATGCAATTACAATCAACTTCTTAATATCACATGCTAGATAACATAAGCACACGTTAATTAACGCGCCTATAATCTTAATTCGATGTGTTTCTACCCAATAACTAACTCGAAATCAATTTGGATATTTTTTTATTTTTCTTTATTTTTTTTAATCTTGTTCTAATTATTTGACAGATGAAATCAACTCTAATTTCAGAAATTTTAGTATCATTAGACTTTATTGATTGTAGTATTTTTCATAATTTTTTCCTACTTTTTATCTTTTTTGCCTTTTTTTTTCATTTTTTACGATTTTTATTAATTTCAGCCAATCATAGCGTGCCACCTGGCAACTCCAGGCACTGCCAAACCATCATCCAAGCCTTCGGATTTGTGACACATGGGCCAATCAAGGAGTGCCACATCACATGGGCCAATCGGATTTGTGGTTCACAAGATATGGCCAAACCGGCAACCATCCCGGTGTCGTTTCACGAAACGTGAAACGTGAAACGACGTCGTATTGGCTTTACAACGAACCTAGTGAATAGGTCTCGCCTAACCAAAATGACAGGCTTCATTGTCATTTTGACCAGGGTCAAGACGACAGTACTATCTGCGTTTTGGTCTTTTAATAAAATATTAATATTTATTTTATAAAATTTAATAATTATTATTTTATTTAAATACAAATTTAGTTAAGAATTCATAATAATTAGTATAACATCTCAATAAATATCCAAAAATTTTCTATAAATTCTTTGTAAGTAGTACTATCCATCAGTAATATAAAATTATTATTTTTTTCATAAATATAAATTACTAAAAATCAATTGTTTCAGTTAAATATTTCTAATAATTACGATAATTATAGTTACCTTTCCGAAAACTTTCAAAAACAATTTCAATCATCATACACTTATAATGGACCTATTAAGTTCCTAAACACAAAATTCATCAATAAAACTCATCTTTTTATTTTTTAATCACCTATTTTAGAAATATTCATTAATTTTTATAAATACAATAATTCTCCCAAGAATAAAATTCACCTTCAAAGCATCACAAACCTACTACGATTCATCATCATCGGTCAATAAATAGAGACTAAAGCCCACTAAAAACAGTAGTCCTCAAGGTCAAAAATTCTAGGATTTCACAATATATGTCATCCCTTCCACCTTTGAGGGTTTAGATCTTGTAGTTCAAAAGTAAGTGTTATAGCCAGTTGAGTCAATTTGGAATTGGATGCATAGCACTAGTATTATTATATGTTGAAATAAAACTATGAGTCATATTTAAAAATTAAACTTAAAACTCTAGGTTACCAAAGATAATTTCATATATAAATTTATTTTTTTTAATATCGTCCGAACCCTCCTTAAATCCTAATATATTTCAATTTTTGGGATATTTACAGAAAAATTGTACTATTTATTATTAATTTATTAGATTAAATATATTTATTTAAAAATATAATTATTAAATTTTAATAACTCAACCAATCTGGATATAAGTGTGTATATATATAATATTATATTAGGTTATTATTCTTATAAAACACAATGCAGGTTCATGCAATAAAATTAATTGCAAAATGAGCATAATAGTGGATGGCAGGTGTAGACTAAGCTAAACTGTAACCTTGGATTCGTACTCTGGAAGTGTACAGTCCATCTCTTGGTATCTAGATTTGTAATTCTGGAGTTCCAAAATTATTTGTTTAGAAATAGAAAAAGATAATTTTAGTATTCTCAAGTCAAAAGTGTTCAAATGTTATAAATATTTTTTTATTTGAGTTTTTAAAAATTGAAAGATAAAACTATAATTAAACTGTTAGTTTTGTAATTGAGGATGAAATAATTATGAATTTCAAAACCCAACCCACTAGAAATTAATATAGAACACTAATAGCTTTATTATTCCAAAACTGAAAATGAAATTGAAATTACACAATAATTCATTTTAATATTGATTTATCTCAAACCCTTCAAATATACTGTACCAAATTTGATATCATGATATCTACAATGTTTGTGATGGTAACTGTAATTGTGAACCCTTTGACACGGGTGAAAATAATAATAACAAAGGAGCATTTGCTTGGACGGACTGACAGGGTCTACTGACAGGCCACTGAAGCCAGTGACTGAGTGTCTTAAAATCGTCACTCCACCTCAAGATTCGTAGTAGTGTGGTTTGCATCATGGCCAAGCTTTAATCCACATGCCAGATTTCGAGACCATTATAAAATCTAACCTAATAAAAAGAAAAAGAAAGATTAGCCATCACAAAAAGTTGTTTAATTATATATATGTATACACAAGATGAGGCAAAGCCTACTCGACCAGATATGCGGGCATGGGTTTTACAATATTGATAATAGAAAAAGAATAGGAATTGATAAACCAAATTAGCACCACCAATCAGAAACCTATTATCCCTAATTCTAGTAAAACAAAGACTCCCAATTAGCTGTTGGCAGCTTTATTGTTAAAATTATGACGGAGGGGCGGGTGGTGGGTGAGTGGGTGAGTGCCCAATAGCAACAAGCAAATCAAACTTTATCTTTCCATAATACGCTAATGGACCGACCACGCTCTCACTTTGGCTTTCCCGTTTGATTGAAATTTCTTTTCCTTCGTTGGCTGAACGATTAGACTATTCATTTAGATAGCAAAAAAGATTCACAATTGCGCACAACTGCCCCGGTAGGTTACTCGCTTATTTTGTCAAGTGTTGCATTCGAATCCATTTCAAGGAAGGGTATACGTTGGATGCACTGCCCCGCCCCGCCCCCTGCCCATTTTATGTTCATGTCCTGAAATCTTTGTTTCTGGAACGTCAATGGTGGGTTTTGGATTCATCTTTTTTACCATATATTTGCCAGCGGTCTTCTTCTCAAAAATATAGTCTCCGACTTTGGGATGAAACTAAGATAACAACGGTGAAGAATTAGCATTTTCCAATCACCTGGATGATGGATCCTGGGAGGGAGTTGATGGCAATACTGATTTTTTTCGAATTTATATTTATTCTATATGGAGATAGAAATTCCAACTGTTGTCTCCGGTCAAATTAAAAATTTTAAAATATATAAAAGAAATTTAAATGAAAGAGCCAAATTCATTAATAAATCTTAAAAATTATCAAAACAAATTGACTTAATGATTTTATTTGATAAGATATCTATCTTTTAGATATCCATCCAAACTCCAAACCCAATCACCTGTTACACTAGGAAGATGCAGTAACAGAGCATAGGATATTGGTTTCTTACCAAAGCGCTACAGTAAATAACTAAACCCGGTAGTAAAACTAGACCGGTAGCACCCAAAAAAGTGTGTCACTGTTCGTCCAAGATATTCCATCACCCCTAGTGCCACATGGCTTCAGCTCTCGGAGGATGCGTGTTCCACATTCGTGGCTTCAGATTCATGGAATGGCTTCCAGTGTTTCATGCCCCACCACTTGTATAATATCAACCACAACTCCTACTTTTCATTGCCGAAATCCAGACTACATGCACCAGAAGAAACTAAGTAACAGTTTCACTCTACTCTTAAAAGACAGTTCCAACGTCCATTTCTCTTCATTCCCCAGCTTGAACTTGATCAAGCCTAAGAGCACGGAACCAAGACTTTTGCTTATTTTGCCATCACCAAAATGGCATCTTCAACTTTGTTTTGCTACTCTGTGAACCCATCAAGAACAGTTTTTTCAAGAACCCAATTCCCACTTCCAGTCTTTAACAGCTCCCCACTTGAAAGCACTTCCTGCTATCACAGCAACTACCAGTCCAAGAGCAAGACAGTTTGCCAGAGCAGCAAATTGGCAAAAGTGCGAGCTGTGGTGACAGAGGCCGGTGCTTTGAGTGAATCAGGAGGGAAGAAATTAGAAGAGAGGAAACTAAGAATTCTTATAGCTGGGGGTGGAATTGGCGGACTGGTTTTTGCTCTGGCAGCAAAGAATAAGGGGTTTGAGGTGGTTGTATTTGAGAAGGATATTAGTGCTATAAGAGGAGAAGGGCAGTACAGGGGTCCAATTCAGATACAGAGTAATGCATTAGCTGCTCTGGAGGCAATTGATAAGGATGTTGCTGAGGAGGTTATGAAAGCTGGTTGTATTACTGGTGACAGAATTAACGGGCTTGTAGATGGAATCTCTGGGTCTTGGTACGTTATTTTCAAACCAATTTCTGCGAGCTTTCTTCAAAATTCTTAGTTTTTTTATTTTTTTATTTTGGATGCTATTTTGGGTATATCTCTGTGGTTTTCCCTGTCTACGATTTCATTATTTGGTGAGATGCCAAAACAAAGAATTGGAGTCACAGCGCTAATGTGTGAAACTTCGTGCCAATTATTAAGGACTTTGTGGCTTAGACTGCTCGACAGAAGAACAGGTGCTGGGCTTTATTATAACTCACGTTAGAGGTTTTCAAGTGTTTTATGTCAAACACCAGTGAATTTCCTTCGGATGATTTTACTATACAACTTACTTTTTATGGCAGTATGAAATATATTTCGGCACTTTGTACAGATTGCTCTCATGAAGACTGTCAAATGAAGAGAGGAAAATGTTAAAACGCTACTTACCATCTGCAAATTTTAGTGCCCAGATGTTGTAGCAACACTTTAGTCCTGAAGAATCTTCCAACCAATGAAAAAAACAGTAGATGTCCTCGCTAAATTAAGTGCAAAAATTGTTAGGTTCATTTATTGTTAAACAGGATTTTATTTTTCAGCTATTTTAGTTTGACCAACAGAATCAAATAATTTAAATGAAGTTAGTGAACTTGAAATTTGTCTAAACACTCTTAAAATTTGTTGGTAGACCTAGATTAGATGGCATACCTTCAATTGTGTTGTGATTTAGAGATTACAAATTGGTGTATGTGAAGCTATGTTCTGCTGGAGAAATAAATTCTTATTTCCCTGCAATATCCAAGGGAAGTCTTTAATCATATTGAGCGATGCATGGTCATCATCAGGTATGTGAAGTTTGATACCTTCACTCCTGCAGCAGAACGGGGGCTTCCAGTCACAAGAGTTATTAGCCGAATGACGCTGCAACAAATTCTTGCTCGTGCAGTTGGAGATGATGTTATTCTCAATGACAGTAATGTTATTGATTTTCAGGATGATGGGGATAAGGTAATATTAGCTGGTAAAGGGTGAAACTTAGTCATTTATGCAGTATTTTCTCCTCATGAGATTCAAAGTTGGGTGGTCATTCGTATATTATCCTTGTTTATCTGGAATATGTATTGAATAGTCTAGTGTGTCATGTTACAGCATTTTGTCTGCATTCTGAATGTTTCGCATTTGTCTTTTTGTGGTTATGCTATTTATATTCAGGTCACTGTTACGCTTGAGAATGGTCAGAAGTATGAGGGTGATCTGTTGGTTGGGGCTGATGGTATATGGTCAAAGGTATCAAAGCAATTTTTCTATTTCTTTGCTAATACAATGGTGTTCATCAAACATGCTACTGCAAATGCATAATGTTAGATTCCTGAATGATCCTGAAAGTCTGATTGGTGATGTGTATAGGTGAGGAAGAACTTATTTGGGTCGAACGAAGCCACATATTCGGGCTATACTTGCTACACAGGCATTGCAGATTTTGTGCCTGTTGATATTGAGACTGTTGGGTATACTTCACTCTTTGTCAACTTTTCCCCTCCATCTACCTTCTATGCCATATAATGAATTGGCAGATGAAACTCATTCGATTTTTACTCTGTCAATCAGAGTGAATTATGTTTATACTCTTAATGTGAATGTTTCTTTTTGAAGGTATCGAGTATTTTTGGGTCACAAACAATACTTTGTATCTTCAGATGTGGGTGCTGGAAAGATGCAGTGGTATGCATTTCACAATGAACCTCCCGGTGGCGTCGATGGTCCACTTGGTAGATACTATTTAAATGCTTTACAACCCATACACGAACCCATTTTTTCTGGATTAAAAAGAAATCAAGAATTGAAAGTATACTATTTAGTTTTTTTGTTATAATATTCTTCACCAGAGGAGGTGTAGCATTGAGATTCATCACATTAGTCTTGAGATACTTGTCAGATGCTGACACTTCAAAGCAGCAGTAAACAAATGAACTAATCTATGGACATGATTCATTGCAAGTAGATGTGTAAAAGATTATCATGGGAATAACGTCTGTGTTTTACCATTTTGTACTGTTATCAACTCTTTGAAACATGTTTTATGCAGGTAAGAAGGAGAGGCTACTGAAAATATTTGAAGGCTGGTGTGATAATGTGATAGATTTGTTACTTGCAACAGATGAAGAAGCAATTCTTCGTCGCGACATATACGATCGAACTCCCGCTTTTAATTGGGGAAGAGGTCGTGTGACACTGCTTGGGGACTCCATCCATGCCATGCAGCCAAATATGGGCCAAGGAGGCTGCATGGCTATTGAGGTACAAATATCTGGTGTTCTCTTTACTCAACCTTTACTCTACTTTCAGAGTTTGTTGCATCTGCTTGTCAGGAAATTGATGTTCTTGTGTATTATGAATATGTGAGACCAAATTCACCTAATGATGATGCCTCAGAGGTCACTAGGTCAAACATAACACTCGCATCAATTAAGAGATTTGACTGATACCTGAAAAAAATCTTGTATTTACCTCCGAGACAGGATGGTTATCAACTTGCATTGGAAATTGATAGAGCGAGGAAGCAAAGTATTCAATCTGGAAGTCCAGTTGACATTGTTTCATCTCTGAGAAGGTAATGATGCTCCAGTTATCTCTGAGAAAGTTATGGTGCTCTAGTAATCTGAAAGAACGTTAAGCTCTGTTGTTGAAATTGTATATCATAGATAGCGTTGGAAGAGAGCATCTTCAGTGAACTTTCCAGAAAACCTATAATTCTGAAAGGAAGTTTGGCAAGAGTGGACTTTACTAACCATAAGAATGATCGTAAAATCACAAGTCTTCCTTTTGAAAGCTCGTTTCTAAGGAAGTTTACTGAACCTAAAGTTACTCATTTAAATGGAATATTTTCTTGCCCCTCCCTGTTTAAACACCCCAACCTAAGTGGTGAAACAAAGTATGAGCCTTTCATTTCATTACAAAAATGGGTGGGGTTCAATGGAGAATAACTGACTTCTCTTAATCATTTAACCAGCTTCGAGTTTTGAAGATGTGAACAAAGCCTGCTCTGTTAGTAGGGTGCCCATTTTAATAGGTTTTAGATCCAAATCCGAGAAGGGATTAGTCATACCTATTTTAAAAAGGAAGGAATAGATGCAAAATCCATGAAGATGGATTGGGGATTAACATTTTTTTCCTGCTACCATTCTCTAATGTATCCTCTATTTTTCACCACTTTTGGCAGAATCCACCGGCTCAGAATCTTTCCATTGTAATTCGTTCTGATTATACAAGACTTAAATCAGTAGATTGGTGTCCTGAGACTCTTTCTGACCTAAACTTTGTTTAAGAGACGTTGTTAATCAACTCGAGCTACTCCATGATTTTTGCAGCTATGAGGACGCAAGAAGAATTCGAGTTGCCGTTATCCATGGCATGGCAAGAATGGCTGCAATTATGGCTTCAACTTACAAGGGCTATCTGGGAGTAGGTCTTGGCCCATTGTCGGTAGGTATCCTTGTTGGTTTAACAAGTAAAAGTGAAGTTACCGGAGAAAAATAGGGTTATTACCATGTTAATGTGTCTTCTGCTGCTTTCAGTTCTTGACAAAGTATCGGATACCACATCCTGGAAGAGTCGGGGGCAGATTTTTTATCGACATAGCGATGCCCTTAATGCTTACTTGGGTCCTGGGGGGTAATAGGTTAGATCTTGCAGATCTACTTTCTTTTGCTTAATTTGTTTCTGCATCGTATTATGCTCCTACTGTAGGAGATTTAAGACCCAAGTTTTAGATATTTGATGAGCTCTGACATAGTAGCTAATGAATCACTGGCCATAAGCATCGACCACAAAAATATTGCACCAGTCTTTGAAATTATTTCTGATTTGAGAACGCTTTATTTTCATTTACAGTTCAAAACTTGAAGGGAGGCCCCTGTCTTGCAGGCTCTCGGACAAAGTAATGTTGAACGTTTCTGAGCAAATATTTAGCTCTGCGTCTTATATATTATGGAGTTAAGTGATCCTAAATTGCTTTCGTCCTTATCTACATGCTTTTTGATCATTCCTGAAGGCAAGCGATCAGCTAAAGAGATGGTTTGAGGATGATGATGCGCTGGAGCGGGCTCTGAATGGGGAGTGTGTATCATGCATCTCATAACTATATGATCCTTGGCTTATTTTGGAAATTTTCAGGAACGTTTGGTGTTTCTTTATTTTAACTTGTTTTGTTTTGGCTTCTGAAGGTGGTTCCTTTTACCTTGTGGAGATGAGGGTGTTGCTTCACAACCTATTTCCTTAATCAAGGACGAGAACAAACCCTGCTCTGTTGGGTAAGGTTTCATGCCAATCGATCAGAACACAGCTTAGCTATCTATTGGGCAGTTTATTATGCCTCTGCTCTTATCCACTTGATGCTAGTTGTCTTGACATGCAAGTCTAATTGCAGGAGTGCACCAGATGAGAAATTTCCAGGAGTGTCGATAGTGATCCCCTCAGCACAGGTACTTTTAGGCCTGCTCCGCATTTAAACTATTGTATGAGATGTCAAATAACGAGATTGCCTTCACTTCTGATAGGAATCTCAGGTTTGTAGAACGCATGCACAAATTAGCTACAAGAAGGGTGCCTTTTACTTGACCGATTTGCAGAGCCAATATGGTACATTTATCACAGAGTAAGTAAAGAGAGGGAAGCGAAGTTCATCTTTCGCTTATCATTTATGAACTCTTCTTTGGGATTGAGTTTTCTTGGTATATATGTGCAGCAATGAGGGGAGGCGGTACAGGATACCTCCGAACTTTCCGACTCGATTCCATCCGTCGTATAAGATAGAGTTTGGTTGTGATGAAAAGGTGAGAAGCAATTGGTTTCACATTAATGCGTTTTTGGTGTTTTTGGTGGTTTTTGGTGTTTTTGGTTTTGGTGTAGTGGTGTGGTGGAAACACATATCATCTCTGAGTACTGCTTGCAGGCAATGTTTCGGGTGAAGGTGATGAGAACTCCTCCTCAGATTGGAGAAAAGGGAAGCAGTCAGATTCTTCAGGCTGTATGATAGGTCTGGGGAGCCTTGCATTGTAGGAACCTCTGTAGAGAATGTTACACAGGATATATGTACATCTCATATTTCATTTTTTTTTGCAGCAAAGAGCTGTAAAAACGATACGGCAAAGAATACTTTAAATATAATTTAATGAAATGCAAAAAATTTAGAATTATTATCTGATGGAAATATTGTATAGGCTTGAGAAATAGTCCAGTTTGTGATCTAAAGAAACTTGGATTCAGCCCATTTATACACTCTTCTCATCACATATTTGCAGATGCAATTCCATCTAGCTCCTCCGACAAACGATGGTATCGGCTCGTGGCCTTCGGATTTGGAAGACTGATAGGCATCATGAACCATTGACAAAATAATATTCGACATAATTAATTTTTTTTATATTAAAAAAAAGATTTTTAGTAGTTATAAGATTAATTTCTATTTAAAATTTGAAGGTGGATATACTATTAAAGAGATTATATTTGTTTTAGTTAAGATCAATTCATATTGATTTACATCATTGATATTATTAATTAAGAGTAAATACAATAATATTCGGTGATTTTCAATATTAAAATTATATTTATTATAAAATTTAATAATTTAAAAAAGTGTGGTTTCCATACTTGGTTTTTAAATTAGATATAAAACAAAATACAATCTCAAATTTTGTTACACTTGAGTTTTATATTTTATTTAAATACATGACTAGTGTTTGTTGGTTTGTTTGTTTGTTTGTTTGTTTGAATGCGTTATAAATACAAACAGCAACATTGGCACTAAACTCCAAGCTTCTCTTGTCTTCATGTCATACGCCAACGTCTGGTCACTATCCCATAGTTTTGTTTCAGCAACCTCCTTGACTTGAAACCATTTTAATCCATCTCATTCGTGCCCCCACAGTACCAAGTGGTAGTGTCTCCCTCTGCATGACAAAAAGCAACACCCCTTGCTAATTTTAGAGACCCTTCTGAAGGACAAGAAAGGCCACCATAAACCCTTTTCACAAGACAGAGGACAAGGTTTTATTAGTCTGTGCAACCCATTACTATTGTGTACTTCACAGATGTCGCATCGTGGTATGTATATACTGGCTTGATCTGTCCTCACATGTATCAATGTTTGCACGTAGAAAAGTTGGGTGAGCTTTAACACAAAGATGTGGACCCTATTTGCTGTCTTTGGATCCGTTGACAAAAGTACAGGTGAAGAGCCAAGCCCATCCTCCTATTGAAGACCATGGGATCAAAAATAGCCGATTTCACATCTTTCAGGACTGCGAACACTACCATATGCGGAGTTACTGTATATATTGTTTGCATGTGGGAGGGGTAAAGGTTTGAGATGGGTGCCATGTGATGGCTGTGACTGAGCGGTGGTGGCGGCATGTGCAGGGCCAAGATTATCTTCAGGTGGCAGTGATGGTGGCGGTGGCTGTCGCTGTGAGAGCATTAATTACGGTTTTTTCTTTTTTGTTGGTGGTCTGGGTGGCTATCATTTTTGCTTCATAGTCTTATTTTAGTCAGATTCAAACCTAATCAAGGAGCGTTTAAATTGGGATGGCCCACTGTGAGAGGGAAGGAACCTGGGTAGGCGATAAGGTGGCATCTGTTGTGCAGTGCACCAAAGTGATCTTATCTTTGTGTGTTTTGCGGCACAATTATGTATGATTTAATCTCCAAAATCAGATTGACTGCTTGACTCATATATGTGATTCTTGTGAATCTTTGATTTTGTTTGGGTTTGATATGTAGATAAGCTTTACACCTCTTCTGTGAGGTGTGGGAGTAATTGACAAGTAGTGGTTTGCAAAGGCCTGTTCAGTGGTCTTATGTTCCATATTTTGTCTAATCAACTCACTGTATTATTCAATATCTGATTAATATCTTATCGACTTTACTCCAGAAAAAAAAGTATATTATTTTGTAATTGACATTAATATGCTAGGTTTTAATTTCCATGCAAATAATGGACCCGAGTCTAATGAAACAAGCTTGAGGCTCAAGAAAGAACAGGACACCCAAGTCATCCAACCTCGGGTACCAATGTTTTCACAAGATTTAGACAGACCGATCAACGCAGATCGGTCGATTAGGACAAAAAGTAGCAAACAGTGATAATTTGGCACCAAGCACATGCCCACTTGGATTCACGCCAAAAACTATTAACGGTCACGAGCAGGAAATTCGTGGAATGATGATTGACAGTTGAATTGTTCATGTGATTATTGAGTTGTTAATTCACTATTTCCTTTTAATCTAGACGAGAAAGAATATTTATTATCACTTTTGGCTAATCGCAGGGCAGGGATTTCATAAAAGTGGTTGATTCCAAGATTGTTTCAATTCCAATATTAAAAATGAGATTTTTAACTATTAATTAAGAATAAGATGAATGTTTGCAACGCACTCCTGTCAGCTAAGTTTCATGGAAATTACATTAAAAGGGTTTTGTTGTTTGTTACCCAGATGCTCAGTTCAATGATATGACCCAAAAGTAGTTTCATGCCATATTTCTACATATTTCTTGCACATATGGACCTACCTCTTAGATGCCTTCCCTACAATTTTAACAAATAAGCGTGACAGAACCAACCAGAAAAAAAGAAGAGAGGTACAGATTTTTTTGGTATTATCTCATTATCTCTTACCCCTTCCTAAAAGCAACAACAATTGATTAGAGAGGAAAAAAGGTGTGAAAACCGTGCAATGCAATGCCTAAATACATGGGGAATCCCACTCTATGCCTCCCCTAATTAAACAAACTACCGCAGCACTGTACGGCCTCATTTGTCCCCCCCCGTAACCCTTGTCTTCGGCAACCACCCTACCTTTCACAACTGCCCATCAGGTTTTGCCAATATTACTAACGTAGACTAGTTTCCCATATCTAAAATTAGGGACAACCTTCCCCTCCTTGTTCCCACTCTTGAAAGCTAAAAGCAAAACGGCGAGAAGGGTTTTTGTGGCAGGTTTTCTTTTTCACTGTAAACCACCTATCTTTATCCCAGATTCCAACGGGAAACAGATAAAAAGAGACGTAAATTAGAATCTAGTTTCTTGAAAAGCAGAGTTATTGCCCTCCTCGCCTCCCGCGTGTAAAACCTTTCGGTGGTGTTATCTAAATCACTTCATCTCTGTATTTTCCTTTTCTTCCTCTCCCTGCAGCCCCAGAAGCTGAGAAACTTAACAAAAGAAAAGGCTGTCTAAACAAGCACATCAACCGCGAATTCTGTAATACTACCAAACACCAACAACAAAACACCTTTTGTGGTGCTAAACAACCACTCACGTTTGCCTTGGAAACGATAAATTCTGCTGTACCACACAAAACACAAGCAACACACACGTGCAGTAGATGCCGATTTAGAAGGACGAGCCTTCAGGATCTAACTATTGCAAACACATACCAACCCCTCTAAAGCTTCCACTTGCACAAAAAATACAATATAAAATATTACATCTGAAGAGGAATTACAGATAGTTGTATGTAACATGACAAATAACAAATAACAAATAACAAATAACAAATGTCTGGCTGATTTATTGTTTCACCATTTTGAACTATTGCCACCGTTCCATCAGAACACCACTTGTACCTGTTTTCTCTTTTTTACTTAAAAGTCTCGTTCATACGCTTTGTTTTCATAGTACAACGCGTTTCCCCATATATTTATATTTCCAATTCTTACTATCCAGAAGGGGGAAACCCCCGAAAACCGAGAACCTTATAAATAAGAAACTAAAATAAACAAAAAGATAAAAGGAGAATCTTTGATGCCGTCTTATCATGACCCGGAAACCGACTCCGCCAGTTTTCCTATTTTCTCAACCAGATAAGGGGAAAGAGTCTTGACCGGTTTCCTCACCTTCTCCGGTCGGAAATTAAACCCGAATGTATCTGAAACCTCCTCGGAGCTCCACCCTGCTTTTCTTAGCGAATCCGAGAACCGATCAACTTTCAAGAGCAAGGCATCAAGAACCGCTTGGTTGTCCAACAATATCATCTCGCCTTCGAAAAACCCCGAAGCAGAAACATGGACTATTTCGGTTATGTCGGATTCGCTCCACCCGCCTTTTCTCAAAACTGACCCAATTTGTTCCACATATCCATCCACCCATTTTGGCGTCCCGGACTTCTGCGGCATATCGAAAAATCGCTCCGGTGAGGACGATCCCGACGACGAAGATGCTGAACTTCTTTTCCGCCGATCCACGGCGGCGTCGCTCCAGAACTCAACCCACCTTGGTGTCCTCGCTCCGGAAATCAAACTCGCGTCCAAACTTCTCCGCGAAATGTTCACTGATAAACCAGCCACTTTTTCGCCCGCAGACTTCTGCTTCTTCAAAATCACCGGCTTCGACTCAGAGCACCGAAACAGAGACTCTCGGTCAAAGAAATCGGATAGATCCAACCCGCAGCAGAAGAGTCGATTTTCATCGACGAAAAATATCGGGTTACCTGCCAGTGCCGGGTGACAAGGAATATAACAATGGTTAAAGATAGGGATCAATAGAGGAGCTTTTTTCAGTGCATTTCTCGCGACCCGCAATGCCTTCTCCGGTTCAGACGGTCTCGGCCCCCATGACTTGGACCATACGGCATTTCGGGCTATTTGGAAGGAAATAGCAGCGATAGGTAAGTCAAGGGAGGCGCGTAGGTGGAGGCGGGCACCTGTAGAGCGCCAATCGGGGAAACCAGCTCCAACGGGGAGTCCAGCGGACAGGACGGCGCGGAGATCAGGAGGGAAAGCGAAGCCAAACTCAGCTTCCGCACGGGCGAACTCGGTGTCGGATAACCCGGGTTGGACTTGGATGCCCGAGCAACGCAGATGATTCATGACTTTGTCGGCAAGCGAAGAGAAGCACTGGAGGCCGTTACGGACCGGGAGGGGAGTGGTGGGTGAGGGAGCGGCGGCTCGAGCGGATAAACGACGTAGACCAGCTATATGAGCCGGGTTCAGACCAGTCATTCTCCGGTCGACGTCGACCATTGCGGGCCTGGGTTGTGGTCACAGACTAATCACAGGTAAGTAACAAAACCAAACTTTTTGTTGCTGATTGGTTTTGTCTTCAACTCTATCGGTGAAAGGAAAGTGGAGATAAAAGTATCAAGATGTACAATTTGTTAGCTTGGAGGTGAGAGTTGTGAGTGCTCAAAGGGTGATAAATGTCTGGGAGCTGGAAAAGTGGAAGCCTGAAAGGCTACAGGAAATGGTGCACAACTTCTCTTTCCCTTGAAGAAGGGAGAGACACAAGCTGAAGAGAGCAGAGAAAGAACTTGCCTTTCTAAAGGCAGTTGGGTATTTATAACCGAGGAACCGTGGAACCCACTTTGAGACTTTTGTTATTTTACTCCTTACAGAACTGCAGCATTCTCAGAGTGTTATAAAAATATATAAAATATTATTTTTTAATATAATCAATCAAATAAATTTTGTGTTTCAAGAGTTTTTAAAATTATAAGATAAATATGTTATCATATTTTAATCAAGTAATGTTAAATCAGATATTTTGTTAATTTGATATCCAATCAACCGAACAAATCTCATATACATATTTTATATTAAAATTTTAATTACAAACATTCCTGTTGAGACCAACACTTAGTGGTGTGTATTAACTCGGTTGAGTCTCAAAAGGAAACAAAAGAAGGTTGAGCGGCCATATTCACACTTGAAAAGCTCCTTCAAGTTGCCTGCCAACCGACCCCTGTGATTGAAATTGTGGTCAAGTGAGAAGGACAGGGGAGCAACGGCTCCTGAAAGAGGAAAAAGACATGGTAATTGGCGGATGATGGTGTCGGAGAGGTGTCAGTCTCGACGGGAATTTAGCGATTAATCACCTGGTTTGCTGTAAAAAATCCTCTACCCTGATGGGTTTTTTACTATGAGCTTTTGCTTAATGTATGAACAATCTGTGGCCCATGTTAAATCATGCGTTTGTGACAGCTGAGAGCCTGAGATAAAGCTAAGCACACAATCATAATGACACCTTGTTGCATGCTAACGTTAACCACTTTTTTTTGTATTTCTCTTTGTTTAAGAAACGTGGGAGCAGTTCAGGGTGGATGCTAATCATTGGTTGCCCCTCGGCTCCTCTCAACTAGATCGACAGGAATCTGATCATTTTCATCTCTATGCATTGTGGGGGCTAAGAGCGCTTCGTCTCGGTAAAAGATTTGTCTGAAAGAGTAATAAGGCAAATCCTAAAAATTAATTAGTATTAATTAATATTTAATTTATTTCATTCGCATAGAAGATTTTTCTTGATTGCGAAAATCTTCTCAAGATTCTATTTAAATGTAAACATATTTTGATTCACTTCTTTTATCAAAAAGTATTTTAATTAATAAAAATTATTAGAGTATAATATTATTATTCATCAAATTTTGTCTAATGATTAAAATTTTTAACGTAAGGTATAGTTATTTGATATGAGACTAAAATAAATATGACAGGAATTAAAAATTTGAAAAAATAGTAAATGAGGACAATATCTTGATTTTTTAAAAATCCCAGACTAGGTTTTTAAATCCCAACGATTGTGTTTTAACTCAAGTATCTCTTAATCCTAAATTTTTAAAATAATTAAAAATGTCATTGAGTGGGGCGATTTAAGAGGGTGGGTGAGTGAGAATAAAATCCATAACATAAAAATTATTTTCAAAAATATCTTATTTGTGGAGTCATATAAAACTTTTTTTAAAAAATTATTTGTGGATTTTTCAGAAAGTAACTTATGTTACTCATTATTCAACTAACGTGAGGATATAAAAATATATAAAATGTAAAATTCCGTTAAAATAGTTCACAAATCATAAAACCATCTGTGAAATTCCATCAAACTAATTCACAATTTATAAAGCACAACAGTAAAAGTAATTATTACGACATACGAATTAAATATATAATAAATAAGGTAAAAAAAGAAGACGAAAATACACTAATTATACGGGACAATATTGTGGTCTCTAAAGATTATTATGCTAAACATCTCCTATTCCACCTCCTGGGCGATTCTCGAGGATGGTAGAGCAATATGTGAGTATTTTCATATATGTCAAGTTTAGCTGCCAGAAAAAGACAAGACTAAAGATTATGTTTTGGAATAGGTATGATTAATATATGATATTCAATATTTAGTATAATTTAGATTAATTTTATAATCGCATAATGCTTAATTTAAGGAGTTATGCTAGCTCAACTACACCGGCTATGTATTAGCCAAGTCAAAGACTTATCCCTCTTCTTAATCCATGACTTGGTTTTTGGATTTTGGAATCGAGATCGAATTTGTTTCTTCCGAAGGCTAACACCATATTTGTTTTTGTCCTAATCCTAAATATATCATTCCACAATCACATCAAATATTAGGAGATGCTCTGTCTTTGCCTTTCTTCTTTGGTTTTTTGTCCAGACATCTACATCAAAGAACAAGTCTCATTAATCAGATAAGTTAATATAGTATTTAGTAAATTTGAATCCATCATCACCAGACTGGGATTTTGTTCTAACGACGTAATACATGTTTTAAAGCATCATTTTACACTCTGGTTTCAAACTTAACGGCTACCTTCCCACGTGGCATGAGCAGAAGAAAACACTGACTCCAATTTTAATTCCTCTAAGATTTCAAAAACTATCCCTAAAATATTATATTTAGAATAGACTGACTAGTTGGACAACTCTGATGTGTTTAAAAGAAGCTAACATGTGAGTTTGGCCTTGATTTTGGTCCCTTGATCAGTGAGAAGGGGAAATTGATTTTTTTTAGGGCTTCATCAATGCCTTAATTATCGTTGTCAGAGTGTGGATTGAATTGGTCAACTGCTGGCTGCTAGCTGCTAGCTAGCTTTTAAGGTGCTCCCCTGACATGACTTGTCCAAACAAATAAAATTTTATAATTTTTAATCAACATCACTTTAAGTATACACATATGTAAAAATTTTAAGGATATGTTTGTTTTGATTGTTCTGTACTAATCTTTACATGTTAGAATAAATATACTTTTAGAATTTTTTCATATTAATATACTTATATAGTGCTAAGAAAATATAAAAAATAATTATCTCGAGAAAGAACAAATCGGATATGGTGTTCCGGGACAGCCCTAAACTACCCGTCAAACTGCTAGGTTCTAAGGTTGATTCTTTTTCTTCATTAAAATAAAATAATAATAAAAGATTCGTTGCACTGCCGCCAAATACCAGTTAACCTATCAAGCAAGCAAGTCCGGCTAGGAAAGTAAATTATACATATACATTTATAAAATTGAACACTCCATTATGTAAATGTCCATCAAAACAAAGTGCTCTCCGTTTTGTTCATTAATGTCACCCGCTTCTAAGTACAAGTATGCATATTGGCTAAGATACATCTATTTTCCATAATACTCTACAATAGTTTTATTCTAACCTTTCATCAATTGCTAAAGATGAACAAAAGACTAATCATTTTCAGCTACGAATAGCTAGCTCTATTTGACTCTGCATTTGTTTTTATGTTAACACATGAATGGTAGTGCGTGTGATTGTGGAATCAAAGGTAGGATGATGCTATCTCACGAGTAAAAGCAGTAGGCGAGGTGAGGACCCACTGGTTCACTAGGAATTGACCAAAGTCTTAAGGGATAAAATTCGAGTGGTCACGATGGGCAACAATGCTTGCTTGTCCTGCAAATACCTTGCCAAACCTAATTTTATGTATGTAAAAGCCATTTCCTAGAGGAAATGCTTACTATTGCACAATTATCCGAATTGTAGGAACTTTAAACAAAATTAAATAATAAAAAATTAATTAATTTTTATTGATTTATTGACTTATTGATTTATTAATTTATTTTACAACTAATTCTGAGACAATTTTCACAATTATTTAATTTCATTTTAGTTTCAACAATTTTAAGTTTGATAATTCTATCACACCGAACATGCCCCAAGGATCTAGCTAAGGCAAAATCTATTAAAGAAACACTAAATATTGGCAAAGGATTTTCCAATGTGGGGTTAGGTATGTGGGGATTGTACATGGACAGATAAATTGATAAGATTGAAGATTTGATTAGATATGCAGGCTCGCAGCCAGCATGTCGCGCTCACTAACCAAATCAGATATGAGAGAAACTAGAAACGTTCAAGAGAGCTCAATTGATTGCGAGGTTTGACCAGTTTGTCACCTCCAACTAGCACAACAGCGACACCATATTCCCTTGCCCGTGGAATTCGTTTGCTCATCCTCACTGATTTGACATTCATTTGTTCTATCAATGCCATCCCAACCCTCAGAGAGAGAAAAATGAGTTTCATTTTATCCTTGAATAGACTAGAGAATCCGCTAGAGTACAAAACCCACATACACTTACGTGAATAGTAACATCATGGTGACGGTAGGGAGAGTGGGGAGGGAAGAATTCAAGTTTGGTTTATTAATTAAGACGAAGATCTAGCATGGGAGACACACTAGGACAAAAAGGAAGGATATAAGTTGCACTAATATAAACATATAAAAGAGGTGATTATGGTGATGGTAAAATATTGAATGATTTTGAAATGGTAAGCGTGCTCAAAGAATAAAATCATATTTCTACCCAAAAAGAAAAGAATAAAATCGTATTGTAGGGTATGGACCTAACCTACTCCCTCATATTTATATATAACGCTCTAGTGCCCAAGATATCGTATCTTGTAATCCTTAAATAAATCCAATAACCATACACCTTCCCATGTGCTAGCTTGCTCTGATACAGATTATATAAATCTTTTACCCTACTGAAAAATATATATTTGGCTCCTCTTTCGTAGAAATCATGAGTGAGAAAAGCCTAATTCAAGTGGACTAATAAAGTGGTGAATTAGTATTTTAATTGATTGCAATTCATGCCTGAAATTGATCATAACGCCCATAGATTACAAAAGAAAAGTGCTTCAACGAGCTATTGATTAATTGGTGCGAACCTTTCTACAAAGGCTTATATGTTTTGATGAAAAAGGTTTGTATTGTATAATTGCAGGTCAGTAGTGAGGATTTGGGTGATAAATGATTCCTTTCTAACTGTACTAATCTACACGAAGTGAATGAGATTCCATTAGTTTTTTTTTTAAGAAAATATTTTATTGAATAACTACACACTATTTTTTTTTTAAAAGGGTAAAGCAAAACAGTACACGTGCACCAAAGAGTTATACTAAATAATGTGGTTATGACTTATCTTATAATAAGCCGATTCTATTTTATTATTAACCATTATCTTACATAAAAGATTTCTAATTATTCAATACAAATATAAGATAAATTAGGTAATAAATGTACAAACCCACAAAAAAATAATGTAAGATAATTAATACTTTTTCAAAATTTTGTCTTTTAAGTACTAATATTATAACCAATGAACGGATGAATGTCTAGATAAGATATTAATTGATTTTTTTTACTTGATTAGTCTAGATAAGATAGTAGTTGATCTCTTTTAACTTAATCAAGTATCAAGTTTGAGTCTTAGAAATGCAATAACGCTAATTCTTAGTCAACATTCAAAAACGTATATAACCAACAAATAAATAATGGTTTAAATAGAAAATGATTGTGACTTTTAAATATTTAATCAATATTCATATTTTAAAAATATAAATAAAGATTAAATTAATCTTGTATGTATAAGAGGCATACCTAAAGATAGATGTTCAGTGTTGTCACAATCGAAATAGTGACGCAGCAACTTATTACTGGAGCCCTTTTGTGCTATGATGAGGCTTCATTTGGCACCCATTAAAGGATTATAAGTGATGTCAAATTAAAGGGGACATCTGTCCCCAAGTGTGGTATGAGCGATTTTTCAGATTTCTTCAGATTAGACACTATAGGCAAGTAAAGTTCACTTTCGAGGATATGAAGATAAGCATATCTCTTTCGTAAGTTGCGAAAAGGAAGCATGTGATAACGAGTAGGATGGACCAAAGCCAAGTTTTAGAAATTTCTTTTAAAGTGGGATTTGTTTTCGGAAAAGATCATGTACCTTGCTGGAGACGATACCAAAAGAGAGTGGAAAGTTCAAAAGGGATCGCATCAAACAAAGTTGAAAGGATTAGCAACTTGGATTCTTTGGCAGACATTTTAAAATTCTTTTTAGATGGTCATGAAGTAATGGAGTTGCAAATCTGGTTATTTTAAACCCATTAATTAATAAAGCACGATTGCCTCCTTTTGCGGCTAATTAAACTACGATTTGACTTTGCAATTTCGACCTCTACACTTCATGCCTATGATAATTTGGTTCGGAAAGCTTTTTAAGATTTTTTTTCTGGATTTATCAGAAAATTTAAATTTCTATTATATAAATCGTGGTGGTAAGTTAACAGATAGATGTATTTGAATGTTTATTTTTAACCAAATCGATACATTAAAATTTGGATACACAAGATCCACTATTGATTTTGCTTTACAGTCTTACTGAAAGATAATCCGTTTTTAACTTTTTACTAAAACGCTCTCTAAATCACTCTATCAATCTCTAATCATCATACTTATACTAAAAATATGAAAATCGAAACTTGATAACTTGTAAAACGTGTTTGTGTTTGTGTTTGTATACCTTGAGACATCCTGTTCTCTAGGAAGGCATGTGTTGGGAGATTTATATTCTTGCTAACATCCACATGTTCCTATATCGTTTATGAGGCATGCTCATCTCTTCTCGTTTTATTGCCAACTTTTTCTTTTGACTGTTTAAAGTTTAAACATGCATGGTTTGTGGATGGGAGAAGGAGAATTCCTCCCGCGGGGCCCGGAGCAAAGGGAAGTGATACAATATAGACCCATCAGTCTTGTTTTGTGAATGAACTGTGCAAAATTTTGGTAAATTTTGCTCTCTTTAAGACTGAAAAAAACTGCTGCAAGACATTAATTCACCTTAGCAATAGGTTTTGTGGTTAGGAGACAACTTCTAAACTTCGTATAACCCTTTTTAGACAACAAAAAATTGGTCTTTACGGCTAAAAATTGTCTAAAGTCTGGAGCAATATTGCTGCAGTTTTTAATGAAGAAAATGCCCCTGCACAGAAGGTTCTGTGCAGATCTGCAGTTAGATGGCAGCGAATTGGCGAAGGGAACAGAATAAGCTTTTGTTGAAATATTTGGTATGGGTAGGGTAGCTCTAAAAGCAATTTTTTCGAGGTTGTTCGGTTTGTCCCTTGACAAGGATTCTTCAGTGGCAGATATGAGAGTTTATCGAGATATCCTGGATAGTCTCTCCTGGCAACTGAAAACTGGAGTGAATTATTTATCAGAACAAGTTTGTCCCTCTTTGTCCTGCTTTGTCCTGCTTTAAGGTTTTCGTAAGACTGACCTTGTTTTTTAGCCGATTCTTGTAGCAGCTTATAGACGTTTTTGCAGCGTGATCATGCTATGTTTCGAGTGGGCGCTGTTTTCTGCCCCAACATGTAAAGTTATCTATGTGGATTGCAGAATTAATCTTTGCTCGAATTTCAATTGGTATTAAATGGTTCAGATGGATAAATTCCATTCTCATTAGGTATCAATACCTTATAAAATCATTTAGTAAACATCAAAAGTAACTCTTGATGTCAGTTTAAGATGGTTAGGCTGCTTATAAGACTCCGCTTGCAGATTGAAAACATAGATTCGTCCAGGAATGATTGCCCATCGTTTGCATTCCCAAAGTTTGTATGAAGTCTTTTACATTCTTTCTTCGACTCAATGGGCTACGCATACATTAGCACCTCTCAAAATAAGCAGTACAAGGAAAAAGACATCAGACTACGACTGTAGAACTGTGAGACACAAGAAAATAGAATTCTTCTAAAACCAACTACATATAAATCTATCATTTAGTCGATGGGGTTCAGGGTGACATCTACTTCAGATCATGGTAAGACCCAGCTAATTAGCCATTAATTCCAAGGGTAACATAATTGGCGCTTCAAAGGGCCATTTTGAGTGACAAAGCAAGGGCCACCTGGAGTGATATTCCAAGTACAATCACCGCAGGTTGTATCTCTTTTTGCATCGTAAATATCGAACCAATGGAACTGATTACCTTTCCATGCAAAGCTGCAGAAGAAAAGTGTACTTCCAAAAACATTGGGACAGAAGTGAAAGGAGAATGAACCTCTGTAAGGGAATGCATGCGTACCCAGGTCAGTATCTTTCGATTTGCAACGAATAGATAGGTAGACACCTGGTCCCAGATTGTTGGAAATATGAATATGCGCTTTACTTTTTAAGAAGCAACCATCACCCATTTCCAGAAACAACATGAACAACATTAACATTGCTGGTAGCATGACATTTTTTGTGAGAGCTATCATGGTGACATTCGAAGGAAGGAAACAGAATGTGTATATTATGAGATTGCTGACAGACAATTATGCTTTGGATTGATGAAACGGGCATTGCTTATAAAGACTAGTGAAATACATTAACCTAACCTCGTCTTTGGATTTCCAGATGAGGATATGTGTCTCTTGGAGTTTATTGATGTGTTATACTTTGTATGAAGTCAAAAGAAGCATTAAATTGTAAAAACAGTAAGCATGAACTTCAACTGTTTTAGTAACCTTATCGTAATGATGAATGTATCTTTCCATTATGCAGCCCAGATGATCTTTTTTCTGGCAATACGCGCTTTTACGGCCCAGAAATACAATGACTTTTGATTTTTACTTTTATTTACTACTAAATAAGCGTATGCAGAAAATAAAAAACGTGAATTGAAAAAAATAATTTATCTATTCATTTTTTTTAAAAAAAAATAAAAATCACTTCAGATTCACAAACAACATAAACAAAATCAGTTTTATATTTTAATTTAATATTTGCAAAATGCACGAAAAATTTACAAGCATTTTTTATATAATATAAAAAGTACTTTTATTATGTCCAAATAGGAAATACCTTGCAGTATTTAGATTTACTGTGCATCTGGCCCAATCACTGATTTACAGTGGAAGGCTAAGAGAAGGCCCAATAAGGAAATTGAAAAAGAAAAAGGCGGAAAAGGATGCTGGGCTGCCACTGATCTGCTATGCACGGCCTGAAGAAGGAGTGGGAAAGGAAATAAAAACAAAAGAAGCCCATGTTTGGAAATTCTCTTGTAGGCTTTACTAGGACTTGAGACTTGAGAGTCCTCAGTTAGGTCCGACAGGGAGGCTTTATTAGAACCTTTTGTGGATTATGGTCTATGAAATCTTTTTGCTTATTTGGTTTAGAAAAAATTAGTAGTCGTTTATTTTATTTTATTGAAATTAGAATTAGAAACAGAATAAATAAATAACTATAATTACAATAATTAATTTTAATTTGATTTATAATAAATTCAAATATTTAAAATTAATTTTTTTTCAGTTTTAAATAAATTGTTAAATTTGACAAAACTAAGCGTGGCCTACTCTTCTTAACTTGCCTAGGATAGCCATATCTTTCAGTGTCCGGTAGGTTCGGGAGGTATTATTACTCAGTTCTCAATAGCCTCTGTCATAATAAAATGAGATTCATTAGTTTATCCCAAGGATATGTCAGTGACATTTTTATTCCTTTTGGTGTACCATTTTGTACATGATTACGGAAGAGTTACGGAAGAGACTTTCTACCTTGTCTTTGGAATGCCATTTGATGTGGAAATTAAATGTCAGAATGAAAATTAAAATAAATGAAAAATATTAAATTGATTTTTTTATAATAAATTTTGTTTGATATTATGGAATTATATATCATATCATTTCTGAAATTATTTTTAATTCTAATTCCGCACACCCTGTTATGGGAGGCTCACGTCCATACAGCACCAACTCATGCGATGATTGCTGGGATGAAATCAGGATATAAGTTACATCAGTCTCGTATCCATGTACTGCATCAACCACTATAATACATTACATAATGTATTTGTCCTATGATGATAATACATTTACATATATTATTCGACTAATACACTATTGCAAATCTATCATACCAATGGTTGATGACTCCATCACTAGGATCTCGCCTGCTGGCGCTAGAGCTCAAATTAATAAATACATATGAGCACCTGCTAAATCGCTTTCCACAAGTTAGGTCGGCCGGAAAGAGGTTGCATCCAATCGTATATATGCATTCCTTGCATGTCAAAATGTGTTTCGTGCATGGATGTCATTCACATATCAGGTTGATTGTATTACCACTGTAAAATTTTAATACGAAATTTACTTGTTTATAAATATTTAATCAAAATTTGATAAAATTTTGATAAACCAAACCACGAGTGTATGTGTAAGGACCTATTCCCACAAACCGGGACTCTTACCCTTGTGAAATCCAGACTAGCTCAACACGTGGACTAATTAGAATCCCACAAGACTTTGTTGACTTTTCAAATATATTTCCCAAAATGTATTGCATTTAATTTATACAAATGGAGCATGTCCAATTAGAAAGTAACACCTAGCACTAATGGAGTAAACAAAACCAATAGAAAGTCTTTATCATTAAAAACAAAACTCAAATACAAAGGTGGGTCCACAGTTCACAAGGCCAAAATCAAAACCGGGCCTCAGGTCCATAATTCAGTATACGATGTCCAAAAACATAATGTGAGTCTAAAATGAAATCCAAAATGTCAAAACAAGTCCAAAAGGAAAAGTGCTAGAAAAATCGTGAAGGTATAATGTAGTGTAGATGTGATAGTCTAGCTATTAAGGCATCTGGAAACTCACATCTCAAATCGAATGTCTATGGCTCACAAAGTACTCCTGAAAGAGGAAAACAATAGCAAGGGATAAGATTACAAGAATCTCAGTAAGAGTCACAATATTATAAGCTCTATGGGGGAACAAGGGTGTATACAAAACAAATTATAAATTAATTAAATTTTAAAATATTTTATATCCGATGTAACTAAAGTGCACACACAGAGAACAACAATGCCATGCATTTGAGTTTAAAGCATAGTATAGAAAACTAGCCCAATAGGTTTATAACACAACAAATACAACTGAACATGGCCTACTATTGCTCGAAGGAAACTTATTGAGGTGGATATAAAAAACACTTCACAAGTAACCCCTGCTAAAGGAAAACCAGAAGCTCACTAGCTGTGATAGTTTTAATTTTGAAAATACATGTATACTTAATCCCTTACGGCCAATGTTATCCGAGACAAGGCAAAGAAACATAATACAAAATTGTACCTATTTTAATAATCATACTAATAAGCCTGCAAAACAAGTGTTAGAAAATATGTAACAATATCCATACTACTCCCAAATAGGTAAATAACTCTCCTCTAACTTTGAGATTCCATATACTCACCTTGCATTGACTAAGCGAATGCAACTACATGTTGGATACTAAACTCATATATAAGTAGAATTTAAAAATACATTTATAAAACCATTGTACGTTTATAAAACCAATATATGTTTATAAAACCACTATACATTTACAAAATAGTAGTACGTTTACAAAATAGTGATACGTGCAATGTAAAACAAACATCCTCAAGAATACCCAAGCAAAAACTCAGCTTACCAGACTTAACCTCACATAAAAGTATACGTACCAGGCATAAAAACTCACCTATCAAACATAAAGTTGACTTATCGGATATTTAACACATTTACCGAATACAAATCTCACTGACTATCGCTCAGAAACATAATTAGATAACCTCGAGAAAACTAACCGATCCAAAACGAGAAGAAAAAACAGACCGATCAGATAAATTTTGGTCTGATCGGATGGACCAACCAACCCGACCAGTCAGATGGACTCTTTTTTTATTTTTTTCCTCTCTCTCTTTTGTGTCTCTTTTCTCTCTTCTTTTTCACTCGCACCACCATGCTCAAGATCAAACCCTTCCTTGAAATTCACAAAATATGTCTCACGTTATACCCTAAAACTCAAGTTCAGAATTCATCACTCACTTGTGATATTAATCACACAGCAAACGCAGGATAAAACTAAAGATTACCCAAGAAAACACAATAAAGATAACAGTTGATCCTAAAATGAGACTCATGCAATACACAGGGTATAACTCTCCATTCAAAACTACACAACCAATTTTTAATTAAAAAGAGAAAAGTCCGATCAAACCGATGATACAACAACTCCCACATGCGATGATGAAATAGTGGCGATGCCCTTCCCTTTGTCGTATGAACCTGATCCGCCTATAAATGCACATACATACTGTGAGGAAATGAACAACAGATAAAATAGAAAATCAAATAGAAAAGGGACTCTCTATGACCCCTCAAATTCCTCACAGATACGTCGGAACACACTAGGACACTTACCTTAAAAAATCCCAACAAAACGATTAAATTGATGAACGCCTGGACAAATGAATGTAGTGGAAACCAACTGGATAAGAAAGACAAGAGAATGAGGAATAGAAACAGGGGATACATAATTGAAATAGCAAAAAGAGGGAAGAAGGAATCAATGGATGTACGCGGCGTGATGAACGAACGAAAGAAAAAGGATGGATGTCGGCACTCCAAATAGGAAAGAAATGAAGCAGGGTTGTCTTAAAGAAAACAAGAAAGATGGGGTGGCATGGAAAACAAGAAAGAACATAGGGGGTTTGTTTGGGAGGATATAGGAAAGAAAATAAAGGCATAAAGGAATGAACGCAGGAACTAATGAGCGGCTGATGGCTTTTTGACAGCTAACATATGCTTAAATAGCTAGGGTCACGAAAACCTAATGACCTTGCTCAAAAAAATAAACATAGCCTGGAAAAATGACTGAATGGGCCTAGGATGGGATAACTGACCCAAATACAAAAGAGTCGGCCTAAAGGCCAACGAAACAACCTGAAAGCCCATGGCTACTCAAAACGATCTTAAAAACATAATCGAGTCTATTAAGGGGAAAATGATAATTTTTACTATCTTGATTTCTGACTCAGTCAATAAGTCAAACACACACGTGGATCACTAAAATGATGCTGACTAGATGGACACAAGAGCGAGGTTCTATAGTATGGGTTAATGGGGAATGGGTGTGGACTCTCAATTAGCATAGAAGTTTATTTATTTAGCTTGGGACAATGTGGTGAATGGTTATACACTAAAAGCATGTAATTTTACTCTTGAAGCTTCTGTCGACTCCAATCAATAAATATTCCAAATGTTTGGGTTTAGAGTGCTCTATTGAAATTGAGTTTTCTATTTTAGGTGGGTTGTCACTGTAGTTTGTCTTCCCTTTCCAAATTAGCTTGGTTGGGAATTATTCCGAATCACAAAGCCTTTTGTGGATTAGTAGTTGAAGATTCTGATCATATCTTAATCAATTGCAATGAATTTTGGAAAATCTGGAGTGCAATTGTTGGTTGAAGGTGATTTGCATGGGTTATGCCAAGATTATTGGTATATTTGGTAGCTTAGTCAAGTGGGTTTTGTTTGGTGAAGAAGTAACAAAAAGCCTATTTCTCTTTTCTTTTCTACACTTGGAATATCTAGATAAATCAAAGCAGTCTACTTAACAAACATTTTTCTACAGAATCTAAGTAGATATAAAACTCAAACTTTGTGGTGGTTGAAACACAACCAAAAAGAAGTGTATAGCCCCACTCAAAACAAGTGATTGTTGTCATCTTACTAAGTCATTTCGATTTGTTTGTTTGTTTGTTGGTTGGTTTTGGAGAGTATTTTGTCACGCCTTCAAAAGTTAGCCCACATAAGCAGTCTATATGCTGAATCAGGCCACACGGTCTAGCCCATACTTCATAGATTAAAATAAATAATAGGATAATGTTAGAGTTTATATGTTAGGATTAGTGTTCTATTAAACCTTATCCACAATAAGGTTTATCAGTAGGGAGAGAGTTAGGATAAGGTTTTATCTTATAGAGATTAAGTCTATCTGTTAACTAGTATATAAGGGACGATATTCGTTTTGTTTCTATTCGTTCAAGAACTAATATTCAAAGTCGAATATTATTAAAGGAGTCTTCTCCCATGATTTTATGTTTCCTTTAGTAATTATGAGTTTGAGAGGCTGATTTAACCAATTAGCGAGTAATTAACTAAGTGTTGCATAAGGCTTGGTTCAGAAATCCCAAGCTCAGGATAGTTGGTACCGAAGTGCAAATTTTATAGGGAGATTGTATAGAAGATGACTTTACAAAGTCCTCAACTCTCTGCAATAGAAGACAGCATTAGTCGATCTCTAGAGAGGTAGCTGTAAAAAAGTCGCAAAGATCCATCCAAAGCCCTTGATCATGTGTCCGCCCTTGAGGGAATGTTATCTATTATATGGAAGAATATGGATGGTGTTTACCAAGTCATGGAGAAGGAAACCGAGGAACTAATGGACCTAAAGGATCAGTTTAACTCCACCATTAACGATGTAGTGTCTTCCACAAGGTGAGACTTAAAGGAGCATCATACAGAACTTATGCGACAAATTCAAGACTTATGTAACAACTTTTTTGCCAAGATTTAGTCAATAAAGGACGAGATGAGAGAGATCTATGGAGATTTGACCCTTTGCAAACTCGTAGTTACGCAAGAACAATGGTGACGAGAACAACCAAAGAAGTCGATGTTCTCAAACCATCAACATACACAGGAATGAGAAGTGCCAAAGAGTTGGACAACTTCTTTTTCAACATGAAGCAGTACTTTGACGGTGTCAACGTACGTGAGGATGCTCAAAAGGTGAAGATGGCAGTGCGCTACTTCATTGATTCCGATTTATTGTAGTGGAGACAAAAGTGTTTGGAAAACCAGATGAAATTACAGAGTTTGGATCGTGGACTGAATTCAAGCAAGAGGTGAAGAATCAGTTCCACTCTCAAAATGCTCAATAAGAAGCGAGAGCAAAGCTGCAATGACTCAAACATATCAATTCCACAAAAAGTTACGTAAAGAAATTTCAAGAAATTTTGCTTGAAATTCCTAACTTTCCTGCAATAGAAGCTCTCTTTGCTTTCACCGATAGACTCCAACAATGGGCAAGAATCAAATTGGAGAGGCGATATGTACAAAATTTATTTTTGGCTTAAGCAGTGGCTGAATCCCTTGGTGAACTATGAAGAGGAGATTCAAAGCCTATTGAACAAGACAAGATGATTGAGTACGAGACAACTGAGTCGTCGACTATGTACGAGGCGACACCCCTTCTGTTTCTATCCGTTCAGGAATTATTATTCAGCGTCAAATATTACTATGGGAGTCTTTTCTCACTATTTCCCTCTTTTATTTCATTATAATGAGTTTGAGAGGCTGACTTAGCCAATTAGAGGAGTAATTGACTAAGTGCCGCACGTGGCTTATTTCATAATTCCCAAGTTCGTGATAATTTACTATAGACTTTTTGTTGTTAGCTATTGCTAAATACTCTCCTCTTTTATTTTGGTATATCCTTAATCTTAATCTCATCGATCATTCCAAAAAAAATCAAAATTTTTATCAATTTATTATTGACTTGTTTTCGAGAATGTATCATAATACATATTAGAATCTAATCAATTTCATATGATAAGTTTTCCTTGACCGTTGACATAAACATGCATAGAGAAATTTTTTTTTTTAGCTTTGTCCAACTAGTTTTGTTTCCCACTCATTGGAGGTTGTTTGTCGACGTTATTTGAGTAGCGGGAATGAATTTTGTTTAAAAATTTTGAAAGTTTACCTTGCTTTCATTTTGTTATATACATCTGTGAGCTGCTATGGGATTTTTGCTTATGTGTCATTTTTTTCTACATTTGTATCTGACTCAGAAGCATCAAAAGTTTAAATTATAACTTATTTTATTGTTTTGCACTCTACTTATGTTCGACAGACTGGTAGGAGATCCTCCAAATAAAATATCTCGATGTTGTTAGATATCAACTAGCATATAAATTGGATAGTTATATGTGGACAATTACTATAATTACTTAATACTATAATTAGATATAAGCATATAAAAAATAAATATTTTTTAATTTCTTTATACTATAATTACGTTGTGAAATTGAAACATCAATAACTATATCCCTCCCTCGAAGGTGGCCTGAGGAATGGGCGTTGGAGAATAGAAATTGTTCCTTTTCATTATCTTGTAATAGTGTGTTTATACTTTGGTTCAATATGATTTATGCCTGGATTTGGATTAGACTAATTCTAGTTCACCATGTTTTGGTTTTGAGTTCAAAAAATTAAGTTTGGCTGGAGGATAAAATTTTACTGAGAGTTGGTGTGTTTATCATTTATGTATTTATGTTGACTAAAATAATTGATGAGCTCGAATAGTGCGTCCTCACCAGATAGATTGAGTGTCAAGCTGAATTATTTATATGGATTATCACGGTTAAAATCCACGTGATGAAGTTTTTATAGTTGCTGGATGATGATACATTCCCGTTCGTACACCCATAGGCCAAGCATTCCATGTATGGATTGCCACGCTTACAATCCACGTTTAGAATCCACGTATTTAAGTTGATTTAACAATAATTAAAAAATAAAATTATCTGTATACAAGTTAAAATTATTGGTGTAAGACACAAATAAAGATCAAACATTGGAATGGGTGATGTCACCACCAATAGTAAACCCACATTTGGAATTTCAGGTAAACAAACAGGGCCCCTGTAAGTGCTTCCATAGAATACCGATAAGTAAAAAAAATTTGTTCAAAGAAATTGTATTCAATTTTAAAACGCCAATTAACAAGCTGCGTATAAACTAATAAAAAGTAGGATTCTTAAACATATGTAATAACAATTATAATGTATAAGATATGAACAAAGTTTTAATAAAATATATATCTCTCATTTTGTAAATTATAATAATGATAATTTTGTAATATTTAGCTGCTCGTCAATCAAATTTTGTAATATTTATAAAAATATATTTTAAATAATAATATTAAAAAATTATTGTAAGTATAAAAATTTAATATTTACTGATAATTAACTCATTTATCTTTAATATATAAATTTATAATTTTAAAAACATAAATTATTTTAATTTAAAAGAATTATTTTCAGCTGGTATAAATAAAAAAGTAAAAATATAATTAAATAATATTAATATATATTTAATTTATTATTCATTAATTTAATAATATCAAAAAACCTGAAAAATATTTTAAAATAAATTTTAAACAAAATAATAATAAATAAATAAATTTAATTTTAATATTTTTCTATCTTAATATATTTTTTATTTGAGAGTTAAAATTATAAAAATAAATAAAAAATATATATAGATCTTGATGCATAGAGAAAATTTTTAATTTAATATAAAAAGACAAAAATAAAATAAAATCAAATAATAAAAGGAAAAAAATATTATCAAGATAAAATATATTTTTATTTTATATATCATGATATCAGACATGATATATGATGACTGATATGAGATTATAAATTTACATTAATAATAAATAATATATATTAATAAAAATAATTTATTATATATAATTATAATTTATTTTATAATTTTTATTATATATATGTAAGTAATTTATATATATATATATATATAGAGAGAGAGAAAGAGAGATAGACAGATCAAACATTATGACTCGAATCCAAAAATTTTACGCGATAATTACCATAGACCCATTATATATATTGTCATAACACATGACAATGAATATAATAAACTTACAAAACTAGTGATACGAAATTAAAGCAAAGAAGACTCAACATCGTCCGGGTGATATTGTAAAATAGTCAGATTTATTATTTTCCAAGAATAGATTTTAGACAAAAACTTGATCATTGTTAAATAAATTAGGGAAAAAATGCTATTAATATGACAATCCTCAAAAATTACCTCGATTATAATTCTTCAATTGTCGATCAATTCCCAATATGCCTGGGAGAGAGAGCTCATATTCCTTATGTATTATTCTTGTATTCATATGCCAAAGTCTAGCAGAAACCTGACAGATGAGCAGACGAGAAAATATATATAGCAAAAACAAATGCAATCATTTAACGATAACATAAGCATGCTGGCACTCAATAAAACACTTGCATACTCATCAAGGCAATCAACACGGTCACAGTCATAGTATAATGCAACAAGTAATAACTCAGGCAATTAGGACCTTGGCTAGGTTGACAATGTCTTTCAGTCCTTCCGGCACCAGGAATAGGACTGGGATATACTAGTGACAATTCTATATGCAACTCCTTATATGTCTTTTGTTGTTATCTCGTATGCTAAACTCGATCTGTCACACCCCGAACTCCAAATTTTAAGCACGATAACCTGTTGTAGGCCCACTATATACATTATATTCATCATAATGTACATACTGAGCCTACAAGGCTAAAATTTAATAATTGATAACGGAAAAGAGTCATTAAAAATTACAGTGGTGTTTTAATGTACAATAGTGTTGTTCGGGTAGCACTTGCCTCTCTTATTGATTCGTTACACCATTTACATTTTAGACACAACATACATCTGCATCCCAACTCAAACATGCAAACCGTATGCACAGGCAGACATTATACAAAACTCAAATAAGAACAAGCACTACTCACACTCACCATTATCATTTGATATTATATACTACTAACCATAATATCAGATGGGATTTGAACTGTCAGACAAGATGTCTACGAGATCCTGCATGTAAGGATCCAAACCCAACCTATAAAGACCCTTATCACCGCAAAACCCAAACAAGCCCTCCCAAGGACTCATCCAAATCTCGCAAGGCTCCATTCTCACTAGTTATCAATTTTATTAATCAATTAAGATGCTTTAAAGGTTGGAGCATGTAATTCATTAGTTAATACTATGGCATATTACGAAGTGAATAAAAATATCAGTGGAAGGCTTTCATAAATGTAAAAAATCGGTGGAATCATAACACATAAGTCCCGAAGGAGTCTCAAGCTCTAACATTTGTTCGTTGTAAGTTTTGCAAATAAGAGGGGAAGGAACAAAAGTCAGAAACCAGAAAGTAAGTCCAAGCATGTATGCATATGTAGGGAATTGCACAGTCAAAAATCAGCAAGAAAGTGCAATGCGAATGTGATGCAAATCTTCTCGTCGTGCAGCCTTGATCTCATACCCTAGTGCTGCCAATAGAACATGTACCTAAGCCTAAAAAAGGGGGAAAAAAATAATGAGATGAGATTATAAGAATCTCAGTAGGATTACAACATCATAAGATTTGCAGAAACCCAATCAAACATCTCCCAGACAACATAGATAGATCGTATATACTAGCAATAGGCTCAAACAATCAACAAGCAAACACATAAGCATAGGTAGGGCCGAATATAATGAAGTAAGAGATGGACTCAAAACACTTCGTAGGCAGTCATCACAAGACTGATTCTGAAGCACACAAGAAGCTTATATCACTATCTGATTTCTAAACCGAATGACTCATCCCCATCTGCCTTTGTATTCCAAGACTATGCTGCAAAAGTAGAAAAACAGTTAGCAAACAAACTCATAGCAAGTTTTTTCTATCTTGCCACACAAGGACAAGGCATCCGAGCCACACAAGGATAAGGGAATCCGAGCCATATAGGGACTGGGCATCCTGCCACACAAGGACTAGGCATCCAACAAGCTTTTACTGGGGATTGCCACCCATAAACCTCCCAATATGGTAAGTACCTCTCCTCTCACTAGGAGCATCGATCACTTACCCCAAATGGCCACCGGAATGAGGATCCTGACATATGTACAAATACAAGCAAACACAAGCAAGTATAAGGCATAACAACAAAATAGGGTATCCTCAAACAAGTCGTAAGACAATATATAAACCAATATCATATGACCAAACCGAATAAAGGCAATGAATCCTTAATCATAGGTTCCAAAATCACCTAAGGAACTATCAATAAATCCTCAAGTATATACAACTAATCCTTAAGCATATACAACTAATCCGCAAGCATACATAGGCTTAGCAATCAAACCAACATTAGTAAACAAGTAAAAGGATTTTCGGAGAAATCGATGAGGTCTAGATCCTACCTCTCACTTGTCTGAACAAGTAGCTAGTCCTTTGTCTTTGTCACTAGGATCAGAAATACCTAACCAAACATAAGACAAAGACAACATAATACTAAGCATGCAATATCAAATCAAAAATCCAAAGGACATCCTACAGTCCCTTACCGATTTTACTCACCAAACCCTACCAAAAATCAATGATCTGATGCAGTTGTAATCTCCCCTTGAATGTCTGATCTGATGGCCAAGAACTCAATAAGATCAACCTGATTATTCAATCTCATTCAAGTACAAATTTCGGCACACTCAGGGTATTAGGGAAGGAATTGCCAATTTCAACATATATGAAGATATAGGTTGCAATTTCATAATAATAAAAGAGGAATAGGTGCCAGATACTCATACAAATAAGAGGAACAAGATTCAGAAGCATCTAATTTTTATCTGAGGCCCATTCCACTGACAATGTTAGGTCGTTAAGTGATGATAGCTCCACCTAATAGATACCTATAACCTGCAAGGAAAGGTTAATTAATGCACATTCATTAAAAATTTATCCCTGTCCAACCTTATTCCTTATAAATAGGTCTGGTGTCTTCACGTCTCGTTACCAAACCCATAGAGCTCTCAAGGGTAGTATAGGTTACCATATACCAACACATGCTGCATGTATACTGTTATTTGAAGACACATGACATGATACGACAAACAAATACAATAGTAACACAAATATACACAATCGGGTTATGAGTTTATTGATCCTAAAAATTCAAATTATGAATGTGAGGTTTCATAATTTAGCGGGTTGGGTCTTAATCTCAATAACCTGAAAAATTGTGGATTGGTAAGCCCATAACCCATGAGCCAAGGTTATAAAAAGTTATAGATGCCGTAGAAATGGATAAATATGAATCATAGATGGGTGAATGCTGAAATTGATACTCATCGAGTGTTGACGTAAATGTATGGCTCAATAAAAGGCGACTTAGATATCGTGTCTATACTCCGATCTTTTAAGTAATTTAGGCTCGTAGGTGTATTTCTTGAACATTTGACACCTCTAAAAGGATCTCGGATTGTGTATTTCTTGGAACTTGCTATCAGGTGGTGATTTCATCTTTTCAAACCTTGATACCTGTCGATCTTGAAATCTGAGTCATTTGATGGCTAAAACTCTAGAGTCTACCTTTTGAGACTCATAAGAAGTAATATACGTTATAAGAAATGAAATCGAACTGTTAGATTATTCAAAAGAATAATTATGTGATACTTTAAAATTTTCATATCCATATGATTATGTCTATAAGTGATATAAAAATAAAAACAGTATGGTACAAAAATAATTATGATGGTTTAGAACCGTAAACAGATTCTTAGATTGAATATTGATGTTTACAAATTTTTGAAGAATTTTTGGAATAGTATTTATAATTACTAGTATTTTTTTAATAATTACAATAGGATATCTTAATTTTTAGTAAATTTTGTAAATAAAAAATATAATTTTCAAAATAATTAAATTTTACTGTTCATAAAGAGTTTATAGAATTTTTCAGAGTACTTTTCTGATTTATATACGATTTTCTATGAATTTATAAAGATTTAACAAATTAAAAAGAAAATAATATCATAATATTATTATTTAAAAAAAAAAGAGAAAAGAAATTAAATATGCAGAAGGTCAAAACATCTGCATATTCCGGGGTGAAATATTAAATCTCGGTAACTTCCGGGATGGATAACGAACTTCGAACTATGCGCCTTCGATAGAATAAGGTTACGAATATCAGTATCTTGTGAAACACATACCAGGTTTCTGAAGACAAGCACTTCGTCATCTCGTATTTTGAAATCATGAACTATGACATCAACACCATCAGAAAGTTACTTCCGAATTTCAATTAGTTTTGGATCCTCTAATTGTTGATTCCGGATTTCCTCAATCAAGGTAGGTGTGACTTCTATTCGGATCCTCTAATTGCTGATTACATGCCTATGTTGCTGGATTTGAGGACTAATCGTGTGCATTTTGGCACTGATTATTCTGGTTCATAGTTAGCACGAATCGAAGTCACACCTACCTTGATTGAGGAAATCCGGAATCAGCAATTAGAGGATCCGAAACTAATTGAAATTCGGAAGCAACTTTCTGATGATGTTGATGCCATAGTTCGTGATTTCAGAATATGAGATGACGAAGTGCTCGTCTTCAGAATCCGGGTATGTGTTCCACAAGATACTGATATTCGTAACCTTATTCTTTCGGAGGCGCATAGTTCAAAGTTTGTTATCCATCCCGGAAGCACTAAGATGTATCGAGATTTAATATTTGTGCCAAGATATATTGTGCCTCAAGATTTAATAATTGAGTTCCTTGTAATACATTTAATATTTGTGCCATCACAGGATCGATGACTGGTGCAACTGGTGGCTCAAGTTGATTTTCGGGCTCAGCTTGCCCTTACTACTCAATTTGTGCATTCGGCTCCTCTTGCTCAACAGGTTGTTGTTCGGCCTGAATCTCATTCCTACCCCGTCGATCCCTCGTAGTGTTCAACCTTGCCATACTATTTAAGCATACGATTGTTACTTACACATAACTAAATACGATATTAGGAAAAGAAGTGGTACCTGGTGGAGAGGCATGCACCGGACGATACGCATATGCTGGAAAATAATATATAAATTTTCGGATATCACATGCACACATGCAAAGGTATTCTCGGCAATTACATCAACACTCATATATACTCTCAGAAATCATCATCAAACATCAAGCAAGCATGGATTCACACAACTTCCATATTCGGCATTACACACCAGCAATCACATACATATACATTCAGCAATCACATACATATTCATTCAGCAATACAGGAGTCAAATAGGGACACTCGACAACATGCATAAATCAACACACACATTCTCAACATTGATAAGAAACACAGCAAACACTCACCGAAACATATCATGGCATATTAGGCATTAGAACATACACGAACAAACATCACATCAAATTATCATTCTCATCATTTAAATCTTACAAATCATTCCCATTTTAGCATTAGTTCACTTTCGGTATTAGCCCCTAACTGAGTGAGTGTGTGCGCATGTCCTTACCTACAAACACCAAAAAAACAAATAGGTTAGCATATAACAAATTATTTTCCCTAAACCATGCTCCGCTACCAAACCTGTAACGACCCCAATTCCTACCTATTAATATTTTCTCTGATTAAGGTCATTACCGCTGTGAAACCCAAACAAGCCCAAAGACACCTAGGACCTATCTGAATCCCACCAGGCTTACTCACTAAGTTTTCGACTTTTAGCATGTTCATTCTACATGTTTAATAACAGTTGGAGCGTGATATTGGACAATCATTCTGGTATCATACGGAGTGAGTAAAAATATCAGCGAAAATCTTTAAATTAAATCACTGGATTCATAACACACAAGTCCCGTAAGGATCCAAATAACCAGCAAGAATTCCTCCAACATAGTCGAAAATAACAAGCAAAGGAGTAATCTTAAAATAAACCAAAAAGTAGTCCAATTTTTTATTCAAGTTATATGTGCAAGTAATCAAGGAACCGATATGCAAAAGTGATGTGATATTGCCCCGCCGTACATCCTTGATCTCACACATTGGTACCACGAGTAGTGAATATACCTAAGCCTGAAAAAAATGGTGAAAATAACGGAATGAGATTACAAGAATCTCAGTAGGGTCACAACATCATAAGATCTGCAGAAACCATAAACACAAATCTCCCGAACAACATCTGATCATTCCTAAGCAACTAAAGGGATTCATGCAATTCAAAGATTCAATCAAAAAGGGTAGGGCCGAATCTAAGGCTGAGAAGGACTACAAACACATCCAAAAAGTATCAGAAGTACACAGGCAGGCAGAACTCATCAGATTGTTCTCCGAAATGAAGAAGAAAAGGTCATCCCCTTCCACCTGTGTTGTCCAAGGCTTACTGCACGAAAGGTAATTGGTTAACACACAAGCTAATCAGCAAGCTTATTCATCTTGCCACACAAGGACAAGGGCATCCCAAACCACACAAGGATAAGGGCTTCCCAAACCACACAAGGATAAGGGGTTCCTGCCACACAAGGACAGGGCTTCTGGCCACACAATGACCAGACATCCAGCGAGCTCTTGTTGGGATTTTCCACCCATACGACTCTCATACCAGTAAGAACCTCCTCTCTCACTAGGAGCATCAGTGTTTATCCTGAATGACCACCGGAAAAGGATCCTGACACACAAACACGTACAAGCACACACAGGCAAGCACAAATCACAAAACCACAACAGGGTATTCTCAATTCTGTCAAATCACATTCAATATGTTCAATACACATTATATCACACATGCAAGCTAGGCACTCCTAACCTACCTTAAAGGATTCGGTATAGCCTAGAAATTCCTCAATTCAATCCGTAACTCTAGCATGTATTATTTAATATGAATACGCATACAGTTTCACAATCATAGGTACCGAAACCAATTAAGCAAACAACGAGGTCTCTGGAGAAACCGATGAGGCATAGATCGTACCTCTCTTATCTCTGAACAAGAAGCTATTCCTTTGCCCTTACTAGATACTTCCGAACCACCTAAGTCATCATTAGGCAAAGACAAAAAAAAAACAACTAAGCGTGCATACGCAATAATTAGTAAATACCCTATTTTCTTACCAATTTCACTCACCAAACCTATCAGAAACTAGTGATCAGATGAGGCATTTCTAGGCATAGATCGTACCTCTCTTTTCATAGGTGCCTCCCCCTTGGATGTGTGATGTGATAGTCAAAAACTTAACGATTCAACCTGATTTACCATCCCAATTAACTATGCAAAGTTCGGCACTAAGAGTAAGGCATAAGACAATTTTGGACCTCATGCATTCAAGGGTTGAAATCATAATTGTTCACTATGAATGGATTCTAAACAATCATATGAATAAGGGCAACAACATCAGAGATCAATCATAGGCAGAATTATACAAATCTTTAAACCTAATTCCGCCGTCGATTTTCAACTTATCTTTTGACAAAGAAATATGAATGTCCAAATAAGAAAACAAATATGGTTGGAAAGAGGATGAAGAGAGATTTCCAACAAGCTATTATTTCAGGAATCCGAAAAACGATGAAAGAGTTATGCTACATTGAAGTTCAAGAAGATTTTGGCAGTTCCACCGAGTTTCGACTTATCTTACAAGAAAGAAATACTAATCTCCTGATGAAAAACCAAAGATGGTTGGAAATAGTATAAAGAGAGATTTCCAACAAGCTATTATTTGCAAGAATCTGACTAACGATGAAAGAGTTATGCTGGTTTAAAGTTTCAGCGAATTTTAGCAGATATAGGGAGGTGTAAGGATTTTAGGCTATACGAGTTTTGTGTGTTTTCTATGAAAGATTTTTGTGGGGTTGACTTTCTATTTATAATGGATGGGTATGAAATTAAGATTACTACTTTAAAGGCTTTATTAAAGTAAGATAACTACCAGATTTAAATTCTATAACTATCCCCTTTTAATTTTAGGAATTTTAATTCCTAAGATGATTATCAACAAATTAAGAATCAAATTAAAGGGAATTAATACCATAAATAATTACCAAACATTTGTTACCAATTTCGGCCATCACACAACCTTTTCTTCAGGGGTAAAATAGTCTTTTCACCTACACTTGCTTTTGGACTTCTAGGACTCAAAATTCGGGGTCTCACAAGTATAGTGTATGAATATATCCTAGGATTGATCACCCCAGCATATCAGATTACTGGGTTTTACCTTAGAGTGCTATGTGTTCCCAAATTAGTAAGTGTTCAGATTACTGTGTGTGATTTTAAACCCAGGTACAGAATGAGAAAGAGATTATATTATCAACTTGCGATAAAGGTTGACTATATTAGCCATCTATAAGAATGGTTATCGATTATGCATCGAGATCTATAAGATCTTTGTTTATTTATGATATGTGTGATGTATGCTAACATTACTTGAGTGTGACCCTACTGATGGGGTTTTTCATTGTATGTTGTGATTTCGTGTGGCCTTGCTTTGCTGTGATTGGTCATTGATGCATTATTATGAATGGGTCTAAATGATCCTTGGTCATGATTTAGGATTTTGTGTTTGCCAAGTCGTTCAATTCAAAGAATACATAATCTTGTTTTAGTTTTAAATGAATTCATAAAGGAAAACATCCACTCATCTGGTTACCAAGCCAGTGCTTAATAGGTTTTCCTGAGTTAGAGCCAAAGGATCGGTTTTGCCCCAGATCGTAGAATCTCTTATTAAGTACGTGATACAAGGTATGGTTGAGGATTCAGATTGGCACTTATAGACTATATGCATATGAAATTTTGTGTGTGTATATATCATAAATTGGGATTCCATAATTTGTTAAGTATTAAATCATGATTTTGATTCATGTCTCGTATGGTATAAACTCCGCATGTTCGTGTGTTTCAATAGGTTTTCTTAGTTCTCGGGATTACTTCCGAGGCACATCATACACTTAAATACGAAAAATAAAACTTTAAACTAGTTTCGTTCTCGCCTTGTATGGTTATTTTATACTCTTAGGATGACCATCTAAGTTTGTACAATAGTTATACGACGGTTGTTATGTCTTGGTGAATTTCAGGGCATAACAACGTATGCATGTTTATATGATTTGAATCCTTATAAAGTCGAAAAATTTAATTTAAGGAAAATTTAAAATTTTTTATATATGCCCACACACACACCAACCACTTACAAGTTTATGGATTTTTTTCCTCGGGATCCAAAATCTCGGAGGAGTCTAAATTTGTTGATTCACTTCCACACCTGTTAAACAAAGGTCCACCTTAAAATTATTCACCTTCCATGTCATAATCCTTTATTTACTCTTTTCCAAGTCAAACCAATAGTCCTATATGTTAAACATCAATTCGACGAAATTTCCGACTCTTTGTATATATTTTTTTCTATTTTTTATCAACTGTCACAATTTAATTGACCTATCAAATGACATCAGATTTAATCAAAATTAATACCATAGGGTTTCTCTGAATTTCTAGTATTTTTTCTAATTTTTCCATACTTTTCTTTCATTTTTTCTATTTTTCCTCGATTTTTCCTGGTTTTCTGGTTTTTCTACTAATTTTTTTTTAAATTTCTGTTAATTTCCTCCGAACCTACACATGGTAGGACGGACGTGCGCTAGCACATACCCGAGCCTCTGAGATGCTGACACGTGGCTCGTCTAGAGCCTGTATGCCCCTAGTCTGATGACATGTCTTCCATCTATTCATTAAACTACAAGTCGTCCAATCGTAACTCAAGCTACATGTCGTTCATTCGGGAACCTAACTACATGTCACTGAGTTTCATCACTAAACGATCTGTCGTTCACAAAACCAAGTTACATGTCACACATTAGATGCTCGGGTGGGGTGTCATTTAGGGTTTCTTCGGATGACTTATCGTCCAAAGTCATCCCTAACCACAGCCGCCGAGGGTTTTCCTACAAACACTAGCCATAAAATTGCCTTCTTTGTACCTACCCGATTATGCATCCAATCCAAGTTTCAAACATATCATAACAAATTTCTAGCATAGACGAATCAAAACCATCCATTTATCACAATTTTTAGCCGATTACAAACTATGAAATCGAGGTTCAAAAGTTTGGGTTTCCGAGTAGGAAACTTACCTAGATCTCACCGGGATTCACTCTTTTCTCTCTCAAATAGCTTGCAACTCACTCTCCCTCGTCCTCTGCAGGTTTTCCACACACACATGGGAGGTTTGAGGGTGAGTCAGAGTATATCGACACATAACCCACTTTGCCTAATTTCTTTCAGCTACATGTGGGGAGGAGAGGGGGGTTGGTGTGGAGCCATACACGTGTAGGGAGGGGGGATTGCCTTCGATGCTGAGTAATCATGAAGGAAATATGACGTCATTTCGAACTAAGTTAAACATTGTCGTATAAGGTGGGGGAACTAGGGTTTATAACCCTAGTTCTAGGTCCAAAACGACAGACACCTCCATCATTTTGTTAACTAGGGTTTTTCATTCTTTTTATTTTTTAACTATAATATTATTATACTCCTAAATTTACAAAAAAAAATTATAATTCTTAATAAATAGCATATTAGCTCGAAAAATTCCTAAAAAACTTATATAAATTTTTTAAAAAGTATTTTAGCATTCCTATGAATTAAAATTATTTTTTCCAGAATTATAAATTTATAATAAATATAATACAGCAAAATTTATAATAAATTCTTTATTTTTCCAATAAATTTTTAAATATAATTACGCGTCTTAAAAAAATCCCAGGAAAATTTCTACATCCTCGTATACCTTCCTTCATCATAATTGTGTCCTTGATAAACCAAATCTTGCTCAAAATCTTCACACGAATTATTTTTCATAATTTTGTACTTAATACATAAATTATTACCCGAATAAAAATTCGAAAATAAAAAAGACTCGAATACTTCGGATTTTAAATTTCTTAATAAATTCACAAATACTACAAATAGTTGGTAACCAAGAGAAATGAAATTAAAAGTTTCATAGGAGTTAGGGCAAAATTATAAAAATGCCCTCAATCTGGGTTTTCCAAAAAAAATATATATGACAAATTCGTTTCTTTAAGCTCAAATAGCTAGACGGGATATCCTTTTTGACATTTCTTTTTCCCGGCGACGGGCCATTCCTCAAATTCGAGCTCAACTTGTAAAGACCCAAACCCAAGCAAGCCCAGCCTAGGACTCTTACCGCCGTGAAACCCAAGCAAGCCCAGCCTAGGACCTATCTGAATCTCAAAAGGCTTATTCACCCTAAGTTTTAATTTTATTAAACTCTTTTCTTATGCTTTTAAAGGTTGGAGCTTGATAATATTGGACAAATATTCTGGTGACATACGGAGTAAATAAAAATATCAGCGAAAGTCTTTATAATTTACTAAAGGAACCACAACACACAAGTCCCATAGGGATCTCAAAATCTAGCAAGTAACCTCCAATAAATTCCAGAAACAAGTATGAATAATAGGGATTCAATAAACCAGAAAGTAATCCAATCAAACTTTATGTTACATACGCAAGCAATCAAAGAAGAAGGTATGCGAATGTGATGCAATATCGTCCCACCATGCAGCCTTGATCTTACACAGTGGTACCATGAACAGATGATGTATATAAACCTGAAAAATGGTGAATATAACAGGGTGAGATTACAAGAATCTCAATAGGGTCACAACATCATAAGATCTGCAGAAATCTAAGCAAACATCTCCCAAACAACATCAGATTCTCCTACACAACTAAAGGGGTATCAAACAATCATAATAGGGATAAGGCCGAAAATTTACAGGCTGTGGGTGGACTACAAACACTTCTAAAAACATAAATACACAGGCAGGTAGTTCATCATTCAATCTCATCTATAAAAATATCATCCTCTTCCACCTATGTTGTCCAAGGCTTTTCTGCACAAAGAGTAAATGGTTCGCACATAATCTAATCAGCAAGCCTATTCATCTTGCCAACACACAAGACAAGGTTTCGAAACCACACAAGGACAAGGGCATCCAAACCACACAAGGATAAGGGCATCCAAACCACACAAAGATAAAGGCATCTTGCCAGCATATGGGACAAAACATCTAGCCACACAAGGACTAGGAATCCAGCATGCACATGTTGGGGATTGCCACCCATACGACTCCCATACAAGTAAGAACCTCTCCTCTCCTCAAGAGCATCAACGCTTACCCCGAATGGCCACTTGAAAAGGATCCTGACACACAATCATGCACAAGCACACAAAAGCAAGTACAAAGCATAACATCACAGCAGGACATCCTCAATCATACCACAATACAATCAGTTAGTCATATGCACACAACACAACCAAATTAGGCGCACCTAACCTATCTTAAAGGGTCTGAAATTGCCTAATGTATCATAGCTCAATTCGCAACTCATGCAATCACTATACAAGGCATGCGCATACACAATAGCATAGATAAGTACCAAATTCATCATTCAAACAACAGGGATCTCTACAAAAACCGATGAGGTATAGAGCCTACCTTTCTTGTCTCTGAACAAGTAGCTAATCTTTTACCTTTATTAAGAAGATCCGAACCACCTATATAATCATAAGGCAAAGAAAAAACCATACTAAGCATGCATATTCAATAACCAAGTAAACATCATATTTCCTTACTAATTCCACTCACCAAACCTATTAGAAAACAGTGATCAGATGCTGCTGAGACCTCCCCCTTGAATGTGTGATGATATAGCCAGAAACTCAATAAGAATCAACCTGATTTACTATCCCAATTAACCATGCAAATTTCGGCAATAAGATAGGCCAACAGGACAAATTGAAATTTCATACATAAGGGGTTTAGGGGTTGCGATTTCATAATAACAAGGAAGGATTAGGTGTTAATTACACATACTATTAAAAGGAACAAGATCATAAACCAACAAACAAGTTAATTGGTAAAAATCGACAACAATAGGATAAGGGTATAGAGCATGTCAATTTCATACATAGGGAAGATTCAAAGGATGAATTCATGATATTATAACATGAATAAGTGCCAAAAAATCATATAAACAAGAGGAACAATAATAGAAACAAATTGAAGAATCAATCAAAGATTTTTGACACCAAACCTTAGGTATTTGTGATAAGAAAAAGTATAAGAGAAATCTAACCTTCTGATGATGAAACCAAGTTAGCAAGATAGAGGATGGAAAGATGTTTCCAACTAGCTATTATTTGTAGAAATCTGATGAAGGATGAAAGAATTAAGCTAGGGTAAATGTTTGGTGAATTTCGGCAACAAGGGTAAGGAGTAGGGTTTACCACATGATAAGTTTGTGTATTTTTGGTGTGGGATTTATGTGTGGCTGACTACTTCTTTTTATAAGGTGTAATAGAATTAATCTTCCTACTTTTAAGGTTAGACATTAGGAGATAATTATTAGGATTTAATTCTGGAATTACCTCTTAAGAATAGATAATGTATCATTAATGCTAAAAAATAAAATAAGAGAGAAATGAAATCAGAAATGAAAACTAAACCTTCAATACCATTTTCGGCTACCACACATCTATTTCTTCAAGGGCAAAATGGTCAATTCAGCTGTACTAGCTTCTAGACTTCTAAGACACAAAAATTGGGGTCACACGCAACTACTCTAATACACTTTACTAGTTCAAAATATTAGATTCTCACACAATCAGTCCTGATGGGACATACACTCCTCTTGGCCCAGTTCCATTGATGATATCGGGGCATTAGGTGATAGTAACTCCACCTACTCGATCCCCACGTTAGGATATCCTGTTTATTCATATTACTTTATAATAAATTTATTCTTTGTCCCTCCTTATGCCTCCCTTGGAAAATCCATGCCGCACTACCATTCTCGGAAAGCTCTCAAGAGTTGCACAGGTCACCCTATCACCCTATGTTATTACAATGCTTGATTCTATCTCATGCCTTTGAATGCACCGAAACACTTCATATCCACTTCGAGAATTGTAAATAAGCATGGCACATTCGACTTATTCATAGTATAACATAGCTCAACAACCCAAACATAAGACAACACAGGCAATTCTTGTACGTTTGATAGAACATACGATAATTTCATTCATTACTTCATTATTTTTTTAATTACTCATACTCATGCATATTCATTCATACCAGTAAACAATATATTTAAAAGAGTCTGTCCACTCACGGGTTTTCCGACATTCGAAGAGATCACACTTAATCTTTGATAGCTAGACCGATTCCTTGAGGCCCATTACCTGTAGGTATTCATTCAAACACATTGTCACGACCGAAACTCAGACTACGCGTCATTCGACTTCGTGTGTGACCCGTCCCTCAAATCTTGTGCCACAATCAAGGAAAATCGGTACATTAATGGAGGATTAATAAGAGGTAATCAGGGAATTCAATGTGAATCCATTCCTGCCATATAAGAGACCCGATTTGGGGAATCAAGATAATCAATGTAATCAAAGATTACAATAGATGGGAAATCAGCCATTAGTGCTTGCCTTGTATATCTTTGTATAGATACCGTTAAATCGGTTGACTCGATCTCCACCATTCATTGGGGAGCTATATTGGATATATAAGGGGTGCCTCCCCTCATTTGTAATCATCCAGCAATTCTTGCAATATTGAGAGTTTATAGTTTTCTCTTCATTCCTTTGTGTCCTCTCTCTTTTCGGTTATGTTCTAAGCTTAACATTCTAGCTAGCTTTGTGAGGAAGGCTGACTTAGCCAATTGCGAGTGCGATAGTCTAAGGCCGCACGAAGAGTTTCTATTCCGCAAAATTCTAGTCCCGTGACAGTTGGTAGCGGAGCTACGGCTCAATTTTTTGAGAGAGAAATAGAGATGCCTGCTGATGCCAACATCCATGTTGTTGAGGAAGTCGAAGAGGTCCGTGTGGGGAGACTATCCCAACATGCTCCCAAACCTAGTAAGAAGAGAATGAAGACTGTTGATCATCTGTCATCATTGGAGGCAAGAATCACTCGTATGGAGATGAAGATTGCCGATGATAAAGATACACTTGAGGAGTATGGCCAACGCATAAGCGAGCTCGATTCAGGGGACATGAATGTGCTTCGTGAGGAGATGCAAGGCGCCCTCGTTGCTATCAACTCTTCGAGACAAGAGTTAGATGATTTCAAGGTAAATCTTCTTGCTGAAATCACTTTATTTAATGATGAGTTGGTTGAAATCAGGAATGAATACAAGAAGAGGGTAGTGCAAGTAGTTGCCATGCCCAACGCGAAGCTGGATGTCCCGAAGCCAAAGTCATTTGGTGGGACAAGGAATGCCAAGGAGGTGGACAACTTCCTTTTCAACCTTGAACAATACTTTCAAGGGGTGGGCATGGAGAGCGATGGAGAGCGATGGAGATCGACTTTCCCAAGCCCCACTGTATCTAACCGAGAGTGCCACAACCTGGTGGAGGATGAAGCATGCTCAAATCGAGCGTGGCACCTTGAAGTTGGAGACGTGGGTAGATTTCAAAAGGCTCATGAGAGCACAATTCTCACTGAGAAATGTGGAGCTAGAAGCGAGGGAGAAGTTTCGCAAGTTGTCTCACAAAGGCGACATTCGAGACTACGTGAGGGAGTTCACAGAAGTCTTGTTGGAGATCCCAGACATGCCGGAGGCCATATACGTGTTTCTAGGAGGCCTATAATGTTGGGCCAAGCTGGAGCTTCATCGACGAAATGTCAATGAGCTTAATGATGTGATTTCCGAGGCTGAATCCTTGGCGGAATTCGAGAGGAAGCCCGAGGGGGTATGGAGCATGACCCCCAAGTTCAAGCCTTGGCAGAACAAGTGAAGTAATGCAAGACCCGTAGATTTTGGCTAGAGGATGGGTTGCTCTTCACCAAAGGCAACCGCATCTATGTCCCTCGACATGACAAACTTCGGAAGGAGGTCATGAAGGAATGTCATAATTCAAGATGGGCTGGACACCCAGGTATCGTTCGAACTCTTGCACTTTTGGAAGATGGTTATTATTGCCCTAACATGCGAGACGATGTAGAGTGGTATGTGAAAACTTGTCTAGTTTGCCAACAAGACAAGGTCGAGCACCAAAAACCTCCTAGATTGTTAGAGCCATTGCCTATACCGGAGAGACCTTGGGAGAGCGTTTCCATGGATTTCATCACATCCCTCCCAAAGTCTGACGACTTCCAAACCATACTTGTGGTGATGGATAGATTTTCCAAGTACGCAGTATTCATTCCAGCCACTAAAGCATGCACGGCAGAGGAGACAAGCCACCTTTTCTTTAAAAATGTGGTGAAGTATTGGGGCGTTTCGAGGTCCATTGTGAGTAATCGAGACACTCGATTCACGGGGAGATTTTGGACCAAGTTGTTCAAGCTGTTGGGGTCAGAATTCAATTTCTCCACTAGCTTTCATCCTCAAACCGATGGGCAGACCGAGAGAGTGAATGCCTTATTGGAGCTCTATCTTAGGCACTATGTGAGTGCCAACCAGAAGAATTGGGAAAAGTTACTCAATGTGGCTCAATTCTCATACAACTTGCAAAGGAGTGAATCAACAGATATGAGTCCTTTCGAGATTGCTAATGGACAACAACCTTATACTGCTAGCAAGATTGCCACAGGCTATCAAGGGCTGAATCCATCCGCCTATCGCTTTGCCAAGGAGTGGGACAAGCAGAAGGACCTTGCAAGAGTGCAATTGTCCAAGGCGGAAAAGAGGATGAAAAAGTGGGCCGACAAAAAGAGGCGTCCCTTAGAGTTTGATGAAGGGGATCTTGTGTTGGTGAAGCTGATGCCTCACCAAAGCCGAGTTTTTGCCAAGTTGCACAATGGGCTAGTGCGACGATACGAGGGTCCTTTCAAGGTGTTGAAGAGGATCGACAAGGTGTCATACAAGCTGGAATTACCATCGAGATTGGAGTTCCATCATGTCTTCCATGTGAGTTTGCTGAAACCATTCCAAGAAGACAAGGAAGATCCGGAGAGGGGGAAGTCCAAGAGAGCTCCCACAGCTGTGACCAATGCCCATGATAAGAAACTAGATGAAATCTTATCAAGGCGTGTGGTGCAAAAAAGTGGGAAGCACATGAACCATGTGGAGTACTTGGTTCTATGGAAAGGCGACCCTCCTAGCGAGACAAGTTGGGAGAAAGATTTCGATCTTTGGCAATACCAAGACGAAATCAACGAGTTCTTGAGGCAGCACACAGTGAGGACGTTGTTGAGTTTGGTGGGGGAGAATGTCACCACTGAAACTCAGACTACGCGTCATTCGGCTTCGTGTGTGACCCGTCCCTCAAATCTGGTGCCTCAATCAAGGAAAATCGGCACATTAATGGAGGATCAATCAGAGACAATCAAGGAATTCAATGTGAATCCATTCCTGCCATATAGGAGACCCGATTTGGGGAATCAAGGTAATAAATGTAATCAAAGATTACCATAGATGGGAAATCAGTCATTAGTGCTTGCCTTGTATATCTTTGTATAGACACCGTTAGATCGGTTGACTCGATCTCCACCATTCATTGGGGAGTTGTATTGGCTATATAAGGGGTGCCTCCCCTCATTTGTAATTATCCAGCAATTCTTGCAATATTGAGAGTTTATAGTTTTCTCTTCATTCCTTTGTGTCCTCTCTCTTTTCAGTTGTGTTCTAAGCTTAGCATTCTAGCTAACTTTGTGAGGAAGGCTGACTTAGCCTATTGCGAGTGCGATAGTCTAAGACCGCACGGAGAGTTTCTATTCCACAAAACTTTAGTCCCGTGACAACATGCATTCATAATCAAATCCTTAATATCGCATCCTTAATACATAAACATATATAAAATTACGGCCTATAACATTAATACGACATGTTTCTACCCGAAAATCAATCCAAAACGGATCCGGATATTTTTCCTATTTTTCTTATTTTTCCGAATCTTAACCTTATTATTTGACCCATCAAATCACATCAGATTCATGTAATCTTTCTACCGTTAAATTCCTTATTAATTCCAGTATTTATCATAATTTTTCAGGAATTTGTCTCGTTTTTATTCTATTTTTCGCAAATTTTCTATCCTTTCTGGTCATTTCTATTTGTCTCATTTGTCTCATTTCTATTTGTCACACCGCTTGATCCTAAGGCTTGGGTCCGAGTCTGTCCCACGACTCAAATGACCCGTCGCCTGCACTTGCAAACGACATGTCATTCACCTAAGCCCATAAACGATGCATCGTATAGGACAGCCTTGGACAACATGTCGTCCGAAGTGATCTTCAGCCTTTAGCAAACCTGCAACTCACGAAACCCATATATGGCATCTTGCAATTTATCTCACCAAACTCTACATATCCTATATCAATACGAAGCTCTAGTTATAATGAGTATATATGTATCAAGAGATCAAGAAATTACCGCCGGAATCTGGAAAATTTGAAGGAAGAATGAACAGGTTTGCAACACTCAAAACCGACCTCACATGCACACCTTACAACCCGAAATTACACGATTTTTGTAAAAGGAGATTCTCAAGCTAAAACCACAGCAGATGGGAGCAACATCGTAGCTCAAAGAGCTATGTTCGTGAAATGCAAACTCTAGACCTGGAAGAGATAAAAACAGGTCTTAAGCGGTGCCGGAACCTTCTAATCGAGCTCCAAAATTAACAGCAAAATGACGACATTTTTGCCTTCGACAATAAGGCATCGTTTCAAATTGAAATGATAAAACTCAAGGGATTTTCTCTTGAGTATCAAAACAGCAAAGCTAGTCACCGTTTTGGTTAATTCTTTATATTTTAAATATAATAATATATTAATAATAATATTTTATATTATTTTCCTAAATATAAAAAATCTTCAAAAATTCATAGAGATTATCATACTATTCAGAAAAATACACAAAAAATTTCTATGGACTTCGTATGAACAATATCCATCAATACCATAAAAAATTTTCATCTCATGAATATATAATTTACTAAAAATTAAATATTTCAATCATATATTCTCGAAAAATTATGATAATTTTTATTTTATTTCCAAAAATTCTTGGAAAATTTTATGATGTTTTTAAACCCTTAATGTACCTATTTAAGGTCCTAAAACACAAAAATTATAAATACATCTTATTTTTCTATTTTTCTATCATCGATAATTTTCGAAAATACAATTTAACTTCAAATCATCAAAAATTAATTTATTATTCTTTCATCAATAAAAAATATGGGTTAAAGACCCATTAATACTGTGGAGCATGGGACAACTGCAAGCTTGAAACCGTAAATTGATTTTATATTCAGAAATCTCTAATTGGAGTACCACTTGCACCTACGTTACACAATCTCAGAAGTGCTTCCAACTGGAGGCTTATCGTTTTGGTTGAGTCACCAATAGACCGTCGTTGACGGTGAAGAAGAATTAAATAGAGAACAACTTGACTACCAAATAAAAAAAATATTGCTACTTGTTTGTCGACTAAGCAAAATATGGGAAGCTTTTATTCAGTGTTCCATCATCTTTGTTGTCATGAATAAATCAAACCTGATCAAAACAGACACAAATGTTGAATATCTTTTCCGAGAAACTCTTCTAACATTTCTATGTTTTTACATAAAATATAACAAACAATTGTTACAAACCAAAAAGAGTTTGTTTTCGATGGAGAAAGTTGGTAAAAAAATATATTGTTTCATTACGCTATTATTCCTTCAAATTTTGTTTGACAAATTTTGCATGTGTATTATTTACACAATAGGATTCAGAAGGATAAATCTAATTTAGCATCCATCACTGAAATATTTGTTACAAAAAAATACTATAAATTCAGAAAGGTGGACAACTAGCATTTTTGTCGCATACTTATCCAAAGTATGACATGTCTACGATGTTAAAGATTATTAGTAAACAATTAATGATTTGAATTCTGGTTCAATCAATCTTAAATTATACATTTCTTGGTAGGTAGTAAAACTAAAGTTAAGTAACCTTAACTTCCATTACTTATAATAATATTAACTAATTTATTTCAGACTCTTTTAAAATAAAAACAAAATATTCTTTTTAAAAAATGTTGCTAGGCTTAAAAGGGGAAAAGACACAACTCAGGATGACATAGACCAACAAAACAAAGACCCCATTTGGCCCCACAACTCCGACCGTACCACCTCACCCAATTTATTGAGCCTTCTTCCCCCCATTAAAGGCTTGCCTCCTCTCCATCTCAAAATTGCTCCAGCCCTTTCGGCGAGGTCCTCTGACCTCTGCCGCGCATCCCTCTCTTGGGGAAGTGCCCATGTCCCACCGCCGCGAGCTACCTCCACCACCAACTCAACTTCAGCGCCAGCTTCCGGCCTCGTCGCCACTCTACAAGCAACACTCTTGGTCCCCTGATATATACAGGGACGAGGCTTGGCTTAGGCGCAAAGGAAACTTTAAGAAAAATAGAAGCAAGAGCGTTACCGATGAGGATCTTGATGAGCTCAAAGGCTGCATCGAGTTAGGCTTTGGCTTTGACTCTCCCGAGATGGATCAGCGGTTGTTCGAGACTTTTCCTGCCTTGGGGCTCCTCTACGCTGTTAACAAGAACTACAACGATACCATCTCTAAACCTGGTGGAGCAACTTCAACTGCGCCGTCTTCGTCCACGGCGTCTGAGTGTGATCCTTCCTCCCCCGTGGGCAGCCCCCACACGATCTTTGCCCCAGGTATAAAACACCTAAGTTTCTGTTTGTTTTTAGAATCTCGAAACCAGTCTTTGGCACCGACGGCATGAATATATAGTCCAGTATCGGTTTTTATAACATAATTGAAAGAAACAGATTTAGATGTTATTAAACATTGAAAGTTGTGCGTTGATTATGCTTTTGTGCTGTGATGTTAGGAGACAATCCACAGACGGTGAAGACGAGGCTAAGGCAATGGGCGCAGGTGGTTGCTTGTTCGGTGCGACAATGCTCAAGTTCAAGCTAGGTAGCTGGTGCTGATTGATCATTCCAGGGTTAAAAGCGGACCAAACTAGGGTTAACAAAACTTAACCAAACATCAATTTCAATCTTCAACTTGCTTGATATGAAATTGATTCCTCTTGGGCAACTTGGTTTGGTTGATTAGGTGCTAAAAGAAAAAGGAAAGGACAGACTGACGGGAAACCCCACCAAATTATGTATGAAAATCTACTAGACACTGCGGGATTGACTTTCTCTTCTCTTCTTTTCCCTTGTAATATTATTCCATATTGCTGCTGCTTTCTTCTTATGTTTAACACTTTGTTCCCGAGGTTTCTCAGTGTGAAAATGTGGAAAAAACTGTTTGCATCTACTTGAATTTGGGTTTTAAAGGGAAAACACAAAGCATAAAGCTTCCTTTCTTTATCTTTTAAGAGGATGGAGACTTTCATCGAATACGAATCCCTTAATCTTGAAGCATCACAGCTCGTTTTCTTTCTTGCCTGGCAAGGTATTTCATGGTTCATATATGACACCTGTATCGAGAAACCCTTCTCGTTGAGCTGCAATTTCATGGTTCATAGATATAGCCATTGGTTAGAAACTTGTTCAGCACAAACAAAACCACTCAAACGAGAAGTCCCTTTTAGTTGCACGCTCTGTTTAATGTATGACTTGAAGCCAGTTGAAAAGGAATGAGTAAGGAAACACGCCCCATTAAACCCGTACAAATACTTATTCATCTTCATTTTTGTGTTTTTTGACTGAAAGAACATCCCCTTCGTTAAGACATCTTTGACAACTTTTGATTTATGTGGCCCAAATAAGATTGCCGACCAGTATAGTCCATCTTGTGGGCCTACTTGGACCACCCGAAGAAATCATTGGACGCACAAATGGGCTTCATTATTATGCTCCCAAATGTAATCAATCATACAGTCCACTAACTAGGGCCCGTTGATGTATATTGTACTTTCAATATATTGCTAAATGAAAGGTTACAGTATAGTTTCCCTCTATTTTCTCAATTTTTCAATTTGTGTTGGATCCAACGTGCATCGCTATTTTTTCATATATTGTACCAAAATATCAATAATTATTTATTCATTTATTGTACCCAAAAAAACCCTTGCCCTCTGGCTCATTATTTATTCAATTTCTCATGCTGAAATTTAATTCACAAGAACAAAGAAGATGATGTAAAATTCAATAGCTACATAGCATGGCAAAAATTCCTAGTTATGACATGTAAATTACAAAATTCATCCCTGAAAGATTACTTACGCTCTAAGAATGATTATTGATAACTATAATTAATATGACATCGATGATTCAAATAACCTAGGAGAGTTAGGCATGCTATATAAGATATCTCACCTATTGTGTGGTCAATCAAGCATTAAAAGCTAGTAAGCTTATATGTGTGAAGTGACCAAATGCTAAAAGGTCTTTATTTATTTGTAGATTTTATTTACCCTATAAGACATCATCTATATAAAGTTATTATCTTTATTAGATTAAATATAAGTTTAGATCAAGATTTTTATTTTGGTAATAAAGATATTTTTTATATGCCTATCAAGATGTCATAACAAAGTTGGTTTGACTATTTTCTCATAATTATTGATAATCGATTCAAATAAAAGCAACGGAAATATACAATAAATCAAAATCATACTTTTGACTTTTGTTTTCAATTATTTTTTTGGACATGGTCTGGCCTTTGATTCAGTCTCCATCTGATTGTGCGTATATCCTCCGTCCATTTGTTAACACGTGGAACTTCATCCAACGAGCATTTGGTTTAGTTTCGACTTCAAGAGACGGAAAAAGAACCTAAAAATATATATAGAATTTCATTAATGGTCTCTAAAAGGAAAAAAATTGAACTATTTAAAATGTATAGTTTTCAAAATTTAATCCAAAGTATGTATTTATTTAAAGAATGGTCAAAGTTTGATAAAACGGAAGAATGTTAAAAGGAATTAATTAATGGGGATAAAGTCAGCATCCAAAATTCAAACATTTGCATCCCCATTCATCACGACCCATCAACGTGAAGTTTCTTGTCCTTATCATCTCTCCGAAACTTCACACACGAGAAAACATATATTAACGTCAACGATATGGAAAAACAACTGCAGGGTTGTGCTGCAGAGGAAGACATGCTGCATGCTACTGGGGTCAAGATCCTAGATACTTACCACATTTGACCAGAAGCCTCAGAAGAACAGATGGCCCTAAAATAGCACTAACGCCACACATATTTTCAACGTCAGGGCATCTGTAAGTAAGCAGTTGATGACTACTGCAGTTTGGTATTCCTTATTCATAATCACAGATGACTATTTTTCCAACAACTTATGGTCTGAAATATCTGAAATATCGCAAACTTATTGCAAAATCACCTAAAATATTCTATAAGATGAATGAATGGCTAAACTTGGGAAGAAAATGTGTCGGTCTCAGAAACCTAACTCTATCATAATAGGTGGTCTATAGTCTACCGTTTAGATTAAGAAACTAAGGTTTTCAAAGAGTAAACGATCACAACTTTTACGAGTCTTCCAAGTCTTGGTGAGGACCCTAAAACAAACCAAACTGATCCAACTATTTTCCTAGTTTCTTGCTGGCAACTTTATTTTGGTCATTTTGCTATTGTAGAAATATCGTATCTTTCTTTAGAAAAAAAAAATGAGTAAGGAATATTTTTGGGAATATATAATTACTCTCAAGCTAGACTAGGTCGACGAGCAGCCAGGAAATCGTTGTGACAAATTACATTTAATAGTATAAAATGAAAGATTAATGATGGAATAAATATTTTCAAATCAGATATGCTTATTGTCACGGGTCAAACCGTCATCATAATTTTTATAATTTGTGACGTTACAATATGTGATACAATTTGAGATATTTCTGTACTCTAGCTTTTGGACATCTTGGTGCATTAGGTCTTTTCATTTATTGGTTTTAATTTCTTTTACGTTAAAATAACTGCTCGTAGGCTACATTTTAAGGTAGCAAATACATTTGGTTGCAAATTAAAGAAAATTTATAATTTTATCAAAAAAAATTAGGAATCCAATAATCTAATTTAGAAAAATCAAGACCTGTTATGAATCTAGATATTGGTGATTTTTTTATAAGGTCAAAAATCTCTATATAAATATAATTTCCAGTAATTATATAAATATTTACTATAAATGTAAATATAAGTATCATTGCTGTAATGGTACACTAGAATACACTAGTAACATCCTATAGATGAATAAGTAGAGAGAGTATAACATGGTGTTTGGCGTACACAAAATTGTCGATTTGGTTGCTACAAAACTATTAGTTTAGGAATTTTTTAAAAAATAACTTTTGGTTTAGCTTTTGTTTTGTTAAACCTATGACATATTTAGAACATATATGATTGATATTGATGTGTGAGATAAATGAATATTTTTGTCTTTATTAAAAAATATGTAAAAATATTTTTCTAGTCTCACAACTCTTCGTTAGGGTTGTGCGTTGTCCTGCACTGCAATATTAACAATCTCATCATTTTTTCCACAGTTTAACAGTTGAAAAACTTTGAAGATTATTATTTCTATACAAAATAAAAAAAATATGATATTTATCATTAAACAAACCACACAGTATGTATATTGGTGAAGAATAATATTTTGTTGCATCTTGATTTATGGTGCTTCTACAGAAATAGTTTTGAAGAATAACAAAGAAGAGAGTGAATGATTAATGTGCTAAGAATCATATTAATAGAGGTATATAAATCAATTAACCATTGGTTTTGTTTTTCCTTTGTTGTTGAAAGAAATTTAAAAGATATATTACGATATATTTTGTAAAAAATAGTAAACAAATGATATATGTGTTGGTAAATAGTAAACAAATGATTTATGTGTTGGTTTCTTAGGAGAATATAAGTTATAAAAAGAAACTGTGTAAAAGCGTATTACCTGGAAAGAAAATATATTGTACTTTGGGAGCCACCATTATTCTCATTCATCTTTGTCTGGTATTGGAAAGAAAAACATAGATAATATCTAAATAATATAATAAAATCTCTGAATACTAATATAACTTATTCAAATTTTTAACTGTATAATCAATATTAACGTCATATTTTAACAAACTCCTCCTCCTTGTCGTAGTATTTGGATATTCCCAAATTGATGAATCTTCATATATCTGCGAATATACTCCTCCTAAATTTGTCTGACTTTTGGTTCATGATTCTGGTAAATATGAAGTTCATGACGGCAGACAAGTCATAGCTTTTGATTTGTTTTTTCTCCTCTCCTTATAGATTATCATTTGTGCACCATTGGATTTGCAGATGATGCACTGTCATAATCGTTTTTTGGAGCCTCCATCCCAAAGATTCATAGCATCACTTTTATTCGAACAATCCATTCTTGATAAGTTTGCTCATCAACTGATGTCGTGACATATTAGTTAAAAGCCGATTATGTTTCACTCTTCATTCTCATTTGTTCCATTACCAATCTTTAGTTTTACAAGGAAAATATGAGTTATAAGAAGAAACTGCATAAAAATATATAAATTGGATTATTTAGGGAGTCACAGTCCCTCTCTGGTATTTAAAGAAAAAACAAATAACATTCTAATTTATTAACCAAATAATATAATAAAATATTTCCTAATTAAAGAATACTAATATAATTTAATCAAATTTCAGCATAATCAAATAGTAACAATATTTTGAGAGATTAAAAATATATATTGCACTGATCATAACGTATTATGTCTTTTCTATTATTTTATTATCTTTTCCAATCGGTCCAACCTTGATCATAGCTAGAAGCTTACATATCCACAAGACTCTTAAAAACGAAAATACACAAGGGGGAAAATGATATAATTGGTGCGGAAATATGAACAAGTGGGCATAAAACTAGGGAAGCCTTCCATTAGTGGTTCTTCGTTCTTCCCTCAATAATCAATCTTCCCCTTTGAAAAGAAAAATAAAGAAATAAAGAAAAAAAAAACAACAACGGAATTCCAGCCCAATCAAATGCATCGCACCTTGGAAATGAAAATTGAAGAAGCAACCAAGAAATACACCATCGCCATTCACCGGTTCTTACCCATTACAATTTTTTAATACTTTCATTTCGTGGAAGCCAAAAAAGCGTGAGATTTGTTTGTTTGCTTGTTTGTTAGTTTGCTTCTCTTTCTTATCTCCTCACCTTCAATGAGGACTAAAATATAAGTGGGTTTTTTATTATATATATATTTTCTCCTTTGGGTGCTAGCTAGAGCTGGCTTCTCAAGCTTTCTAGAACCCACGTCGCTTTCTGCGACCTCCTTCTCCCTCTTTATAAGGTTCTCACGTATATCAAATTAGAAGAGAGTATTTTTCTTCCTCTGTGTGTGGAATCTTTGAGAGAAGTTATGGTCTTGGGCTTGTGGGTTCGAACGCAAGAATTCGTATCACGCATTTTGGGGAAAACCCATGGAAACAGATAGACGGATACTCCGTAAAAATCTCGTTAGCTACAATTCCTTCCTTTTTGGGTTCTACTGCTGGGGCTGGGAATTCTTGACTGCTCTTCTCCTCTTCAGTTGCTCCTTCTAGACACAAAGTACAACCCGAAAGCTGTAGTTTCCTTAGGTTTTCGTTTGGTTTAGCATTAGATAGATTTCATTTTGGATTCTTAGTTGGCTTGGGATTTTCGTGGGGTTGGTGAGGGGTGAATCTGGAATTAAAAATGTCGCAAAGGTCTGTTCCGGCCCCGTTTCTTACGAAAACGTACCAGTTGGTGGATGATTCAAGCACCGCTGATGTGATATCCTGGAATGAAAGTGGCACAACTTTTGTGGTGTGGAAAACTGCTGATTTTGCCAGGGATCTGCTCCCCAAATATTTCAAGCACAACAATTTCTCTAGCTTCGTTCGCCAACTCAACACCTATGTAAGTACCTCCCCAACTTTTCGTTCTTATTCTTCTGTGAACATGATTGCGCAGCTCAAAGACTTTTATGTGCTTTATCTCTTTGTTCATGTCAACCTGCCTTGTTCTGAATTTTTAAATCCATTACCATGTTCATTTATGTGATCGCATCGATTGGTAGAACGAGCAAAGAAAATAGAGAAACGGGACAATTTGGGACAGCCAAAGAGATTGTTTGGTCTATCTAGTTCATCGAGAGTCTATCCTGCTTTTGAAGGGTTACAACTTTAGGACCGGTGAGAGGTAATTGCAGCAGTTCTACTGTCGATTCCGTCAAGCGTTAGGTAAAGGGGTATAACGGTCTCTATGCATATACATATGGTTTCCTTCCATGGCCCATGGTTTTGGAAGCTGCTAACATGAACGGTTCCTACTTCCTAGAGTTCCGATGAATGGTTTAATCTCTAAATGCGTATAAGAGAGCCTCCAGGTGTTCCCATTTAGGTTGCTAGGCCCACAACTTGTGTCCCAAATCTTCGACTTTACCACACCAGAGAGCAGTGAGAACGGACACAACATGAGTGCCTTACATTCCAATATTACCTTCCCTTCCATCCAGTTCCTCCTTGATTGTGACCGATCCAAAGTTTGAAATATCTGCTAAACCAAAGGTTAGATTTTTTCAGCAGAAACGTGTTCGGATTCTACATGGAAAAACTTCCCAGCATATGACAAGTTTTTATGAAAAAATTTCTAGAATGTGATAGTTGAATACTTGCTATTATACATGATACGGTACAACGGAACATCATGGAAACCTTGATATGGACAACTACACACCGACTTTGTCATAAAACTGCCCATTCTGCCATTTAAGTCTGAATTTTAATGACGTAAAACAGTGGTCTGATGCTTGTCTTACATAGTTATATGAAAATTCGGTGCTGATATATTTCTTATATTGTCCATTATTTTTATACCAAAAACTTCTCGAAGCCGACCTTTTTTGACGAGTCATTCAAATGTCATGGTAATATCTTTTGGTAAAAACATCCAAAATAGCACAGGCGAATTTGGATTAGAAGTCTAGAAATTTCCGGTACAACCATTACTATTATAAAAGTAAAGGAGAATATGGGTTGCGTAGGGGGACAGAAGCCTCATTAAAGTCAACTTTCTTATCGGACACAGTACACCTTGTTCTTGTTGGTTGCAGCCTGCGTTACGGTACACAATTACCTACTCTGCACCCCATTGAAGCAGGCACACATCGTCTTTCATCCCCCCTGGGCCTTCACCTTCTTTCTACCGTTGACTGCGAAGGTTTAAAAATAAACTTTACGAATGGTCAAATGATATGTTCCCCAGTTCCCACCCGCGATTTGTTGTTTACCGGTAGGAATTTACCGGGCAATAGTAACAACTTTTAACTTTTTTACAGGGTTTTCGGAAAACAGTGCCTGACAAATGGGAATTTGCCAACGATAACTTCCGCAGAGATCAGAAGGAGCTCCTCGCAGAAATACGTCGCCGGAAAGCGGCGACTCCATCACCAACCCAGGCCTCTCCTGCCGGGAAATCTGCAGATGGCGACGGGGCCTCGCCTTCGCTGTCCGGTGAGGACTTGGGGTCCACCTCCACCTCGTCTTCTGATCAAAAGAATCCGGGATCGGTGGAAACCACGCTGGGCGTACCCGTACAATTCGTCGACATATCTGCGGAGAACGAGAGGCTGAAGAAGGATAACAAGATGTTAAGCTGCGAGCTGGCGCAGGCTAAGCGGCAGTGTGATGAGCTGATTGCGTTCTTGACCGGGTGCTTGAAGGTGGGGCCTGAACAGATCAATCGGATCATGAGGCGAGAAAGCAGTATTTGCGGCGGCGGGCCCGTCCATGATGTACCCGATGCTGCCTGTGGGCCCAGGGCGGATCACAGTGATAATGACGAAGACAATAATAATAACAACAGTGAGAATGGTGAAGGTTTGAAATTGTTTGGGGTTCTGGTAAAATGTAACAAGGGGGAGAAAAAGAGAGGCCGGGAGGAGAAAATTGGGTTTTCCGGGCCCCATTCCAAGGAAATCAAGATATGTAATTGAGGGAGGGAGGGAGGGAAAGAAGAGGCAAGTGATACGATGTACATGAGCGCCTATCTCATTAGTATGAAAAGATAGATTATAGGTTACAAAGGTCGTGGAAGCAGATATTTTTATGCTAGTTTGTTTTACAATTGTGCAGGAAAATAAGAGAATAAGAAGGGATGCTGTTTTATTGTCAACAGCTAAAGAGTAGTTAGGTGGCTTGGATGAGGGTTGAAGATCAAAGGCAAATGGGTCTACGCTTCCCTTTCTCTAAATTGGAAGACTATATAGAATTTCGGGTCCTTGGGTAGGTAAAATCCGTCTTGAAATAGACTATTTATATATTTGTGGATGCATGAATTCCAATGTCATGGCCATGTACGTATATGTTATCTACATTTGTAAATGTTGCAAATCTTCGTTCAACTTTTGAAACTTCGGTCCGGGATAAAAACCTAGAGCTGTGAAGTTAAATGATGAAAGAAAAATCTGCACCCGAGTATATGCCTTGTCACAAGTGTAAACGCGTCCTCCTTTACTATGATACACTTCCGTGCGAGCTGTATCTTCTCCCGATATGTTGGTTGTGTCTTAATTCTTTTTTAGTAACCTCCGTCGAGTTGGAGAAACATATCCTTTATACCTAATTTATCAGTAATCCGGACTTGTTTTTCTGCTAATGTTTTTGGGCAAAATTATTATTGGAGTTTTTGCTTTAAATTCTGAGATTTTATGTAAGATGTCGATTGGATTGAGACAATCCTCAAATAAATTTAATTTATCCGGCTCCATTGAACAACTCAAACTCATCAAATACAATCTAACTGATTTATCTTGTCATTGTTAGCCGATCGTGTCGGATCCACATGACCATCCGTTACAAGTCGCTTTTGTCCCACTTTGAATACTTGTATTTTGACTTGCTCCCAAAGTTCGTCCACCCCTCCATGTTCAAGCTACCTTCGCCAAGCTATGAGAACCGTGTCGTTGGATCTTTTCCCATTGGATGAAGGGTATCTTTTAGGTCAAACTTCTTGTTAATGAGAATTTTATATTATATGTTGACAAAAAATATATTATTCTTTATTTTATTATCCCATTCATATCTTATTTTAGGGATAAATATTGTCGTCACAAAATTTTAAAAATAACACTCACTAGATTTTTCTTAAAATCTCATAAAGTTAAAGAAAACAAAACAGCATATTTAGCAGTAGAAATATGCAGCAGAATAAAAATAAAAATATTATCTTTTTTAAAATCTAAAATAATACTAAATATCTCACAATATTAAATTCATGATAAAACATATATCATCCTAAGTATAATAAACTAAAGAGGTTCATCTCAAATATAAAATTCAATAATTCCAAATACTAGAATATAATAAATATATACAAAGTAAAATTTAAATATAAAATATAAAAGTATATGTCTTATATGTGTATATAATCCAAATCGGTTGGTTTGATCATACCTGAATATTAACAAACTAAATAAACTAAGCATCATTATCAATAGCTATCCTAAAGAATCTGCAAACAAAACTAGATAACGCTAATACATTAGTTAAATATCCAAGTGAGAGATAAGTAAAAATTATGAATATAAACAAATAAAAATTATATATCAAACTCAGTACAAATCTACAAAATGATTATTGTAATCAAATATCAAAATTCAAGTCAAAATCAATACTCAGTCTCAATGAATTAACAAAACTATTCCTATGAGAATTTTTTTTTCAAAACAAGACTGCAAAGTTGGTTAATCAATCACCTGTCTACATCCGGATCAGGGAACAGACTAAGCCCACCAGTATATCTTTTTATCATTTTATGAAAATATAACCCACATTGATATTGCTGAAGTCTAAAGTCAACCCATGTTAACCATCTCTCTTAATATTAAATCCCCTTCGTGACTAGACGTGCCAAAGAGAGTCTAAACACATAATTTGTCGATCACAAATCTCTGTATAATTTGTCATTATAGCACTAGATACTCATATGTCACTAGAATAAAGTATAAAACCGACACAAGTAAATGGAACTCAATAAAAGTCGCAATAGTCAAAAGTAAAATGAGTCAAACATTCATGTGTCACAAACCAAGTGCATGCATCCCTATGTATAATAACAATCAAACATCCATGTATCTGAATACATATGCATCCTTATGCACAATCAAATCTCATATACTTCTCCGTATATATCAAAACCTGTATCTTTGCAAAAAAAATATAATAGTACAAAATATAATTTTTAACCAATCAAAATCACAACGTAAAAATTTATAAATCATCAATGGTAAATTTTTTAAAACGATTCATTGCTATTTAAACAAAAAATCATAAATCTTAATTTATTTATTTTAAAAACCAAAACGAAAAAATAACGATGTAAAGTCTGTGAATACATGACACAATAACACAAACCACAATATAAAGCCTATATACACCATACCAAACATATTATCACCAAATATACCAATAAAAAATTATGCAAATTTAATCAAAAATATTAAAAAATCATATCTTTAAAAAAATTTAAAATTAAATATTTTATAAGAAGATATTTAATTAAAAATATAAAAATATATTAAAAAATATAAAAATAATATTTTAAAATCATAAAAAATCAAATTATGTCATATATTTTTAAATATATATATTAAAATATTAATATACAAACAAAGAACTATAAATTCAATCCAAACCAAAAATATATAATAAGAAAAATTATCAAATTATCCTCATTTGTATGCATACATTCGTACCCCTAAAAATCAGTAATGTCTCTTGATTATATTTTATAGGTTCTTGATTTGAGATAACAATTTGTTATATATATATATGTCTTATCAGAAAATAGCATGTTATTATTATCAAGATAAAATATTATTTCAAATAAATTTCTAATATTATACATTTAGATAAATATGATGAGTTACTAAATTACATTTTATATATAAAAATAAAAATTTATTAGATTTTTATTATTAGCTACTGTGATCATAAATTTTTATTAGTTCTAAAATTGTTTCTATGATGTTTATTTATTTAAAAGAATATAAATTATAGTGAAATTTTATAATAGATAAATTTCAAATTTTATCATTAAATATAGAATTATATATTTTATATTTATCTTATAATTCATTATATGATATGATCATATAATATAATTAAAAATATGAAAATAAGATGTATTTATATTTGATAGATACTAAAAATGAAATACATATCACACATAAATAAAATAAGTGATTTAGATTTTACTGATAAATAGGAAGGTCTAATTTTATTAGTTATGGCTAACATATAGGATATTAATGACCAGCAATATCTTTTTTATGGTCTAAGTAGAAAAGTGTTTAGCAGTTTGTAGAGATTAATAGGACATAACACTTGACTATCCTTCCTCCCAAAGTTGGAGATGCCGATAGCCCATGATAGCCAACAAGAAAATTTAGGTAACAAAATAATGATGGTTTGTATATTGAGTTTGTGTGAATAATAGAAGAGGTAAAGTAAAATAAAAATGTATTATTTTAGATAATAATTTAAATAAAATAAAATCATTTTGATGAATTGGTTCATTTGATTATTAGATCCGTGCCACTTTTACCATACCAAATCATGAACTAGACTTAATCAGAATACCTATTTTTCTATTCGAAAAAATTTAAATCTGACTTAATGTTTATTTGAAATTTCGGATTAATTTTTAGAAATTTTCTAATTATTCCTATTCGGTATACATGCTTGCATAACCGTACAGCGCTAGGTGCACCCGCAATAATGCGGCATATGGATGTAATCGGAAGTGTCATTCTCTGCGGCGTCGTTTAAGTAATTCATGCCTGCCATGCAAGTTCAAGAAATAGGTGCTTTCTTATTTTGAGTTTTCAAACGTGACTTGCCCGCAAAAAACGCCAAAATAGGATAAGATTATAGATAGATAGATAGATATTTATTTCAGTGTATCTCCCATCCCAAGAAAAAACCCACTCAGACGTTCCTTGAAAAATTGGGTCACTCTGGTCCCATTGGTCCCATTGGTCCCATTGGTCCCATTGGTCCCATTGGTCCCATTGGTCCCATCCCAAGAAAGAAGAGGTTGCAAGTAATGGGGAGAAAGAATTTGATGGTGATAGCCTTTTATAATTTTCAGCAAATTCCAATACGCATGTATGGCTAATTTACTTGCCACGCATATCTCTACTTTTCTTCCATCTTCGTTGTCCGTGACCAGTCGACGCACCCCATTTGCAGCCATCCCCAGGGCTTCCAAGAGCAGGAACGATCTAGCGTCAGCGCGTTGCTCGGCAACGTCACCACATATGGGGCACAACACCATGAGAGGATCCAAACTGATGGAATTCCCTCACCTGTTGGCTTCTCACAGAGATTTAATGGTGGCTCTTGTCGCGACTGTGGATAGCCGCCTTGGCTCCAATCTGCTTCCTTCTTCCGTCTCGGTTCCCCCCGACGTTGAGTACTACGAAAACCACTCTGGTGCTTCTCAGGGAACTCTTTGCATCAACCGTGGAATTGATTCCTCTCCTGTATGCTCTCTCTCTCACTCTCACACCCGATTTCGTTTAATGCTTCTGTTTGTTTTTAAATATGAAGAATTTTATGCAAAAAAATCCTTAATTTGGCACAAATTATCCTGAATTACGAAAGCCCAGAAATATGCATTTGATTGTGAATTACAATGTGGTGATTAACGATTTCAAAGTCCCAATTCTTCCCGGGCTTCCTATTTTGTTAAGTTTGACTCACTGGGTTAGTTTGATGTAACCAGATTGACTTCATATTGGTAAGTTGGCTTCATTTTGCTCTACCCAATGGGGGTGCTATGAATGTGACCAACATTCAAGGCTATCTCAAGCCCTCAACTGATGCACCGCATTTTCAATTCGAGCTGGTTCAATGCAGCCCTTCGTTCTTTATTTTCTTCCTTGATTTCACTCCGAGGAAAGACCTTGTACTCCATCCAGAATATCTCAAAACCTTTTTCGAAGATACCCAACTTGAAGACCGAAGGAAGCAACTCGAATCTCAGGTCCCCGAGTCCCGACCCTACTTCTCATCTTCTCTCTACTTTCGCAACGTTGTCTCCCCCACAGGGATTCTTGTTGGCATAAAATGCGAGGATGGCAGTGCCGAGCGTGTTGAGGAAATTATCAACAGTCATATCTCTCCTTTGGCTAATGAGGTGTTGGAAGTATGGATAGAGAATTGTGTGCACAGAGGAGTGACTACTCCAGAGGAAGATGAGAGAGCTGCATTGGAGAAAAGGGATCGCATGATTAAGGGTAGGGCAGTAGATATGGATTTGAGCTCGAGTATGCCCATACAATTTGGACACGAGGTAGCAGATAGAGTCTTGGGAGTTATCAGAGAAATATTCCGGATATAACTATCCGGAGGGAAGCCATCATATACTGCTTAAACCCCTTTGTAGTCATGTACTGTATTGTTAATCCTACATGATACTATTTTATATACTGGCTTATGTTTCCTGAAATCATAATTACTTCAAATACAGATTCTGTTTTATTATTATTTAAAAAAAACCATCTCCGGTCCAAGAAGCCTAAACTATTAAATAAGATCTTTTAAGTAATTATATTTTGTTTGCATGGCATATCAAAAATGATTGTGAGGTTTTTGTTAATATTTTAACTATGTTTTCGTTCCTTTACTTCTATTATGAAAACATTATACTATATGTTTCTTCATGTATCCTATCATGTTACCTATAAATAGGAGGTAACATTATTTGTTTTGTACACTTTCTTGAGTACTTGATAAAGATATTATACTCTTTATATTGTTCTTAGTTTTCTCTCTTGTTCTTCTCTTCTCAAATTCTTATATTTCTATTGTTATTCTCTCTTAAAAGTTTATATTATTTCTCTTCAATTCTTCTTATTTTATATTCTATAACATTATTACTATTGTTGAATCAATTTATTCTAAATAATGCTATTATCTTTCTTGTTGTTTATATCATGACTTCCTTAATGAGGATGATGATGATGATGATGAAAATGAAGGCATATTTTTGTTTTTATGAAAGACTGGTAATTAGTGATTGTGTTTATTGAGATAATTAAATATTTGTAGTTAATATTTATAGTTAATAATTTATTGACTTCCTCGGTGATGATGATAAAGATGACGGCATAAAAACATTGAATATTGTCTGCATTACTCGGAGTCTATTGCTTGTTTGAAGGATTGGTGATTGTGTTTGTTGAAATACATCTTAGATATTTGTAGTTAATATTTCCAGTTAATAATTTGTTATTGATTGAGTTTTTTAAGGATTTTATTTATGGCTTGATTTAAGAAAAAATTAGATAGATTTATATTATTTTCTCTTTATTTATTAAGTATCTCTATTATATACAGAGAGGTTTGAATGAAAAAGTAATGCCTATATGAAATAAAGAAAACCTTTTTCCTTGCCTTCTGTTTTCCTTACGTATATTTGTGCCAAAGCCAACAAAAAATCAATTAAGTGGTAGTGGAGTAAATTATCTTGAGGGACTGTGAAAATGAAGAATGATACACAATCAGGTTTTAGGAAAAATTATTGTTGGAATGAAAAGCCTATGTTGATATGATGGAATTTTGGAAAGACATAATAGAAAATTATAATGTTGCATCATTGTCTACAAATTCAGTAGTGGCACAAATAAAGAATAAAAAAGAAAGAAAGACAAAAGTTATGGTTTGTTTTTTCTCTATTATTTCAAACACTATATGAAGTTAGCAAAAGCCATATAGGATTATTTTAAGGAGGAGTATCAAGATAATAAAAGAATGAAAAACATGTAAATCCTCAATTTATTTAGTGAATTTGAGATGATGAAGATGAAGGAGTAAAAAATAATAAAGGATTATTCAGACAAAATAAAACTTCTAGGTAAAGATTTTGATAATGAAAGAAGTTTTCAAAAAAAATTTATCACTGAGAAATATGAATTGTAAATTTCTCTATTTGAGAAGTCTAAAATTTGTAAGCATATTTTTGGTAGAGTGAAGAAGCTCAGGAAATAAAAAATATAACAATAACAAGAACACTTCTTGTCTTTATTGCAAAAAGTCACATCCAAAGAAATATTGGTGGAGGCCTTATACTAAATACAGAAAATATGGAGGTACTAGACACAGTAAAGTGTGCAAATATCAATAGTTCAAAGTAGCAAAATTACATATAGAAGAAATTGATGACGATCAACTTTTTTTTAGCAAAATGTTCTAGCAACATGTTCTGTAATTAAAATCTACTCAGGGATTCTTAGTTGAAAGACAATGGATGCGACCAATGACGAGGCTCCTATTGATATAAATAAGACTTTTGTGTCTAAAGTAAAGATTAGCAATGGTCAATTCATCCCAGAAGGCAAACACATAGTGGCTATTAAGAGCTTGACGAGTTTGAAACATATGTCTATTGTTTTATATACGCCTGATATTGATCAAAATATATTAAGTGGTGGACAGCTTCTTGAAAAAGATTACTAAATTCTTTTTTAAGGATAAGTTGGATAAGTCGTACTTTATTAATGATGAAATAAATAAAGATATATTTAAGGTGATGATGAAATTAAAAAGCTTTACTCTAAATTTACTTGAAGATGATATTGAAGAAGACGACGAAGACGAAGAAGAGGGTGAAGATGATGATAATCAACATGAGGGAGAAAGTTTTTAGGATTTGACAACATCACAGATTTGAGCATTATGAATATGAAATGCTTGCTGAAAAACATATAATGCGAGTAATGAATTTTTGTTTGAGGAGGCAAAGAAAATCAGGGGAGGGAAAGAAAAAGTAAGATTGCCAAGGTTGTTGCACGACAAAAGCAGAAAATTAGGTGATTTGAATTGTGAAAATACTTGAAGATTTGTCAAGTAATTGTTGCAATTTCAAATGACTTTGTAAAGCAAGATTCAAAGATTTATGAAATAGATTGGGGCTTTGCAAATTACAATGAAGAGTGTTGAGATAAATTTTTTAAGAATTTTCTTTGTAATTTGATTTAAAGAATAAATTAGATATATTTATATTATTTTCTTTTTTTTTCTTTGTTTTTGTTTGTTAAGTATCACTAATATATATATATATATATATATATATTTCTCCTTACTTTCCTGTTTTCTTTGCTTACACTTGTGACAAAGCCAAAAAAAGGCAACACTACGATGGATATGAGAAAAACACGCAACTAGTTATCCATAAAGAGTTGTGGTTTTGCTAGCTTATTGGCTATGACTATGGTGACAACGGCATTTTTAGTTGATTATTGCTATCTTCTTGAGTAACAGTCCATTTGATTGAATGATCTCAGAAGAGAGATAACCCTTAAACTAAATAACAAAATCAACGAGTGTTAGCCTTGATAACAGAGTATAGTCGCCAGATATTCATTCGTTCTGACTACAGGGTGTAGGTGTTAAAGCTTTGAAGGCTACTCTTCGATGCATTATACATTCAATCCCTACCCCAGTAACATCTCCCATATGTTAACTCTCTGCCATGAACACCGGGCATTTGAAGTCTTTCCAGTGTCTTCTTGTCGTGCGAGGCCTAACTCAGTGCAACCATTTGCTAGGACAATTTTCGAAGTCGTGTTTTCTTTTGGGTGCTTTAGATATTGCTCTTGCTGGTTTCGGTTTTGTTAAAAGGCCGACTGTGTTATTGCAGAATTTGATGATTAGAGGTCTTGGTGACGACGGGTTATATAACGATGTCATGTTTGTCTATAGAAATTTTCGGGTTTCTAGTTGTTGATCTGATGATCTTACGTTTCCTTTTGTGATCAACGCATGTTCCGTCCTTGGAGATTATCGGATTGGAAAAGAGATATGTTGTGTAGTTTTGCGAAGCAGATTTGAAAGAATTGTTGTAATACTGTGAGAGCTGCACCAAATAGAGGGGCTGACGTGGCAAAGTCACCCACAGTTATATACCCTTCCGTTTTATTTTTCCCCTGCTGCCGACACTTACATTGTTTTTCTTTTTTTTTTCTTTTTTTCATTTTTGTTTTCTCTCATTCAACCAATTTCAATTACCTCCAGTATCAAATCCAACCGTCTGATCGTCGAATTGTTTGCACCATTGTGTTCCTCTCATCGTCACGATCAATTTGCCACTGGTTTCACCTTCATCGGACCACCGACACGCCCGGATCGGAGCCTGAAAATTTCGAAATTCTCACCGGAAAATCGTTGATTCCGGCCAATCTAAAGTAAGTCTTGAAATTTGGTTCTCGGATTCATAATCCTGATGGTTGTAGCTTCGTGTTGATGTAAAAATTTTCGGTTTTGGATGAAGTAGGAATTTTCCGGCCACCGTCGGCGACACTGTTCATCGTTGACCGGCGATCGACACTGTTCATCATACTGTACATCGACACTGTTCATAGGTACTGTATATTGACACTGTACACTGACACTGTTCATCGTACTGTACACTGACACTGTTCATAAGTACTGTACACTGACACTGTTCATCGTTACTGTACATTGACACTGTTCATAAGTACTGTACACGTTGACTTTGACCAAAAGTCAAACCTTCCCCGTTAGGTAATTTCGACGTTCTGAACGTGATAGCGTGATCGGTTTTTCCATTTGATGTGTCGTTTGTGAGTTATAGTCATACAAAGTTTATTATGTAGGTTTAATACCAGTTGTCTAAGCCTAACCTGAATATTGTGTTCTTAGGAAGGGCGAGTGTTGAGGACAAAGGCAAGAGCATCGTTTCCTCTTCTTCAGCCCGTAAGGTAGGGTCTTTACCGTATGTGTTCAATCATAAGTATTTCTTGATCTTTAAATCCGTACCTTGGTTTTAAATTGAATCGTTGTATAATCCATCGGAGTCCATCCGATGGATCCATGTCCAAGTTACTTTGTCCTTTACCGTATGTTCTTGTAAGGTAGGGTCCTTACCGTATGTGGTTCATCATTAGTATTTCCTTGTTGTAAAATCCGTTTTACCTTGGTTTTGATTGATTCGTTGTATAGTCCATCGGAGCCCATCCGATTGGTCCATTGTTCAGAATTTCATGGTTCTCTTCCGTAGGTAGCTATAAAATATCATAATGTGAGGTCTTTACCGTATTTGTCTCATATTAAGTATTCTTTGATTTTAAATCCGTACTTTGGTCATTGAATTGTTGTGTAATCCATCGGAGCCCATCCGATGGATCCATTGTCCAAATTACCTTGACTTTTCTGTATGTACCCGTAACGTATCATAATGTATCTCCAAAATTTCATGTGATCAATCAAAGTCCATTTGATTGATTTGTTGAGTAAATTGGGCTGATTCCGTATCATTGCCCGTAAAGTAATAAAAAAGTTGTAATCAAAGGTTTCTGTAACGATATATGATAATATATCGTATTATTGAGTATGAATTGTAAAGTATGATATTTCAGTGTTATTGAAAGTTAAACCAGTTTGTAAAGTATGGTATTTGTAAAGTATGTAAGTTTTTATGTTACTCGTACTTGTGTTCCGTTTGGCCAAACGTGGTGAGTGCTCGGTCTCTGAGAGTAAGCGGAGAGACACTCATCTGTTGGGAGGCGTATGGTTGGAGTATGGTTACTGTATGTTCCCTGCTTCGCAGGATGATCTGAAAGGGACTAGTTGATCTTTTCCGTATAAAGTTTTATTAATCACTCTAGTCTCGGACAACACTGGTAGAAGGGGCTATGTATGTAATTGTTTTAAAAGTATATGTATAAAACCTACCAGTGGGCTTCCGGTTTTCCTTTAGCGGGGGTTACTCGGGAAGTGATTTCCAGTCCGCCCATGTTTTTACTATTGACCCTGTTGGGTTCTTTGTTGAAAGTGAAAGTACATTTTCGAGGCCAGTAAGTAAACGTTTTGTAAAGTAAACAGAAAGTACATGTTGGGTCCAGTAAGTAATGTTTTGTAAAGTAAACAGTGAAGTTTAAGTTTTGAGAAATTACAAGTTTAGTAATGGTCTAATAAGTTCCTTGTTGTTTCCTCTCATCTGATAAGTTGTTGTATTGTACCTCTCCTTTGATAAGTTCCTTGTTGTCCCTCTTCTTTGAAAAGTCCGCTTTGTTGTCCCCTACTGAGATTCTCGAAAATCTCACCCCTTCGTGTTTGTTTTCCCTCCCAGGACTAGATCGTGATCAGTAGTGGTTTTCAGTGTGTGCATCGGGACTACTCGCTGGGACTATTGCATTTGCACATGTATGGTTTTATTGGCACACTGTTATGTATTTGTTGATTTGACATGTGGTTTCGTTTTCAGATACTTGGGGCTTGTGTGTTATGGTTTCACTGGTTTGTATTGTATTGTTATAAAAAGACTTCCGCTGTTTGAATATTACTCCGTAATTTATTGTGCCACGTATTTAGTACTTATCAGCCATGCTGTAATTTGTAAATATTTTAAATTTTATTTTTGGAATTTACGTTTGAAAAGTCAAATAGCCTTGTGGAGTTCGGATTGGTCCACGTGTCGGGCTTCTCCGGGCTTCACGGCGGTAAGGGCCCGCTTTCCGGGTTTGGGTCCTTACAAATACAGACTACCTTGGTCGATCTTTATGGCAGAATCGGATGTTTGGAGCTTGCTTGTGCCCTGGTTAATGGAATTCCGCAACCAGACCTGGTTTCTTACAATGCTTTGATTTCTTGTTATTCTTTCCATGGGTTTGATCAAAAAGTGTTTGAGGCTCTCAGTCGAATATTTAAAGTGGGTTTGGTGCCTAATTTGAGTACTTTGCCCAGTGTGATTCCTGTGTGTCCATTTGGGATGTCTGCTCATACACAAAACCAAATGTCTTTTGAAGCTGAGGAGTTCCAGGGAATGCTATGTGCTGATGTGTCGCCTAATTCAATCACTTTCGTGTCGATTATCCCTTTATACTAGACGGGTGGAAGCATTTGGCATGGGGAATCCTTACATGCTTATATAATGAAACATGGATCAGAAAATCAGATATCTGTCCACGACCCTTATATCTATGTATACCAAGCATGGTTAGATCAGTAAAACCAAGTTTCTTTTCGACTGGATGCCTCACCGGAATATTTTGTCATGGAATGTGTTGGTTTCTGGATTTGCTCATAATGGGTTATGGGACCAAAGTTTGGCTACTTTCAGTGAAATGCAGTTTGCTGGATATGAATTGGATGCAGTCTTTGCTGTTACTATCCTTTCTGCCTGCTCTAATTTGGATGCGTTGTTACTTATAGTAAGTCTACCCATACAGTTAGCATTAGAAAGGCCATAGATTCAGATCCTAGTTTTTTGAATGCACTTCTCATGTTCTACTCTCATTATAACCATCTGGCCTATTCTCTTAAGCTCTTTCACAATATAGATTCCAGGAATGTTGTGCCGTGGGATATGTTGATTTCCGTATGTCTTCGCAATGAAGAAGCGGTAAAGGTAGTTAGTTTCGTTAGCCCGATGCAGAAAATGGGTATGGAAATGGATTTAATCACGCTCGTAAACTCTATTGTGATTTCTTATGACATGGAAAACTTGATTCAAAGAATGATTTTCATGGTTATGCTGTCAAAAAGGGTTTTGGTTCTGATAGTACTTTAGTGAACTTACTCATTAGCATGTATTTTAAATGTGGAGATCTTGAATATGGGACGTTGCTTTTAGAGGTCATCCCTGAACCCAGCGTCGTGTCTTGGAATGCCTTGATCACTGGCCATCGACAATAGAAGATGCTGAATGAAGCTTTGCTTCTTTTTAATGAAATGATGAAGTGTGATCAGATACCAAATTCCATATCTTTGTGAAATTTACTGTCCATATTGCTCTACTCAATTATATGGTAAGGCTATTCATGCTTTTGCAACAAGGACGGGGATTTTAGAGGAAACCCTTCTTTTTACTTCTCTAATGATCATGTATGGTAGATTTGAAAATTGGTTCATGTATCTCACTATTCAAAATAGGAGACATAGAGGATATATCTTTGTGGAATGCCGTTATTTCTGTGCATGTTGTCACGGGACTAGAGTTTTGCGGAATAGAAACTCTCCGTGCGGCCTTAGACTATCGCTCTCGCAATAGGTTAAGTAAGCCTTCCTCACAAAGCTAGCTAGAATGCTAAGCTTAGAACCGAACCGAAATGAGAGAGACACAAAAGAATGGAGAGAAAGCTCTAAACTCTCAATATTGCAAATATTGCTGGATGTTGTGGGATGATTACAAATGAGGGGTGGCACCCCTTATATAGCCTTTACAACTCCCCAATGGATGGTGGAGATCAAGCCGTATGATCTAACGGTTATATACAAAAGTAGAAAGCACAAACACGGATCCCAAGTGAGCTCCTTGATTCCCTCTCTTAGTGAAAGCACAAACACGGATCCCAAGTGAGTTCCTTGATTCCCTCTCTTAGTGGGGAACATAGTGGGGAACATGTTCCCTGATTCCCTCCTTGATTAGCTCCTTGATTAGCTCTTTCGGTGGGAAACGTGTTCCTTGATTTGGGGGTCGGGTCCCGCACGAAGCCGAATGACGCGTAGTCTGATATTCGGTCGTGACATTCTCCCCCACCAAACTCGACAACGTCCTCGTTGTGTGCTGCCTCAAGAACTCGTTGATTTCGTCTTGGTACTGCCAAAGATCGAAATCTTTCTCCCAGCTTGTCTCGCTAGGAGGGTCGCCTTTCCATCGAACTAAGTACTCCACATGGTTCATGTGCTTCCCACTCTTTTGCACCACCCGCCTTGATAAGATCTCATCAAGCTTCTTATCATGGGCATTGGTCACAGCCGTGGGAGCTCTCTTGGACTTCCCCCTCTCCGGTTCTTCCTTGTCTTCTTGGAATGGCTTCAACAAGCTCACATGGAAGACAGGATGAAACTCCAATCTCGGTGGTAACTCCAGCTTGTATGACACCTTGCCGATCCTCTTCAACACCTTGAAAGGACCCTCGTATCGTCGCACTAGCTCCTTGTGCAACTTGGCAAAAACTCGGCTTTGGTGAGGCATCAGCTTCACCAACACAAGATCCCCTTCTTCAAACTCTAAGGGTCGCCTCTTTGCGTCTACCCCTTTTGCCTTCCACTTTGCCTCCTTGGACAATTGCACTCTTGCAATGTCCCTCTGCTTGTCACACTCCTTGACAACGTGGTAGGAGGATGGATTTGGCCCTTGCTTCACTTGTTCTGCCATGGCCTGAACTTGGGGTTTATGTTTCATACCCCCTTGGATCCTTTCCAGCAAAGGACTCTCCAGTTGGCTGATGGCCGCAAGTGTTTTTGCCTTCAGCTCCTTCTCTCGAGCAACGGGCACCACACAACACTTGCTCCCTTCCGAAAGTATGAGGGTGTTTGTGCAAGATACTGGGACTGCTCTCGTCTGATCCAGGAATTGCATCCCTAACACAATTGGAAAATCATCCATAGGAACAATGGAGAAGTCAAGTTTACCTTTCCATTCCCCCATTTGTAGCTCGACCCCTCGGGCTACTCCAAAGATTGGCTGAGCTTTAGTGTTCACCGTCTTTAGTCAGCCATTCTCCTCTTTGAACTTGATGCTAAGTCGTTGTGCTTCTTCCTTCTTCATGAAGTTATGAGTAGCACCAGTATCAATCAATGCGAGGGACTCCCTCCCTTGCACGATGGGTCTAGCAAACATTCTTCCAGCTTGCTCCACCTTGGCATCTTTTGTTGAAGCTTTAACGGCACTCAACAATTACATGGAATTCATCCTTGGTGTTTCCATCTCTTCGGCCTCCATGACCATGGCTGCCAGCTTATTCCTCATCGGGCAATCCACAGTTTTATGCGGCCCCTCGCATAGAAAGCATGAGAGTTTTGGTCTCTCACTTTTGCCTCGATTTTCACCTCCCCCTTGTGTGGGTTTGGCTGGACGGAAGGACTTGAAGGACTTGAAAGGTTTGTCCTTCCACTCTTTGGCTTCATGAATTGCTCCCCCACCTTTAGCCTTGTAGTCGCGGAAACTCATAGGCTTAGGTGGGCTTGAACTCTCGGGCTTCCTCTCAAATTCTGCCAAGGATTCAGCCTCGGAAATTACATCGTTGAGCTCCTTGACATTGCGTCGATGAAGCTCCAACTTGGCCCAACTTTGTAGGCCTCCCAGAAACACATACATGGCCTCCGTCTCGGGCATGTCTGGGATCTCCAACAAGACTTCTGTGAACTCCCTCACGTAGTCTCGAATGTCGCCCTTGTGGGACAACTTGCGAAGCTTCTCCCTCGCTTCCAGCTCCACATTCCTCGGTGAGAATTGTGTTTTCAGGAGCCTTTTGAAATCTGCCCATGTCTCCAACTTGAAGGTGCCACGCTCGATTTGAGCATGCTTCATCCTCCACCAGGTTGTGGCACTGTCGGTTAGATACAGTGGAGCTTGGGAAAGTCGATCTCTATCGCTCTCCATGCCCACCCCTTGAAAGTATTGTTCAAGGTTGAAAAGGAAGTTGTCCACTTCCTTGGCATTCCTCGTCCCACCAAATGGCTTTGGACTTGGGACATCCAGCTTCAGCTTGGGCTTGGCAACCCCTTGCTCAATACCCTTCTTGCAATCTTTCCTGATTTCAACCAAGTCATCCTTAAATAAAGAGATCTCGGCAAGAAGATTTACCTTGAAGTCATCTAACTCTTCCCTCCAAGAGTTGATAGCAATGAGGACGCCTTGCATCTTCTCACGAAGCTCATTTATGTCCCCTGACTCGAGCTCGGTTATGCGTTGGCCATACTCCTCAAGCATATCTTTGTCATCAGCAACCTTCATCTCCACACGAGTGATTCTTGCCTCCAATGATGACAGATGATCAACAGTCTTCATTCTCTTCTTGTTTGGTTCGGGAGCACGTTGGGGTAATCTCCCCACACGGACCTCCTCTACCTCCTCTTCAATATGGATGTTGGCATCAGAAGTACTAGGCATCTCCATTTCTCTCTCAAAGGATTTGAGCCGTAGCTCCACTACCAACTGTCACGGGACTAGAGTTTTGCGGAATAGAAACTCTCCGTGCGGCCTTAGACTATCGCTCTCGCAATAGGCTAAGTAAGCCTTCCTCACAAAGCTAGCTAGAATGCTAAGCTTAGAACCGAACCGAAATGAGAGAGACACAAAAGAATGGAGAGAAAGCTCTAAACTCTCAATATTGCAAATATTGCTGGATGTTGTGGGATGATTACAAATGAGGGGTGGCACCCCTTATATAGCCTTTACAACTCCCCAATGGATGGTGGAGATCAAGCCGTATGATCTAACGGTTATATACAAAAGTAGAAAGCACAAACACGGATCCCAAGTGAGTTCCTTGATTCCCTCTCTTAGTGGGGAACATAGTGGGGAACATGTTCCCTGATTCCCTCCTTGATTAGCTCCTTGATTAGCTCTTTCGGTGGGAAACGTGTTCCTTGATTTTGGGGTCGGGTCCCGCACGAAGCCGAATGACGCGTAGTCTGATATTCGGTCATGACAATGTCCAGAAAAAGAACGTTGTAGAAGCGGAAGCCTTCTTTCGTGATATACTTCGAACGGGCCTACAACCTGATAACATCACAGTTTCAAGTTTAATTTTTGGCCTGCACTCAACTTAGTGGCCTGGATCTTGCTCATTGTATAACGACATACATGATGCACAAGGGATTTGACAAGGACACTGCCATTAACAATGACCCTATAGATTTTTATGCAAGATGTGGAAATATTTCAAATTCCAGACAGGTATTTGAAGGATTGCTTCAAAAGGATGATATCTCTTGGGGTGCGATGATTAACGGCTACAGTCTACATGGCAATCCAAAAGCTGCAGTTGAGCTCTTCTCTCACATACAAAATTCAGGGGTAGCACCTGAAGGTATTTTATCAGCTTGCAGCCATACTGGTTTAGTTGAACAAGGTTGCAGGGTCCTCAAGTCCATGGCAGACCACGAGATTCCACCAACGTTGGAGCACTATGGCTGTATAGTGAACCTACTGAACCTACTGGGTAGAAAAGGTTTCCTGGAAGAGGCTTATGACGTTATCAAGAAGCTACCTTGTAGACCTTAAAAAAGCCTACTTGAACCTTTGCTGGGGCCTTGCGTTGTCTATGGTAGTGTCAACCTGGGAGAGAAAATCTATAGAATGATCTTCGAAATAGACCCAAAAACACTCGGGGCCGTACGTGATACTTTCTAATATACATACCGCAACGAGGCGATGGATAGATGCGGGTGAAGTGACTTCTTAGAGTAGAAGTCAGAGAGTTGAGAAAAGAAGTTGAGAGATGGTTGTGGCCACTGACCGACCGAGTTAAGCCACGTTTGTTTTTGAATAAAAAATTTGACTGTACAAATCCTAGGTAGATAATGTACAGATTTTTGTCATGTTGGAATAAATTGTCGGATTGGCCTGAGTATGAAAGAGCAAACGACATCACGTTGTCGTCACATACATTGAAAGAGTTCAAATTGTCCCATTTATTGTGTCCAATATATCCAAATGTAAAGAAGTGAGACCATCAACGAAGGAGGTGTTGGAAAATATCTATGACAACTCAGCGCCGCTTAAATTCTTTCAAAGTCAAACGTTCATTCAATAAAACAAAAACCGGATAACGAAGCAGAGGCATGTGCAATAGGTGTCCAGATGATGCCATGTATATGCTGTCAGCTGTCTCCATGTGTCTGTTGGATAATCTCAAATGCTATAAATTTAGTTCAAATCAAACATTCTCTCGGTTTTCTGCAACATCCAATCTCTTGCCAGACTTCGAGAAGACAAATAAAATTTCTCAAGAAGATGAACTATCCCACTGTCTCACCAAGTCGTCTGACCAGATTCCAAGAGCAGTTAATCATGGTGTCGGCTTTTAAGCATGTTGTCTCTAGTGGCACCAAGGGCCCCACAGAGGAACAGTAACGGAAGCTCTTCCAAGCCACTGATGGTGCTCCTCCCTTTTGTGGGTCCGGCAACATGGTGGTGTACCTTCCTCAGTATTCTTACGCGTGTCCCGTGGGGTCCTATTATGTCCCGTCTCCTCATAACTATCTCCAAAGCGGGCCATTGAAAGACTACAACGTAAGTGATAGTATTTTTTTTTTTTAAAAGAGTCGATATAGTATTAATGTAATTCAATACAGGAAACAAGAGCAAAGATCATTGGTAGAGATATTTACAGACAAAATGAGATACAAAATGAAATTCAAAGATACAGTTTTCAAAATCTCTATCTTAAACTTTCAAACAATCTATTAACGTAACAGATTTACAAAATCTCCTGTGGGTAACAGTATCATGCCATTTGTCTACACATCATTCAAATTCTGTCTAGCCCAGCTAACACCATGAATGAAGCCATATAAGAATAAATCACTAGCTCTCTTATCCACATCTCTGAAAATACATGCATTTCTTCCTGTCCATATGCTCCTAATGATAAAAAATAACAACGCGAACCACAGTTTCCTCCACCTTGTCGAGACACAAAGGCCATCCCATTGATTTAACAAGTATATCATTGCTTTTGGCTGAACCCAAAGAATGCCCCACTTATTCATTAATAAGGACCAACATTCCCATACTATGTGGCAATTGAGGAGAATATGATTCGAGTCCTCCTCAATCAAACCGCAGGCCTTGCAAGCACTGTCCTCTTCTCCCAATATGCCAATTCGCACTAAAAATCCCCTTGACAAGATTTTTTCCAAACAAGCTAGCCGCATGAAAGACTGCCATTTAGGTGCCCCTTGACTCCACCATATATGTGGTATATCCTTAGACAGTCCTGGCAGCAGTGCATGTTCCAAGGAGGAGTAATAGCCTTTCGTAGAGAATGACTCTGATGAGTCCATTTATACTAAACGATCCTGGCATTGCTCAATATGCTGATTGGCCCCGATGATCTCTATCAATCTTAGCTCTTCCTCATATTCCCAGGAATATAATCGTCTCCTCCATAGGAGTGACCAACAGCAGTCACCGTTGATTAAAATTCTGTGGGACTTCACAGAGCCATCTTTAGATATAGCCACATCAAACAAACGAGGAAAAGTGAGGGACAATGGCACTTCAGTACACCAACGACTTTTCCAAAAGGAAATAGAAGTCCCATCTCCCACCTTCCATATAAAAGAGAGGTCTACGAACGACCGTTGGGAAAAATCAGTTCGCTGGATTTGACAATACCTTGTTAATGCATCACTTGTCTACCTGACCGTTCCGTAGAAATCATCTCACCCAGTTCTCTAGATCTCTTCTTACACAAACCGGAATAATGAAGAACATCATATAATAAACCGGAAGGCTGTTAAGTATTGTCTTAATCAAAAGATTCTCCCAGCAAAAGACAGGAAAATTCCTTTCTATGTGGAAAGCTTGTTTTTGAAGTGCATAATGAGGCTACTCCAAGTGCTTTTACATTGTGGACTGGCCCCTATAGGTAATTAAAAGGAAAATTCTGAAATCGACACTGAAGTAGTTCCGCCATATTTTCAACCTCACCTGTGTGCACATTAATTCTAGCAAGACTGGACTTGTGAAAATTAATCTTCAGACTAGATAATAATTCAAAGCACCTCAAAATTCTTTGCAGGTTTACTAGGCTCTGGTTGTTTCCATCTCCAAAAAGGATTATGTCATCTGTATATTGCAAGTGAGTCAAATGGAGACTTTCGATATTGATACCTTTAAAGAGGTTTAGGTCTGCCGCCTTAGAGATTAACTTTGACAGCACTTCTGCAGCCAGATTAAACAAGAGCAGAGACATCGGGTCTCCTTGGAGGAGTCCGCTTCCCATAGGAAATTCCTGTGTTGGAGTGCCATTAATTAAGATGGCACAACTGCGTATCCATCCTATCCATTTGTTTCCGAATCCCATGGGCCTCAACACATCTATCAAAAAATCCCAGTCTACAGAATCGTAAGCCTTTTTAAAATCGAGTTTAAAGCACCAACCCTTCTTCTTAGAACTCTTCATAGAGTGCAGGATTTCATTGGCCACCATGATGGAATCAGCAATATGACTTCCTTCCATAAAACCTGTTTGAAGAGAAGAAACGAGCTTGCCTATAACCCTTCCCTTTTAACCTTTTGGTAAGAATCTTAGCAATTATCTTATACATGCCATTGATAAGGCTAATGGGTCTAAAGGAATTGAACTCAATGGCTCCATGCTCTTTAGGAATAAGTGCAATGAAGCTGTTGTTAATTCCTCTCGGAAGGAACCCATTAGTGTGAAACTCTCTCACCATAATCACGATCTCCTCCCCAATTACGTCCCAAGTCTTCTTTAGGAAAAAGAAGCTGAATCCATCAGGTCCAGGTGCTTTGTGATTCCTACAATCCCAAACCGCTACCTTGATCTCCTCCGGTGAGAACGGTTCCTCCAATTTTCTCACTTCAGCTATCGAGATTTTATCAAGCTCCACTGAGTCCAAGCCGAGCCAACTGTTGCTTCCTCCTTTGAAGATCTCCTTGAAGTATCATACTGCTTCGTTTTTAATGTCCGATGGTTGTGTTAACACCATATTATTAGATTTATTGTTTACAATAAAATTGATATTCCTTCTTAGGCTGGCGCATGCATGAAAATATTTATTATTTTTGTCTCCCAGCTTCAAACCATTGTTATCTAGATCTTTGTCTCTACATGGACTCTATTCTTTTCTTCAATTCCCACTTTTCTAAGTGCAATCTACCATATGATTCGACAAAATCCGGATTGACTGAGATCTTCGAGGATCTATTTTGATCTATCTGATTTATTTTCGCTAGCAAATCTTTTAATTTGGTATCCATACCCCCATAATTGATCCTGTGCCATGATATGAGGTGCTGCTTTAAGAAGTTTAGCTTTTATACTAAGCAGAAATCTCCTCGATGCATCAATCCAAATATCCTGGACAATCTTCCGAAAATCCTTAACTTCCCACCATACATCCCATGTACAAAATGGTTGTGCACCCTAGTAAAAAACGTCCGCTTTCAAAATCTTTGGTATATGATCGGAGAACCCCTTATCTCCTGCATATAGCTTGTGACCGTGAAAGCATCTGCATCATTCCGGGGAGACCATTACCCTGTCAATCATTGAAGCACCTCGCGAACTAAACCATGTGTAGGACTTTCTGATGAGAGACTTGTCCACAAGGCCACAACAATTCATGAAGTCCTGCAATTTGCATGTCCCTTTGTAATTAAAACTACCTATGCACCTTTCCTCTGCATTTAAAGATTCATTGAAATCGCCCATAACTATCCATGAATTCTCATCCCTCGTTTTCTAATTCTTCATCTCTGTCCATACTGAACACCTATCCTGAACAGTTGTGGGAGCATATAACCCCACACAAGTAAACACAAACCCTGTATCAGTCATTTCATATTTGAGGGCCAGCCATCTCTCAAATTTTCGCTTCTCTTTAACTTTAATCTTATGTTCATCGCACATAGCTAATATTCCGCCCGCACTGCCATTTGCATCCACGAAGCACCATTCCACTGGCGGACCTGACCACAATCTCCTCGCTATTGTCCCATTCAACTCAGTCATTTTGGTCTCACATAGGATTAATAGGCTTAGATGCTCCTTATTTATCAGATTCCCGATTTGTGTCTTCTTCAATCTACTTTGAAACCCGCGAACATTCCACACTGCATAGTTAATCATGATACAACACAAACACCCTTGAAATCTAGGCATGGAAACTCACTAAACGTGATTGCCATGCCAATCTTCTCCCTCTTCTACTATCCTCTCACATAGTCTTTGTCTTGAAGCAGAAGCAAATTTCTTATGATTCAATCCCAAAGCATCAATGATCTCCAATGGAATTCTGCACTTCCTCACCAACTTGGTCCTCCGATGTTTCCTGGATCCATGAGCAAGATGCTCTAAGGCAGAAATGGACCGTCTTTCCGCTATTTTCTGTGTGAAAATTGTCTGAGTCTTGCCTTCCTTTCTCTTGTCTACTGACATTACTAGAAGAAAGACTACCGGTTGCCTTTAAGTGCTTGAATTTCTTCTGTGTCCCAGGCTTCTTATCCAGAAATCTCGATTTCTTTTCAATCCGAGAGGCTTTTGTTCTTTCTCTTCTCATGTTGGCAAAGGCGGTATCTGCTAGGGAAGGTAAACTATCCGGACTGGCAATGGTCACCTCTTCCTCGATGGTCCTGGGGAAGATCTCTCTTGATGCACTTTTCTTTTTTCGAGGAGCGAGGCTCATATCAGGGAAAAATCCTGACTCTGTGAAGTTACTAAGATGCCCTCCAGACTCATTATCCATTGATGAGCTAGACACTGCATGCACAACCTGGTTAACGCCATATTCAAGGCTTATATTACTACCGCCCCTATTTGAAATAGGGATGCCTTTGGGTTCATCTTGTTGACTATGCCTTCCATTTTTTCTCCTGATAGTTTCATTAGTACCACTCTCAGCTAAGGTAAAATCATTTTTTTCTTCCTGTGCAAAAGATATTTTCCTTCCAGGTGAAAGTGTTTTTCTCACAAGAGAAAAAGCACTATTGCAGCCGCCTGACAGACTTGTCCTTTCACCTTACATTGTACCCACTGCATCTACAGTCCTCTCCTCTAGTAAGGTTACAGGAAACCGAGTTCCATCTACCTCCAGAATGAAGTATGTTTTGATTTCTGACAGATTGCTAGTTATGATATGAAGAAAAACAGCTCCCAACTAGTAGTCTTCTTATGTACCTGAATCAGAGAACCAATTGGCTGCACAATCTTCCTAAAGGCGTCATCGAACCATGCACTGAAAGGGACCCCGATGACCTTAACCCAGCAAATCCTTCTAGTGCTAACATCTTCAGGTCTCCATAGGTGGAAGACTGAGAATTTTTCTGTCCAAAAGCTGAGGTTAGACGTAAGCTCCCGCCGCATTATCTCTGCAGATACAAAGGTGATCAACCTCAAATCCCCTCCTGTCTCCTTGTACCCAATCTTTGCTGGAAGTTTTGACATGTCTAGGCATCCATCTCTCACCATGCCTACTGCACTCCTTAAGAGCCAGTCTTTTGGGACTAGTTCTGTCGACAAAATCACTATCAAAGGCTCAGTAGGAACCGAGCTCTTTTCAGTGACTGCCTCCGCGTAGGTCTGCCCATTCCTACCAAAAACTGATGTAATATTTTGTTTAGGAATGACTGGAGCAGCCAATCCTTTCTCTTGTTAATCTCCACTCCCAAATGCCTGGTTACGACTTTGCTGTCACGGGGCATATCTAGCCATGTTGATTCTTATAGCATGCTACTCTCCCAAAATAGAGTTCAATATGTTCCACTGTTGGTCTTCCTGCGCTCCACACCTCAAGAATTTAGCAAAACCAAACTTCATTCCTCTTCTCGTTCGATGGTTTGGGATAAACACGTCAACCACAGGTTCAATGAGAGAGATTTCTTGAAAGAGCTTATCAGAGCTCCATTATTCTGTGATGCCTTCAATGTAGTAAGAAATGAATCTCTCCCCTGAGAAAAGCTTCGGAGGTTCCCATTTTCTCTTGCTAGGGCTCGACAGGGTTTGGTGTATTTGATGGGTAGAGTTGGGTTGATGGACGTTGGCTTGGATATTAGCTCAGAGTATAGAAACATGTTGGGAAACATGGGTAAGATTGAAGGAAGGAGGGTCGATGGGGTCTTGGCTCAAATGGGGTTGGGGGTTGAGGTCAGTGTTTTGGAGCATTTGGGTATTTTGTCGATTTTGGTTGGGTGGTTGAGTTGAAACCATTATCTCGCTCCTTCCTGTTTGATAGCTAGTAACGTTAATGATAGTATTAATAACTATAATGATAATAATAATAGAACAACTAGGAAGATAGAGAAGAAGAAGGAAAAAAAGTACAGGGGAGGTGGGCAGCAGAGATACGGGACCCCTGGAAGGCGGGGCGAAAGTGGCTCGGCACGTTTGACACTGCAGAGGAGGCGACAAGGGCTTATGACATGGTTGCCATCAAGTTCCAAGGAGCAAAGGCCAAAACGAATTTCCCCATGTTGGAATACCTAGTGGAGGAGAGCCAACAAAGGCAAAACCAAGAAATGGGAGAAAATATGCCTAATGAAAAGTGTGCAGAGACTAGCAAAATTGGAGCAAGCTGCGTGGGAGAAGATGAAGAGATCGATCAATTCACAAAGGATGAGTTTAGAGAATTAATGATGGATTCCTAACGGCAGCGATATCGTATAGGGTATTTTATTGAGAAAAAGATATCAGGAAAGTGCATGCATGGCTGTAGTAGTTCCATTGCAAATTCTCTCGCTTTCTCTTTTTTTTCTCCCTCTCTCTCTATTATGTTATGGATTCATTGATTAAATTTAAAGGCTTCCGCTGATGTTTTATTCACTCCATATGGTACCAGAATATTTGTCCAATATCATGCTCCAAACTTTAAAATCTTAAAGAAATTAACATGCTAAATCGAAACTAAATGGATAAGCCTTGTGAGATTCAGATAGGTCCTGGTTCGGACTTGTTTGGGTTTCATGACGGTAAGGGTCCCATTAGGAGCAAATTTTGGAATATGGGATTTGGGTCCTTACAGGTTTGGTAACGGAGCATGGTTTAGGTAATATGATTTATTGTATACTAACTTGTTTGTTGATTTTGTATTTGTAGGTAAGAACATGCACACATACCCACTTATTTAGGAGCTATTAAAAAAAGTGATCTAATGCTAAAAGGGGGTTGATTTGTAAGATTTAGATGATGAAATTGATAATTTGATTTGTTCGGTGTTTATGTATGTTCTTATGCTTGATGAATGTTTTCCGTGTTTTTTTTGTTATTACCGAATGCATGAGTGTGTCTTATGAAAGTCTCAAATGTGTTTGTTGCCAAATAATTGCAATGTGTTTTATGATTGAATGGGTGCTGTTGATGCATGCTATGCTGCCGAGTGTCCCTATGTGATTCCTATGTTGCCGAATGCATATGAATGTATTTGCTGCTTATTAATGTGTGTTTCCGAGTATGAATTACATGAGTATGTGTATTACCGAATGCATGTGATTGTTTTGTAGGCATATTTAAGTATATCCTTATGTGGTTTTGCATGATTGCCAAGTATAACTTGTGTGAATCCATGATTTCTGAATGCTTGATGATGATTGTTGAATGCTTGATGATTGTTGCCGAGTGTGCATCTGCATGTATGGATGTGTTTTCCGAAATTTTCATACTTGTGTGCATGTGAATTTTGTTTTTCCAGCATATGCATATCATCCGGTGCATGTCTCTCCACCATGTACTACTTCTTTTCCTAGTGTTTGTATTTGGTTATGTGTTGAGTGACGATCATGTGCTTGTATAGTATGGCAAGGCCGAGTGTACAAAGGGATCGACGGGGTAGGTATGGGGTTCAGACTGAACAATAACCTATTGAGCAAGAGGAGCCGAATACACAAATAGAGCTGGGAGGGCAAGCTGAGCCCGAAAACCAACCTAAGGCACCAGCTGCACGAGCTATCGATTTTGTGATGGCACAAATCCTAAATGTGTTACAAGGAATTGTTGCAAACCAGTAGTGTATAGAGGCATAATTTCAGAATGCTCCTACACCCACGCCCATGGAAGAACCCATTCCTCCACTTGAGCTTGAACAACCGGCTCACCCTAAGGAAGCTGAGAGACTTCCTATTGTTATTACAAAGCTATTGAAGGAAGCTCGTCAACTAGGATGTAAAGATTTCAATGGTTCAGCCGGAGCTGCAGTAGCTCGTGAATGGATCGACACCTTATGCCGAGTGTCCTTGTTTTTGCATATCTTTGATGATGACAAGGTTGCATCGCTACTTTCCTACTTTAGGGAGAAGCCCTCGTATGGTGGACAGCCATGAGCTTACGATTCGGCGATCATTTGCCTACTTGGGAGGAATTTTGGTATGAGTTCGACGACAGGTTTTATACGAGATTCCATAAAAGTGACCAGCGACAAGCTTTCTACAAGCTTGAATAGGGCACCCGTTTGGTGCTGGAATACGAGAAGGTATTAAAGGAGTTGTCCTAATTTGCACCTGAGGAGGATCGCTCACCGTATCAGCTTGCGAGACGATTTCAGGATGGGCTGAGTACCGAACTCAAAACCATCATTCGTGTGACACCGGTATAGAATTTGCAAGAACTAATCATTGCCGCGACTGAAGCCGAGAAAATCGTGCAAAGCAGAAAGCCATCTACAGTAACTGGTGGCGAATCCTTCAGGCGAGATTCGAAGTTCAATCAGCGTACGAGACCCTATCCTTTGAGGTCTTATCCTCCGAAAAATAATGGCAATGGAGGTAACAATAAGAAGAAATTTTCTGGTTCGAATTCCAATGGATCTATATAGAATTCTCAGCAACGTCGATGTTAAAATTGTGGCAAGATGGGGCAAATTCAGAGGGAATGCTCGAAACCCAGGCGTATCACAGGCACACCAAAGCAGGCCGAGGTGGGTATGCCAATCCCATCAAACCACCAGCACGCGCACCAAGGGGGTCGCCAAATGGATCCATGAGTGAAACGCAACCAAGACCATCGAGGCTATTCACCCTCACTAATGCAGAGGCTAGTTTTGATGCTTGTTCGTGAAACAGATATTCCAAAGATAACGTTCAGATCGTGATACGGCCACTACGAATTTCTGGTATGCCATTCGGTTTGACCAATGCACCAGCCGTGTTTATGGACCTGATGAATCGTGTGTTCTATGAGTTCCTGGATAAATTCGTGATAGTCTTCATCGATGATGTACTAATTTATTCAAAATTGAAAAAGGAGCATGCTAAGCACTTGTGGATTGTGCTGAATGTTTTGAGGAATCAGAGGTTGTTCGCAAAGTACTCCAAATGCAAATTCAGGTTACGTGAAGTAGGTTTCCTTGGCCATATTGTTTCCACCCAGGGTATTTTAGTTGATCCGAAGAAGATTGAAGTCATAGTTGCTTGGGAACTCCTGCAAATTGTGTTTGAAGTTCGTAGTTTCCTTGGATTAGTTGGATACTACTGTCACTTCGTGGAAAATTTTTCATCACTTGCTGGACCATTGATGAAATTGATGCGCAAAGGAGAGCCATTTGTGTGGACCGAGAAGTGCCAGTGAAGTTTCGAAGAACTAAAAACCCGGTTAGTTTCCGCACTTATTCTTACCTTAACTATTGGCGGAAAAGAGTATATGGTTTACAGCGATGAGTCGAAAACCAGACTTAGATGCGTATTAATGCAATACAGGAAAATTGTTGCCTATGGTTCTCGATAGTTGCCACCGCACGAAAGCAACTATCCTACGCATGACTTGGAGCTTGCAGCCATGGTGTTAGTGTTGAAGATGTGACAATATTACTTATACGACGAGACATGTCGAATCTTCACCGATCACAAAAGCATGAACATGAAACGTCACATTGCTAAGTTCATTGCCCGATGCCTCGAATGTCAACAAGTAAAGATCGAGCATCAAAGACCTGCAGGTCTACTTCAGTCACTTTCAATTCTAGAATGGAAGTGGGAGCATGTCACGATGTATTTTGTGACTGGATTGCCTAGATCTCAGTGAGGATACAATGCCATTTGGGTAATCGTGGATCAATTGATGAGATCTACACACTTTCTTCCTGTACGTGTGATAGATACACCTGAAATTGGTTGTTTGTTACTTGGACGAGATTGTTCGATTGCATGAAGTGCCAGTTTCCATTGTTTCAGATCGTGACCCTCGTTTCACGTCACGATTTTGGAAGAAATTCCAGAATGCCCTGGGTTCGAGACTAAACTTCAGTACAACGTTTCATCCCCAGACCGATAGTCAATCAGAGAGGACGATTTAGACACTCGAAGACACGTTAGGTGCGAGTGTACTAGACCAGCATACTGGTTGTGTTCTATGCCTGCCATTGGCAAAATTCGCTTATAATAATAGCTTTCATATAATCATTAGTATAGCACCTATGAAGCATTATATGGAAGGCGCTGTAGAACACCTATTTACTAGAATGAAGTAAGCAAAAGACGCCTAGAATATCCGGAATTGATTGATCAAGCAACAGAGCAGTTGAACTTGATTTAACAATAGCTAAAGACAGCCCAGGATTGGCAGAAAAACTACATAGATATTGGACGAAGGGAGCTGGAATTTGCGGTAGGTGACAAAGTGTTTTTGAAGGTCGCCCTGTGGAAAGGTGTCCTTTGTTTTCAGCAGCAAGGTAAGCTAGCACCTCGTTACATTGGTCCGTATGACATTGTCGAGAGGATTGGCCCTGTTGCATACCGACTTGCCTTACCTCCAAATATAGACATAATTCACAACGTGTTTCACATTACAATATTGAGAAAGTATGTGCGAGACCTTGCTCATGTGCTCAAAGGACCACCATTCGAGGTTGCTGAAGATCTATCCTATCCCATACAGGCAGTTGCCATACTAGATCGGTCAGTTCGTCAACTTCGCAGTTAAAGCGTGCCTATGGTATGAGTTGTTTGGCGTAATGGCCAAATCGAGGAACAATCTTGGGAGACTTAAGAATCTATGCATGCAAAATTTCCTTACCTGTTTGTTTAGGTATTTGTGCTGAAATTTCGAGGATGAAATTTTTATAAGGAGGGGAGGATGTTGTGAGACCCCGAATTTTGAATCCTAATGGTCCAGAAGTCAGTGCAGGTGAAAAGACCGTTTTTCCCACGAAGGAATGGATGTGTGACGGCCAAAAATGATATGGAATGTCTAGTAATTATTTCTGGAATTAATTTCATTTGATTTGGTTCTTTATTGGTTGATAATTACCTTAGAAAATAAAATTTCTAAAATTAAGGGAGGATAATTACAGAATTTAATTATAATAATTATCTTACTTTAATCTAACCCTTAAAATTGGGAAATTAATCTCATAACCATTCTATATAAAGAGGAAGCCGACCACACTTAAACCTTACACAGAAAATATACAAAATTCGTCCAATCAAAAACCCTACACCTCCCTATTGCTGCCGAAATCTGCTTGAACTTCAAAATAGCATAACTCTCTAATTGTTTGTCGGATTCTTGCAAATGATAGCTTTTTGGAAAGCTCTTTCTGTCCTCTATCTAACCATCTTGTTTTTTCTCTGAAGGTTAGTTTTTCTTTGTCGTAATTCGGCGGGATTAGGTTTCAAAATTTTGTGACTCTACCTTCAATTGATTTATGTTGTTGTTCCTCTAGTTCGTATGATTGTTTAGCATCCTTTCATGATGTAAAATCATGAATTTATCCTTTGAATCTTTCCTATACATGAAATCGGCATGCCCTATCTTTATCCTATTTGTTGTCTATCTTGATCAATTGAATAACCTATTGGATTCTGATCTTGTTTCTTTTGTTGGTACATTTTACAAACACCTAATCCTTCCTTGTTAACATGAAATTGAAATCCTATTACCTTGTATGCATGAAATCTCAATTTGTCTTTTGCCCTATTCTTAGTGCTGAAATTTACATAGTTAATTGGGATGGTAATTCAGGTTGCATCTTGTTAAATTCTTGGCTATCACATCACACATCCAAAGGGGAGGCACGTGCGACATTTGATCACTAGTTTCTGATAGGTTTTGTGAGTGAAATTGGTAAGGAAATAGGGTATTCAATTGGTTATTAGGTATGCATGCTTAGTTTAGTTTTGTCTTTACCTTGTGATGCTATAGGTGGTTCGAAATTATTAAATAAAGATAAAGGAATAGCTTCTTGTTCAGAGACAAGAGAGGTAGGATCTATGCCTCATTGGTTTCTTCAGAGATCCTTGTTGTTTGCTTGTTGATTTCTGTACCTACTTGTATGATATGTGTATGCGCATATGTTGTAGTGAGTATGCTTGAATTGCGGATCAAGATGTGATCCTCTAGACTATACCGAACCCTTGAGTTAGGTTATGTCATTGTAAACCACGGTATGTTCATCACCCGTGTATGGATTCACAAAAGTTAACATAGACATTGCAAAAAATAGTATGTTTGTGTCTGTTAAAAAATTTACATGTCCATTTTCAAATTTGTGCAAAAATTTCAGAATATAAACACCATCATTATAAGAAAATTAACACAACTGTATTTTGGAAAATCCAGACTAAATCTATGTTCAAAAATAGAAAAAAAATGTTAATATTAATAATTAATCTTATAAATAACATCCTTATTTGCAAAACTAAAAATAAAAAAAATTGTAAAATCAATAATTTTACAGAACTAAAATAATAAAAATATTAATTATCAATTTAATTTTGATTTTATAAAATCAAAATCAACGAAATTAAAACACCAAATGCGACTGAATTGATGGGAGGAGAGGGAGGGAGGGAGGGAGAGAGCATTATCACCGAATCCAATAATAATAACTTATTCTTACCAAAAAGAAATCAGCTTGACCATGGCATCACAAGAAACGATACTACTACTACAATTAGATCTGTTCACCCAACGAGGAATAAAATGGAGTGGAGTTGGACCAAACCTTACTAATGCACAAAACTTCAACTGCAAAGCCCCGCGTCAACTAGCATGCACAATAGAGCACTACCCCTTTTCATAAAACCTAAGAAAAGCAAAAAAAAAAAAAAAAAAAAACTAGAGAACCAGTTTCTCAAATCACCATTTAAACACCACAATATCAGGGTAAAATGCAAATCTCAGCCACCCCTACCACAGATTCAACAAAAATTAATCTCCAAAATTTTCATTCTAAACGTTGCCTCCTTTCGTTTGCAAACTTTAGAATCTAAAATAGGAACTCAATGCCAATGCCCTTCATGACGTCGAGGGTGTCCCACCTGTGGTTTGCTTGGCAACATAAATCTGCTTCGTTTTTGAAGTGGGGAAGTTCTTTTCCGAACCTGAAGGTTGGTTCCTAGGTTGATATCCCATTCTTCGATGAGACCATTCATTCCCAGAACTGTTCTTCTGAGAAACTGCACCTGCTCTCTGATAATTATACCCAGTTGAACTGCCGTACTGCTGAGATGATGTATTCTTCTGATGGGAAGGCTGTGTTTTAAAAACAGTATTTGTGCTATGGCTATGGCTACGGCTATTGCTGCTGCTGCCATTCTGGATAGAATCTGTCTTACCAACATGGGGTATGCTGCTAGCAGATGTACTTATTGCAACAATCATCTTTGTTGAAGTCCCGGCACCATTTGAGCTTGAATCCACCAAGCCAAGTTCATCTGGTAACTGGGCGACAGGAGGCTCACTTGGTACAGGGAAGTTCCCACTGTTATCTGAAGGTGTTGCCACCCTAGACTCCGGAAACCTGTTAGCAGCTAATGTTTGGTCAACAGGAGGCCCATGGTTGAACTGAGAAGGAACCACAGCTTCTGCTTGTTGCTGCAATGGCATTGAAACAGACACAGGTTGAAGAGATGATGGAGGTACATGGGACCATCGAGCCTGAACTGGCATGTCAGCAGAAGACTGCACAACCATTTTAAACGGTGAAGCACAAGTAAATTATCCTACAACCAACTAGCAAAACTATAATATATGCATGTAAAGACAGGGAATGTGAACACATTATGAGCTGAGGTATGTCTTGGACATAATTAAATTGCTACCTGGAAAGGAGGCATGTCAAACATGGCCAACGGGGAAGCCATGGGAAGGAGCGGAGAACCAGGAGCCAGGTGCTGTACAGGAGGAGGCAGGTTGGCAGAATTCCTCTGAGCAGAGACCATATCCATGTCCCCTTCAGTAACACCCATTGAAGAAGAAGTAGGGACATGCTTCCAATCAGGTTGCTTCGCCGAGGGGATATAGGTCCCCATGAAACTCAGCCCAAGATGTCCAAATTGCCCAACCGGTGCAAAATGATTGTAGAATACCATGTGCGAACCTTGAACCCCTGGTATACTGGCAGGCGGGCTAATGAAAGGCCCAGTAAATCTTGCAGGAGGACCATAGAACGAATCAACACCCGAGTGTTGCCACGCCCCAAGAGAACCAGAAACTGATGTGCTACTCTTCTGTGGCTGTGATTGAGTACATGCGGATTCATCCTGTGGCCCAAACGTAAGAATAGGTCCCCCTAACATTGGATTCATCTCACGAAATGGAAAATGAGAGGGTGGGCCTCCAGGGACATGTGAAATCATCTGGCTTGAAGAATTTTGTGGACTCTGTAAAGGTGCCCATAAAGAAATTGGAGAGGTCTCCACGGAAAGATCAGCTGGAAGTGCAACACTAAGAGACTCTTCAGCTCGTGTTTGACTAGGTAACTGTTTATCAGTACATGCTTCTGCCAAAAATTCAAAGCAAAAATGTCAGAATTAAAAGTCAAACGCAACTATAAGAATTGTAGAGAACAAATCTCCACATGCTGCAATGCCATCACTACCTGCAGCTCCAAAATATTTTGAATCTGCAGCAGAGACAGTACCTGAACCCAGACTGTTTCCAACAATTTCATCACTGCTAATGGCTGCAACAGCAACAGCTGATGCAGCAGCCTCTGCTTCAGCTTCACAATCTTCCAACTGAGAAGATTCAGTTGGGTGTTCCTTTTTTTCAAAGAAAAGAGAGCAATCTTTTTCAGCCGAAGAGAGATTGTGAGGGCCAATCCCATGGGAGACAGCTAGGCTACTGGGAGGGAGAAGTGTAGGGGATGTTACAGCGCCTAAAAGATGGACAAAGCACATACCAGTTAGAGTAAACCAAAAATAATTCAAAGGATAAAGACAAGTTTGCAAGAAGTAAGCGCTTACCAAATTGGATTTTCTCCCCAGCAAGCAAAGAATTGACCGGGCTGGCAGTAGAAGTTAACATTTTTTCCTTAGTCAATATGGATGATGACAAGCTAGGTGTACTAACTGAGCTAGCAGGATCTCCAACAGAAGAATGTGAATCAAATTGTGCAGGCTTCATAGCATCATCAAGTTGAGTCTGCGTTAGGGATATAACCTACCAGATATAACTGGATCAGGTTTTAAGTGTTCATAAATCACTAACCGACCAGATATCACTCAGTAAGACAAAGATTGCAAAAAATCTTAAACAAAAGAATGAACTGCAAACTGAGTCATGCAGGGAATATTACACACGTTCCCACTTAACTAACAGAAGGAATAATAATTAGCCTGCATATTCCAATATTTCTATACATGTATGCAAGCAACAGATATCAGACAGTCAAACATCATGAGTTATAACAAGTTGAATATGACATTAAGGAAAACTTGAATTTTGGTAAATATTCATTTGATGATACTAGACAAATTTAGTAGGGTAATCGTTCTAATTCTCTTCAGTACATTGTAAGTGCAGGGACATCATGCTAATGCAACAGTTTCCAAAACTACACTTTAACAATGGTGAAGCCAACACTTAAAAACAGAAGTGAAAGAGTTTAAGCTCAAATCTGGACAATACGAGAAATATTTTATTTCCGATGATAAACTCTTGATTGTCGCTTTTAGTATGCAGAAATGACAAAAATAGAATTAGCATTTGAAATGGATCAGACTAGTATTTGGTAGATTTACCGCTGCATTGTGAAATTATGTTTGATGCAACCATGAAAATATATAAAAGATAACTAAAGTGTCCCAACAACCAAAGGATTTCCTTTATCCAAGGCCGACATCTACAAAAAATTGGTAGCATGTCATTTCAATAGAATCACATGACCAATTATAATAACTCCATTATATTAAACACGACCAAAGGAGAATTTCCCAAAATAGAAAACTCTAAATAACAAGATATAAACTACATTCCCTACAGCTGCAATTATCAAAGAACCTCTTTATTGCTTCTCTACCCACAAATATTTTCATTTCCTTTCCCAGAAATAAAGGATACAGTATAATCTTCGGAAACCATATGTTTATATGCATGCACAACAGTTCACAAAGCCATACATGAAATAAAATAAAAATTAAATAGTGCTACTTAAGTGACACCAAAATAGTTGCCAGAGGATAAAGTTATTATGAGACATAGGCAGTGGATTAAAACATCAAATAATAAAAAAGATAGAAGTTCCATAAACCCAGGACGGATAAAACAAGACAAAAACAGCAAACAAACAACTCTCATCCAAAACATTAGGAATGACGTCCACCTAAGAAATAAAATATATATCACAGTGTCTTGACTGCCAACATAAACAGATTCATATTTATGCAAGATGATAGCAGCAAATATCAAATGGACATATATCTCCCAGGATTTTGAAATGCTCCAATTTCAAAAGATTTAATAAAACAATCACACAAACCTGTTGGTTAATTCGTGAATTACCCCAATTTCCCAAAGATGCTTGGACATTATCCAGAACCTTACTCGTTGTCTCAAACACTAGCCCAGGTGCAGGGTTCTTCTCACTACCAGACACAGCAGGCAAGGAACTTGTCTGAAGGGACCTACAGAAGAACATAAGAGATTACATTTCCATGTATATTATGTTGCAGAAAATAAATCCTTGAATAGAACATACTTGACCGTATGGGATTTTATGTCAGCCTGGTGATCAGTTTTCATAGCAGGAGTCCCAATTGGAGGCAATGGTTGTGTCAAAATGGGCATATTAGTCCCTGCAGATGCTTCACTCATTGGAAGACCATGTCGCACAGCAACAAAATTAGAGCGACCACTATCTGATGCCTCTCCACCAACAGATGTGGTACTTTGCACAGTAGAGCGATGTTTCCGAGGAATCTAGCATCAGAAAAGACAAGGAATAGGATTAATACCAATGTTATTCGCAATAATTGAAAAGCAAAATAAATAATTTCAGTGAGGGTAGAACCTTTGGGATCCGAGATTTCGCCTTTATTTCTTTTTCTCTCTGCTCTCGTCGATCATTCAGCATTTGCCTCTTTGACCTAACCTCAATAAAGTCGTCATCATCACTAGGAGCTTCTATGCCTGGTTGCTCAAAGACACGTACAACTCCACTATGCAAAGGTGCATCAACATCTTCGGAGTGTGGGATGTTTTGGCTTTTTCTTGAATATTCTTTTGCTGCCCCTTTTTCTTCTCTGCCTCTAGTATCCAAATCCTGAGAGCTTGCTGATTGTAAACTTGAACCTTCTGATTCAAAGGTCTTTTTTGTATGTCTATCTGACATATAAACCCTTCTGGATCCATTTCTCGCACCATCTCTACCACTGATATTAGACTTATCATCCACCGCATATGGACTAGATGAAACCAAATCAGAAGTTTGCCTCTTGTCAACAGTGTCCCGAACTCGAAACTCTGTTCGTGATCGCCGAGGCCTCCTCTGAAATCCATCAGAATCCAGGCGACTTGCCTCAGAAGCCTGAAATGATGGCCTAGGGCCAGAACTTTTCACAGCATAAACAAATCTTTTTCCTCTAGCACCTGATGCAAGGACTTGACCCTTTGACAAACCAAACTCTTTTTCTTTTGACACTGATGCTGAACTCCCAATATGATGCTGAACTCCCAGCTCACTAGTAGGTGAGTTTTGCGAGTTCTTCATAACTGAATGTTCTGCAGCAAGGAAACCTGTTTCAGGCTTCAAATTACCATCACCAATATGGGAACTACCTCCTTGTGTCTGCTCTATATTCGCAGCACTATCTGTGCTTTCTCTTAGAGGCAATGGATTTTCGGCTTTGAATGCCAAATGACGAGATGAATCCAGATGACGTGGAAGTTGGGTTGATTGGTTATCCCTTGAAATGGATAACCCATTAGTTTCCACAAGATTATGCGTTTTAGTATCTTGACCAGGTTGAAGAGATACACTACCTCCTACATTCTGATTCAGAGAAAAATTAGCTGCAACACTGGGATGCATGAAGGACATTGACTGTGGAGCCAATGGCACAACTCCCTGTGAAATAGGAGATGGATACCGTAACTGACCAAACTGGAACAAATGCTGTGATGGGTGCACATGGGAGAGGGATGATCCAGCAGGGGGATACAGATGAAGAGGCATCTGTATTGAACCTATCTGTATGGCTGGCACAGGTGAAGGTATCAAAGAAGGCCCAGAAAATAATCCAAACTGAAGTTTAACTGGTACTTCAGATTGGCTAGCAATAGAAGAAACAGTAGAGACCGCAGTCTGACCCATTGAAGATGGTTGAGATTGCGAAGACAAGCCAGAATTAATAGAAGCGTCCACACGGGTTAGAAGCTCTGTAGTAGCTGATAGTTCAGAAGTAACTTTTGATTGGATTACCAAGTCCTGCATTGCCTTCTCAATTTCATGGAAAATTCCAGATGAATTGTCCATACTCTCTTGAGAGGGACCATCCAAGGGGTTTTGCCCATCACTGCACATTGCATCAAAAGTACCTTTTCCTTGTAAAGCTCCAGGAGATATTGGTGGCACAACAAATTTATTTTCCTCATTCCTCGAACTTCTTTCAAACTCATCATTTGGCATCCCAACCTCTACACCCTCATTGAAGCCTAGGACCAAGTTGTCCATGTCAGAAGAACCTTTCTCTTCTAGATGCATACCTTGAAACTCGTGGGTCAGGTTAGTATTCTCATCTTCTCCATCATGAACTTCGTCTTCATCTTCGTAAGCATCTTCATCCTCGTCATATTCTTCTTGCTCCTGCAAGTGATCATCATTCTCAATAGCCCATTCTTCATCCTCTCCAGCAGACAAAATGCTTGATCCACTCACCTTATTATCTTTCTCTGCCTCAAAAGGCAAGATCGCAGTCTCATTACCCTGTGCCAACAACATATCATCTTTGCCTTTGTCAGCTGATAAAAGTGGAGAATCTCCAGATTCATCCAAGTCATCGTGAGAGAGATGAACAGGAGAATCAGGAGGACTTGAAACTGAAAGTGACGACTGTGAATCACATCTAGCTGTACTACCACCCAGTTTCTTTGAGACATTCCTATTTTCCTCTTGCTCAGTATCAATTGCTTCAGCAAGTCCAAAATTCTCTTGGTTACTTCCATCATACCTAGTCTGAGAAGCAGATCCCCTTCTAACTTCACGACTGTAATGCGACTCATTTTCTGAAAAAGTAGAGGAAACTGGATGTTCATCATAACCTCTATATGAGTTCCTGTTCCTTGAATTAATAGGAGGAGGTAGGACGCGAGGCTGCCTCATTGAATACCTTGACCTGCTAAAAGAATAATGCCCATCTGCATCAGAATTCTGATACATCCGCTCATGATAAGGCGGATACAGACTACCACGAGAACGTCCCTGGCCCCATCCGGCATCACCAAATCTGTCAGCAAAATTCTCATGAAATTCAGATTGTGTTTCCGTGCGTCTACCACGATGATCCCCATCATCAGAAATATTCCAACTATGACCTTTGGTTTGACCAAAATCATCTACGTTAGGGTCAGGAGTCTCTCCTTTATGGTAAGCCCGAGAAGGAAGTAATCCAGGTCCTCCATAAAACTCCTTTTTAGAGTATGATTTCCCCCCAACAGATGCAGCTCGAATGGGATAACGCTGACTAATATCTTGGTCTTCCTCAGGGAAGACCGAAGAGCTTCCATTGTCAAATATATCTCTCTTCCATGGACTTGCAGGTTTCCCTCTATCGGAGGATACTGAAGAACCATCTTTAGAGAAGTGAGACCTAGAGCCCATATCAAATGGCCTATTAATTCCTGACAAATCAGAGGATACTGACATTGTGATGCTCTCCACCATCCTTTCACCATCTTCCCACTCACCAACTTCTGTAGCGTTGGAAACATCTTTTTCAGTCATCATACCTGAAACTTTAGTATCTGAAAAACCAGAAGCATTATTATTAATAGCATTTTTGGATGTTTCAGTATGCCTCTTAGCCATTCTCTCCTCCAATTCCAAAAGCTTCTGCTTGGCAGCCTGTTTCCTCCTCTCTTCCTCCATAAGAATTCTGCGTTTTTCCTCTTCTCTAGCTATCCTCTGTCTTTCAGCTATTTCCATAGCTTCTATTCGCTCTTGTTCTGCTCTCCAAGCAGCTTCTCTGGCTTCTTCTTCCAACCTCCTCTCCTGTTCTTGTTGTTCCTTTGCCAAACGCATCCTCTCCTCCTCTTCTCTTCGGGCTTGCTCCGTAGCTCTTTCTTGTTCTTCAATCATCCGCTGACGTTCTAGCTCCTGCATCTTCTGAACTCTCTCAAGTTCAGCCTCAAAGGATTCCCTGACAGGATCATGAAAATCACTCTGTTTAAGAACATCTTTCTTCTTATTAATCAGCCTAGCAAGACCCCCAGAGAAGGGATCCCGCCCGTCAAAACCAGCACTGAAAGGATCCTCCAGATAATGCTTTTCATTGTTTGCAAATGGGCGCTTCTCCCGACCAAAATTTAATATTGGGTCACTAACTGAAAGACCTTTACTACCGGAAGAAAAAGATGATTTGGATACTGAGCTATTCAGGGAAGTGTCCCCTCTGTATCTATCGAATTTCTCACTACCATGATGTTCTTGGGTATTTCTTTCTAATGCTCGATTCCCAAAAGAATCCGTAGACTTGTTCCGTGGTTGCTTCTCCAACTGCCCATACGCCAAATCCTTCCTTCCAGAATCATTAAAAGAACTTTCCTGGAAAGATGAGAGGCTGTATTTATTTTTGTTGGGAGATTCTCTGTTCAGAACAGATGACCTAGCACCAACATCATGTCTTCCATTCCCAAACTCTTGGGAGCTGAATCCATTTCTTGATACAGGCAAAGATGTTTTCCAGGAGTTTCCTTCCTGCCCCTCTCTGCTGGGCGTTCTCCCAGGTCTCCCATAACCATCCCCTTTCGTGACTTCATTGGAAGACATCTTTCCAATTTCATTGTCACGCCGTTCCTGCTTCTCATAAAGATTTTGAGCTGGTCTTTGCGGCAAAATGATAGGCCTTGGGAAATCAAAATCTCTCTCCCAATAAGGTTCAGTCTTATAGAACCCATGATCTCTGCCCCGGTCTGCCAAACCATGCCCAGTGTCACGCTCATCATCAGCCCAATCCGACCTTGGATTCAGCCGAACCAATGGAAACGGTCCAGGAAAGTATTCTTCCTGCTTTTTGCCTTTGTAAGACATGATAGATCCCCCCAAACCTCGGCTCGCAGCACCATTCTGATCCAAACTGTCACTAAAATTATTCCTTGACTGCATTTCTGGACGTATGTCAACAAATTCATTCAAGTGGGACCTATCCTTCTGATGGTCATTACCCGTATCCTCAATCAGCGACCGCTTCTGTTTCTGATTTGCAACATCTTTCTGCTTCTTCTCAGGCCCAGAAGCAACAGGTAAAGCAGCCCACAGTGAAGGAAAATCTTCACCCTTCAAAACCGGAGCTTTCTCAGCCGCTGAATTCCCCCCAGAGGAACCAGAAACCATAGGGCGAGCAGACCCTGCTGACCTAGCTGACGGTGGCATATACACACCACTATTACTAACACCACCCCCAGCATTTCCTTTGGAAATGCCATTCCCAGCAAAATCCAATCCCTGATTAACACCAAGATTATTTCCACCACCCCCGTCAACTACATTACTATCACCGGCGACGCCTTCTTTCTCCTGCACCACAATTGCAGCAGGCTTGTTCCACCCAATACCAGAAGAACTGGGCCGGGAACCACTCCCCGGACCACCTCCAGCATGTCCTACACCTGATCCCAAAGCATCAAAACGCTCATGCTCTTTACGCAGAGATGGCAGATTCAAGGGGGGTGGAACAGAAAGCTTCGGCCCAGCAGCCTTCTGGGAGCTCCGGGGCCTAGATAGCACCAACATCCCCCCTCCTCCAGTTGCTCCAGGACGGGTTCTGGAGGGACCAATATGGTGCTGATTATTATGATGAGTGAAGTGATGCTGCTGCTGACCATAAGATTTATTCAGATTCACAGACACAAACTTAGACCCGGATCCGGGATTGGCCATCTCCAGCTGGTCCGACCCAGATTATTATCCCCTTTCGGCGTATACCGATCTCCGCCAATGGATCAAACGAACAAAGACCCGAATATTTTATCTTCTTCAATTATTCGACACACGATCGAAACAATAGCAGATCTCGCCGCGAATAATAATAGAAACGAAAAAACGTCAGAACCAAAGCCAAAGCGAAAAACCTGATCAATCAAAAGAAAACAACAAAACGCATCATTGAAAATATATAAATCGATATTTATTCGGTTAGGGTTTCATATGGGTTTAGGTCTGTACGAGTGACTGAGGAAGGATCAGAAGAGAGCAAGTGGAAGATAAAGGGCTTACCTCCAGCGGCGTAAGATAGAAAATGCGACGATAACGTGTGCCGCGGATTAGTGGAACGCCGGGGAGAGAATAAAGCGTTAGATGGAAGGAGAAGAAAGAAGCGGAGCCATACTGAAGAGTCTAACCGGGAAGAGAAAATAGAATGAACTAAAAAAAATAATAAAAAATTGCAATTACCTTTTTCGATTTGTTTTATAAATAAAATCTTATAGTTTCCTTTTTGTTTCGATGTTTGTTTTGCTTCTTTTTTTAAAAAAAAATCTAAATCTAAATTCTAATGGTACCTCCTGTCTTCGTTTCATATTACAGTTAATTTATGGTGTGTGGTTTGTACTAGGTCAGACTCATTTGATTAGTTGCGTACCGTTGGGCAACTTCTTTTGGACCGTATCTCTGTCGTTGGATTTGCCGACTTTGGGGTTGCTGTTGTGGAGTTTTGTGTGAGCTATTGGTTGGGTATGGCTTCCACGGAGTCGATTTGCTCCTAAATTCTGATGTGACCATGAAACAATATAATTTGACGGCATCGTATACAGCCAGCAAATCATCATACATGATTAACCAACATCAAATCTATTTATTAGGTTACATATGTAGTATTTTAAAGGTAATAATGAGAATTAATAATCATTTCAATTCACATACACAAAAAAAAATTATCAGATTAGACTTACTATATTGTCAACCAAATATTGGATAATATATTCTAGTTAAATAAGTACAACCTATAAAAAAGAAACATAAACTAGCTTGGAGATAGAATCAAATATTTGTGAGTGTAGAGAACCTTGTGTTTGCCACAGCATAAATGTCATAAACTCTTTAAAAAAATTTATTATAGATTTAGTAGAGTCAGATAAACATAAAAAATATTTATTAGAGCTTAGAATTGATATTTAAAAAACAAGGCACTAGTTATAATAATAAGTTATAAAATATTAAAAATTATAATTTGAACGCAAACTAATATATTAAAAGAAATCAAGATATAAATATAATAATAGCGAGATGAGATCTCGGGAAGTAAAAATAATAAAAAAAAATCAGACACTAGAATCAAGAAAATAAAAAATTTAAATGTAAGATTTCTCAAATAGAAGAGTTAAAACAATAAAAATTAGAAACTTATAACCAAAGTGAAAAAAAAAATACAGTAAAATAGAATATAAAAATGGTATGTTTACATAGTTATAGTTATAAAATACATACTTCAAGATAAAAGTAATAGTTTTGTTAGAATCAGAAAGTGACAACTTAATATTGAAGAATAGACATTGTCAATTTAATATATGAAAAATTAAAATATTTTATAAAAAATCTTTAAAAATTTAAATATAAGATGTATGAATCATTATTTAACTTAACATGTATAAAATATTAAAATTTTAAATAAATAATAATAATTAAATAAGATTGTCAATAGCAATTTTGGAAAAAAAAGATTTATAACAAAATTACTTAAGTTACTTACATATAAAATTAATCATATGATATTTGTAGATAAAGTATAAAATATAATAAAAGATAAGTGTGGAGGCTTTATAAGATGGAGAATAAATTAAAAACTGAATTAAAACAATAGAGATTATGTGAGAAATTAGATTTTTTGGAGTTATTTAGGCCAAGAAGTCAATTCGAGGATTAATATCATCAGTGGGTCTTAGCCTACGAGTGGAGATTTGATTATGGATTTAAGTGGTAAATTAGATAATTTTGAGGAAAATTATTAATTTTAAAAATTTATTGTAATTATCATGATGATTAGAAAATCATAAATGAGGCTCTAAATGATTTTGGAATCTTAAGAACATAATGGGATGTATTTAAGATTGTATAAATTTTTTAGAATTTTTTGAATCGTATTTAGAATTATGATGAATTTTCGAATGTATTTACTGAGGTATTTAATTTTTAATAAATTACATATTTATGAAAAAATATAATTTCTAGATTAATATTTTTTCTAATTATAAAAAATTTATAAAAAATTTTGATATATTTTTCGTATATATACATAAATTATTATAGATTTTTTTTTTAGATATAATTATTATTATTTAAATATAATATAATATAATATTAATATATTAATACCTAAACCAAAACAACACATAGGCATGTCATTTGGACCCAGGCTGGTCAAAACGACAGCCCATCTTGTTGTTTTGAAGCTCAGGAGGGTATCTCTCGAGCTGTGTCGTTCCACCTCGGAACGATGTCGTTTTGTCTCCGGATCTCTAACTTTCCTGCAGCGCTTTTGATCGGAGACTAGTCGGGGGTAGAATCAATTTTGCTGAAATTGGTATTCATTGGTTTTGAGACACGAAAACACTCCCGAAACGTTCTCCTTTGAGCTCGTGACTTTCTCCTATGTAGATTCATGCATTTTCCAGCCATTTTATGGCCGAATCGGCGTAAGCTTTCATATCTAGAATCCAGATATAACTCTTGTTGATTTGGCCATTTTTATTTGTTAGAGTCGATTAAGTTTTACATGGTTAGATTCAGGTCATCATAAGCTTCGTTTTGATGTAGTTTTTGTAAGGTGTAGGTAGGTATTTGAGGTTTTGATTATTTTCTGGCATGTGGGTGTTATTTTCTTATGAACTGTAGGTGATCGTCAGCGATCCTAAGATTGAAGATGACCTTGGACGACATGTCATCCGAGACGTCTTCATGTGACATGTAGTCGATATGCTTGGTTGGGCGACGTGTCGTCCATTTTAAGATGCAGGTGTAGAGTCTGAGCCTTAGGTTCAAGCAAAGTGACACGCGTAGGATAGGCCGCGTTTCACGATCTGGGTGCTTCGGGAATATGTATGGCAACACCAACACCAAGTGCTGCCACGTGTAGCCTTTTGATTGGTCTAATTTCAATAAATTCTTAAAAATTATAAAAATAACTAGAAAATATATAAATTTCAGGAAAAATAGTAAAAAATTGAGAAAAAATCCTAAAAAATTATAAAAATACTAAATTTAATTTGGAGTCTAGTGATACTAAATTTCTATGAATTTGACTTGATTTGATAGGTCAATAAAATCAAACAATTCTTGAAAAATTAAGAAAAAATAAAAAAATATCTGATTGGGTCCTGAGTTGATTATTGGGTAGAAACATGTCATTTAAAGGATATAGACGCATGATTTTATATTATATTATGATGTGTGAATGATTGTGAGACCCTGACCCTTCCTAGATGGATGTCGTAGAAGTCCAGGTACCAGTGCAGCTGAAATGACTACTTTGTCCATGAAGAAATTGATGTGTAATGACCAGAAATGATTGTGATGATTCTTTCTTATTTTGGTTTATTTCATTTTCTTCCTATTTTATTTCTTTCTTGTTTGGTTTCTTTCCTACTATGAAAATTTCTAGAAGATTTATTCCAGATTTAATTTATAATCATTATCTGAGAATATCTAGGCTTAAAAGTAGGGAAAGTTAATTCCCTAAAGACCCTATAAATACCCTAGCTGACTACCCTATTGCACACACCAAAAAATCTCTCTTTATTCACGAAATTAAACCCTCTTCTTCTCCATAAGTGCTGACTTTTCTTCCCTAGCCGAAATTGCTTGATATTCATCAGATTTTTGTGTATAATAGCTTGTTGGAATCCTCTTTTCCTCATGTATCTTATTATCTTGGTTTCATCATCAGAAGGTTTTCTATTTTAATTTTTATTCCCGAAATTCCTAAGGATGTGTGCAAAAATCTGCTTTTCTTCTTCCTGTTGGTTTTAGTTTTTGTTCTTCTTTTTCGTATGAGTGTTTGACACCTATTCTTGTATAATATGATGAAATCAGCCCTTGTATCCTTCTGTATGCAAAAATTGGCAACCCTACCTATGTTCCCTATATATGCCGAAATTTATACAATGAATTGGGGTGGATATTCAGGTTGATTCTTGTTGAGTTCTTGGCCATCACATCAAGCATCCAAAGGGAGGTTCCAACTGCATCTGATCTCTGGTTTTTGGTAGGTTTGATGAGTGAAATTGGTAAGGAACTAGGATGTTTATTTGGTTTCTGAATATATATACTTAGTATGGTTTTGTCTTTGCTTTATGTTTGATTAGATGGTTCTGATCCTATTGATAAAGGCAAAGGACTAGCTACTTTTTCAGACACAAGAGAGGTAGGATCTATGCCTCATCGGTTTCTCTGGAAATCCTTTTTCTTGTTTATTGATTTTGGCTTTATTGCTAAGTGTATGCATGCTTACGGATTGAGTATTAGTTATAGGATTTATACCTCATTGGTTTCTCCAAGAATCCTTTGTTTGCATGATGAATTCAGTTTGTCTTCCTTGTTTGTGCATGCTTGTGGTTTAGTATGCATGCTTGCGGATTAATTACAGGATTCCTTAGGTGATTTGCGGATCCATGTGCTAAGGATTGAATACCTATTTTAGTTATACCATGTGGTATTGACTTGCTGATTGTATTATGATATGATTGAGGATGCCTTGCTATATTACTATATCTTGTACTTGCTTGTGTGTCCTTGTGCTTGTTTGTTATGTTATGATCCTCTTTCTGATGGCCATTCAGGGTAAGTGACCGATGCTCCTAATGAGAGGAGAGGTACTTATTGGTATGGGTGGCAATCCCCAGCAAGAGCTCGCTGGATGCCTAGTCATTATGTGGCTAGATGCCTAATCTTTGTGTGGCTAGATGCCTAATCTTTGTGTGGCTAGTTGTCTTGTCCTTGAGTGGAAAGATGCCCTTATCCTGGTGTGGTTTGGATTCTCTTGTCCTTGTGTGGCTTGGATGCCTTATCCTTATGTGGTAAGATGAAAAGGCTTGCTGATTAGTTTGTTTTCTAATTATTTATCCTTTGTGCAGCTAAGCCTTGGATAACACAGGTGGAAGGGGATAGTCATTCAATTGTACAAATCAGATGATGAATTACCTACTTGTGTATTTCTGGTTTCAAAAGTGTTCTTAGTCCTCCCAACACCTATTGATTTTGGCCTAGACCTTTATTGTGCATGCTTGCTGTTTGTTTGATCCCTTTGCTAGTATACATGATATGATATGTTAATTGGGAGATGATTGTTTAGATTTTTGTAAATCTTATAATATTGTGAGCCTATTGGGATTCTTGTAATCTCATCTCGTTGTTTTTCCTATTTTTTAGAGTTAGGTATATATTCTACCAATGATACTGGGGTGTGAGATTAAGGCTGCACGACAGGACGATATTGTATCACATTTGCATGTCACTTTCCTTGCTGGTTGATTGCACAATTTTCCCTATTTATGCAAGCGTGATTGGAATAGTTTCTGGTTTTCTGAATGACTGTACTTTACCCGTAATTTCTGAAATGTGCACAAGAACAGATGTTGGATCTTTAGACTCCTTTGAGACTTGTGTGTTATGGTTTTGGGACTTGTGTGTTATGGTTCCTCTGATTCTTTATAAAGACTTCCACTGATGATTTTTATTCACTTTGTATGAAACCAGATTGTATGTCTAAATGTTAACATGCTCCAACCTTTAAAACGATAAGAACGAACCTTAAAATTGGTAATTAGTGTGACTTGAGCCTTGTGGGATTCAAATAGGACATTGTGAGGGCTTATTTGGGTTTCACAGTCATAAGAGACCTTATAGGTTGGATTTTGGTCCTTACAATGATTTATTGAGAGTATGGAATCGTTGTGATTAGCTGGACTCTTATAATGGCAGGACCTCGAGGAATTGGTCCGAAGCGCCATTAACAACTATAGGGCTTCGAAACCTGTGAGTGGACGGTCTTTTCTAATTCATTAAATTGCTGGTATGAGTATCAAGATATAATTAATATGTTATAAATAATTGAACTTGATTGTGTGTATGCCTAAGAAACGTTCTGTTAAGCATGATAAAGAGTAAAATGTATATCGAGAATGCCACGATTATCATGATTTGATATGAAATGCATGGAATGTGCCATATTATGATTGAAATGCATAAAATACACCGAACGCATTCGAGAATCGACATCAGTATGAGGAATGTACCGAGTTCGCATAGGTAACCAATGCAACCCTTGAGAGCTCTCCGGATCTGGTAGCGTGGCGTGTAAACGTCAATCATGAGGTAATAAGTTTGGAATGTGTTTTGCTTACTTTATTGTTAATTGAATTGTTTATTAAGATCTTATAGTGTGTGGGGATCGATTAGGTGGAGCTACTATCACCTAACGCCCCACATCGTTAGTGAATTGGGCTAGATATTAAATTGATATAGATTTGTCTACTACACGTAATAATGAGATAAACAGAAGCATAATGAGAATAGAGTGCCATTGACGAACTCCAAACCTCATATTTTCTTGACGTATGTTATGATTGTATGTAAAATACTTTGTATGTTTTCCTGTCGGCTCACCTGGCATGATTCTGCCAGAATATTGGCATGAAATGCAAGAAGAATACAATTAGAACCTCACTCCCAGGCAATATGAGGAAACAAAAAGAAAGCAACGATGGAACAAGGATGATCGAGGTAATTTTATGAACATTATATTCATAGTATTTCCCCTAGTGTGCCTGAGTAGGCTAAAGCCATTGTATTGAGTCGATTCTTGGGCAGTATTTGATAAATCGTTCACTCTATGATGTTACCCGGGCAATATCATGTTATTAGTTTAATTCCGTTGCATGATATATCGATAAATTTTTATGATTTCTTCTCCATTTTATTTGTATACCACAAACGAGCCTTGTAGGTTATGCATTGCTGGATAATATAACCTTGTATATAGTGGGCCTATGGCGAATGTCGCGCAAAAGTTTGGGATTCGGGACATGACAGATTACATAATAGAAAATAAATAGGATCATTTTGTGAATAATATGGATACGAGAAGATAACAGCCTGTCAGCTAAGCAAAAATGAAAAAATTTAAAAATTTTATTTTTAAAAATTATTAAAAATATCCTAATTGACAACCTCATTATAATTTTTTATTTTAACTAATATTAATATAATCATTTTATCTGTTGTAATTTTAATTGTTTGATAATTCTGGAAATTATACCATGTTTCCCTTACTCTTGTAGATTTATATTGTCATACATATTTTATTTAGCATGTTTAGTATACCATATTCTGATTTTACATTATTATTGCTATAAAATTATTCCATCATAACTACTTGACTCTTGTATGGGGAATTTTCTGTTTATACATGTATATAAGATAATGATGGTCTATTATAATTGTCATACTCTAGACTTAAAAATTTAATGCGACAATCGTTGTAGGCCTACTATATATATTGCTATCACACTCAGCAATGCATATAATAAATCTACAAGGCTAGAAAGGAATAATAAATAGCGGATGAGAAATAATAAGAATAATTAGAAATACAATAGTGGATTTAATTATAGACAACGAAGTTGTTCGGGAAATACCAAATTACGATTTGACATGAAATGCCCAGGCATTTCAATAAAAATATGGATTCCCATTCGACTTAATGTATTCTCAATTTACACAAGTCGTATATAACATAACAACACAACCTAGGGGAATATGATATCATGTACATAAAATACTGGGTCCACAACAGAAATCTTAACCTGGTGTTAAGCTAATTCTCGTTAAGCTGATTGTCTGTCTGAGAAAAAAACTACGATCGTAATTCATCCTGGTCAAACACAAATCCAGAGATCTGGTAGAAGCTTGCCAGGTGAGCAGACGGGAAAAACAAGCATAATAATTCACATGCAATCATACATTAAACATACTGACATACATTCATTGCATCGACGAGTCAAATAGCACAGTCACAGTCAGCATGCGTAATAATATTAAGACTCTTCAAGCATTCATGAGCATGATTGGACTGACAATATCTCTCAATCCATATAGGTTTCGGGAATATGACTGAGATATGTCAGTGACACTTTATATGACTCCGTACCTCTTTTTTCTTGTTATCTCATATGATGATTTGGTATGTCCCGATGGAATGTGCATAACACTTGGCCTATACCACTAACGATGCAGGATGATAGGTGATGGTAGCTCCAGCTATACGGTCCCCACGGTAGGAATTCTTGTCATACATTCAGTTAGCACAATTATATAATCCATGTCCCTCCTTATGGCTCCCTCAGCAAATCCATGCCTCACTACCATACTCGGAGAACTCTCAGGAGTCACATAGGTTACCATGCTGCTGTAATACGTGATTCATCTTATGATTCTGGATGTGACTTGATGTGTCATTTACACTTCAATAATGCATTTCACACTTCCATACCAATAATAGAAATCTAGAGTATACAATACATCATATTATTTAACAATTCCATGTATTTAAACACACAAAATTTCATGCTATTATTTCATTATAATTTCATTCATTAACACATTCATATAATCATGTCAGTGATTCAAGCAATTAAATAAAAGGGTTCATCCACTCATGAGTTTTTCGAAGTTTTAATAGCCCACACACTTGTTTTTTGGACTGATTCCTTGAGATCCTGCATCAGTAGGTATCCATCTACACATAACGATATCCAATTCTTCAATAAACAACACTATAGGGTCATAAATATATAAAATAATACTTCTGAACTCTCTACTCGTTGAATTATGATCTTAGGCCAAACCCGAAATCAAACCGGAAAATTTTCTTATTTTTAAAATTTTTCTGAATCTTCTATCATTTAATTAATCCATCAAATCATCTTCAAATCTTAAAATCTTAGTATCAATTGACTCTAAATTCAATCTAGTATTTATCATAATTTTTTCCCAAATATTTTTCCTTTTTTTAAAAATTTTTCCCGATTTTTCCTAATATTTTTAGCTATTTTTCTATTTTCTAGAGTTTTATTTATTTTTGGCCAATCACAATGCACAAAGTGACACCACCAGGTGATGCCACTCCTACCTCGGAACCTGCCTAAGAACTGAGAATTTTGAACCAGTGAGATGAGTAAGGATAGTTGGATTTGGAATTGAGGCATGACCCGTATTTAGTTAAGGAAGGGTTAAAAGAGATGAGGAACACTTTCCCCCCACCCGTCTAGCTATTTGGGCTTACGGAAATAAACTTGTTATACGTTCTGGGAAAAACCCGAACCAAGAGTATTTTGTAATTTTACCCTTGTCCTATAGAATTTCTGATTTTATTTGTTTTGAAATTCAACGATTGGTATTGTTTGAAAGTCCATTGAAATTTGAAATCCGAAGTAGGATTCGAACCTTCCTTAATTTCGAGATTTTGTTATACGGACGATAATTTAAGTATTAAGTGTGAAAATTTTGGTAAATAAATTTTATGAAGATTTTGTGTGAGATTTGATTTAATAAGGACCTAGATATGTTCAAAAAAGGGGTATGGCAATGTAAGAATTTCCTGGAATTTTTCAAGGATGTATAATGATATTTAAGGATTTTCTTTTGATTTTATGGTATAAAATTAATTATAAATTCTATAATTCTTGGAAAATTAATTTTAGTTCATAAGATTGATATTATGATCTTTAGGAATTTATAAGAATTTTCTGGGAGTGTTTAGGGTTAAGATACTATTTATAATGAATTTTATAAATTTTTGGTAGATTTTAGAATATATTAATATTATATATATATATATATATATATATATATATTATATTTAAAAAAAGGAAAAAGAAATAGAAAATCGATGGTCAAAACGTGGAAGGCTCCATCGTTTTGACATGTGGGCGGATTAGGGTTGGAAACCCTAATCCATTGTGCTGAACGGCGTCATTTTACGTCAAATCCAAACGAAGTCATATTTGTTCCCGAGCTTAGTCACTAGCCGAGGCCATCTCCAGCCTTACACGTGTGTGGCACACACACCCGTCCCCTCCCTCTTCCCACACGTAGCCGGAAGAAATCCAGCGATGAGGCTACGTGTGGGTTAACCTCGAACCCAGCCTCTAACCTTCATTCTCGTATGAGGAAAAGCTATAGAAGGCGAGGGAGAGTGATTCTTGAGCGAGCGTGAGAGAAAACTAAGTGTTTGCTGGCGTCTGGGGTAAGTTTTTGCCCAAAAAACTCGGAGGCTTGGACGAGTCATGGCAGGCTCTAGGTAAGCCATGTGTCAACATCCCGGAGGTTCAGGAATGTGTTGGCCTATCTTGCCACATGTAGGCTCAGAAGGAATTTTCAGAAAAATAAGAAAAATTGATGGAAAAACCAGAAAATTAAGAAAAAACGAAGAAAAATGGGAAAAATGAAAGGAAAATTACTAAAAAATTAGAGGAATCTAATGTTACCAAGCTTGATTAAATCTGAGATCATTTGATAGGTTAATTTAATCGTGGAAGTTGAATGGAAAATAGAAAAAATAAGACAAAAAATCGGGAATGTTGTTAGATCAATGATTTACATATGAGACAACTATTATGACTTAGAAAAGTGTGAATTGAGGATAAGTATAGTGTGTGAATGATTCTTAAATGAATTCTTGATTAACAGGTGTAGAATTGAATCTGCAAGTTCAGACCCCTCCGGAGTCAGATCTGGAGGAAGAATTTCCATAAACTTATGAGTGGTGGGCATGCATAGTTTTATTTACAATTTTGTAAATAAGCCTTTAAATCCTTTAAAAGTTTGTATCGTATAAAAAAAGAATCGTAGGATTAACTCGTGATCCAGTTGTGTAAAATTGTGTTGCTATGTTGTTCATCATTGTGTTGAGTTGTATGTATTCAAGTACAGTGTGTATGTAGAGTCAATCAATATAGGGTAACCTATATCACCCTTGAGAGCTCTCCAGGTTTAGTAGTGAGGCGTGGAGATGCCAAATCTATTTTCTGAAAAATAAGGTTGGACGGGGTTTAATTATAATGAATGCGCATCAATTAACCATTCATTGCAGGTTATGGGCATTGTTTAGGTGAAGCTACCATCACCTAACGACCCGACATTGTCAGTGGAATGGGCTTTAGACTATTGTTCATAATAATAAGTCTGTCGATCTAGAAGTCAAAGGACTAAATATTTATGAGTAGGGTTATCACTAACAAATCCTAGTCTTGTCCCGGGGCCCGAAAAGATTAAGAGTCTCATGCCAGCCCAATGTGTGTTTGTGTGGTCACTAAGGATTGAATTTCATTATTGGTATGATTGTATGCTTATGTTTTAAGATAAAATGTCGATGTTGAACGTATTTTGCATCGATTTGATTTCCTTCTGGTATTCGTTTTCTTTAACATATTTGATATGCTTGCCCAATTGTTTTGAGATATTTAAATCCGATCATTCACCTAACAAGTTTTCTTACTAGGTCCTTAGATCTGGTGTGTACAAGACCCCTGTAGGGTGCTTGTTCTACAGCTCAAATCCTATCTGGTAATGTGGTTAGTTATTTATGATATCGAATGATAATGATATATATAGTCAGTGCTTGTTCTCGTCATGAGTCTTGTATAATATCTTTATGTGCATAGGGTTTGGGTGTCGGGTTTGGATTTTTCGTAAAAATATGTATGTTTTCCATGAATGTAATATATAAATAAAATGGACAAGTGCTACCCGGACAACAACGTTAAAATATCGCGGCGCTTTATTTTGTTCTTTTTTGCTATCTAATTTCTTTTCAGCCTTGTAGACTCAGTATATATATTTTCGGTAACTAGAAGTGTATATACTAGGCTTACGACGGGGGGCGGCGGTCACATGTAAAATAAATAAAATCCGGGACATGTTGGTTTAGTACAATGCGGCGGTCCCTCAGAGTTGAAGTATGTGGTTTTGCAGGTGGTGTTTGGATACTTTGGAAACAAACGTCTTTGATCAGAATTATTACCAATCGTTGGAAATTTATCCACCTTTATGTTGAGCTACAAGGTAGAAACCGTTTTTTCTTTATGGTGGTCTATGGTTGCCCGAAGCATGAAGAGAGAAGGATATTGTAGTCGGAGCTCAGGAAGATTGGATGTTCTTTAAATGAGCTGTGGTTAATTGCTGGTGGTGATTTTAATGCTATTCTATCAAGTGAAGATAAGCGAGGGATTTTTTATGCTTGAGATATACTTAGTGCGGGTTTCTTCGCTTCTTGGATGTCGGGTTTCTCTATACAGGATCTTGGTTTCCAAGGCCCTAGATTTACTTGGCAACAAGGACTGAATACAGCTGTTAGATAGAGCAGTTGCTAATGATAAATGGATTGATATGTTCCCAAATTTTAAGGTACTCCATTTACCTAAGATTGGATCTTACCATCGCCCCTTATTTATCAAGTTGGATATACATTATCCTGCGTCTTAGAGGGTGAAGGGCTTCCGCTTCCAAGCTCCTTGGAAAGATATAGATTTCAATGCGGCTTTGAGTGAGTACCAACATGCAATGACAGCATGGAATAGGAATGTATTGGGGGATACTTTTCAAAGAAAGAAACAAATATTGGCACGATTAAGGGGCTTACAATGTGCGCTTGAATCACATTACTCAAGGAATCTAAGCAATCTGGAAGGTTAACTTCGGGGTGAACTCGAACATATTTTGATACAAGAAGAGATGTATAGGCAACAACGAGCATGTGGAGCAGCTATGATTTCAGGTGACAGAAATACTAAATTTTTCCGTACTTATTTTCATAAAAGTCATTGTGGAAAATCTCTATCAATTTCGAAAATACAAGATAAAGATAAGTGGACTACAGATTTAAAGGCAATTAACATTCATGTGGTTAATTATTTAAAGAAATTTTATATGGAGGATTGTGTGGCTGCCAGACCTACTTTTCGAACTAAGAATTGTTTCCCTTATTTACGGGATGAAGACAAAGAGAGGTTAGATAAACCTATTGCGGATGGCCATGTATTGAGGCATTGCTAGCTTTCAAGAAGTGTATGGGACCGTATATGTGAGACCTCTGGTGACGTGGCAAAAATTTGCCACGTCACCCACAGCATAAAAGGGAAAGCCTGCCGAGAATTTCCCCCCTGCTGCCTTACCCTGCATTTTTTTTCATTCTCTCATCTTCTATACAATTTCAAATACCTTCAGAATCAAAACCAGCCGTTCGATTTTCGAATCGTTTGCACCATTGTGTTCCTCTCCTCATCACGATCAATCTGCCACTGGTTTCACCTTCATCGGACCACGGAAACGCCCGGATCGGAGCTCGGAAGTTTCGAAATTCTCACCGGAAAATCGTCAATTCCGGCCAATCTAAAGTAAGTCTTGAAGTTTGGTTTTCGGATTCATAATCCTGATGGTTGTAGCTTCATGTTGATGTAAAAATTTTCGGTTTTGCATGAAGTAGGAATTTTCCGGCCACCGTCGGCGACACTGTTCATCGTTGACCGGCGATCGACACTGTTCATCATACTGTACATCGACACTGTTCATAGGTACTGTATATTGACACTGTACACTGACACTGTTGAGTTCTTTGTTGAAAGCAAAAGTACATTTTCGAGGCCAGTAAGTAAACGTTTTGTAAAGTAAACAGAAAGTACATGTTGGGTCCAGTAAGTAATGTTTGTAAAGTAAATAGTAAAGTTTAAGTTTTGAGAAATTACAAGTTCAGTAATATCCTAAGAAATTCCTTGTTGTTTCCTCTCATCCGATAAGTTCTTTGTTGTCCATCTTCTTTGAAAAGTCCGTTTTGTTGTCCCCTACTGAGATTCTCGAAAATCTCACCCCCTTCGTGTTTGTTTTTCCCTCCCAGGACTAGATCGTGGTCAGTAGCTGTTTTCAGTGTGAGCGTCGGGACTACTCGCTGGGACTATTGCATCTGCACATGTATGGTTTTATTTGGCACACTGTTGAATATTTATTGTTTGGATTTTTGGTTTCATTTTCAGATACTTGGGGCTTGTGTGTTATGGTTTCACTGGTTTGTATTGTATTGTTATAAAAAGACTTCCGCTGTTTGAATATTACTCCGTAATTTATTGTGCCACGTATTTAGTACTTATCAGCCATGCTGTAATTTGTAAATATTTTAAATTTTATTTTTGGAATTTACGTTTGAAAAGTCAAATAGCCTTGTGGAGTTCGGATTGGTCCACGTGTCGGGCTTCTCCGGGCTTCACGGCGGTAAGGGCCCGCTTTCCGGGTTTGGGTCCTTACAGGAGTGGTAGCGGAGCCCCAGGTTTTTATTTTTACAAACAAAGTTTCGAAAGTGTTTTCATAATATTTTCCAAGTATGATTTCCAACTCACTACACTGCACGTGCATAGTCCAGCATTGTATCGTATTAATTGTCCCCTTTAGTCTTTAGACTAATTAGTATGTCCTTGTTTGTTTGATGTGTACAGTATGGTTAGGACACGTACTACGGCAGCACGAGACCGCCAGGATGCTACTGGCGAGTCAGTTCATGGGCCAGGTCAGGATCAGGGTGACCAGGTTCCACCAGTCGTGCCTGTTGCTCCAGCAGCGCCTGTTGCTCCAGCTGTACCGACTTCAGACCCAGCTTTAGCAGCGATTTTGGCTACCTTACAGCAGTTAGTAGCCCAGACCCAGTCTGTTCCGACACCAGCCCCACCTCAGGCACCTATTGCTCCAGTTCAGCAACCTGTGGCCCCGATTCTGCAGAGTGATACCAGGGAGCGCAGTTTCACGAGGTTGCTGAAAGATGTTCGAGAGTTGGGATGTACCAACTTTACAGGTACAAAGGGTCCAGCTGAGGCTCGTCAGTGGCTAGTGGAGCTTGACCGAGCAGCGATGGTTGTACGATTGTCCGAGGAGGACAAGGTTGCCATAGCCACCTATCTGCTCAAGGGAGAAGCTTTGACTTGGTGGATGTCTGTGAGTCTGAGGTTCCGAGGTCAGTTACCGTCATGGGCTGAGTTTCTTGAGTTGTTCCATGACAGGTTCTACACAGAGTTCCACCAGAACGCCAAGAGGGCAGAGTTTTACCGTATTGAGCAGGGTACTCGGACTGTTTTAGAGTTCGAGAAGGAGCTGAGAGAGTTGTCCTGTTTTGCACCTATTGAGGACTGTACAGAGGTTCAGTTAGCCCGTCGTTTCCAGGACGGTCTACGTCATGACATCCGGACGATCGTGGGTACGACCCCAGTGGACAACCTCAAGGCGTTAGTTGTTGCTGCTGCAAATGCTGAGAAGATGGTTTTGGGTCAGAGTTCAGGTCAGAGGTTGACTAGTCAGCCCCGCAGTGACTCCGCACCTAGCAGAGGCCCAGTCAGGCACGGTGCGAGATTTGATCGTCGACCGACTCGTTCAGTTGGACCGTATCCTCCGAGGCCGTCTCATTTACGAGGCGATAGTTACACACCCGTCCAGTCACAGTCGATAGCTTCCAGTCAGAGCACAGGAAGAATTTTGCCATGGTGTGACAGATGTCAGAGACGCCACATTCCACCGTGTCCACAGAACAGACAGTGTTATAACTGCTCCGAGTTTGGTCATATGGCGAGGGACTGCCCGAAGTCGAGATCACAGTCCTTTAGTGCTTTGAGACCTGGTGGCAGTCGCATACCTTCTCAAAGTTCTATCAGGCCACCGTCTAGAGCACCAGGCAGACCTTCTGGTAGTCAGACACAGGGTCAGCAGTCCAGTCAGCCAGCACAGACGAGACAGACCCGCCTCTTTGCTTTGACTGATGCTGAGGCCTGTGCTAGCCCCGATGTGGTGACAGGTACTATTACTGTATTTTCTGTTCTTGCTCGAGTTTTGTTAGATCCAGGAGCAAATAGATCTTTTGTCGGTCCTAGAATTTCACCTAGTGCAGATTGCCCGTTGTCCCCGTTGACTCCACCTATTGAGGTTATGACCCCATTAGGTGAGCTTTTGACATGCAGTCAAGTGTATATAGGTTGTGTTCTGAGGTTGAGTACAGTTGTGTTAGAGGCAGATTTGATTCCGCTTGACATCCGGGAGTTTGATGTTATATTGGGTATGGATTGCTTAGCCCGGTATCGTGCTCGAATGGAGTGTTTCACCAAGCGAGTTTGGTTTACTCTACCCGATAGTTCGGAGTACTGCTTCGAGGGAGATAGGCGTATTGTGCCTACTTGTATGATCTCGTGGCTTAGTGCAAAGAAGATGATCAGCAAGGGATGTACAACATTCCTAGCACATGTCAGGGACACCTCAGCCGAGTCACTAGAGCTGAGTCAGGTCCCGATTGCTAGTGAGTTTCCTGATGTATTCCCAGATGACGTAGTCGGGTTACCACCAGAGAGAGAGGTGGAGTTCGGGATCGAGTTGCTTCCGGGGACAAACCCGATATCCATCCCGCCGTATAGGATGGCTCCAGCTGAAATGAAGGAGCTGAAGGCTCAATTGGAGGATCTGGTAGATCGTGGTTTCATCCGACCCAGTGTTTCTCCATGGGGAGCGCCAGTATTGTTCGTAAAGAAGAAGGATGGTTCACTACGGTTGTGCATTGATTACCGGCAGTTGAACCGTGTTACCGTTAAGAACAAGTACCCACTGCCCCGTATAGATGATTTGTTCGACCAACTTCAGGGAGCATCGGTGTTCTCAAAGATTGATTTGAGATCGGGTTATCATCAATTACGAGTCCGTGAGTCGGATGTTCCGAAGACAGCTTTCAGGTCTCGGTACGGACACTACGAGTTCCTGGTCATGCCCTTCGGGTTGACGAATGCACCAGCCGTCTTCATGGATCTGATGAACCGAGTATTCCGGGAGTATCTTGATCGGTTCGTAATTGTCTTCATTGATGACATCCTCATTTATTCAAAGTCAGAGGAGAAGCATTCTGAACATTTGAGGATGGTATTGGAGATACTTAGAGCTCGGCAGTTATACGCCAAGTTCTCCAAGTGTGAGTTCTGGTTGCGAGAAGTCGGTTTCTTGGGACATGTTGTGTCGGCTAGAGGAGTATTGGTGGATCCCAAGAAGATTGAGGCTGTTGTATCATGGGAACCTCCCCGTAATGTGCCTGAGATACGAAGTTTTCTGGGTTTAGCCGGTTATTACAGACGGTTTGTGGAGAACTTCTCGAGGTTAGCAGGACCGTTGACCCGGTTGACACGCAAGGGCGAACCGTTTGTGTGGTCCGAGAAGTGTCAGCATAGTTTTGAGGAGTTGAAGTCCAGATTGGTTTCCGCTCCTGTTCTCACTTTACCAGTCAGCGGTAAGGAGTATGTGGTGTATAGTGATGCATCAAAGCATGGTTTGGGGTGTGTACTTATGCAGGATGGGAAGGTAGTCGCCTACGCCTCTCGACAGTTGAGGTCACATGAATGCAACTACCCGACCCATGATTTAGAGTTAGCAGCTGTGGTGTTTGCATTGAAGATTTGGCGCCACTATCTGTATGGTGAGACTTGCAGAGTCTTTACAGACCATAAGAGTCTCAAGTATCTCTTAACCCAAAAGGAGCTTAACTTGAGACAAAGGAGATGACTTAAGTTGATAAAGGATTACGATCTTGTAATCGATTATCATCCCGGGAAAGCCAATGTGGTTGCCGATGCCTTGAGTAGGAAGACTTCATCTTCCTTGGCTTACGTTCGGGCAGAATACATGCCAATGCTGATGTGCTTGAGGACAAACCGTGTCCAGCTTGACAGTGATGATTCTGGAGCGTTGTTAGCACAGATTGTTGCCAGACCCACTTTACTTGAGGAAATTCGAGTCAAGCAGTTAGAGGATCCAGTGTTGGTTCAGTTGAGACAGCAGCTGGATAGTGTTACTAGTGGTGATACAGTCAGTGAGTATAGGGTTCGAGATGATGGTATTCTGACTTTCCGAGGCCGAGTTTGTGTTCCCCAAGATGAGGAACTACGCCAGTTGATTTTGACTGAGGCGCACAGTTCTACGTTCTCGATTCATCCCAGTAGTACCAAGATGTATCGAGATTTAAGGGAACATTACTGGTGGTCGGGGATGAAGAGACACATTGCGGAGTTTGTTGCCCATTGCTTCGTATGCCAACAAGTCAAGGCCGAGCACCAGAAACCCGCAGGTATGTTGCAGTCGCTTCCCATTCCAGAGTGGAAGTGGGAGCATATCACGATGGACTTCGTTGTGGGTCTACCGAGGACTCAGCGAGGTTTTGATGCAGTGTGGGTGATTGTGGACAGATTGACCAAGTCTGCCCATTTCCTCCCTGTACGAGTCTCCGATACACCGGAGAAGTTGGCTCATCGGTATATTGATGAGATCGTCAGACTTCATGGAGTTCCAGTCTCTATTGTTTCAGATCGAGACCCGAGATTTACTTCTCGTTTCTGGGGAAAGTTTCAGGGTGCTTTGGGTACCCGTCTGAACTTCAGTACGGCTTTCCATCCCCAAACAGATGGTCAGTCCGAGAGGACAATACAGACGTTGGAAGATATGTTACGAGCGTGTGCGCTTGATAGACATACTACGTGGGATAGATGCCTTCCGTTGGCAGAATTCGCCTACAACAACAGTTTCCAGGTCAGTATCGGTATGGCACCGTATGAGGCTTTGTATGGTAGACGTTGTCGTACGCCCCTGTGTTGGGATGAGGTAGGTGAGAGACGTCTGGACAGTCCCGAGTTAATAGATCAGGCAACAGAGCAGTTGGCTTTGATCAGACAGCGTTTGCATACAGCTCAGGACCGACAACGGAGTTATGCAAACAACCGACGTCGTGACCTTGAGTTTCAGGTTGGTGACAAAGTATTCCTGAAGGTTGCACCGTGGAAAGGAGTACTTCGGTTCCAGCAGCGAGGCAAGTTAGCGCCGCGCTTTATTGGACCGTATGAGATCACCGAGCGCGTTGGGCCAGTGGCATACCGTCTTGCTCTGCCACCGTCCTTGGAGAGGATCCATAATGTCTTCCATGTTTCTATGTTACGGAAGTACATTCGAGATCCGTCACACGTATTGGATGCACCACCGGTAGAGGTTGCCAGTGACTTGTCATTTCCTGCTCAGCCAGTGGCTATCGTTGACGAGTCGATTAGGCAGCTTCGCAGTCGTTTAGTCCCTATGGTTCGAGTTTCTTGGCGTAGTGGTAGTTCTGAGGAGCTCTCATGGGAGACTGAGGAGTCTATGCGGGAGCGTTACCCTTATCTCTTCCAGTAGTACGGTACGTAAATTTCGGGGACGAAATTTTTGTAAGGGGGGTAGGTTGTGAGACCTCTGGTACTATATATTGACACTGTACACTGACACTGTTCATAAGTACTGTACACTGACACTGTTCATCGTTACTGTACATTGACACTGTTCATAAGTACTGTTCACGTTGACTTTGACCAAAAGTCAAACCTTCCCCGTTAGGTAATTTCGACGTTCTGAACGTGATAGCGTGATCGGTTTTTCCATTTGATGTGTCGTTTGTGAGTTATAGTCATACAAAGTTTATTATGTAGGTTTAATACCAGTTGTCTAAGCCTAACCTGAATATTGTGTTCTTAGGAAGGGCGAGTGTTGAGGACAAAGGCAAGAGCATCGTTTCCTCTTCTTCAGCCCGTAAGGTAGGGTCTTTACCGTATGTGTTCAATCATAAGTATTTGTTGACCTTTAAATCCGTATCTTGGTTTTAAATTGAATCGTTGTATAATCCATCGGAGTCCATCCGATGGATCCATGTCCAAGTTACCTTGTCCTTTACCGTATGTTCTTGTAAGGTAGGGTCCTTACCGTATGTGGTTCATCATTAGTATTTCCTTGTTGTAAAATCCGTTTTACCTTGGTTTTGATTGATTCGTTGTATAGTCCATCGGAGCCCATCCGATTGGTCCATTGTTCAGAATTTCATGGTTCTCTTCCGTAGGTAGCTGTAAAGTATTATAATGTAGGGTCTTTACCGTATTTGTCTCATATTAAGTATTCTTTGATTTTAAATCCGTACTTTGGTCATTGAATTGTTGTGTAATCCATCGGAGCCCATCTGATGGATCCATTGTCCAAATTACATTGACTTTTCCGTATGTACCCGTAATGTATCATAATGTATCTCCAAAATTTCATGTGTTCAATCAAAGTCCATTTGATTGATTTGTTGTGTAAATTGGGCTGATTCCGTATCATTGCCCGTAAAGTAATAAAAAGGTTGTAATCAAAGGTTTCTGTAACGATATATGATAATATATCGTATTATTGAGTATTAATTGTAAAGTATGGTATTTCAGTGTTATTGAAAGTTAAACCAGTTTGTGATTTGTAAAGTATGTAAGTTTTTATGTTACTCGTACTTGTGTTCCGTTTGGCCAAACGTGGTGAGTGCTCGGTCTCTGAGAGTAAGCGGAGAGACACTCATCTGTTGGGAGGCGTATGGTTGGAGTATGGTTACTGTATGGTTACTGTATGTTCCCTGCTTCGCAGGATGATCTGAAAGGGACTAGTTGATCTTTTCCGTATAAAGTTTTGTTAATCAATCTAGTCTCGGACAACACTGGTAGAAGGGGCTATGTATGTAATTGTTTTAAAAGTATATGTATAAAACCTGCCAGTGGGCTTCCGGTTTCCCTTTAGCGGGGGTTACTCGGGAAGTGATTTCCAGTCCGCCCATGTTTTTACTATTGACCCTGTTGAGTTCTTTGTTGAAAGCAAAAGTACATTTTCGAGGCCAGTAAGTAAACGTTTTGTAAAGTAAACAGAAAGTACATGTTGGGTCCAGTAAGTAATGTTTGTAAAGTAAATAGTAAAGTTTAAGTTTTGAGAAATTACAAGTTCAGTAATATCCTAAGAAATTCCTTGTTGTTTCCTCTCATCCGATAAGTTCTTTGTTGTCCCTCTTCTTTGAAAAGTCCGTTTTGTTGTCCCCTACTGAGATTCTCGAAAATCTCACCCCCTTCGTGTTTGTTTTTCCCTCCCAGGACTAGATCGTGGTCAGTAGCTGTTTTCAGTGTGAGCGTCGGGACTACTCGCTGGGACTATTGCATCTGCACATGTATGGTTTTATTTGGCACACTGTTGAATATTTATTGTTTGGATTTTTGGTTTCATTTTCAGATACTTGGGGCTTGTGTGTTATGGTTTCACTGGTTTGTATTGTATTGTTATAAAAAGACTTCCGCTGTTTGAATATTACTCCGTAATTTATTGTGCCACGTATTTAGTACTTATCAGCCATGCTGTAATTTGTAAATATTTTAAATTTTATTTTTGGAATTTACGTTTGAAAAGTCAAATAGCCTTGTGGAGTTCGGATTGGTCCACGTGTCGGGCTTCTCCGGGCTTCACGGCGGTAAGAGCCCGCTTTCCGGGTTTGGGTCCTTACAGTATATCTATCAAAACAAGGGAGTATCTCGGTGTTCCTGCCATCCATGGGAGATTATCTATGAATCGCTTTAAACCACTTGTGGATAAAGCCAAATCCAAGGCCCAGGCTTTATCGTCATATTGGTTGTCTTTAGCAGGCAGATCAACTCTAATAAAATTTGTTTTTAGTGCTCTTCCATATCATATGATATAGGCTACTCCGATTCCAAAAACAATCAATCTTCGTTTAGAAAAAGTTAGTCTTGATTTTCTATGGAATAATTCTGAAGGTAAACATAATGTGCACCTCGTGAGTTGGCCTACACTTTGTTCCCCTAAAGAAAATGGTGGCCTCAATATCCGTTAGATGCAAATTATGAACGATGCTTTCTTCTTGAAGTTAGCTTGGTGTGTGTTTACTGAGCCTATAAAACCCTGGTGCCAAATTATTAGGGGTAAATATCTTAAGAATGGAACTGTAACTCTTCCCAGTAGTGTAGCACATCACTCCTTTGTGGAAAAAGATTTGCCATGTGTGGCCAGTTCTGACCTAAGGAACCAGGTGGTCTTTAGGCGATGGCTATAAGTGTTTTTTTCTGGACAGACAAATGGCTAGATCTTCCTTATCCTCTGATTCACTATGCCTTAACATAAATTTGTATTGAGGATCTATCACGGATACCTTGTCATTACCTTACAACGCAAGGTTAATGGAATGTTGATCCTTCAAAACCAGCTTCCATTACATACTATTCTGCTCATCTAAAAACACATTCCCCCAGTGGCTTCAGCTGGGGAAGATAGTGTTTTCTGGAACCTCTAGAGTTCTGGATCTTTCTCTATAAGTTCAGCTTACACACTTCTCGCAGGAGATAAATGGACACACACAAAATATAAAGTGGTCAGGTGTTTGGAGGTGGCAAGGTCCCGAACGAATTAGACTATTTCTCTGGCAATCCATGCATCAAAAATTACTTACAAATCACGAGAGGCTTAAGCGTAACATGTGTAATACTGCTATGTGCGAGTTATGCTTCACAGAAGGAGAAGACGTTGACCATGTATTGAGGCATTGCTGGCTTTCAAGAAGTGTATGGGACCGTATAATTCCACTGGATCTTATTCCTACTTTTTTTCTCAGGTACGTTTGAGAGTTGGTTTTTATATAATCTTCAATCTTATAAAAAATAGTAAAATTCTAATTGAGCTGTTATTTTTGGTGTTACTTGCTGGTTCATTTGGTGGAGACGTAATAAGCTGCTCTTTGGAGTTGAAGAAGACACAAGCTTAGGACCTGAGAAGATCTTTGCTTATGTGAGAGCTAGAGCTATCGAGAATAACTGGAAAGCATCACAGCTTATTTCAAGAACTAGAGTGGAACAACTTATTGGATGGCATCCTCCAAGGCATGTTCTCATTAAACTGAACACTGATGGTGCTCTCAAGCTAGGGGCCAAGAGAGGGGGAATTGGTGGAATTGCAAGGGACTATACAGGGAACTGGCTGTTTGTTTGGTTTCACTACAAACATACAAGCGTCATCTGCAATAGTATTTGGGCTGTCAACATAATCCAGGGGAAAACATGTCACCAGGGTCACTTTCGGCAACTCATCATGGCCAGTCATGATCTCCTTGACAAAGCCTAGCATGTCATTGTTCAGCACACCAATAGAGAAGGAAATATATGTGCTGACTTTTTAGCTAATTATGTTTTATCTCGTCCTAATGCGCTTCGTATCCTACATATTCCTCCTATCGGTCTTACTAAACTGATAGAAGAGGATTTGGCTGGGGTATCATATCCACGCATGGATCCATTGTAATTGTTTTGGGCTTATTTCCCACTTTCTATTAAAAACAGTAACCATAGTATCTAACCCTTCATTGTTTATTACGATAATAAAATATGAGAGATACAATTCGAAGACGACGAAGAATGAATTACCAGGTAATTTTAAAAATTACTCGACGGTAAGGGTAAACAGTAAACACACCTGAGCAGCTAGCTCTTAACCTTCAAAACGACCTCGCATAAGGGACGAAAGTCCGGAGGTAACGTATCAAAAGAGTCACGCACAAGAGCTGAAAGGGTTGGGTTCGTAGTAAAAATGGAGACGAGCGTAATGGATATTCCTTGTACTGCTCCTCAATCACCTTCCCATTTCAGGTCTCAGAACTCGTTTCTGCCGGAGTTAGTTCCTGTTTCATTTATCTTCGTTTTCCGTCTCATCAAATTCGCTAAATTTTTTGTTTTTTAGCAGCCAACCGCGTCACTTCTACGTCGCCGTTGACAGACTTCGCTTCAAAATGGTCGTCTAGAAACCGCTTATCTTTCGTGTTTTTCCGTTATATACTCAAACCCTAAAAGTATGACTCGTGCTGAAGGCAAGTCATGTTTCTTGCTGCCAGGGCACACTGGTGGATTTGCTTGATGTCGCTGGCCGTCGCCCCGGACTCCCAATGGTCGTCTGCTGCAGCTCCCGGGACGAGCTTGACACTGTCTGCTCCGCTGTCTCCGCCCTCCCTTTCATCTCACTTTCCTACCTGGTAAATACGCGATGCGACGCTTTCGCTCTCTTTAGGGAAGGGATTTCGCTACTTTGATTGCAGCTAGATTTTAAAATCATCTAATGTTGCTGCTATTGGCAGTACAGCGACCAAGCTGAAACTGAAAGAGCTGTGATTTTGGAGAAATTCACGCAAGCGGCTCTTAGTTGGAATCAAAATCTTTCTGTGTCTGAGTCGGTGGATGGTTGTGAAACTGGGCAAGAGGAGAACAGATCTTTCATGATTGTTGTCACTGATGCATGCCTTCCTTTACTTTCTTCGGGCGAATCACCTATTTCGGCTCGTGTTCTTATCAATTATGAGTTGCCGACGAAGAAGGTACAATTGGTTATATTTTTCCCTGCCGTGTCTATGCTTATATATTATTTATGCTGCTAAATTATCGTGAATTATCTGCTAGCTCGGAGCACATGATCCTCATAGGTGGAACGTTGTGCCCTGTTCTGATGATTTTAAAAGTTTTGGATCAGTGGATGATTGATCCTTTCACAAGTGTGAGTAGATTGTTATGAACATAATGTACATAATAGTTAAAAGTTTGTAAAGTTAAGTTTTCTTATAAGTGGAATGCAGCCAAAGCAATCCACGCTGACAGAAGCCTTTGCTTTTAAATAAATAAAATATGCTTAAAAGTTTATCCAAGAGAATGCTAGAACTATGAGCATTGTGACATTGTTTGTCTCGTGGTGTGGAGTTCTTTTCCTTAAGTTGTTGGTGGAGGGAAATGGGTCACAGATGGACTGAACTAAATGCAGGGACGGACTGGTTTCACAATTCAATGTCAAAACAATTGTCTAAGGCCTTCAAGAGAAACCTAATATACAGTGTGCCTATGAGAGAGTGCTCCACACCTTTCCAATGCTTGAGGCATAGCCAATTCCAGCCTTCTCAGGGCAGCTCCTTGAATGCGTGAACTGACTGTTGCTTAGCTGAATATGTTACACCATCATGTTGAGGCACATAAACTTACAATGTTGGTGCAAAAATAAACTCATTTATATTTTATTGTACTGGTGAGGTTTTTTATTGTTATTTTCAGTTTTGCAAGAAATTTACTGAAAATGTGTTTATTTTTAAGTATGGTGTTCTATTAGTTCTTGACTAAGTAGTTAAGATTTTTCTTGTTGTGGAGGAAAAATAGAATTATGTTATTTAAGTAGCGCAAGTCTTTTTTGCTGTAGACTGTACTGCTCAAAGGTTTAAGAGCCCTTTAAGTTGAACTACGATTGTTAGCTGTAACAGTATGTGAGAAATTTACGAGTGAATAAGTGCTGTATTTATGAAGTATTACTTTAGGCAGGTTGATGCGATTGTATTATTCTATATAACAGCCTAGTCCTTTGGTGCAATAACAGAGTTTCTTTCCCTTTTTTCCCACTTTCCCCTTAAGCGCTGATGTGGCTGCATTCCAGTACTATTCACAGTCCCTTTTGAGCCCTAACATAGACCCAAAAGCTTTCATGGTAGTCCAAGATAGAATCCCTGTCACCGTCTTAATGTCCTGCATCAATTTATTTCATTATAACTAAGCTAGTTGTCTCTTTCGTGTGATTTTTTTATATAATTTTTTTGTTGCTGGATTTCAGGAAACATATCAGAGGCGCATGGCTACTTGTTTAGCAACAGGTTCTTCTCAAAACCTGTAACCCATGATTGCTTATATACGATGAGTATTGCATTGGATGATAGATCTGAGAACATCCACAGATGGGGTTATAATAAACATGGTTGTTGGAGGTGAAGTGGTAACCCTCAAAAGTGTTGAGGAAAGCAGCAGCCTTGTCATAGCTGAAATGCCTATAAATGTGAGTTGTCAACTACTTTTGCTGCCTCTAGAATGCATTATAACTGCCAGTCTGTCATGATATTTACTGGAATGACCCTGTTTTGACAGAATTGGAAAGCAGAAATAATACCTACTGATTTGATTTGACCCGGTTCTTTAAACTTTAAACTGTTCCAGACACTACTTTGTCATTCACCCGGAAGTTACAATGTGCAGGTATCTGAAATTCTGTGAAAATATCATCTTCTGCGATGTGAAAAAAGCAAGACGGAAGACATTCTTTTAAACACTTGCCTACAGTTGGGATCCTTTTGTGTGATTCGGATGATTTGTGAGTAGTTGCAATAAAACTCTTTTCTTAATATTATTTTTTGACTTGCTTTTGATCCTTTGGCTTCTGGTTGATGAACTGCATTATCTATTTGTTGCAAAACCTGATGGAAGAAAAAAATGGTATGAGCTTTGTTCTATTTAAGAAATTCTATTTCGGGGTCAAGGTATTGCTAGTGGGTGGTTTAATCGTGCTTCATTTCAATGAAGATGTGGAAGAAGAAATAGAATTTGCTTTATTAGTTAGTGAGGAAGTTAATTTATAACAGTAATATACTTGAGGAATTCATTGATTAAACTACGTAATTCAAAGATAAAGAGGAGATAAGAATGGTACGAGGAAAAAGAGGTTTCTGCCTTGTGATGCATTTTATTTTGCAATTTTAATGAAAGAGATGATGTTGTGGCTTTTGTAACTAGAATCCCCACATGGTGATTTTCAGATTATCCTGTGCTTTTCTGGAACTAGACAGTTTTTAGTGTTATTTTTTCCCCTTGGCGTACTTCCTTGTTTGAAGTTTCAGAACACTTTTATGTATCAGAATTCTTATGTTTGGAAAATGTAAAATTTTTCTAGAATTGATCTTAAGCTTCAACTTGCCCCGCTAGAAATTATACCTTGCAAGTGATTTATATGCCTGCCTGAAATTATGTCGTAATCAATATGCCTGAGAGAACCATGTTAGTTGGACCTACAAACATGCTGTGATATAATGCCAGACATGTGATGTATTGGAATTCCGAAACAGTTAGATCAGGTCCAGCTTCACTAAATGTTAAAGCTCGAGTGTGGGTTTGGCTGAAATGCAATTAAACATTTCCGATGCCTTGGGACATACTTTTGTTTTATGAAACATGCAATCTTGACGTATAAGTGATTAGAATCCAATTCTGACTTTTCCCTGGCCTTATAATGTAAAACTATCTGTTAAACCTAATAGAACTAGTTACCAACACGCCCCTTCAACTGAGTAGAGCTCTTATGAATTTTTAGAAATTAAGTCCTCTTTGGTTTTTGTTTGTGTGGCTTCAACTCTTCTAACTGCTATAAGTTTTTTTTTTAAAAAAATAATTCATGTTCCTCTTTCTATTTTTTTTTAACATTTTATAAAGTTGAGAATTTTAAATAGGTGTTAGAAATAAATCATACTTTTGCGGGAACAAATATTCTTGTAGCGATTATGAACATATACATCAAAGAGCCCTTGTTTCTTCAGAGAGAACCATAAACTGTTTCTATGTTGGGAGAGAATGCGTGCCAGAATCATTTTCCAGAAGGTCCCCCTATTTGCTGTATCAATGATTTAGTGTTGTGGGTCACTGCAACCTGATAGAAGTTTCGGTTGGAGGGTCTCTTCACGTGAAGTGGCGTTGCCTATGCTTGCCCATTTTCAGCTAGTTAACCTTTCCAAGTTAAATCAGTATCTATCCTTTTCGTGGAGCGTTGTAGTATGGAAGACCAAGTCCAAATCTAATAGAAGGGAAGAAAGGAGACAGAACTCTTCTTTGTTGTTGCATCTCTTGCACATACATTTATTTCTTTGTATGTTTGTTTGTTTATCAATCAAACAATCTATGTCCCCACGCCATACCGGTATTTTTTTGGGAGCGGAGAAAATATCAAGCTCGTGGTATCGCAATGGGCCATTTGTCGTGGTCCCGTGTAACCGTAGAGTGGGAGACACCATTGATTTTTGGCGCCCATGGTAGGTTAATGGGGATGTTCATTTCAGGGAAAGGCTGGTTCAGTGGCAATCGGACGTGAATGATTGCCAAAGGTTGGAAAAAGAAAGGAAAGGATAAGAGAGAGGGATACTTTAGATTCCTTTGTCCTATCTGATTTCCAGCACAATCTAAACCAAAAATAGGCGCAGCTGGAGACCAAAATTTCTTTTGCGACGCTAACCTTTCTTGCTGAATCATGTGTTCTTTTTTATTAGCATATGGTTTCTGGCGGCAAAGACCGAAACCAAAAATGTAGTAGTCAGAAATAAAATTCATGAATACGCAGAGCTAGTTTTGAGTAGGAATTATTGGGTACTCTAGTGTGTAAACTCTAATATCAAAGCAATTCCGTTCCTGTATGTGCTGGTTCATCATGAGTACTGTTAGGTTTATTGGTTCACTGGTTCATTGAATCATTGGAGGTTCATTGGGTCATACGTGGAGAGTTATGGATTTATATTTTTCATTTGTTTCGTCAATTTTAAAATTATTAGTTATAAAATTGACTAAAATTTTTAACACCAAAAATTTGATGTAAAACCCTAACAAACGAAGAATAATGTCACAACAAAATCCAAGAATATTTACTTGGGTAGGGATCATGTTTACTAGTCTACTAGATGATATATTGTAACAGAACTCGTCGGGTGATTGTAGGGTTGAAAAATCCAGAGTGGAAAAACCATTACATAAAAACAAAAAGAATTTAAAGACATAATGTCAAATAAATTGAAACAATGTTAGTTAATGGTAACTATATATATAGCCTGCATAAACAACGTCTAGGTCTTATCTAGTAGCATTATTTTCCAGTACAGGATCAAAGAAAAATATGTGTCAATAGATGTAATTTCTAATAAAATAACAGAGGTATTATGTTCTTACATAAAAGAAATGAGAGGAGAAAGTTAGTATTATTCTTAGTCTCAAGAATTTATAGGTGTTCCAAGGAGTATTTTGTGACCACCTCTTGAGCTAGCTCGTTGTGGTGTATATATGGATGATGGTTAGTATAGATGAGCTGGCAGTCCAAAAAGGGTAGACTGCATCTGGTATAGAAGCATCCCTTTCTCTCTTAGATGGCAGAAGTGCCAGTGTGGGGTGGGGGTTCAGTCAGTCAGAAGCAAGCGTGTGCAAATGGGTTGAATCACAAAAAGCAGAGCCCTACCTGACTATCTGTACTTTGCCAATGTATCGTACAGAGAATCCCGAAAACTTTCAGAGTGCATAAAACAAAGCAAACTCGGCTCTCCGCACTCGCCATTACACAACAGAGCAGAACAGCTTCATGCATATTGCATGCCTCTCCGGAGGCACGTGGCAGGTGCGCCATACGTGCAAGACACTGATATGTGAGAAGACCCAGCCCACCCGTAAGAAGCAAGAACTCGAACCCACCAAGAAAGACGGGGGACCACACCACTGCACCTATCTTCCTCAAACTATCAGATAATTGGGGTGGTGGGTCATGAAATAGAAAAAAGCATGGTTGTTTAAGGCAATAACCTGACTTTGATTATGTGTTGACAGCTTTCCATGTTTGGCATTTGCAGGAGCTGCCACAACTCTTTTCGAGCGTAAAATATATTTTGTTTTTCCTCTCTGCCACCAAAAGGATCGAAACGATGAATACTTGAAAACCAAAATGAAGGTGTTGAAATCTTCAAGTCCCGACGAACCACCCCCGCCCCTCAAGAAAAGGACGAACCACCCGCATCGCCACTTTGCCTCCTTATCCTCTTCACACTCGTTCATTCAGTACCACCGATCACCGTAACTAACTTCTACTCATACATCTGCAGGAGAGGGAGACGACAGATTTTCAGTAAAGTAGAATTTCTAGACCCGGAGAGAGACTACAGGGACGACCTTGCTGTGGGACTGATCAGCTATATATTTATATACATAAATACAGGGAGATCGTGCTTCTGACAAAAGAATGTACTCTGATATTCTAGTATATTTATTATCCTCAAAGTGAGACTTGCGGCTCCTTCCCCTGTTTCCTAAACGCTGAAGCTGGAAGGAAATCTTGGTGCTGTATAATGAATTATCAAGCTCTTTCAGCATCTTCTCCTTTGTTGGGAAATTACGATTCTCAAAAATCAAGAGTAGAAGGTGTTAAGAACGCCTCCTCAGAAATGCAAGATTCTCTTCACTGTCTGTGTGAGCCGGCGCGACCTTCCCTCTCAGAGGTTAGTCTTGACGACGCCACTCATTCTGGTACTTTTTGTTTGTACTCTTTCAAGTAAGGATAACCAGGTCGCCTAAACTAGTTCCATAACCAAAGATCTGTTTGTTACTTCTTATTTTTCTTCAGGCGGTTGGAGAAATCAAACAGCTGTACACCATTGCCTTCCCCATGATCATCACAGGCCTTCTCATTTACGGAAAATCTGCTATGTCAATGTTTTTCATGGGAAAATTAGGAAAAGAGACATTGGCTGGTGGATCTCTTTCCATCGGCATCGCAAACATTACCGGCTACTCTGTCATTTCTGGTCTTGCTATGGGCATGGAAGCCATCTCCTCTCAGGCTTGTGGAGCCAACCAGTGGCCTCTGATGGGCCAGACCCTTCAGCGCACAATCACGATTCTTGTCCTGGTTTGCCTCCCCATTTCTCTTCTATGGCTAAAGTTTGAGCCTATTTTGATTTTCTTTGGCCAAGACCCTATAATCTCATCTGTTGCCTCTACCTATCTTGCATTCTCTCTACCTGATCTATTTCTCCAATCTCTTATTAATCCTCTCAAGATTTACCTAAGAACCCAAAACATAACCCTTCCTGTCATGCTTAGTGCTGCCTTCGCTCTACTTCTTCATGCTCCTATCAACTACATCCTTGCCTATCGACTAAGACTTGGTATTCAAGGAATTGCTGTCGCTGCAGCTATAACGGACTTCAATCTTCTGGCTGCCCTTATGCTTTACCTTGCATTCTCTGGCATTTGTAGGAAGTCATGGCAAGGCTGGTCTATTAAATGCTTCGACGGATGGAGGCCTATTCTTGGGCTAGCCATCCCTAGCTGCATCTCTGTTTGCTTAGAATGGTGGTGGTATGAACTCATGATAGTCTTTTCAGGACTCCTTGCAAATGCTCCTGATGCAGTTGCCGCCACGGGTATTCTAATACAAGCAACTTCACTTGTATATATTTTCCCTTCAGCACTTAGCCTAGCGGTTTCAACTCGAGTTGGCAACGAGTTAGGAGCAAGCCAGCCGTACAAAGCGCGAACTTCGTCCATCGTAGCAGTATCATGCGCTATATTCACGAGTTTCATAGCCATGTTATTCATGACATCAATGAGTCATGCTTGGGGGAGAATGTTTACCTCCGACAAGGGTATATTGTCATTGACAGCTACAGTATTGCCGCTTGTGGGGCTCTGTGAGCTGGGTAATTGCCCACAAACCATCGGTTGCGGGGTATTGAGAGGCAGTGCAAGGCCAACTCTCGGTGCCAACATAAATTTGGGTGCCTTCTACGGTGTTGGATTGCCTATTTCCATTCTAATGGGTTTTGTTCTGGGTTTGGGTTTGGCGGGCCTGTGGTTGGGTTTACTTGCAGCCCAGGCAGGTTGCGCTGTTGTCATGGTGGTGGTGTTACTTAGAACAGATTGGAAACTGCAGGCAAATAGAGCCAAAGAGCTGACGGGTATCGATGGGGAGGTGGAAGAAGAGAGTAAAGCTCTTGGAAAGATTAATATCAGTCATACTGGAGGTCTTGCAATCAATTTTTTGATTGCTTAGAACCAAATTTAGTTCCGTTATTTTATCTTAAAAGTTTTGTATGCTTATAGATTTTGTACGTGATAGCTCGTAAGGCTCACATTAGGGTCTCTCTCTACATATATATGTTTTACTGAATTTACTATTTGGATTGGGAAGTTTGATATCATAGTTCACCAGCTGGAGTCCTTCCTGCTTGCTCGTGGAGTGCTTCTGCTGTGGGCTAATATGTTAAAAAGATTGGCGTTACCTTTGTATTTGGCTCTTCATATTGAACATATATACAATGTATATTTAAGATCTCCGCAATAACAGCTTTATTATAAATTTATAATAGCAGAAAACCAACTACAGGATGAATGGAATGGGTGTTTTTTTTGGCATCAGCTTCCCATTAAAGAAGAGCAGAACGTAAGGGAGATGTCCATCTGCAGTTGGAACTTACCACCAATTTGAGAGAGGTAGGAATATAGTGTTCAGGTTCCGTCACCATCCAGGCATTGATGGATGCATGCACCGTCGATAGAATAGAATCCTATCTAAGCCTTGACGTAGCAAAGATGCATTTATGCGCCGTTGACAGAATATAGCATCCAAGATGATTTGCTTCCAAGCAGACAATACCTTTCATAATTCCATTCAATGGACAAGCCATGTTTATGATAGATACTTCCGAATGTGACAGATATCCAATAGAAAAAGACACTCATCGTCGTTGTGATGCTTTCAATATTGTGACATCCAATAGATGGGATTGCGGGCAAATGTATTCTTCATTTTGATGTTTTACGGCCACAAAACTTGAGGTTGAAGGAATCAACTTTTAATTAGAGAAAGCAGACTATATCTTTTCGACACTTTCTAGTCACCTTTTTTCCTCGTGTTCGTAACGCATCTTCCTCGATGGATTTCACCTGGAATTCTCCTTTCCGCCCTCCCAATTCCCCAAAACAGTCCAGTGTAAATTATTAAGTCAGGTGCATTTAATCAAAATTGATTTGGAATCGAAATTAAAAACAATTATTTATTAAATCGATATACATATTTTTCTAATTTTTTAAAATATAAAATTAATCAGGTGCGACAACGTCTATTTAAACGAGATACGAAGTTCAACTTACCATAACAAGTCATTTATAGCCTTACGTTAATTTCTTTTCCTCTCCCTTCATCTGCCGGAGTTTTGTCTTCCAAGCAAGAATGTCATATTCAAGTTTTCTCAATTTGCACGGTCTTTCAAACAAGTCCACACTTAAGCCAACCGGGTCAAGAATCTCCAGGGAGCAGCAAAGCTCCAATGCCAGGATTGTCTCGTCCACAATGTCCCGACCTAGGGTAGAGGAGATGAAATGGGTGTTTGACAAATTCGACACCAATAAAGATGGCAAGATCTCACATCACGAGTACAAGTCTGTCATGAGGGCTCTGGGCAAGGAGATGGATGAATCCGAAATGGCGAACTCATTCCAGGCCACCGATACTGACGGCGATGGGTTCTTGAACTTCAATGAGTTCATGGAAATGACAAATAACATGGGGGAAGGGGTAAAGACTAGCGATATTGAAAGAGCATTTCGTGTGTTTGATCTGGATGGTGATGGCAAAATTACTGCTGCAGAGTTGATGGAGGTCTTGAAGAAGATGGGCGAGAGGACTAGCATGAGTGCTTGTCGCCAAATGATTCGAGCTGTGGACAGTGACGGTGACGGTCTGATCGACATGAGTGAATTCATGATCATGATGACCCGCACCTTGAAATTGCGTTAGGTGTCCATGTCCATGCGACCGAAGTGTGGCCGTGCTTTTGTACTTGGCAACGCACAGAAAACTATAGCATATGGTTGTTCTAAACTAGTCCTGCAAAAGCCAAGGCTGCATTATATACAACATATTCTAACTTCGTACCTACGCGTCGTCGATTCGTCTTCTAGATGTTGTATCTGCAGAAGCAAGAATTTCTCATAAGCTTCTTGCCTTGCATGTCTGTACGGAATAATGGCGACAATAAAGTACATCCTTTACTTTCAGGTTTCATTGTTTTATCCTTTCTGGCTCAAACTAATCTATGGGTTTGGTCTCCAATGTTATGTTTTAAGATTAATGCAATACACCATAGATTGATTCCTAACAAGCACGGATTTTACTGGATGTACGCCTGTTGACAGACTGGAAATGACGATAGCCATAACAAAAGAAGATGAAAAAGATACATCACGGAAACGACAGAGCGGTGACTAGCTAGATAGAAATAGAGGCAACCAAAGGTTGAGGCCGGAAGGAAGAGTTGTCTTGTAGGAAACAGAGCAGCAAAAGCACTTCCAAAATGAAGGACTTTCTCTATATAATCATATTATGTATGTCACCGGCTCATGCCACCGATTACCCCTGGTGCAACTGTGACTCCCCTGTTTTGTCTATCCATGTTGGATTGCCAACCTACGTTTTGGACACCAGTACATAGTACACTAGAATACTTACTATGACTTTCAAAATGAACAACAAAATAGCTTCCCAAACGGAATGCCCTAACCAATCCCCATGTCAAATCCACGGTTCTTCAGCTCTCTATATTCCTGACAAAGAGCACAAGTCTCACAGAAGAAATGGACCAGGCAATCCACACAAGGTCCCTCCTCCAAGCCATATTGACCTCTCAATCTTGAGCGGTAGAAGCACGAGTACAGGCATGACAAGCCCGTAAAACCCAATAGCAGACCATACATCGCTCCACTAGCTGCACATGCTGCACGCAGAAATAAGAACATCAGGTCCCAGAAAATTTAATTTCAGTGCAAAATAATGCTTTATCATAATATATCCATTTTTACAATGGCTTGCTCGCTTACATACTGAACCCTTGTTCACGATCTCAGCAATCTGTCCGAAGGTTACACATGGACACATGCATGTGACAAGACAATTTGCGGGGTCATCGCAGCAATGGCACAGACCGGTTGACCACCTTGTGGCGGTGCCATGAGCAGAGGAGATATACGGAGGATGATAAGGTTTCCTGGTTTGGATGTTCATTGGATACCCCTCTTGTGCATATTTTGCACTGTCATGCGGGGAAGGATACATGATTTCAGAATCGGTTTAAGGGTGGGGAGAAACTAGGAACTAACAATGAGAGGCTATTGCATTTAAAGAAGTGAAATGTTGAGATTAGCTTAGCTCAGTTGCATTCCTTGCATTGCGCTTCAATTTCCAAGATGATTAAGCAATCTTTTGACCAAAAGCTTTGAATCATATCGTTCTTACCAATTCAAATTAGAAAATATATAAAAGAGGTAACCTTTAGTCATTGGTTTGCGAAAATAAAGTTCAGAATTAGCTAGTCAGCATAAACAAGGCAAAGACCAGTTTACGCAACGCAAAGCAGGTTGGTTACTGGGTCATAAAGTCCGAAACAGATCTGCACAAAGGGTTTTCTGCGTCTCCAGATCTTTCCTTCAGCCATTATATTCCAATAAACTATATATATTGGTAGTGCAACGCAAGTCTCTACCCACATGTGGATTGAGTAAGTGCCAGCCTTCCTAGCATAACCATTAGAGGCATATTTATCAATGGAAGAGTTATCGTATGTTGGATATGGGAGATGCAAATGCTGCGTAATTGCTTTTTTTAATGTCCAGTTCCCAACCATGCAATAGCTAAGAAATTAGCAAAATTAATGAGAAGCATGCAATTCCTGCAGTAACAGCCTCTAATATTGCCATCATCAAGAACAAACAACTAATGCGAAACTTTGATAATACCTTAGCGCTATGTACGACCTTCTCCTCCATCTTCATCATTAAAGTCCAAGAAATTCACAAGTAATTAAGTACAACTCCTGCCTTCACTATCTCCTCTTCTATCATCATCATTACATCAAGATCAAGGAACTAATGAGAAAGTACAAGAAGTTTTGAATTTACAATCTCTTGATGTATTTTGATCATTTACTTTTAATTTTATGTTATATTTCTGTAAATAATATTAGTATTATTTATGTCGCAATATCGTTGAATAAGTCTAATCTTGATCATTTAATTTGAATTTATATAGATATTATTTATGATTATTATTGGATTCTTGTTTTCTGTTTTTTAAGTTTTACTCTGATTTGTTTTTCATTTTCTTATCTAAAATATTTTGGCAACTATGATTTGTATACTGATTCTATAATTTTACAATGTATGTGAAAAAAATTATGTTTGTTATGTTGTAAATAACTAATGTACACAATCAAGATACGAAATATTAAAAAGATAAAAACACATAGATTTGATGAGGTTCGATCACAAAGTTTACTAAGAGAGAAATAAATTTTAATATTAAAAGAATACAGAAAGAGATTTCGTGTTGTTATAGCTATAATCCATCATAATGTATTTATAGATAAGCTTTAGGGTTAAAACTATTAAAGTTATTTATTATCTCTTTTCAAGATTTTCAATTCTTAGATTTATATTTTTTGTTTAATCTAAACTGTTAAATTAAATTCACAATATAACTATCTTCCCATCAACTTTAATATCCTCATTTAATAGAGTAATCTTCTCCCTAGTCACAACGCCTTTGGGCTTTACTAAATTCTAAAATCTCCAACAAAGTTTAGGTGGTCGACTAAATTTCTGATTTAGAATTGTATTAATCATCATATCAACAGTATCAGTAATAGATGACGTAGATATTACAAGATTAGCATTTAAAAATACTATCTTCAATTATATTTGTAAACCTCTTCATGGTAACATATCTTCTCTCTTTGCTTGTAACAAAATTCAGCTTTGGTTGCTTCCCAAACCACTCGCATTTATCATGCAAAGATAATCCTTTGTTTTCTCATATTACTGTTTCCATAAGCCCCTACTACTTCCCCCTCAGCTACATGCCTTGAAGATAATATAACTTATACTGCAACTTTCTCTTTATGAAATCCATAAAATCTTTACACATTTTTTTTTAATTTTCCTACTTGAATGATACTTGTATCCCTCTCATCCAATGTATAAAGAGAAATCAAGTTGCTCTTCATCCTAAGAATATGCCAACACTCAATGCTTTCGATGATATTGTCAAACATCATCAATCTGATACCATCAATATCTTAAATTATTAATGGTCTATAATCTCCTACACAAACTATTTCTTTAATCTTTCTATAATCAAAAAATTAATGTATTTGGAGACATATATAGTGTGTAACACCAGAATCCAGGACATAAGAATCTTGCTTTTGATTAGAACTCACTACAAAAACTTTCTATCCATCTTAATCAATAGAACTATTGTACGTATCAATAATATTAGCAAAACTTTCTACTTTTTATTTTCCTTTCTTCTTTATTTACCTCAGAGAATCTTTTCTATTTCCTTTCTTCTTTATTTACTTTAGAAATTTTTTTCTAAATTATTAACAAGTTACTTTTGGCTTCAATCTAGCCTTTGACTTTTCTCTTATGAAATATTTTTATTGTGTCGTTCATTTTACCAAACCTTCACCCTTTATTCTATTCTTGTGGAAGTTTTTCTTCACTCCTATAATTTTATGACATTACTGACATCATCAAGTGTGATGTTGTTCTGTTGATGAATCTGTGAAAAGAAAAGTTACTAAGTAGATTTAATAGTTTTAGAGTATTCATATGATATTCTATAACTTTAAGTTATGTTTATGATAATTTGGTTATAAGATGTAATTTTAGGAATATTATAAAAAAAATCAACCGAATTAAGTAAATAGAATCGTACAATTCTGCCAAGAGAAGACTGGTCGGCTAGGAGCTATAAGTCCGAGATAGAGGTGAGCCTCGAACCTAATTTACCCTAAATAACTGAATACCCGATTGACATTATTTGAATTTTAGTCTTATTTAATATTAAAATTTTAATTTGAGTTTGGTTTGGATAGATCAAAATATATTTTGTTTAAATATGGTCTTGATTTATAAAAAATTTGGTCAACACTAAAACAATCGCCTCGATTATCTCTCCGTCCTTGCTTAAGTCGCTTTCCTTGCCCGGCTTGCTTGTGTTGCTTGCCTTGCTTTTGCTTGAAAATAGGTATTTCTCAAATTCTTATCCTATCATATATCAAAACATAATAACGAATCACATAAAAATAGACACTAATTTTTTTTCTGAGTCAGTCGATTTAGGTTTGATGTTAATAGAGTTGTTGGTCTTTTATTTCTAATACACTTTTCGTAATGAGATATGGAATTTTAATTTACAATTAGTGTTTTTTTTTTTAACTCAGGCCGTTTCAAGTGAACATGCGTTGATGTATGATTGACATTGACAATTGATGGCTCACCATCCTATTGAATTTTGGAGAAAACAGTAGAATTATACTTTAAGATTGAAAATAAGGAGGACATAGACAAGAAAATTGAAAATTTATGATTTGAGAAATATTTTTATTTTAAAATAATATTTTTATAAAAAATTATTTCAAATATGAATTTTATAATATTTAATATTTAAAAATATTTTCAGAAAATATTTTTAATTACAATTGAAAAAATTTTGATAACTTTGAAAAAATTTCTCTATAGAAATAAAATATCATTTTGAAGGTGTTGGTTTAATGGTGGATTTTCTATATATGTATTTATCAAGTATTTGTAAGAAAAATTTTATTTGTAAAATTAATATAACAATTCAGTTTCCAATAGATTAAGTTTTAGCTATGTTTTGGATTTTTAGATTCTAGAATTTATAATAGGAATGCTCACAATTTTCAAATTCTAGGGTTATAATAGAAAGATTAGACATATATTGTGGAACTCTGTCCTTTTGAGGTTTGACAATCCATATAGTTTGACTAGAGTTGATCAGTTTGTTGCGAATTAACCAAGAGACCTATAAGTAACTCCTAAGATATGGGCACAATTATAGAGTTTAAATATGTGTCTAGAGTGTTTAGAGTATCACGTCGCTAATAATAAGTCGTCAATGTCACGCGATATGTCGTTTTGTGGTTTTAGCCTTATTGATGTCAAGTTCGAAACTTAGACTACTTGTCAATTGGTATTGTGCATGACATATCCCTCTCATTATGACATTTCAGGGATTGGTAAGCCATCATCAAAGCTTACCATACTTGAACACCAGCCAAAGGCAATCGAGGCATTCAACGAGAATCAATCAAAGACAATCGAGGCATTCAATGAGAATCAATCAAAGACAATCAAGAAATTCAATGAGAATTTGATCTTACCATATGGGAGACTATATCTAAGGAATCAGTTTAATCGAAGATTTTCATAGATGAGACAGTTAAGATAGGTGCGCCATTAATGCTTGCCATATATGTAGTTGCACTGATACATATATGGCCACATAGAGAGTTTTTATTCCATAAAACTCTAGTCTCGTGATAGTTGGCAACAAAGCTAAGGCTTAAATCCTTGAGATAGAGTAATGGAGATGCCTACTATTAATGAAAATTTTTCTGTTGTAAAGGAGGTAGAGGAGGTTTGTGTAGGTGATGACTGTCGTGTGTTCACCAAAATACTCTTCCTCTTTTTGGACAGGTAGCTAGCAGCAAGGAAGGTCGAATCCTCAGGGAGATGGCTCAGAGTTGGAAGTCTTAATGTGGAATCGGCCGTGGTCGCGGTGTGCCCACGGTCGATAAGATCGAAGGGTTATGGGTTCGCAGTAATAGGTAGAGATTGAGTGAGTAAGTGTAACGAATTGAAAATAAGAAATAAAGTTCTGACTCAAATGCTTTTGATATTCCTCAATTCAATCCATACCTAGACCACCCATGATCACGGGCCTTCTAAAGATGCATTCACGTCTTTTCTGTTGGGTCCTAGTTAGTAAGTTGCTCAGTACGACTGAGCACTCCAGGGGGGTGGAACGTCCTCCGCCCTTTCGTGTCCAACTTCCCAGAAAACCTCACCCTCAGATCTACTACGTAGTTAATCTGAGTGTGCCCTCTCACCACTCGTGTTTCACTCACCACCCATGATTATCAGTGTTTGGTTTCTGATTTGTTGTGGAACTGATCAGGCACCATAATATCACTATGCACTAAGAATGACGAGAAATAACAGAAGAAATTGAATAACGGACTGAACGGGGCCTCACAAGGGTCAAGTCTGGTTAATGAACTAAATTGAGGAAAAAGAAATTCTAGCCCTCCATTGAGTTTCCGGAGTAAAATCTATAAAGATGTCTAAAACAAAGAAAAATCCCAAAAACTGCCTCCTCTGGCCACAGGCGGCCAGGGTCTATATATACTATCTACCAAGATCTCACAGAATCTGAATCAGATTACTGCCATATCAGTCAAGATCTCCCGAGATACCAGGTAGATCCTCGGACCGTGATCACGATCAGTCCTCCGATCTTCCAGGCCAACAACTATGAATCGTGGCTTCTGATTCTCCTTTAGCAAATCCGCCTTTAAATCCTCGGGATATCCTGTGCAATCCTGCTTTCAGAGAAATCTTGTAAGATATCAGTAATAACTTTATAAACGTATTTATTTGATAATAGAAAGTGCTAATTGGCTGCTTTTACGTGAAGTAAAACCGCATTTTTATCATACTATCAAATATCCTCATACTTAATCCATGCTTGTCCCTAAGCATGCATTCTAGACCAAAGAAACTCGATCGTTCACCTCAAGTAGCCTATCAGAGATATGTTAATCAGAAAGAGAATTTCTCAGAACGGGTGTATGCGAGAATTAAAACACACACGACCATGCACTTGATCAAACCACACAGAAGTTTCAGAACTACACTACCAAGGACCTCTCCTCATTCACACCAGGTTCTAAATACCATAAGCTTGCCAAGCTTTCCAAACTCCCCTGCTTGCCTAAGTAAGTCTAAAGATTATTGGGACTTTGTTCAGGGACTGAACCGTGGCCTTGGACAGGGGTATGGTGGAAAGGCTATTTGGCTGAGAGGGTGCCAACCAACCACTAACCGTTTTGTTAACTTCCCTGACCTGTTTCTCTTGCCCAAGCACTGCCCGCGAGCTCTTTGCAGAGATAGTTCTGCATTCTTCTGTTGTTTTCCTCTTGGGTTGATCATTGTGTCTGATTGTACCCTTCGTCTCCTTCTCTTCGTGTTTTAATTCGTCAGATGTCTGGGGTGATGTCATTTCCCTTTTTCTTCCGCTTTCTTTTACACATGGTGGAGGAGGGGCATGCATATCAACCGTGGTCACGGGGTGGTCATGGTGTGTTTTTCTGGGACCGGTCAAGGATTTCTTTCTTTGCTGGTTGGTGAATGGCTGGCTCCCAGGTTTTCTAGGAGTGGGAGAGAGAGCTGTCTCTTGGGTAACAACAAAAATAGGCTTAGGCTCAAAGATGGCTCCTAATGGTATTGTTCAAGGGTCGGCTTCAACAAACAAAGGTCTATGTTCGCAAAGGTTTTAATCTAAGGGCCCAAATCATGTCTCTAGACATGCTTACGATGTAGGTTTATGAGGCAAACTTGGCAAGTTCTAGATTTATTCCCTGAGTATGAATCACTCATAAAAATTTGTTCCCAAAGTCTCCCATGTTATGCTATGTGGTCTTATTTCAAGCTATCATAGTGAGTGTGCCTAAGTCAGGCAGTGACCCTGGTGAGAGGAATTCAACATCTGAGCCTACACCTCTGTAGTTTCCAAGTGGTGGTAGTTCTAGTTCCTACGGCTTTGAACACACATTTAGGTATATGGCATAAAATAGCTAGAGGGTAGTTATCAAGTATGGCAAATGCACGGTAACGTGATGCTAAAATTGAAAAAAATAAACGCGAAAAATAAGCACACATAAACACAGTGGGTACCCATATCCTCATACTTAAGTCATGCTTGCCTCTAAGCATGCATAAGATAAGCACAAGGAACAGAAATACCGCTGTATTGGAACCTGGTCTGGGTGGGCTAGACCCCTGAAGTAGCTCCATCATCCTTGGAGTTGGCAGGACCCTCTGTTGAATCATCCGTGGGCAATCCGAGGGCATGGTTGACACTTGTGCGGAGCGCCAGCATCTGTTTTTCCAGCGACTCCATCCTCTTGTCCATAGATCTCATCCATGCCAAGAGTTCTGGGTGCAGCATGGCTGGAGCGGAGGGTGATGGTGGCAGGTCTGAAGTTGACGGATCCGAGGGCTGTCTTTGACGTGGTCCTCCTCCCACCGCAGGCTTACCGGGGGCACGGAATTGGTACCCCCCCTGTTCGGATTGCAGTAGCAGTCCCATGTTCAGAAGACTGCCTATGTTCATGGGTGCCATCTCATGCAGCAGCCTCAGGTTACTCAGGAGTTTAACCTTCAGGACCTTCGCCAGGTGGGTGATAATGCTCCCGAGTATCAATGGCGGACCCTTCTTTTGATGTTTCTGGAACTGTCGGGTCAGGAACACAGCCAGGTTCAGCTTCGTGTTCGTCTGCATACACCAGAGGATGAGAAGCTCCATTCTATTCAGTGTGGTAGCTGCTTTTGGTCTGCCGGAGAAGCTGTATGCCAGGAATCTGTGGAGGTACAGATAGGCTGGACGGAGCAGGTAATAGTCTTTCGACCTCCCAGGATCGTATGGCGTAGGACAGTTGGACCATTCTTTGTACAATTCTGCTGGGTTGAAATGATGAGGTTCCTCTGTGATGGCGGTCCTTGAATGAGCAAAACCCAGCAAGGAATTGAAATGGGCATAGGACATATTGAAGTCTTGGCCCAGCAGCTGGAATTTGATGAGAGCAGGTGTCCTCATACTGAACTGGGATGGCCGTCGGCACTGGAAGGTAGCATAAAAGTCAAGTGTCAGTTGCAGATAAGCTAGCTCATTAATATGAAAATAGCTCCGCCAACCTATATTATCCAGCAATCCATCAATTTCCTCAGATAAGCCTAGCGCTGCCATTGTGTCGGGGCACAGACACTTGCATTGGTAGATGGATCGGTGTCTGAGCTCCTCATACTTATCCTGCAGAGCACGGGAAGATACTGGTGGTGGGCTGTCCGTGACCACGACTTTGCCCTTCGCCTTTTTGCTCGGTTGTGGGGGTGATTTCGCAGCCTTTCTTTTCTGAATTCGGGGACTGGTCCGGAGTGAGGATCCTGCAAGGTCAGCCAGAGGCACATCCGATTCCTCTGGCTCATACTCGCTTCCTGACTGGGGAGGAGTATGAGCAAGGTTGCTGGTGGACGTATCAGCGTCTTCTGGAATTCCGGATTCGTCCTCTCCCGAGGTCTTGGATGACCAATCGACGTCTTCATCAGAATTTTTAACTGAAGATGGAGTCCCTAGTTCGGTTCCCTCTTGCATTGGGCTTTGTATGTCGACCGCTTCATTCCTTCCTGGAGGGGCTACGTCCTGGAAGTCTACCGGGGGTTGCACGTTGTCTAGCTCGTCCTGCAGGTCCTCGCGGTGCTTTATTAGGTCTGGGTACGCTTCTTCCAAGGTCTTCATGTCTGCATCCTCCTGGGCCGTGCTGTCTGGCGTTGAGATCACAGGAGTGCCTGGCTCGTCTCCTGCCGGGCTGATTGGAGGGGTGATGATGATGGGGTTCGTCGTCGTGCTTCCCTCGTCATTAGAGTGTCCTCCACTGCCACGAGGTATCGGACTGGCAGGTTGATCCTTCCGTGGGTTCGCCGTGGGTATGGCCACCGTGGGCTGTTGGTGTAGGACTATCGCACTAACAGATGGGACGGATGCCTCTGCGGCCTCATCCATTGGTATCGCATCCAATGGAGGTACGTCTAGGGCATCCACACCCGGCGGGATAAACCCTTGCTTAATGCGGGCGGCCATCGTCCTGTGAATCGTAGAAACGGCGATTCTGGCGTTTCGTCGTTGCATTTCTTCCATCTCGGTCTGGACGGAACCGAACGCTGGGCCCCCGGTCGCTGGGCGAGATGATCGCCGAGGGTAGCTGCGGCGCCCAGTGGGTGTTGTCCATGGGGTTTTTCTTTTGGGAGCCATTTCCGATTTGGGGAAAAAAGGTGCTAGGGTTGAGTCGTTGGAAGTCTGATGTTTGATTAGGGCTTTTCGTCACTGGGCCTTAAAAATAGACAGGTGTTGCAACGACTGTGCCCCCCTGTGACCGTTCCTAGTCTCTGAGTATGCTCCTGGTTTCCAAAGTTAGCAATGAGGTACCTGGATGATTACATAAACAACAAGCGAAATTAAAACAAAAATTTTTGGGTTGCCTCCCAGAAGCGCCTTTGTTTAGTGTCGTTTGGCTCGACTTATTGCTGATACTTTTTGTATTACTGGTATTCTGGCACCGCAAGATCCTGTCTTGCGTCCTCAGCGGGTAGTTCATAGAAAGGTTTAAGCCTGTGAGCGTTGACTTTAAAAACCTTCCCGGTTTCGTGGCTCACAATTTCGACCGCACCGTGGGGATAGACTGTGGTCACGGTGAAGGGTCCTATCCATTTCAAGCGCAATTTTCCTGCAAAAATTTTGAATTTCGAATGGTATAACAATACCTGTTGTCCTACAGCAAAATGCTTACGTCGGATGTTCTTGTCATGGAAGTGTTTGACCTTCTCCTTGTATATCTTCGAACTGTCATAGGCATTAAGTCTCAGCTCCTCGAGCTCTCCTAGCTGCAATAGCCTCTCCTCCCCAGCTCGTGAAAACTCCTGGTTGCACTGTCTGATAGCCCAGTAAGCCTTGTGTTCAATCTCTACCGGAAGGTGACAGGCTTTCCCATAGATGAGGCGAAATGGGGTAGTTCCAATTGGGGTTTTATATGCAGTCCTGTATGCCCAAAGTGCGTCATCAAGCCTGAGACTCCAGTCTTTCCGGTTAGGATTGACTGTTTTCTGGAGTATGGATTTAACCTCCCTATTGGTGACCTCAGCCTGACCATTGGTTTGTGGATGGTAGGCCGTGGAAGTTTTGTGTACCACACCATATTTCTTCAGTAGATTCCGGAAGAGCTGATTGCAAAAGTGCGTACCTCTATCACTGATGATGGCTCTAGGCACTCCATATCGGCAGAAGATTCTTTTGCGGATAAATTCCACCGTGGTCTTGGCACAATTGGTTCTGGTGGCTTTCGCCTCTGCCCATTTTGAAACATAATCCACAGCAAGAATGATGTATGTGAAGCCAGATGAGGATGGGAAAGGGCCCATAAAGTCGATTCCCCACACATCAAAAACTTCACACACAAGGATGGGCTGTAGGGGTGCTTCATCTCGGTGGCTTAAAGTACCTTCTCGTTGGCATTTGGGACACGCTTTGCAGAACCTGTAGGAATCATAGAACAAAGTGGGCCAAAAGAACCCGCTTTCAAGAATCTTCCTAGCGGTTCTTCGGGGTCCGAAATGTCCTCCACATGCCTCATTATGGCAGAAGCGTATGATTGATTGATATTCTTCCTTGGGTACGCATCTCCTGATCATCTGGTCATTGCAAAAACGCCATAGGTAGGGATCATCCCATATGTATAATCGTGACTCCCTCATGATCTTGGCAGCTTCATTTCGTGTCAGGTGGTCAGGCAACTCATTAGTAACAAGAAAATTGACAATGTCAGCATACCAGGGGATGGATATGGCTTCTGTAAGCATGAGATGCTCATCTGGAAAAGTCTCTTGAATTGGCCGGGGTTCGGCCGTGGTCACGAGCCTGCTAAGGTGATCTGCAACATAGTTTTCAGCGCCCTTCTTATCTTTGATGGTGATGTCGAATTCTTGTAAGAGTAATACCCATCGGATTAGCCGCGGTTTAGACTCCTTTTTGGCCATCAGGTATCTGAGAGCGGAGTGGTCTGAGTAGACCGTGACCTTGGTCCCTAGTAGGTAAGGTCGAAATTTCTCCAAGGCGAAGACTATTGCCAGGAGCTCTTTTTCCGTGGTTGTGTAGTTTACTTGAGCAGTGTCCAGCATCCTGGAGGCATAATAGATCACGTGGGGGTCGCGGCCTACTCTTTGCCCAAGCACTGCGCCTATGGCATAATTACTGGCGTCACACATCAGTTCAAATGGCAGTGACCAGTCCGGGGGTTGTATGATTGGGGCAGAGATCAGCAATCTTTTAATTTTGTCGAAGGCCTGCCTACATTCTTCGTTGAAATCAAATTCTACATCCTGTTGTAATAATCGGCACATTGGCTGAGTTATCTTGGAGAAGTCTTTTATGAATCGTCGGTAAAAGCCTGCATGGCCCACGAATGACCTGATTTCCCTGGTTGTTGTGGGGTAAGGTAGGGTCTTGATGACTTCTATCTTGGCCTGATCAACTTGGATACCTTCTGATGAGACAATGTGTCCCAAAATCAGTCCTTTGTCTACCATAAAATGACATTTCTCGTAGTTGAGGACTAGATCCTTTTCTATGCACCGCTGCAAAATTTTCGTGAGGTTGGTTAGACAGACTTGGAAGGAGTCCCCATATACAGTAAAGTCGTCCATGAACACCTCGATTATGTTTTCCACGTACTCCGAGAAAATGCTGACCATGCATCTCTGGAAAGTTGCCGGTGCATTGCATAGACCGAAGGGCATACGTCTGTAAGCAAATGTGCCGAATGGACATGTGAACGTTGTCTTCTCCTGATCCTCTGGAGCTACGGGAATCTGATGAAAACCTGAGTAACCATCTAGACAACAGTAGTGACTCTTTCCAGCTAACCGTTCAAGCATCTGATCGATGAAGGGAAGTGGGAAGTGGTCCTTCCTAGTTGCCTTGTTTAACCTCCTGTAATCTATGCAGACTCACCATCCATTTTGGACTCTAGTGGGCACGGCTTGCTCACGGTCATTCTGGACTACCGTGACTCCGGTCTTCTTAGGCACCACTTGTACTGGACTTACCCATTTACTGTCGGAAATCGGGTATATCATACCTGCATCTAGTAATCTCAGTACTTCTTTCTTCACCACCTCCATCATTGGCGGGTTTAGTCTTCTCTGTGCATCTCGGGTAGGTATGCTTTGAGTCCATCCGATGGCTTGTTTGTATGCTTTGAGTACTGCTGTAAATTGTGCATGTTGTTCCATAGATAGCTTGCTGGAGACTATTACTGGAAGGATGTTGTTTTCACCGAGGTAGGTATATTGCAAATGTGATTGTAGTGGCTTTAGGTCCAAAGCTGGCGGGTGCTCTATGCTTAGTTGTAACTTCTCGTGCAAAACTGGGAGCTGAACGTAATTCACATGAGGTGGCTCTACCGTGGTCGTGGTGAGGTCACGGAGAGCGTCGATCATCAGGTCATCTACTTCGGTGCTTGCATCCTCAAAACCTTCGATTACTATACTATCTTCCAGAGCAACCTGCAATCTGTCAGTGTCGTATGTCCTGGAAGCAGTCTGAACAAGTTCGTCTATAGTGTCCAGGGCATATATAGTGGCTCCAGGATCCGGGTGTCTCATGGCTTCAGATATACTGAAGGTCACGGTATCCTCATCAAACTCCATTGACAGAGTACCTCGGTGGACATCAATCTTTGTTCTGGCTGTCTTTAGAAAAGGCCTTCCGAGTAGAATCAATTGTTGTCCATCGTTTTCCATCTCTAGTACAAAGAAGTCGGCTGGGAATACCAATCCTTTTATCTGTACCAACAAGTCTTCAACCACTCCAGCTGGATGCACCACTGATCTGTCAGCTAGCTGAATTACAACTCCAGTTTTCTTCAATCTCCCGAGGTTGAGAGTCTTGTACACAGACAGAGGCATCACATTGATTGATGCGCCCAACGTACAAGCACACACAAGCAAGTACAAGGCACAATACCATAACAAGGTATCCTCAATCATGTTAGAACACAATCAGCATGTTCAATGCACACAACACATGCAAATTAGGCACTCATAACCTATCTCAAGGGTTCAATATAGCCTAAGTAAGCCTTAAATCAATCCGCAACTCGTCTATACACTATCTCACATACGCACATACAATATCAACAAAGGCATGCATTGAAAATAACAACCAACAACAAGGATCTCTAGAGAAACTGATGAGGCATAGATCTTACCTCTCTTGTCTCTGAACAAGAAGTTATTCCTTTATCTTTATTCAAGGGATTCGAACCACCTATTATATTTTAAGGCAAAGAAAAAACCATACTAAGCATGCATACTCAATAATCAGGTAGATATTCTATTTCCTTACCAATTCCACTCACCAAACCTATCAAAAACCAGTGATCAGATGTCGTAGGTGCCTCCCCCTTGGATGTGTGATGTAATAACCTGAATTACCATCCCATTTAACCTTACTAATTTCAGCACTTAAGATAGGGCAATAGGGAAATTGCGATTTCATGCATACAAGGTGTCGGGATTGCGATTTCATGTTAACAAAGAAGTATTAGGTGTTAATAACACACACAATTAAAAGGAACAAGATCAGAAACCAATAGGTTAGTCAATTGAGTAGAATCGGCAACAATAGGGCAAAGTGTAGGGCATGCTGATTTCATGTATATGGAAGATTCAAAGGATGAATTCATGATATTACAACATGAAATGGATGCCAAACAATCATATGAACAAAAGGAACAACAACAAAAACCAATTGAAGGAAGAATCACATAATTTCAGCACAAAAACCTATAAATTACGATTAAGATTTTGACAGGTAATAACTAACCTTCTGATTTTCAAACCAAAATAGCTAGATAGAGTATGAATAGAGCTTTCCAAGAAGCTATTATTTGCAAAATTCCGACAAAGGATAAAAGAGTTATGCTAAAATGAAGATCAAGGAATTTCAGCAGTAATAAGGTATGGTGTAGGGTTTGATCACTTGATAATTTTGTGTGTTTTTGGTGTAAGAACTTTGTGTGGCCGGCTATTCTTTATGTAGGTTGTTTATGGCATTAATTTCCCTACTTTAAAGGCTATATAAGGGAAGATAATCATTACAATTAAATTATGAAATTATCCTTCCTTAATTTTAAGAATTTTATCTCCTAAGATAAGATTGAACCAATAAGGAAATAAATCATAGGGAATTGAAATCAGAAACGAATGCTAGACCTTCCATACCATTTTCAGCCATCACACATCTATTTCTTCGAAGGAAGAATGATAATTTCACTTGCACTGGCTTCTGGACTTCTAGGACTCAAAATTTGGGGTCTCACATATATGGTTGTGACCTTATTAAAAGGGGTCGACTGATTGAAAACGTTTTTTCTTATGAATTGTTTTGAGCCATGAGAAACTATGAATATGTATATAGTAGTGATTTTGATTTCAGATTGAAAGTCCAGAGAAGAGCAAGAATGATTGCATGTATAATCTAATGTAAGTTTATGTTGCCTACAGACAGCTTAAATTCTAAAAGGTACCTTGGATTAGGTAGTTTATAGAGATGGCAGGTAATGGTGAATATTCTTATAATTGGGTTGATTATAGTCTTACAAGCTTATAAGTAATAAGTTGCCTCATTGAATTCTAACTGGAACTGCATGAATTACATTAAGATGAAGCCTAATACAGGCTATTGTTTTGGTGAGCCGTAGATGCTAACTTATAGAGAACTAAGAACAGCTCAGTATAATTAGAAGAAGATGAGTACAACTTACCAGATTATTATTGAATTCTATTTTTATAAGCACACAAAATACATATTATTAAAGTTGATCATCCAGTAATATGGATAGTGCATATCTCTATACTGTGTAACTGACAGGTGATATGGCTTACTGTACACGAAGTGCACTTATGGAACTCAGAGATGCGGATGTTATTCTGAAACCTTAATTTATGTAGCTTATTTCTTAAGTCATGAGCTTGAGATTAATAGCTCTTGGAATTTTGGGTGCCCAATTAACTAGAGACAACTGAACTCTTAGGATTGAGAAATTGTATATAGTAAAGAGCATAAAAGTATGTTTGATAAAAAATTAACCAATGGTTTAATCTATTTGTGAATTTTGGTTATAAGAAACTTATAAATGTGAATCAAAGAAGTATTGCCTATATTAAGGCTAACTAGCCAGAAGAACAAATAGAGTTAAAAGAATTATCACGACATTCTGAAGTGTGAGATTGATGTACTTGGATCAATAATTGTAATCCTTATCTCAAGAATGATGCTTACTATTCTCTGATGAAAAAATAATTTCAAATAGATTCTAATGAGAGTCTCTACTGAATTCTTTATATAGAAACCGATCGTGTGTAAATTTGATGACTTAACACTGAATTTTGAGTATTTGAGCTAGCATAAGTTTATTGGCATTCTGTATTATATGACAATCAAGTGAATTGGATTATGTTGAGAATAAAGGAGTGTAGTGAGAGGCTACATCCCAGTTTGTGGTTAATATCGATGTAAAGTTTATCTTGCGGTATTATATCGGCTAACATTGAGCTGTTAAAATGAAATGGATAACACAATGAATTAAAGTGTTACGAGTTCAAAGGACAAAACTTTAAATCAATTGAATTGAATAAAAAAAACGGAGTTGCGCAAAAAAAGTGTGGTGATTTAGAGTTGGAAAGAACTTGAGATGGACTCTTATTTAAATTAGTGGTGAAGATATTATCTTTGTAATCATTACAAGTATGATTTTGGATTAATGACTACAAATTTAGTATTGACCGACAATGTTAATGCTATTATACTGATTTATGATTACACTGTCGAAAGAACTCGGAACAGGTTTTAAATAAAACAAGTGTGAAAGTATCACCCGATGTGATACTTAGATAACCCGATAGGGTTGGCGTGTTGTGTTGGTTAATACAGAGGATGAGAGAAATGCGAACAGATATCGTGTTCTAGATTAAGAGTAAAACAATATAAGGTTATTTAGAAAGTGTGATTGCGATCAATGTATAGAATGAATAAAATGCAATTGGGTACTGCACTATGATTGTAACTTAGTTGATACGGTAAACTCACTACTAGAATAACTCGTAGTAAGCAAGTTTCAAGGACAAAATTTTTTATAAGATGGGTAGAATGTAAGATCATGAAAATTCAAGTAGCCTAGACCAGGAAGCCCACAAGAGGATTGTCAATATTAGTGGATTTTAGCCCATGAATTAAGATCGAGTATGGATTTAAGGAACGAATCGGAATATTTTGAGGAAAATATTAATTTTAAGAAATTATTGTAATTAACTATTTATAATTCAAAAATCATAAAGGGAGTTCTAATGTTGATTTTGGAATCTTAAGACAATATATTGGCTTATTGATGGATATTAAGATTGTGTAATTTTTTAGAGAATTTCTAGAGGTGCAATTGAAATTATTATCATTTTTCTAAGAAGAATAAGAGGATATTTGATTTTTGATAAATTAAATATTTATGATAAAAATAAAATTATTAGTTTGATGAAATCTCCTATTCATAAGGAGTTTATAAAAATATTCAAGATTTTTTCGGAGATTTATTCTATTTATTATGAGTTTTATACTAATTTTAGTATTAAAGAAATATATTTATTATTAATTATATTATATTATATATTAATAATAAAATAATCAAAACGATGGGACACTATGTTGTTCTAACCGAGGATAGTTAAAACGATAGCAGCTCATGTCATTTTAGCAAAATAGGTCGAAGGGGCATCATTTTAATCCAAACAACGTCGTATTGAGAAACACCAGGATGACATCATTTTGACATTGAAATCCCCGTTGGTCCAACACATAGCTTGACTAGATTTTTGGAGGTTGAAATCAGAATTTCTGGAATTTTCGCTCTAGGGTGTATTAAGCTGCGACTTTGCTACTTAAATGAATTATCATGTCCTGGAACCAAAAAAATTTTCGCGACAATCGTCATAGGCTCACTATATACACTACTGCGTCACACAACAATATATATAGTAAACCTACAAGGCTAATTGTATAGTAGTAAATAACGATGTCGACATTAGAATACTTGTCTAATTAGAACGTACAATAGATATAAAAGAAGTATTGATTGTTACGGGTGTCACACTCCGTACCCTACTCCAGAGGAGAACACCTTCGCCACAGAACCCTAAGAGTAGCAATTACGATACTACCCTCAGAATCCTGTAAGGCTAGTAAAAATAAAGTAGTGTAAAATCATGACGGAATAAAATAAGATGGTAGGGTAAAACGGAATCTCAATCATCATATACCGTATGCAAATATATCAACTGTAAGATCAAGCACCATATGTATAAAACCAAAATCGTAATCATATGTATAAAGTCAAATGCAATCTGGTCTATATGTACAAATCAATTCGAAATGCTAGCCAAACCTAAAAGCAGAAGTCCACTCAAAAGTCAACCATGTGAGGTGGATGGCTGGTAATCAACACCTATAGCACAATCTGGACAGCACTAAAATAGTTAGTTAAATATCTAGGTGAGGAGAAATGGGGATCACAAAATGTATAATGAGAAACTTAATCGGAAACCAAACTGAATGATAAAATCCATTAAACACTCATCGATACTAGATTTCAAATCCATATTAAATGGAAAGATAGAAATGGTCAATCACACACTCACACATAATTTCTTTATTTAAAAGGGCTGGAAAGTTAGTTAACAAAACACCTCCCTACTCCCCGGGCCAGGGGAAAAAACGAGGCCCACTAGTGGTTCTTTTATCATTTAGTAAAATCTTAGCCCACACTAGTATTGCTGAAGGCTTCTATGGTTAACTATTGTGACCATCTAAATATATGACCCACACTAGAATCTGCAGTAATCAGAATGGAAAGAAAAACCAGTAACAACATGGTATATACAATCCAAAATCTCAATGCCACATACAGGCATATACTCTCATAAACAATCTCATATCTCAATAGTATGTGCAACCACATGTACCCAATCACAATATGTCTCTCAATACAAAACATAGTAAAAGCAATATACGAACCCAATACCAATACGATTCACCATTTAATTTTCTGAAAATACAAAATTTGAATATGCATTTTAAAAAATAAAACATATAAGTGTGAGGTCCCCACTCACTAGTATGTAGCCATAACACAACAAATCAATCAGCGCAGCAAATACAACCACATAATCACTAACTATTCAATCAACACACAAAACAAGGCAAAAATCATATTTCTGAAAATACAAAGAAATCCAAAAAATTGATTAATAAACCCACAAATTATATTTTTATAAATACAGTATTATTTATAAAACCATAATTTATCATTTAAAACCAAAAAATATTTAACGAGAAAATCTTTAAAAGCTTATATCTCACAAATGATAAGTCAAATAAAAAAAATCGATAATACCATCGTGTTCGAAATGTCGAAATTAGGTAATAGGGTCGAAATGGAAACTTAGGGTTTTGGGACGGACAACGTCGGGGCATGGCCGACCAGTGACCGGACGGTGGTCGGAAACTAGAAAATTCAACGAAAACCCTAAACACACCAAATCATCACCAAAATCAACAATCAATATATCAAAATGAAACTGGAAACAAGAGGAACACGAATTCAGGATTGAATCGTCGACTGCTCAACAAAAAGGGTCGAAATCTGCGATTTTCATCATCGAAAAATCACAAGTTTCTATAGCTCCTCTTGATCACATGCGACTGCGGATCGATGGGCTTCTAACGGTTGAGTGTTGTTGACGATGACAGTTTCCGATCGGTGGCGGCGGTGAAGCTCAGGGTGGTCGGATGGAGGTTCTGCATTACCTTGGCCAGAGAAGAAGAAGAACAAGTGGTGGAGGAAGAAGAAGGAGGAGAGAGAAGGAAAAGAAAAAAAAAAGAAACGGAAAAATAAAGAAAAAGATTTTTTTTTTTTTTTACAAAATTTGGCCACAAAACGACATCATTTTAGCATTCGTCAAAACGACTCGTTTTAGAATTCGTCAAAACGATGTCGTTTAGAATAAATAAAATTCTAATAATTTTATTTAATTTTTAAATAATAAAAATAATTTCACAAAATATTTTTAAACTTTGAAAATTCTCAATAAATAGAATATAAGTCTAAAAATTATGAAAATTTCACCATAAATCCAGAAAAATCATATTTTTCTAATGAACTAAAAAATATAATTTTCTGACTAAAAAATTTTAATTTAAAAATAAAATATTATCTGAAAAAATAATAAACTATATCTTTAAATTATGAAAAATCAAACTACATAATATAATCCTCATACACATGCTCAAAATACTTAAAAATTATAATATCACACATACACACAATCCATCACAAAAATACTACGAAACTACCCCTAAACGTAAAACATGAAAAACGCGGGGTTTACAACGGGTTACATCGGACAACCATAAGAATAAATAATTCAAGAATGAGCATATTACATTCTTAACATCCTTATAATTTACCTCGATACTCCAAAGTTCTATATAGCCTTCCCGATATGCCTGGGGGCAAGCTCATGTTCTTTAATCTTGCATTTAATGTCAATAGTTTGCCAGAAGCCTACTAGGTGAGCGGATAGGAAAGATGTATACAGCAGTACGCATACGATCTGCACTCTTTAAATACACACGTTGTCATGCAGTTATATACTTGATGAGTCAAATATTATGTAGCACAATCATAGTCAAAACATAGCACGTAAGCATAACACTAAAGAAATATGACCATGAATGGGCTGCCAATGTTTCTTAGTCTATTGAATTTTTGGTATCAAGACTGAGATATGTCAGTAGTACTTCCAACTTACCATTTTCTTATTTTACCTCATTGCCCATTCCATTAAAGTTGTTGGGGTGTTAGGTGATGGTGCCTCCTTAAGTGTCATGCTTCGTACCCTACTCCAGAGGTAAACATCCCTGCTACGAAACCCTGAGAATAACAATTACTGTATTATCCCCAAAATCTCGTAAGGCTTTGAAAATAAAATCACTTAATATGCAGCGAAAAAAAAATATAGGGTAGGTTTAGAATCATAAATAAGATTTTTAAAAAAATTTTGCAATATGGGTTCTTAATCAGGACTAAACCAGAATTCGCACAATTCCTATATAAAAAAATTCCACCAGTAACAGCTTTATATATCTCACAGTATATCTAAACAAAACATATATCATCCTTCACAAGCAACAAAAACTAATCATATATACAACCCATCACAATGTTTCAAAACAATTATATCCAGTCCACAAGGTCTAAAGCACCAGAAAACCATATATCAGCATTATATAAATCAAAAGAGACAAAAATAAAAAAAATACATGTTCGGTTTTTCGGTGTACATATCAAATCAAAAGTCTGATCAAATGTATCAGTGACTGGCTGGACCAGATGCTAAGTCATTAGAGGAAGAATGTTGAGAACCTGAGCTTGCAACAAAGTCTAGACAGCACTAAACAACATTAGTTAAATATCCATATGAGTGGTTTTTGGGACCAAACTAACGAAATCATAATATAAACAGAATATTATATCATAAAATAGAAGTCTAAATTTAAACTCATAAGGAATCTCAAAGACGAGCATACATATATAAGGTAAATCTCAAAATTAGCTCAAAGTCAATATTTAATCGCAAGCAGTGATGAATTAGAATCATAAAGTCCCTTCTTCTTCTTCTTTTTATAACAGAGCTGGAAAGTTGGCTAACAAAGTACCTATTCTACTTCTGATCAGAGGGTAGTCTAGGCCAACTAGTGTATCTTTCTTGTTATTTTTTTCTTAAAAATATAGCCCACACTAGTGTTGCCGAAGGCTAGATCAACACACTCCTACTCAAGGTTGATCAACACGTCAACTTTCATTGACCCGACTCAATGACATTATCTCCTTTTTCTCGAGGTGCCAAAGAGTTATATACAAGACCCATCGGTCCTAATCAGGTATCACTCAACAGTGCACTGTCTACTCATATCTCACAAGGAATAGAATAGACAAATTAAATTAAACATCATACTGGAACATAACTCTTGAAATACTTATAAAATATTATGTCTTAAACCTCATGCATCCTTGTGCAAAAAGAGGTATACATCCCAGTGTATATTAAAAACCTATATCCCTGTGTAAAATCATATAAAGACAAAATAGAATTTCCAATCAAGTTATAGTGATTTGTCAAAATAAACAAGTCGAAATATCAAGCATGATTTATCAATATTTCTTTTCTTAAAAAGATCACATATTTCAAACATGTATGTTTAAAACCAAACAGTGAAATGTGAAGTCACCACTCACCTCCAAATAGTCACAGTAAAAATACGATCCAACACAGTAAGCAATACTCCGTGGATCCACCAAAATGTCCACATCACGCATACACAAGTCACAAGCCTGCATAAACATGCCAAACATACAATCACTATATTTGTCATCCAACTGACACAACAGTTTACTTAAGTATGCAAAGATACTAACACTCGTAATATAAGATTAGTTAATTACTGGGGTCCCATATTACATATTTAAATTGATAGTATTGTTTAGAATATTGAAATTTATTATTTTTATGAGAAAATATTTTTTAATCAAATTATTTATAAGCTTATAATTCATAAACCATGCATCAAATCAAGAAACGGACGACACTATCGAGTTCAGAACGTCGAAAATAGATAACAAGAAAATTTTGGATTTTTAGGAAAATTAGCGGCACATGGTGGTCTAGCGGTGGCACGTGGAGGTCCAACGGCTACTGACAGTGGCTGGCAGCAGTGGACAGTGGCCAGCGGTGGAGACAAACCCATAAAACACACTTGCACAAAACTCAACAATTTTTAACATCCTATATGTCAAAAGAAAGCTCTCGACGAGAGGAACTCAACCATGTCATTCGTTTTTCAATAGCTCACCGGAGTTTGCAAGAAAATTCAATTTTCCAATGATGAAATTGCACCTTTTTTGAGCTTCTACAGCTCGTTTCACAGCTCCAATCCCATCAAAACTTATACCAAAAGATTGCTGCGAAGAAGGGGAACAAAACGTGACCAACAGTGAGACAAACGGTGGCCGGAGAAGGGAGTTCAACCTTCACATGGGAGAGAGAAAAGAATGCATAGGGAGAGAGAAGAAAAAGAAAAGTAGGGTTTTTCGTTAAACCCTAAGCCAAAACTACGTCATTTTGGCATTTGCTCAAAACGACGTTGTTCCATTAAATTTTTTTAAAAAATAATTGATACCAAAATGGCATCGTTTTGACGCTTGCCCAAAACGACATCATTTAGTGTATACATATATTAAATTAATATTATTAATTATTTAATTATTAAATAAAATATAAAAATATTTATAAACTTCAAAAATTCATAATAAATCATATACTCGTCCAAAAATTATGAAATTTACACCAATAATTTAGAAAAATGAGATCTTTCCAATGAACTAAGAGTTATATTATTTTTACAAACGAATAATTAATTAAAAATAAAATATTATTCAGAATAATATAAAAATAATATTTTTACATCATAAAAATCAAATCAATCCAATAATTCTTTAAATCTTACTCTGAAATATTATTGTGTCACTATAAATCCAAAATTCAATTTGAATCATAAATTATAACATAAAAAAAATTACTAAATTACCCTCACACGTATGATTACACGTAGCACAAAAAAATCAGAGGTTTATATTAGGTACAACTGAGATCAGTAACATTTGCTTGGCCAATATCGAAGGTAAGTAGACAGAATCTCAGTGTTAGGGGAGAGTTACTTACCTATTTGGGAGTTGTATAGGTATTGTTGCATTTTGCCTATCACATACTTTATAGGCTTATGTGAATAGAGACCGGATTGTGGTATATTCTCTTTTTCTTGGTCTTAGATAACTCTCGCAGTCGGGGCTATATTTATTTTTAAACTTTAAAACTAACATTTCCAGAGGGCTTTCGGTTTTCCTTTAGCAAGGAATACTTGAAAGTGATTTGTGATCCACTACGATAGGTTTTTGGGTGTAGTAGCCCGTGAGTTTGAGATTGTGTGTGTATGTGATTACAAACCTATTAGGCTGGTTTTCTATACAAAGATTTTATAACACATGAATTGCATTGTAGGTTCTGGAGATGTGTGTGCACTATTAGATGCATTGGATATCAAGTGATTTTTAACTAATTATTTTACAGATGATTTGTGTGTGCCTCTATTCCACCATTATTTCATGTGACGTTGTGACTCTCACGAAGATCCTAGTGATCTTACCCCCACCTCTTTGGATTTTTCAGGAATAGTTCATGAGTAGTAGTATTTCTACTTGAGGAGTGAGTTTCCGAACGTTTTAGGATCTGGACTATGGCATCTGCATTGTACTTCATCTTTCCGGTTTTACTGGCACCCTATTTCTAGTTTTATTACATTTTGACTCTAGACTTATACCACATTTTGGGTATTACGTATTGGCCTTGACGTCTGGTTTTGGGTATGAGCTTGAGGTCCAGTTTTGATCTTTCGGCTTGTGAGTTATGGACTTGTTTCATGTTGAGTTTTAATTTTAAAGTCTTCTGCTGGTTTTGTTTACTCTGTTGGTGCCAGGTGTTATATTTTGATTGGACATGCTCCTTTTTATTTAAATTAAATATAATATATTTTGAGAAATGTGTTTGAAAAGTCAGCAAAGCCTTGTGTAAATCTGATTGGTCTATATATTGGGCCAGTCCAAGTTTCATAGTGGTCAAGGCCCTGATTTCCGGGAGAATGTCCCTACATGGATAGACTAGAAGATATTGCCAACCCAAATCACGATCATGTGTGTTCTGAAGAGTCGTGCTTGCTGAATATGAATTGATTGTGATTGCTTGTGCTAAATGCGTGATATAATTAAATTATTGTATGCCAGCATGTTTATTTTATTAAAATAATTTGTGATGACCTGCTCCCGGTAAATGGGACCCTCATTGTTGTGTAGTCCCGATCAACCTAATACGTGGATCAATTGAAAAAACACAAGGCTCATGTTATCTTTTCAAAACCAAAAACCCAAAGACGCAAACCAATTTGAATTTTTATTTTAAAAAGAGCATGGCACATCAAATAATACACCTGGTACAAAAAAAAATCAACAGAGTATGCATACACATACAGCGGAAGTCTTAAATCACAAGTAACAGGCCACACCAATACACACAAGCTCATATAAATCCACAAAAGTGCCCAAGGCATGCATCTCATAATATAACGGAAATTTGATTCATACATGCGAATTGAATATCAAAACCGGAAGACAAGCCCACAACGGGGCCATAACAAACAACATAGTCTAAAACAAGCACATACATCCCTAGAGTATGAAAATGATGAAACATGAAATATGTCGAGCTTCCAAGATGTGCAAGTGCAATAGTTCAGCCCTAAGACCAACACCAGAAAAATATAACCTAAAAGACAAACAGCTACGACTGACTAACTAGCCCTGAAAAGATCAACAAGAGAAAGAGGAGAGCGTTCAAAGACCTCAGTGTAAGTTATAGCATCATAAATATATCCAGAGGAATAGAGGCATGCAGAAAATCAAAGTATAAAATAGTTATTTTAAACACCATTATCATCTATGCATACTAAGCGTGCACTTAATGCATCTCACAAGCAAGTAAAATACCATGCAATAAAGACAAACCCAATAGGTTTCATAAATTCACAACACACAGCTTTGTCACGTGGGCTACTACTCCCCAAAAATCTATCTGGGTGGATCACAAAATATTTTCAAGTAACCTCCACTAAAAGGAAACTGAAAGCTCGCTAGTAGCTAATTTTTTGTTTAAAAAATACATATAAACCCTTATTATCAAGGTTATCCAAAATTGAATGGACACGTAGCCTGCTAAGCCACAAAACACATAATTTAAAAGGATTCGACCACAATCAAGCGTACAGGTACAAATACATTCAATCTCACAGGTACAAGCATCACCTGACATGCCCTCTCAATATGCATAAATACGTAACCAACGTGCTTAGCAATTCAAACATATAGTTCATGCACCTAAAACATAACAAGAAAGTTCGTGAAGCAAGTATAAATGTCAATCAGAATGCACATATGGCCTCCAATCAAAACTAAGCAAGTTTCTGTATTTTAATTCAAGAAAACGAAACGTTTTCATGTAAGCATATAAAATATAAACTTCCACTCTTGTCACGCAAAAAAACAATGGCAATACCCTTTCCCTTATCGGTCGCACCAGACCACTTAAGCATACAAATCGAACCAAAACACACATAAGCACAAAATCGACGAAAGGACTCAAAACTGAAAACAAACCCTAAGAGACCACATCGATATTCGCACTAACTCACATCTCACACTAACTCACATCTCACCCTAACAACACACTCTCAGCTCACAAATCCAAAAATCCAACTAACTGGCAAAATGTCCACTCCTCACGCAAGCCTTTCAAGGCTTCAATTAGACACCCAAGCTCAACCCATCACACAATTAGATTTCTCAGCCCACAAATACATTCCGCAACTCAAAAATCAAAAAAATTCAAGAAAAATAAACAACCAATTTTGACATTCAGTTAAAATCTCAAAATGTTTGAAATTACCAAAAATGCCACTAAAACCAAAAATGCTCACCCACGGATCAGAGGGTGTTTCCATAAAATTCAAACCACCAAACCAGTTTAGAAAGTCGAAAGCAAACTAAAGGAACCAAAAATCAATAACAAAAATGGAGATTTAGAGCACTTACCACGAAATCTTTAAAAAGTACTCTAACGAGAAAAACGATCATATTACAACACCTTGATCCAAAACTATCAATGGGAAGCGGTCAGGGGAGGTTATGAATGTGTTTAAGGATGATACCCTGTGGTTTTCGTAGAAATAAAATCAAAGGAAATCGATCAATTCTTTGGGGGAGGTGGGTGCGTGAGAGAGAAAAAGAGGGAAGGGGGAGGATAAGTTGCTAGTATTTCAACTCTTAGTAAAATTTCTAAGTGTTGGGTCGGGCTGGGTATTTATACCCTAGGCCCAAAATCTTAGAAAACAAACAAGACTTTTAAAATTCTAGTATGCCCTAAGTGGGCCACAAAAGGGTTTTAAAACAATAAATATCAAAAAAGGGCTAAATTAATTAATTGAGCTCAAAAAAATGGTAAATGGGCTTGGGAAACAACAAACGGGTTTTTCGGTCCAAAAGTCCCCGATTACTGAAAATAGTCCCGGAACTGGCCCATATCATTTTCTACTCTCTCAAACCTTGACATTCGACCTAGATCACTTATTAAGTCCTCTAGACGCACATATAAGTTTCCTATGACTATGTCCACCTTACTGGTTAACTATTGGGTCAAATGGTCAACTATGCACAACAGACGGACACTTTCAGAGTATGGTCATGCTGACTATACATATAGAGGGACAAGGTCTCATATCCTCCCCTCCAAATAGGAATTTCGTCTGCAAAATTCATTTACCTTGTGCCTCAAAAAACTACGGGTAGTGCTCTCTCATAGATTGCTTGGTCTCCCAAGTCATCTCCTCATATTTGTCACTGTACCAAACCACCTAGACCATCAGAACATTGCGACATCGAAGTTGTTTCACTCCTTGATCCACAATCGCAATTGGTTGTGTCGGGTGGGATAAGTCATTAGCTATCTCCATTGGTGGTGTCTTTAACATGTGAGAGGGATCCCTAATATACTTCCTCAAAACTAAAACATGAAATACATTATGGATCCTTCGCAAAGATGGTGGCAAATCGAGTATGTATGCTATTGGTCCAATCCTCTCAATGATGGTGTAAGGGCCAATGTACCTCAGTGCCAACTTGCCACGTTCTGAACACGAATCATGACCTTTCAAGGTACGACCATCAAAAACATAATGTCCCCAACCTCAAACTCAAGGTCACATTGGCAATTATTTGCATAATTCTTCTGTCTATCGTGGGTTGTCCTCAGCCTCTGTCTAATTAAGACCAACTATTTTATCGCCTGCTCAATCATCTCTGGACTAACAAGTTTCCTCTCACCTACCTCATCCCAAGATAAAGGTACGCAACACGCCTACCATACAAGGTCTCGTATGGTTCCATTCCAATGAAAACCTAAAAGTTGTTGTTGTATGCGAATTCGGTTAACGGTAGGCATCGATCCCAAGTAGTTTGTCTGTTCAACACACAAACACCGAGCATATCTTCTAAGATTTGAATCGTTCTCTCTAACTTTCTATCTGTCTGAGGGTGGAAAACTATGCTGAAATTCAATCTAGTACACAATGTGTTGTGAAGCTTCCCCAAAAATCTAGATGTGAATCTCGGATCTCAATCTGATATGATAGATACTGGAGCTCCGTATAGTCCCACAATCTCATCTATATATCTTGATGCCAATCTCTTCGGTGTGTGCATCACTCTAATGAGGAGGAAGTGTGCAAACTTGATCAGTCTGCCTATTATTACCCATACTGCATCATAGCCTTGTTGGGACCTCGGTAATCTAACCACGAAGTCCATCGTCATATGTTCCATTTCCACTCCGGAATAGGTTGTGACTGGAGTAGTCTTGCAGGTGTCTGATGCTCTGCTTTGACCTACTAACATACTAAACACTTAGCCACGAACTCTGCAATATGACTCTTCATCTTGGACCATCAATATTGCTCTCGCAAGTCTCAGTAATCTTGGTACTGCCGTGGTGAATCAAAAATGTCGAGTTGTGTGCTTTTGTCAAAATCAACTATCTCAACTCCTCAGCACCGAAAATGCACACTCAGCCTCGGAAAGTCAAAACATTGTCATCTCTGACTTGGTACTCACTAACTGTACTATCACCATTATCATCGCCCTCCAAGTGTTGTCTCACTCGAACCAACAATGAATCCTCAAGCTATTTATGTCACGCCCCGTATCCTAATCCAGGGGTAAACATCCCGCCACGAGATCTTGAGAATAACAATTACTGTGCTATTCCCAAAATCTCGTAAGGCTTTGAAAATAAAATCATTAAATATGCAGCGAAAATAAAATCGTTGGGTAAGTTCAAAATCATAAATAAGATTTAAAAAAAATTTTACAATATGGGTTCTTAATCCGGACTAAACCAGAAATTACACAATTTCTATATAACAAAATTCAACCTGTAACAGTTTTATATATATGATAGTATATCTAAACAAAGCATATATCATCCTTCGCAAGCAACAAAAACTTACCATATATACAACTCATCACAATATTTCAAAACAATTTCATGCTGCCCACAAGGTCTAAAGCACCAGAAAACCATATATCAACAAGATATAACTCAAAAGGGACAAAAAAAAAACGCGTCGTTTTTCTGGTGTACATATCAAATAAAAAGTCTGATCAAACCTATCAATGATTGGCTAGACCAGATGCTAAGTCACGTGAGGAAGACGGTGGAGAACCTGAGCCTACAACACAGTCTAGACAGCACTAAACAATGTTAGTTAAATATCCAGATGAGTGGTTTTAGGGACCAAAATAACGAAATTATAATATAAACAGAATATTATATCATAAAATAAAAATCTAAATTTAAACTCAGAAGGAATCTCAAAGACGAGCATACATATATAAGATAAATCTCAAAATTAGCTCAAAACTAATATTTAAACACACGCAGTGGTGAATTAGAATCATAAAGTCCCCTTCTTCTTTTTTTAACAATAGGGCTCGAAAGTCGGGTAATAAAGTACCTATTCTACTCCTGATCAGGCGGTAGTCTAGGCCCACTAGTGTATATTTCTTGTTATTTTTTTTTTACTAATGTAGCCCACACTAGTGTTGCCTAAGGCTAGATCAACACACTCTTACACAATGTTGATCAACACGTCAACTTTCACTGACCCAGCTCAATGACATTATCTCCCCTTTTTCGGGGTGCCAAAGAGTCATATACAAGACCCGACAGTCCTAATTAGGTATCACTCAACAGTGCACTGTCTATTCATATCTCACAATAAATAGATTAGAAAAATTAAATCAAGCATCATACTGGAATATAACTCTGGAAATACTTATAAAATATTGTGTCTTAAACCTCATGTATCCCTATGCAAAAAGAGGTATGCATCCCTGTGCAAAATTATATAAAGACAAAATAGAATTTTCAACCAAGTTATAGTGATGTGTTAAATTAAACTACTCGAAATATCAAACACGATTTATCAATATTTTCTTTTAAAAAAATCACACATTTTGAATATGCATATTTAAAACCAAATAGTGAAATGGGAGGTCCCCATTCACCTCCAAATAGTCACAGCAAAATACGATCCAACACAGCCAACAAAACTCAGTGGATCCACCAAAATGTCCACATCACGCATACAAAACTCAATGATTTTCAACATGCTATATGTCAAAATAAATCTCTCAACGAGAGGAACACAACCATGTTATCCGTTTTACAATAGCTCACCGGAGTTTGTCGGAAAGAAAAAATTTTCGATAACGAAATCACACCTTTTTTGAGCTTCTACAGCTCATTTCGCAGCTCCAATCCCAACCAAACTTATACCAAAAGATTGCTGCGAAGAAGGGGAACAAAACGCGACCAACGGCAAGACAAACGGTGGCCGGAGGAGGGAGTTCGTCCTTCATGCGGGAGAGAGAAAGCGATGCAAGGGGAGAGAGAAGAAAAAAACAGGTAAAGAAGGAAGAAGAAGAAAGAAAAAAAAAGTAGGGCTTTTGACTAAACATTAAGCCAAAACAGCGTTGTTTTGACGTTTGCTCAAAACGGCGTTGTTTTGACGTTTGCTCAAAACAACGTTGTTTCACTAAATCTTTTTTTTTAATTAATCAACAACAAAATGGCGTCGTTTCGGCGCCTGCCCAAGACTACATCATTTAGTATATACATATATTAAATTATTCTTAATTAAATAATTAATTAATTATTAAATTAACCATAAAAATACTTATAAATTTTAAAAATTCATAATAAATCGTATGCTTGTCCAGAAATTATGAAATTTACATCAAAAATTCAGAAAAATGAGGTCTTTTCAATGAAATAAGAATTATATTTTTTTATCAATGAATATTTAATTAAAAATAATATTTTTAAATCATTAAATCAAATCAAAACCAATAATTCTTTAAACCTTACTCTGAAATGTTATTGTAACACTCTAAATCCAAAATTCAATTTGAATCATAGATTATAAAATAAAGGTAGTTACTAAATTATCCTCACGCGTATAATTACACGTAGCACCAAAAAATCATAGGTTTACAGTTTAGCTCGAATATCATCTAGTAAGGAGGGTCTGAAAACAAGCTACGCAATCAAGGCTCCAAACTCATCACTATAAAGCTATACTCTAGATGCTCTCAAACACATCAACATTGGCATGTACTCGGCTTAGACATAAGCTAAGAAAGATGATGTCTTCCTACTCTATGCATCAGCAACTGCATTTGCTTTGCCCGGATGGTAGTTGATCACAAGGTCGTAATCCTATATCAAGTTCATTCATCTCCTCTATCTCAAATTTAACTCCTTCTGGGTGAGGAGATATTTGAGACTCTTGTGGTTGGTGTAGAAACTGCATGTCTCACCATACAAGTAATACTGCCAAATCATCAATACGAACACTATAGCTGCCAACTCTAGATCATGAGTCAGGTAGTTACCCTCATGTGATCTCAACTTCCTGGATACATAGGCCACTACCTTCCCTTCCTGTATCAACACACATCCCAATCCCATCTTTAAAGCATCACTGAACACTACATACCCCTGACCACTTACTGGCAAGGTGGACTGGACCTTACACCAATCTCAACTTTAGCTCCTAGAAACTCTGCTCACACTTCTCAGTCCACACAAATAGAATACCCTTGCATGTCAAACACATCAAAGGGCCTGCCAACACTAAGAAGTTCTCCACAAACAGCCTATAGTAGCCTGCCAAACAAAGGAAGCTATAGATCTCTGTGACACTAGGGGGCGGCTCCTAAGATACAACCGCCTCTACCTTCTTGGGTCCACTAGCACTCCTCTAGAGGATATCACATGCCCCAAGAAGCCAACATCTCTTAGCCAAAACTCGCACTCAGAAAACTTGGCATACAACTGTCGAGCTCTAAGTATGTCCAACACTATCCTCAGATGTACTACATGTTGCTCCTCTATTCTCGAATAGATCAATATACCATCTATGAAGACGATGACAAACTGATCTAAGTACTCTTGGAATTCTCTGTTCATGAGGTCTATAAAAACTACTGAGTCATTGGTCAAACTAAACGGTATTACCAAAAACTCGTAATGGCCATATCGCAACCAGAATTCTATCTTTGAAATGTCTAACTCCTGTACCCTCAATTGGTGGTATCCTGATCTCAAAACAATCTTCAAGAATACTAATGCACCCTATAGCTGGTCAAACAAACCGTCAATCTGTGGCAATAGATATTGGTTCTTCACTATGGCCCAGTTCAGCTGCCTATAGTCGATGCACAAATAGAGGGTGTCGTCCTTCTTCTTCATGAACAACACCGATATGCCCCAAGAAGATACATTGAGTTTGATGAATCCTCTATCTACCAAATCCTCAAGTTGGGTCTTTAACTCTTTCAACTCTACTGGTATCATCCAGTATAGTGGGATAGAGATAGAAGCTGTGCCTGGTATGAGCTCGATCTCAAACTCAATCTCTCTCTCCGGTGGCAAACATGTCACATCGTCTGGGAAAACATCTTGGTACTCCCTCATCCTTGGTAAACTACTCAACTCTGGGGACTCAACTGTCAGATCCCTGACATGTCCCAAGAAGGTTGTGTAACCCTTGTTGATCATTCGTCTAGCACTCAACCAAGAGATCGCATATGTCGATGTCACTCATCTGTCACCCTCAAAGTAAGACTTTGTACCATCTGCCAAACTGAACCATACCCATTTTGTGAGACAAACTATCCATGCTCTATATCTGGATAGACAATTTATACCCAAAATAACTTCCAACTCCCTGATGTCTTATGGAATCATATTTGCCACAATCTCCTCTGAACCTATCCTCAAAACACAACCCAAATAAACACTGTTACAAGCCACCTGCTTACCTAATGGGGTCAAAACCTCAATAGGTAAATCTAGGGGGACAATTCTCTATCAACACTCCTAGCTACCCTAGGACCAACAAAAGACCTATTTTTTTCCAGAGTCTAATAGGACTCTAGCATAAGAAGAGAAAACAATAATAGTACCTATCACGATGTCCGGACTGGTTATGGCCTCTACATCAGCCAAAGTGAAGAGACGTGTATGCTGCCTCTGTTACTATGATTGTTGTTGTTGCTAGCTTGTAGTCTGATTACCAAAAGGTCTGCCTGTCTGAGTCCTCTGAGGTAGTCTGGTAGAACCCTGTGAACCTATATGATTGACCCCTAACCTCTGAGCTGCTGGAAGTGCTGGAAGTCTAGATTGCAAAGCACCTGGCTGGGCTATTCCAACTCCAGGAAACTCTCTGCCATGTGCGTGAACTGATCACACTGATAGCATCGAGATAGTTGCGGGCAAGGTGCTGGGTGGAACTACCTACAGTCCTCGCAGTTAGGTGGCCTAGATAGGCTACTCGCACTCTGAAACGATTAGGCTGGCTGTGAGTGTGTAGTAACTGAGGTGGTCCCCTGAGACCTCGTCTAGATAGAAGGGTGACCAGGTGTCCTACCTTTGAACTTCTGTTCAAATCTCGAACTGTACCTGATCGAACCTTTGCAAGCTGAAATGTTTTTGTGCCTATGATTCTGACCTCGCTGTCCTATAAGAATCTCTCTCGCCTTTACTACATCCACCACTAGCTCTTAGAAGTCGCTACTCATTTTTGAACCCAAAACATCACGAACACCCCAGTTGAACCCATGCTCAAACCTGTTGGCCATTATAGAACTCGTCCTATCCATCTCGGGCACAAAGTGTGCTAGTACCCATAACTCGGTCTCGTACTCAAAAATTGTCTTGTTTCTCTACCTTAAGTGATAGAATTCGGACCTCTTTTGATCCTGGAAGTACTGAGTGTAGTACATATGGTCAAACTCTTTCTCGAAGTCCTCCCAAGTGGGTTGGCCTGCATATCTGTCCCTTACCAGGCTCCACAAACTAACTATGTCCCTCTCTAACAAACGAAGAGCTAAAGTCACCTTTTCTTCAGCAGACAAACTTAAGTCTTGTGCAGTCAAAAAAACTTTTTGCTTCCAATTCTTAGCTATAATCACATTGCTGGTGTCATAGAAGCTTTCACACCCCAAGGGTCTAGCTTTTTTCAGTAGCTTGGATAGTTACATCGGTCCTCTGCCACCCTAAACCTCAATATGCTGAACCTTTGGCTCAACCTGTACCTCTGGCTCTACAGAAACTTGTGGTAAGGCTAGTGCTTGCATCTGTGGCTGATGAACTGCTGCAACCTACATCATCTGCTGCATTTTCCCCAAAGCGGTCTAAATTGCAGCTAACACCTAAAGCAATACTTGATCCTGAGCTACTGGTGCTGCCTGCTGGCTATGCCTCTAGTGCACCCTATGACTAACCCACTCCTGCTACTGGTCCTGCTGGCCCACGGGCATCTCAGCACTCATCTAACCTCTGATTTGTACTCAACCTCCTCGACCACCATGTCCTCTTAAAGCACTATAACCTCTACCATGGGCCATCTCCACTAATTGGACACACAGTCATAAGTATAAGCCTAAAGACAACGGGACCTCTAAACAAACTCTATGTTGAAATATACATGTGCAGTGAGTGTGATGCACTTGTAAAATATGCTATTTTAAAATAATTTTACACTCAGCACACACATAAACAACTATGTTTTGCTACCAACCCTGTGAGGACCCACTCCCGATAAATGGGACCCTCACCATTGTGTAGTTCCTATCAACCCAACACATAGATCAATCAAAATCACACAAGGCTCACATTAACTTTTCAAAACCAAAACCATAAAATTTCATACCAATTTGAATTTTTATTTTAAAAAGAGCATGGCACGTCTAGCCCTAACTTTGTCACGCAGTTTACTATACCCCAAAAACTTATCAGGGTGGATCACAAAACACTTTCAAGTAACCCTAGCTAAAGGAAAACCAAAAGCCCACTGGCAGCTAATTTTTCGTTTACAAAATATATATAAACCTCTACTGTCAATGTTATCCAAAACTGAATGGAGAAAACATACTATCGCGCTTAATCATAATTATACATATATAGACACGTAGCCTGCTAAGTTATAGAAAATTCAGGCACACATATAATATCCAACCAAACAACAACGTTAGGAAACTCATAATGTATTAAATGTAAGAAACACCAAAGGGCACTCATTTGAGGTTGATCAAGGTGTGATTCGACGTTTATTTGGTGTTGGGTAGGTTTGGGGATGTCATAATGGGGGTACACGAGCAGCGAGAAAGGTACAGGGATTGCTAGAACTGGCACATGGGCGTGTGATTTTGGAAATAGGGGGTGTAAAAGTACACTAGTTGAAGTATACAGTTGTGTACCTATCGGTCGCATCAGCACTTCCTAAGCACACAAACCGAACCAAAACACACACATAAGCTGAAAATCGATAAAAGGATTTAAAACTGAAAATGTACCTTAAAAGACCTCATTAACACTCACAATAACTCACTTCTCAACCTAACAACACACACTCAGCTCACAAATCCATAAATCCAACCAACGAGCAAAACGTTCACTCCTTACGCAAGCCGCTCAAGGCTCCAATTCGATACCCAAGCTCACCCTATCACACAATTGGGTTTCTTAGCCTACAAGCACACTCACAACTCATAAATCACAAACCCAAGCAACAAAAGCAACCAATTTCGACAATTTAGCCAAAATCTTTAACTCCCAAAATTATCGAAAATGCCACTGAAACCAAAAACGCTCACCCATGGATCAGAAGTTATTTTTGTGAAATCCAAACCACCAAACCAGCTTAGAAATATCGACAGCAAACCAAAGGAACCAAAGATCGATAACAAAAATGGAGATTGAAAATATTTACCACGAAATCCCTAAAAAGTTCCCTAACACAAGGAATGATCGAATTATGGCTTCTCGATCTGAAACTACCTATGGAAATCGGTCAGAGGAGGTTAGGATTGTGTTTAGGAACGATGCCTGGTGGTTTTCGTTGAAAGAAAATCAAAGGAAATCAATCATCTCTTTAGGGGAGGTGGGTGCATGAGAGAGAAAGGGGGGACATGGGGAAGATGAGCTGCTGGGATTCCAACACTTGGAAAAATTTCTAAGTGTTAGGTCAAGCTTGGTATTTATACCCCTGTCCAAAATCTCAAAAAAACCCGAACAAGAATTTTAAAAGTCCGGTATACCTCGAATGGGCCACAAAAGGGTTTTAAAAAATAAATATAAACAATGGCCTAAATTAATTAATTGGGCTCAAAAAAAAGTAATTGGGCTCGGAAAGTAACAAATATGCCCAAAATGGTTTTCCGCCCAAAAGTCCACAATTATTCAAAACGTACCCAAAACCGACCTAAATCATTTTCCACTGACTCAAACCTCGTCACTCGACCTAGATCACTCGCTAAGTCACCTAGACGTACACCTAAGCTTCTTATGACTATGTCCACCTTACTGGTCAACTCTCGGGTTAAATGGTCAACCACTCATAATGGACCAAAAATCGAACACTCTCACTGTACGATCATGCTGACTAGGCACTCAAAGGGACGAGGTCTCACATAAGTATTGCATGTGAAATATTTGTATGTTTTTCTCTGTCCGCTCAACTAGCAGGCTTTTGCTAGATTATTGGCAATTTGAATGCTGGAGTGATAAACAGATACTCACTCCCAGGAATCTCATGAATGGAATAATAGATCGATCGGTAATTGGCCATGCTTGAGGTAAATTTAGAGAATTTTATATTTTTAGTAGTACCCCTGAATATTTTTATGTATGATATCTAGTCTAAACCTGGGATTGTTATGAGTCTGTTTGCTATACAATGCCATCGATATCATGTCTCCTTTTTAATTCTGCTGCATGATATATCAATTAATTCTTTTGATTTCATCTTTGCTTTTTTTTTATACCACTTGCCTTGTATGTTTGTTATATGCATTGTTGAGTGATGTAGCAGTGTATATAGTGGGTTTATGACGATTTTCGTGTAGTTTTTGGTTCCGGGGCATGATAGTTGTGCTTAGTTTGTCTGGTTTGTCAGTTACAGTCATGTATGATCAAACTAACCGAGTTAGATTGTACACATATACCGGACATACTTTCATATTTTATATTTAGATTTTATTTTATAGATATTTATTACATTATAATGCTTGGACTTATTAGATTTTATATTTAAGATGAGACTGTGTAGTTTATCATACTTGAGGATGGTACAGATTTTACCATGGATTTAATTTTGTGATATATTTGGAGTTATTATAGATTTTAAAATAAAATTTGTTTACAATTTGTATTTACCCTACACTTTTATTTTATTTCGTTGTATATTTCTATTGTTTTTTTTTCTTAGCCATTCAAGATTTTGAGGATAAAATGGTGAGTGTTATTCTTATAATCTCTTGGTGGAGATGTTTACCCCTAGAATACGATACGGGGCATGACAAGTCCGATCAATCGGGATCGGTTTCACCGACCGATCAGACTGGGTAGTCCAACCAATCGTTATCGGGAAACCAACTGGTCAGGTGGTGTGGTCCGACTTGTCAAACTAAAAAGGTCCAACCAATCCTCTTGTGTCCTTGTTTCATTGGCCTTTCATTGTGTCCCCGAGCGTACCCAATTGTTTTCCGAGATTATCTCCAGTGGGTTTTATATCCAAATTGTGAAATAAGTGTCTACTATGTGAATATATTACTCGATAAGCAACCCTTGATGTTAGATTAAGTCTGGTAAGCTGAATATTGTTTTGATGTTCTTAAGGATGTAATGTTGCATTGCACATACTATTATTTTGTAATCACACTGCCGTTTTACAAACGTACTCTGGTTCTAAAAAATTATTTATGAGTTCTATGTATATATATAAGTTTGGTATTCTACAGAAAATTGTGTTCGCTTGCCAATGTGAGGTAAGTATATGGAATCCCAATGTTAGGGGAGTGTTACTTGCCTATTTGGGAGTTGTATGGATGATGTTACATACTGCTTGACAGTTGTTTTGCAAGCGTATCAGTATGAGTATTAAGACAGGTATGACATTGTTATGTTTCTCTACCTAGTCTCGGATAACATTGGCAGTAGGGAATTAAGTATGAATGTATTTTCAAAACTAAAACTAACATTGCCAATAGCCTTTCAATTTCCCTTTAGCGGGGGTGACATGTGAAGTGTTTTCTTATCCTCCCCGATAGGCTTTTCTAGGCATGAGTAGTTGTACGTTTCATTATTATATGTGTGAGATATAACCTACTGGGCTGGTTTCTATATTATGTTTTATACCGTATGCATTATATTATCATTTGAGTTGCATGTTCACTTAGATGCATCGGATATAAATGTTTCTAAAAAAAATATTTTATACTCCTATTTTGTATATGCCTCTATTCTCCCGTAGAGCTTTTGATGTTGTGACTTCTACTGAGATCCCTATGATCTCATCCTACTGTTGTTTTCCCCTTTCAGAAGTACTTCATGAGCAATAATAGTTCCGTTTGAGGAGTGAGTTTTCTAGATGCCTTAGGAGCTAAACTATCGCATTTACATTGTAATTCGCATTTCTTTATTGGCACTCTATTTTCCTGATTTGTCACTTTACGATTTTGGACTTATGTTATGATTTGGCATTATGTTGGTTTGGATATCATGTCTGAGTTGTAGGCTTATAGCCTGTTTCAGGTTTTGGGCTTGTGAGTTGTGGATTCGTTTTTGTATTTGGTGTTATTTTATTAATAAAGATTTCCATTATGTTTTCGTTTACTATTTGTACCATGTGTTAGTTATTTATTTAGATCATTTTCATATTTTCAACTTATTATTACTAGCTCAGGTTTTACAGTGGTAAGGGTCCTGATTTCCGAGAACGAATCCTTATATTTATATCCTATACGTTATTATGAACTTGCTCTCTATATTTAAAGCATAATTGAAAGAGTCATTACACGAATCATAAAAGATTTTTAGATATGAATCACCCATGAAAATATAATAAAAATATAATAAGAGATCATTCAATGGTCAAAAAGAGTTTAAAACCACAACAACCCCTTTATCAGGTTCTGATATAGTTGATCTTTTGTCTAATTTTAAAAATTTATTTAGTAAATTAAGAAGACAAAAAGAATGACACTGATAAGCCATGAAGGAAAAGATCTGTTTTTTTTTTAACAATCATAACGGCAAGTTAACAAATGTTGTCATAATTTTGATATTATGCGAGAAGAATATATGTGACAGTATTCTGAGAACTTTACTTGATATCCTTGAAAAGACAAAAGATCACATCAATGCATTATTTAAGTTGAGAGATACGAGAATTCGAACGATTTTGATCCAGTTATTTTTTAAAATAGTCGACATATCTTACTGGTTAAAGTATATTTCAATATAACATTAACAAAGAAGATAATTTTTTGCAGAATTAAATAATGCAAAAGCTACCCCGAGATTGTATATCGAATATATCTCGATGTGTTGATGTCATTGGAAAGAAAATTTTGAATATAAGAATCACGCATGCTCAATTTATTTTATTATAGAGAAATTACTGCAAGTTGCTATAAAAAAAATTTACTAGTGACAATTGTATTAATTAAATTGGGTATATTTTCAAAGGTATATATATCAAAATAATCAAGCAAGCTGATTTTGATTGTCTTCAATCTGAAATCACAAATATATTAAGTCATCTTGAAAAGATTTGTGTTCAAGTCATGATATATTTGCGAATTGATTTGAGAAGGAAAGTTAGGCTTGGGAGGCCATTACGCTACAGTTATATGTATCCAATTGAAAACTATTTAATAATTGCATGTCAAATTTTAGAATAATATGATATATGTCTTTCTTGGTCATATTTTCATAAAATTCCATCGTATATTTTTTATGATATAATGACTTTCTAAATATCGAATAAGGTAATAAAAGTATATATGATTCAAATACTCAATTTCTTATAAATAAAAATAAATTTTATTTTATTATAAAAAAAATTATGATATGAAATATAAAATTTATTCTCACAAACCTAAACATATTAACATAGTGCGTCAAAGTGCGTTGACTGGTCCTCTTTGGTTGAAGGCATCTACCACCTGGCAAAGCCCCATTAGACGGAGCTAGCGACGGAAGGCTTCCCCATGTGAGTGAACAGCCATATGCTTTGGGGTACAGAAGAACGTTATTTTGAATCCCCCAAGTCTTCTTTTCATTCTCCCTGCACAGCACTGCACATGTTCCAGAGACCGGCTCCCATTGGTACTCAATGTCCTGCACTAAATTATCATCCTTGTCTTTCTCCAAAGATACCAATCGATCCCCATTCAATTCCTGATGACCCTTTCTATTTTAATTAAACCTCACATGTACGGGGACTGAAGACTGAACCAGGCTCCGACTCCATATCCATAGACTTAATCGGCCTCCACACCATGCCAAACTATTTACCCATATTCAATTAGATACCCCAAATCTTTAACTCACTCCGCTTTGGTATAAAAGAAAGTCAAAATAATATAAAATGGCCAAGCAACGAAGCTTGTACCAGGAAAAGACAAGTGACTGTATTCTCTCTTGCCTGTTCCTGCATGTGTATGGCCCTCTCATTTGACACAAGCAAGAACTTGCAACAGAAAGTGGTGTATGGTAAAAAAGAACAGCTCTGGTGGGGCTTTGCTATCCCTAGTGGCTAGTCATCCTGCAAAATAACAAAAACCCAACTAACTAACTAGTCAAGTGTTGTGTACTTACTAGCACATCGACATCACTTAATTATTATTAATTACAAATTATTGTAAAACCATGTTCTCAGATTCTGATAAAATAAATATGTAATTTTCTTTCTAATCATAATAATTTTCGTTCTCATCTATATTATTGTAAAATCATTGTAAAATCATTGTAAAATCATTGTAAAATCATTGTAAAATCATTGTAAAATCATTGTAAAATCATTGTAAAATCATTGTAAAATCATTGTAAAATCACTGTAAAATCATGATATTCATTCTTTACTAAGATGGGATAGAACCATATATATGCATGGATGCCTAGTGTTGGCAAACTATTGATTATTTAATTGCTGTTGTCAACAAAGCAAGAGCTCAAAGCTAGCCTACCCAAGGTATGGAAGAGAACCAAATCACGTGCGTGTGTGACCTTTTTGCAGCAAGAATAAGCAACTTCAAAGAAGACAGTGATGCCTGCCGATCTGCCATTTTTAGAGAACCAAAAACACAACAAAAAATATGTTGAAAATTGATATAAGCCTATATAACAAAACTTTACTAATTGGGAGGTAAAGTTTTATAGATGTGGATCGATTGAATAGAAATTAGTACTGAAACTGACAACGGCTATATTCTTTTAATATTGAAAAAAAAATAACAAACTTATTTGTAGTAGGCTTAAAGGTATATCGCAGCTAATAAGAATTAAATGAGTAAACATTTTCCCCAAGTTTTAGAGGGTCTTTGTGGTTTCATTAGATAGTGGACCATTATGGTTCTGCATCTACCAGCTTTTCTCAAGTAAAGGCAAACTCTGATCACGTGGTCCCTCCGTTTGACGGGTCGGCATCGCCAGCTCATGTACTGCTTATTAACTTCCGAGTCAAAGCATGGTCAAACTAGGTAGCTACTGCGTGCCAGGTGCCACCCCAACCCTTCTGGACTCCCACTAAATGTCTGCTCTTCTTTCTAAGGAGTTTACCTGAAGACCATTCATTCAAAGCATTCACTCCAACTCTATTCTTTTCAAACCCTACCTATTTTAACCAATCCGCTCCTCCATGAATTTGCTTCCCACCACAAATTAATGGTTCTTATCTTTGATCTTTGATCTTCGACCTTCCACCAGCACGCGTGTGCTTCCTTTTTAAGAGGAATGAGCCATTGTATATTTATATGTGTGCATGCAATTTTTTATTTTTGGACCCTTTTTTATTTATCAAAGACGCTCCTTCATACTGCTTAATATTCATTAAGGCTAATGCAGTAGTTACAAACGAACTTTCCCTGAAGCTTTGTGCTTGGCGATAACGTTGGAATTTACTCCATGGGAAAGAGAGCTAAACATATTTCTTTTATCGTCCGCAAATTGGGGTGCAGGGGGTATCCTCACCCTTATTCGATGCTAAATTTCCCAATAGAAAAGATAAGAAGAAGATGGAAGAGAATGGAGCTTCTTGGTTACTTCAGGTACATTGCATCAGTTAACAGCATAAAATATTATGATACTGTAGCCCAACAGTGATCATAATTGAATGCCAATTTAACATATCGTGACAAAAACTCACATCATGGCATGTATTCCGTGAATTCAAAAAAGATAAATATACATCTAGCTGCTTCTCTTCTTTTAGCTTTTTTCGTCTCCCTTGGTAGATATAAATACCACCACTACTATATAGTGGGTTATGCCAATGAATCAGGGATGCACTGTAGTATTTATTAGTGGGTTTTCTTTTTTTTCTTTTTTCTTTTTCCTTTTTTTTGCCGCTTGGGGTTTCTTCCTGGTTTTCCCGTCCTGAATTCCCCCCCCCCCCCACGGGCTGGGTCTCACAATCTCCCCTCCTTATAGACCTTCTGTCCTCACGAGGGGAGCCAAACGTAATTTCCTTGGGCCCAAACTCACGAGCCCAAACGTGAACAGACAACACGGCCCAAGCCGACCCGGAAGAGGGAACGAGATCGGCTTTGCCAGTTGATGGTAAACATGCAAAAAATCGAAAATTAATGGTAAGCCTGGTGAGATTCAGATAGTTCCTAGATGTCATTTGGGCTATTTAGGTTTCACGGAGGTGATGACCTTAATCGGAGCAAATAGTAATAGTTAGGAATTGGGGTCGTCACAGGTTTGGTAGCGGAGCATGGTTTAGGAAGTATTATTTGTTATATGCTAACTTATTTATTGATTTTGATGTTTGTAGGTAAGGGCATGCCCACACACTCACTCACTCACTCACTCAGGGGTTAGTACTGAAAATGAACTAATTCTAAAATGGGATTGATTTGTAAGATTTAAATGATGAGAATGATAATCTGATGTGATATTTGTTCATGTATAGGACTTAGTGCGGATCAACCTCTATCTCTCTTGACTCCTCCTATTGTGGTTCTAACTCTTTTGGTGTCCAAATATGAAACATCACATTGCTGAGTTCGTTGCCCGATGCCTCGTATGTCAACAAGTAAAGATCGAACATCAAAGACCCGCTGGTCTACTTCAGTCACTTCCGATTCCAGAATGGAAATGGGAGCACGTCATAATGGATTTTGTGACTTGTTTGCCTAGATCGAAGCAAGGATACAATGCCATTTGGGTGATCGTGGATCGACTGACGAAATCTGCACACTTTCTTCCTATACGCGTGACAGATACACCAGAAAAATTGGCAGTTCGTTACTTAGATGAGATTGTTCGATTGCATGGAGTGCCAGTTTCTATTGTTTCAGATCGTGACCCTCGTTTCACCTCACGATTTTGGGAGAAATTCCAGAATGCACTGGGTTCAAGATTGAATTTCAGTACAGCATTTCATCCCCAGACCGATGGTCAATCAGAAAGGACGATTCAGACACTCGAAGACATGCTACGAGCGAGTGTGTTGGATCAGCAAACCGGTTGGGATCGATGCCTGCCATTGGCAGAATTTTCTTACAACAATAGTTTTCATGCAAGCATCGGTATGGCACCCTATGAAGCACTGTATGGAAGACGTTGCAGAACTCCCATTTGCTAGAATGAAGTAGGCGAGAGACTCCTAGACAATCCGAAATTGATTGACCAAGCAACAGAACAATTAAGCTTAATCCGACAAAGGTTAACAACAGCCCAGGATCGGCAGAAAAGCTACGTCGACAATCAACGAAGGGAGCTGCAATATGCGGTAGGTGACAAAGTATTTTTGAAGGTCTCCCCATGGAAAGGAGTCCTTCATTTTCAGTAGCAAGGTAAGCTAGCACCTCGCTACATTGGTCTATATGACATTGTCAAAAGAATCAGCCCTGTTGCATACCGACTTACCCTATCTCCAAATATGGAAAGAATTCACAACGTATTTCACATTTCAATGCTAAGAAAGTATATTCGAGATCCTGCTCATGTGCTTAAAGAAGCGCAAGTTGAAGTTGCTGAAGACCTATCCTATCCTGTACAGCCAGTTCCATACTAGATCGGTCAGTTCGACAGTTTCACAGTCGAAGCATGCCTATGGTACGAGTTATTTGGCATAATGGCCAAATTTAGGAACAGTCTTGGGAGACTTAGGAATCTATGCGTGCAAAATTTCCTTACCTAGTTGATTAGGTACTTATGTTAAAATTTCGAGGACGGAATTCTTTTAAGGAAGGGAGGATGTGAGACCCCGAATTTTGAGTCCTCGAAGTCCAGAAGCCAGTGCAGGTCAAAAGATGATTTTGCCCCTGAAGGAAAGGATGTGTGATGGCTGAAATTGGTAAGAGTTGTATAGTAGTTAATTCTGGTTTTAATTCTCTTTAATCTAAGTCCTTATAGCTAGATAATTGCCTTAAAAATTAAAATTCCTAAAAATAGGGGAAGATAATTAAAGAATTTAAATCTGGTAATTATCTTACTTTAATAAAGCCTTTAAAATAGTAATTTTAATTCCATACCCATCCACTATAAATAGAAAGTCAACCCCACAAAAATCATTAATAGAAAATACACAAAACTCCTATAGCCTAAAACCCTTACATCTCCTTATAGCTGCCAAAATTTTCTGAAACTTTAAACCAGCATAACTCTCTCATCGTTTGTCGGATCTCTGAAAATAATAGCTTGTGTGAAATCTCTCTTCATCCTCGTTTCAACCATATTTGGTTTTTCGTACAGAGGTTAGTATTTCGTTTTCTAAGGTTAAGTTGAAATTCGGTGGCACTGCTAATCTTGTTGAACTTCAGAATAGCATAACTCTTTCATTATTTGTTGTAACTCTGCAAATAATAGCTTGTTGGAAAGATCGTTTCATCCTCTTTCCGAAAATATATTTTTTTTTGTTTGGACATTCATATTTCATTTTTAAAAGATAAGTTGAAAATCGGCGGCGGAATTAGGTTTTCGGCGGAACTGTCAAAATCTTCTTGAACTTCAGAATAGCATAACTCTTTCATCGTTTGTTGTATCTCTACAAATAATAGCTTGTTGGAAAGATCTTTCATCCTCTTTCCAACCAAATATTTTTTTTTGTACATAAATATTTATTTGTCTAAGTTTAAGTTAAAAATCGGCGACAGAATTAGGTTTTCATCTGTGACGGAATTAGGTTTTTAAATTTCAACAGTTTTTGTCTTCGGTTGATTTCTGTTGTCGTTTCTCGTGTTCTTATAATTTCTTAGCATCTATTCATGATGTATGATCATGAATTTCTTTCTTCTAAACTTCTTTATACTTAAAGTCAAAATCGTCATATGCCCAACTCTTAGCGACGAAATTCGCATAGTTAATTGGAATGGTAATTTAGGTTGAATCTTGTTAAGTTCCTGGCTATCACATCAAACATCCATGGGGGAGGCACCTGCAGCATCTGATCACTGGTTTTTAATAGGTTTGGTGAGTGGAATTAGTCAGGAAATAGGGTATTCAATTGGTTATTGAATATGCATACTTAGTTTGTTTTCGTCTTTTCCTGGTGATAGTATAGGTGGTTCAGAATTACCTAATAAAGGCAAAGGAGTAGCTTCTTGTTCAGAGACAAGAAAGGTAGGATCTACGCCTCATCGGTTTCTCCAGAGACCCCTGTTATTTTCTCGATATTTATTATACCTGCCCTTGTTATATTGCATGCGAATTGATTATAGGGTGAGAGTATGAATTTCGGTTTGAGATGGGAATCTCATAGGCTATATCGAACCCCTGAGTTAGGTTTTGAATGCCTGAGTTGCATATGTTATGTGAATTGCATATGTTGATTGTGTTCTGAATGCCGAACCCTGTCCTTGTGTGGCAGGAAGCCCTTATCCTTATGTGGTTTGGGATGCCCAAGTCCGTGTGTAGCTTGGGAAGACTTGTCCTTGTGTGGCAAGACGACTTACTAGGCCTACTGATTAGCTTGTGTGTTAAATGTTTACCCTATGTGCTGTAAGCCTTGGACAACACATGTTGAAAGGGATAGCCTTTCTTCTTCATTACCGAGAGCAATCTGATGAGTTCTACCTGCCTATGTACTTTTGATTTTTTAGAAGTGATTATAGTCCTCCCTCAACCATAGATTCGGCCCTAACCCTTTTTGATTGGTTCTTGAATTGTGTGATCCCCTTTAGTTGTTTAGGAATGATCTAATATGAATTAGGAGATTTGTGTTCAGAATTTTTACAGATCTTATAATACTGTGACCCTACTGAGATTTTTGTAATCTCATACCGTTGTTTTTACCATTTTTCAGGCTTAGGTACATCCACTGTCCGTGGTACCAGTGTATGAGATCAAGGCTGCAAGGCGGGGTAATATCGCATCACATTTGCATACTTGTTCCTTGTTTACTTGCGCATATAACATGAATGATTGGGCTACTTTCTTGTTTATTTTAAGAACTCTCCTTTGCTTGCTATTTCCGAAATATGTTGGAGGATTTCTTGCTGGTTATTTAGATCCCTATGGGACTTGTATGTTATGAACCCAATGATTTAATCTAAAGACTTCCGCTGATGTTTTATTCACTCCGTATGTTACCAGAATATTTGTCCAATATCATGCTCCAATTGTTGTTAAACATTAAAATAAACATGCTAAAAGTCAGAAGTTAATGGTAAGCCTGGTGAGATTCAGATAGGTCCTAGGTGTCATTTGGGCTTATTTGGGTTTCACGACGGTGATGACCTTAATCGGAGCAAATAGTAATAATTAGGAATTGGGGTCGTCACATTTAGTCTATTTTTTATGTTTATTGGTTTTAAAACTTATTTTGGCCCACTCAAGGCATATCGGGCTTTTAAAACATTTTGATCGGATCTTTAACCTGACACTTAAATTTTCTAAGTGTCGGAAACAGCAACAATAGCCTCTTTCTCTCCCCCTTCTTTCCTATTTCTCTTTACCGTCTTCCCTCCCGATAACACCATTAGAAATTCGTCGATTTTTTTCCAAAAAAAACCGTCGGGCTTCATCCCTAAACTCTTTCCAACCATTCCCTCTGACCAATTTTCATTGTTAGTTGTCGATCAAGGAGCGGTAATCTAATTGTTCTTAGCATTAGAGCATTTGTTGGGGATTTCGTCGTAAGTCTCCTAAATCTCCATTTTTGTTGTCAATTTTCTGTTATGATATTTATTTAAGTCGTGGTTTTGATCTTTCAAAAAGGCTCCCTAATCCGTGGGTGTGCATTTTTTACTTTAGTGGCATTTTTGGTAATTTTGGAGGTTTTGTGATTTTGATTGAATTGTCGATTTTGAGCGTTTTTTATGCTTAGGTTAGTTGATTTCTGTGTTGTGCAGTGTGTTTGTGGTATGAGAAACCCAATCGTGTGATCTGGTGAGCTTCGGCGTCGATTTGGAGACATGAGTGGCTTGTGCGAGATCTGGGTTTTTCTTCTATTGGTTAGATTTCTGGAATTTTGAGCAGAGAGTGTGTTGTTAGAGTGAGATGTGAGTTAGTGTGAGTGTCGATGGGGTCTCTAGGGTTCATTTTCAGTTTCGAGTCCATTTGTCAATATTGTTGTTTTTTTATGCTTATGTGTGTGTTGGTTTGGTTTGTGTATTTAGGCGGTGTTGGAGCAGTCAATAAGGGAAAAGGTATTGATACTGTGTTTTCTGCGTGACAAGAGGTGAGAATTTATGTTGCATTTTCGTATGCAAAATCATTTTGTATTTTCAAATTAAAATATAGAAATTGCATAGTTTTGAATAGAGGCCATACATGTATTGTGATTGACGTGCATCTAAGCTTTATGAACTTGCTTGCCATGCTTTGGATGCATGAACTATTTGTTTGAACTCTTAAGGATGTTGGTTGTGTGTTTATGTATGTGAATGGGCATGTCGTATGACTTGTGTTTATACCCATGTGGTGATCATATTGAGCCCTTTTGATTTGAGTGCTTGGTGTGTTGTGGGTTGTTTTGCATTGCCGAGAAACCATGGTAAGGTTCCTCGAGGGTTCGAGCAAGTTTCGGGACTGTTCTGGCTCAAATTCGAGGTATGTACCTCATGTAGAAGGGGTACAGGCCCTTATACTTTCCTTAGGAGCCTGTGTACTATTCTGGACAGAAAAATACAGGGTCTGTGTAGGGGAGTACATGATCATATACTCAAGCCATATACATGTACTCGGCCTGCACAGGTGAGTACATGCCTATGTACTCAAGCCATGTATGTACACGAAGATGTACTGTCGTGTCCCCCCTTCTTTTGATTCCACATGCTTGTGTACCCATTTCAACGACTGTCGTATCCTTCCTACAACCCGTCTGTATCATTTTGAGACTCCCAAGCCTACCTTAAACCTATTCAACACCCAACGAAACATCAATCATACCCCAACTAATCCCATATAAGTTCCCCTTTGAGTGATTGCTTGCATTACATGATAATTGGGTTTTCAAGTAAAATTATATATGTATGTTCTTAGGAACAATATGGATTTGACGGTTAATGTTTGGTCAAATATGATAAGTACATGGAATCCCAGCGAAGGGAAATATTGCTTACCTATGGGTGTTGTATAGATAGACTACATGTGTGCCTGATGTGGGTTGTGACCTAGCAGGTTATGCATTTATATTTGTGTGGATTGTTATTGAGTGCGATAGTGTGATTTCTCCACTCAGTTTTGAATAACATTGGCGGTAGGGGATATATATATTTCATAAACAAAAAATTAACTATCAATGGGCTTTTGATTTTCCTTAATGCGAGGGATTCTGAAAGTGCTTTGTAATCCACCTTGATAGGTTTTTGGGGCATAATAGGCCATATGGCGATGTGGTATATTGTGTGTTTATAAAACCTATTAAGATGGTATTTATTGCATAGTATTTTACAATTCATACATAGTGCATATTTGCTTGTGAAACACTTGACTACATGTTTAGCACGCATAGATGGAATCAATGTTCAAAAGTAATTGTTTTAATACTTGATTTTTCGTATGCCTCTATTCCACTGGATGTGCTTAAGACGTTGTAATTTCCATTGAGGTCTTTGATCTCACTCCCTCTTGTTGATTTTTTCAGAGTTGGTTCGTTCGCCTTAGTCATGCGTCTTCGAGATTGAGTTTTCCCAGTATTAGTCTTAGGGCTGAACTATTGCACTTGCATGTCTTGGAAGTTGGGCATGTTTTATGTTTTGATATTTGTATACTCTATCAATATACATGCTTGTTTTTGGATTTTGTTAGTTGTTGCGGAACCGTGGTGGGCTTGTTTTTCCGATTTGACATTATATATGCATGTATGATCTCATATTTCAATTATGTTATGACATGTGTGCCTTTGGAAATTTTGTGTGGATCTAGATGGACTTGTGAGTATGGACTTTGGTGTAATATGTTTGGGGTTGTGTGGCCTGTTGCATGTGTGTGCGTACTCTATGACTATTTTAATCCAGATATGTTTTATGACGTGCCATGTTCCTTTTAAAAAGAAAAATTCAAATTTCTATCTATTTTTGGGAATTCTGTTTGGAAAAGCTAATGTGAGCCTTGTGCGATTTCAATTGATCCATGAGTTGGGTCGATCAGGACTACAAGGTGGTGAGGGTCCCATTTACTAGGAGAGGGTCCTCACAAGGACCATTATTTCATCTAGTGCTGACAATCGTAACGGTTCAATGAGTATATCCTTTATGAGTGCGGCAGCTACTGAAGAAGGTATGTTTCTTGTGGCAAAAGCCCATACTCCTAATGAACCTGTTGTGATTTCTGGGGAGAATATTGTCAAGAGTACATGGTTGCTAGGAAAGATCAGCTAACTGAGGCCTCAGCTCATTCTTTAGATGAAGCATCCAAGACATCAAAAGGGGTAGATTCAGTGCCACCTGTTGCAGAAGTGACTGTAGAAGTCGAGGTCTCAAATTCAAAAATAGGTGACGAGGGTACAAATGACCAGAATCCTAGGACTATACAGGATGATGTTGTTGCTCTTCCCTTATTCTAACTAATATAGCTCAACCAGAAGAAGCTCCCAGGTTTGATGCTTTTGTTCAAGAGGCAGTGAAAATAAGGGGGGACAAAGCGGTTGAGTCACCACTTCGCACAGAGGTCCTAGACAAAGAGAAAGTAGTGGTGGACACGACTACTGCTTTGGCATCAGACTCTACAGATGATTCGATGAATGACATGACGATAAAGGAGAAGTCCCACTAGACCTCTAAATCGCCTTTGATTGGAACATCTATTCTAGCTCCTGAAATATCAATCTCAAAGACCCAAAGCCACTCAAAATTATGATAATTGAAGCACCAGATTGGGAAAATATTTCATGGACTTCTTCTTCAACAGAGATGGAGTGTGTAGATAGAAATGGCTCTCTGGAGATGCATTTGAATTCGTCTTCTGACCAAAAACCAAGGTCACGATGGCTTAAGTAAAAGAAAGTCACAATTGTTGAACTAAACCCTTAAAAGAACAAGTATAAGGATACAGAGGGGGGACAAAGAATTCGTAGTGGAGATCACAAAGACAAAAGCAAAGGGCAAGAAGAAAGTTGTTGCTTTACTTCTACATAGACTCATCTGCATTTCAATAGTCAAGAGTTGACAAAGCGTTGTCAGGCACTATTTGAAAGACCCTTGTATCAGTTCAAGGGGATTTGTATAGAGACCTTGGTTGCCCTTGGAATCAAAGAGGACGTGGACCGAATCATTGATAGCATTAGTTGGAGAGAATATTTCCACATCAACTATCCTATGCATGCTGAGTTGATGTGGGAATTTTACACCACTTTCGAGTATAAGAAGCCTCCATAATTCACATCAAAGACTCTAGATTTGGTACTTTTTTCGGCTCCTTGGTCACGAATTCAATATTTCCGATGCAAAGTTCAATAAACTGGTTTGTTGCTTTGCCAAAAAGGTGGTTGAGTCTATTACTTCTGAGTTTGATGAGACAAAATTTTACAAAGAATGGATAAACACCTCTACAATTTAAAGTTCTTCTGCTGCCAAGGACTATGATCTGACATCACTAGCTCTGCAACATCTCCACCGATTAGTACCTTACAACTAATATAGCCGGTTAAACGCAACATCTACTTTGAACAAGGATTTTTTCTTCCTGTAGTGTATGGTCTCAGGTTTAACGGTTAACCTATAGGTTTGGCTGGTTCCTCCATTCAAAGCGGTTTAAGAGAAAGGGAAGCCACCAATTCTTGGTGCAGTGACTATAAATATTGTAGTAAAAGCAGGTCTTTAAATTCCTAACAATATACTAGTAGTTCATGATCCTAGCCCGCTCAATGTTCATAGTCTCCTAAATATGGGTCGGGCCATATCTATTAGAAACCTGATGGTTCTTATGCCTTCACTAAGGTTGGGAAACCACAAATGTCAAAGACCATGGGATTATTGAACCCAGCTGTGATTACTGCATCCCAGGAGGTGATCGAGACCTTCAAAAGGTTGTTTGATGGCTTTGATTTGAGACTTGCACATATGGAAACACAATTTGAGTTGTTAGCAACTCAAGGCCTCCAGCTAACCAGGTTTTTTTAGATAGGATTTAATTTAGTTCTTATTTCTTTCTCTTTTATATATGTCTCATATAGATATTTAGGGACAAGCATCACTTAAGTATGAGGATGCTAGCATATACATGCCAATGCTTGCGACTACTAATTTTGAATATACGAAAATTTAATGAGATGAATTATTGTGTGTATAGAAATTTTTATCCTTAAATGAAAGTGATCTCTGCATAGTTTACAACTTGCAGAGTATGTTAGAACTGAAATGTATGATTTGAAATATAAATCACACACACACCCACTGTGAAAATTGAGCTTTTATAGAGGCACACTTTTGGCCTTAAATTTTTTCATTCATGAATGGTCTTCATATGTTGATAAATTCTAGAACTTGTTTTTCTTCCTCTTTGAGACTACGATAAAATTGTGCGCATAGGGAGATGATTTGGGTATATTACGACTAAACTATTTATGTTGGATGACTTTTTCTTAGATAACCTAGCATATTACATGATCATTAGAAAAAAATCCTTGAGCCAAGACCTTCATTCATTCATATACCCGATTAAAAACTTAGATCAAACTTTAACATCCAATATTTTAATATTTTTGTCCCTGTAGTCAGGCGGATTTTTCTAAACCTATGAAGAGATAACTAAAGGTCTCCAGAATCAATTGACACTCCATCAAATTAAAGTAAAAGCTAAAAAAAGACCCTCATTCGTAACCTCGAATAGTTGAAGTGTAAATGAAACAAATAACTTGCAAATAAGAGAAGAATGAATTTTTATTTTTATTTTATGGAACGGGGAATAAAAGGAGTAGATGGAAAGATGGGTCTCAGTAGCTTATAAGGAACAAAAAATTGGAGGAGACAGAAGAAAACAGTAGAGAGAGACTTGAAAAGTTTATTTATTTTTTATTTGGATAAATTTTGAATGACTAGTTAACTTATAATAGAGCTCTCGACCAACCTCAGCCACATCCCATTATAACCATTGAAAACCCATTGATTTCTGTGTTTAACATTTTGTGAATGGTAGGGTTTAGGTATGATGGCAAACATATGGTAATCTATTAATTTTGGATTGATGATGAGTGAAAAGACACTAGCCCATACTCATAAGTGGTAGAGGAGGACCGCAAAGGCAATCATTGCCCACAAACGCACTTACTGGGAGTTTTGTGGCTGGAAGCTTTCCACAGAGGTGATTATAGCTCACATTTAAACTTTGCAGCCCAGCCAATGCCTCGGGAACCTTTCCGAAAATTGAGTTTCTTGACAAATCCAGGCGAGTTAGAGTAGTGGGAATCTTCAGACTCCCGAGATCAAAGTTTAGCTTATTTCCTGCAATCCAAAACGCACGCAGATATTGGATCTCGTTCAGGAAATTTACTGCACTGCCTGATATTTCGTTGTTGGAAAGATCAACGAACTCAAATTGAACCGCATCCGCCTCCCTGATGTCCCAGTCATCCAAGTCGATCTTGATCCCGCATTTTGCCAGATTTAGAGACCTGATGGGGAAGGAGACCCACCTAGGTATTTTCCCGAAATGGAAGTTGTTGTATGACAAATGAAGCGACTCGAGGCTTGGGGAATCTAATGTAGGAAAAGGGTCTTCCAGATAATTATGAGACAGGTGAAGTGTACGCAGGGACGAAAGGTTGGCGAAATTTTGAGGCACAGGCCCTGTGAGCTTGTTCCGGGAAAGGTCAATGAGTAACAACGTGTGATATTTTCCAAGAAAATCTGGGATGTTTCCTGTTAGTGCGTTGTTGCTTAGATTGAGAAAGTAAATATTCTGTGCCTGTGATGCCAATGAAGTGTTGTGGAATTAATCACACCGTGATAAAAATACTAAGAGAAAAATAGAGAAAAGAAACACACAGAATTTAACGAGGTTCGGCCAATTGAGCCTACGTCTTCGGACACTACTACTTAATATTTCACTAAGGAAATATTACAAAATTACCACTTAGTAATTTACCTCAATGGTATATTACTTAGGTAACAAATTTTGGTGTATTGAATGGAAAAGTGGAGCATTCCTTTTATAAGGAAAAAGAAGGCTCCACTTTAGGAAACCTACGATGTGGGATTGTGGCCACACATTTACAAATCTCCACCTTGGTCAAATATCACATTAGTCTTCCTGTAGTGTCTCCAAATTTGCGCCATGAGGCGCTAACTCAAAATATTAATCAAGTCTAAACAGTGTTCAAACTTGGTTCTTGAAACCACTTTGGTTAGCATATCTGCAGGATTCTCAGCTGTATGTATCTTCTGGATAAGTATCTCCTTTTCTTCCAGAATCTCCCGCACAAAATGATAGCGAACATCAATATGCTTTGTTCGTGCATGAAAGACTTGATTCTTTGCTAAATGAATAGCACTCTGACTGTCAGAAAACAATACAAGTTGTTTTTGACCAACTCCCAAGTCTTCAAGTAATCCATAAAGCCAAATAGCTTCCTTCACAGCTTCTGTAATTGTCATATACTCTGCCTCTGTTGTAGACAAAGCCACCGTTGACTGCAAAGTAGATTTCCAACTAACTGGCGCTTTTGCTAAAGTAAACAAATAGCCAGTTGTAGATCGTCGCTTATCCAAATCTCCTGCATAGTCAGAATCACAATATCCAACCATACATAAACCAAGTGATTCTCCTCTTTCAAATACCAAGCCAATGTCTACAGTACTTTGGATATACCGTAGAATCCATTTTACAGCTTTCCAGTGACCTTTTCCTGGGTCATGCATATACCTGCTCACAACACTAACAGCTTGTGAAATATCTGGTCTCGTACACACCATAGCATACATCAGACTTCCAACTGCATTTGCATAAGGAATTTTTGCCATGTATTCTCGCTCTTCATCTGTTGTTGGAGATAAATGACTACTAAGTTTCAACTGAGGAGCAAGTGGGGTACTTACAGGTTTTTGTATTTTCATGCATACCAAAACGTTGTAGTATCTTTTCCAAATATTGCTTTTGTTTCAGCCAAAGCTTGCCACTCCTTCTGTCTCTGTTGATCTCCATGCCGAGAATCTTCTTAGCTTCCCCAAGATCCTTCATCTCGAACTCTTTACTCAATTGAGCCTTTATTTTGTCAATCTCAACTTGGCTCTTTGATGCTATCAGCATGTCATCCACATATAAGAGTAAGTAGATGTAAGATTCGTCTGGGAGTCTCCGCAGATAAACACAATAATCATATTTGCTTCTTGTGTACTTTTGGCTTCTCATAAATTTGTCAAATCGTTTGTACCACTGCCTTGGAGATTGCTTCAGTCCATACAAAGATTTGTTTAATTTACAAACCAAATTTTCCTTACCAGCACTTTTAAAACCGTCTGGCTGAACCATGTAGATTTCTTCATCCAAATCACCGTGTAGAAATGCAGTCTTCACATCAAGTTGAGCTAACTCCAAATTCAACTGTGCTACCAAGGCCAATAAAATTCTGATAGAGGAATGTTTAACGACTGGAGAAAATACCTCATTGTAATCAATTCCTTCCTTCTGAGCGTAGCCTTTAGCCACTAATCTTGCCTTGTAGCGTGGATCTTCTTTGTCAGGAAATCCTTCTTTCTTAGCATATACCCATTTGCATCCAATTGCCTTCTTGCCTTTGGGTAGTTGTGTTAGCTTCCACGTTTTATTTTTCTCAAGTGATTGCATTTCTTCCTCCATTGCACTTGCCCATCTTCCGCTATCTGCAGCTCGGTTTGCTTCTGAGTAAGTAGATGGAACATCGTCATGAACTGGAAGTGCATAAGCCACCATATCTGCAAAACGAGCAGGTTTATGAATCTCTCTTCTCTCTCGTCTGATGGCAATTGGCTCTGATTGCGGTTGAGTTTCTTGGTTTAGAAACTCTTCTTCTTCTGACTCCTCCTCTGCCATCGAAGAATCAGTCATAGTGCTGCTGGCTGGAAATGTCTGCTCGAAATCCACTTGCTTTGGTGTATGCTCCACCTGCTGCTGAGTACTATCAGCCTCTTCTGAATTTACCTTCTTCAACATGGAAGATTCATCAATGTAACATCTCTACTGATGATCGTCTTCTTTGACTCCAAACACCACAAACGATATCCTTTGACGCCAGTAGTAAAGCTCATGAAAAGAGCTTTCTTCGCTCGTGGATCTAACTTTGATTCATTCACATGATAATATGTAGTAGAGCCAAAAACATGTAAAGTGTCATAATCAGTAGCATGTTTTCCAGACCATACCTCCAAAGGAGTTTTGCCATTAAGAGCAGATGATGGCAAACGATTTACAATGTGTTGTGCGTATGTCACAGCCTCAGCCCAAAATCTTCTGTCCAACCCAGCATTAGACAGCATACAACGAACTTTCTCCACTAGTGTTCGGTTCATACGCTCGGACACCCCGTTCTGTTAAGGTGTTTTTCTGACTGTAAAATGCCGGACTATTCCACTTTCATGGCATGCCTCCTGGAATGGATCACTCTTGTATTCTCCTCCATTGTCTGTTCGGAGAACTTTGATCTTTCTTCCTGTTTGATTTTCAACTTGAACTTTCCACTTCAGAAAAATCTCCAGCACCTCATCCTTGCTCTTCATCGTGAATACCCAAACTCTCCTGGAAAAATCATCAACAAAAGTGACAAAATAATGCCTGCCTCCAAGTGATGGAGTCTTGGCAGGTCCCATACATCAGAATGCACATAATCCAAAATACCTTTAGTATTATGAATAGCAGTGCCAAATTTCACTCTTCGTTGTTTTCCCAGTACACAATGTTCACATAATTCTAACTTACAGGTCTTCGTACCTTTCAATAATCCTTGCTTGGACAGAATTTGCAAAGATTTTTCTCCAGCGTGTCCCAATCGCATATGCCACAGCTTTGTCATCTCAGCATCCTTCTTGCTAATGTGGATTTGGGATATGGCGCCCACGGTCCTAACATGAAGGTGGTATTGGACCTTCCAATCTGTTGCCAGAAAGATGGAGAAAGGCAAGTTTGGTGAAAGGGGCAAAAAAATCAGGTATGGTGCCGGAGAGCTGGTTATCTTGTAGACCCAAGAAACCGAGGTTGACTAGCTTGCTAATTCCATACGGTATGGTGCCAGTGAGGGAATTCCTGCTCAGACGGAGCTCATCCAACCGAGTTAACCTGGATATTGAGGTTGGTATTGGACCAGTGAAGTGGTTGCCTTCCAAGCTGAGTTTTTCAGTAAGGGTTAACTTGCCGAGGTTGGTGGGTAATTGACCAGAAAGCTTGCAGCCTTCTATGGTAACAGATTTGAGTTTTGGCAATCCCAGTAAGAAACTCGGGAAATTACCTGTAACGTTCATGTCTGAAATCCAGAATTCATTGAGATATTGGAGTTTTACCAGAGATGATGAAATTGTACCCGATAATGACTCATCGGGTATCCAACGTCTCCGGATAATCAATAGATTCGTGACTCGTTTGTTGTTGTCGAGGCAAACCACACCATCCCACTTGCAGCAGTCAGTACCTGGCTTCCAAGAACTAAGCAATCCATAAGGGTCTCGGGTGATACCCGATTTGAATGCCAAGAGACCCGCTTCATCATCCTTGTGGCAGGCAGCGGCTGTTGTGACTCTGAGAGACTGGAGTATGAGAATACCCAGCAGAGGGAAAAGGCACAGAAACTTCATATTCCAGTTCTGAAAAGGGTAACAAACTAATGGAAACTTGCAATAGAACGAGTTAGGAGTACTGAGGAGAGGGACTTATATAGAATTGAGTATGGACAGAGAATTGCTTGTATTTGTATATTTTAGCACCGACGGATGACGATGCAGCATTTATTTCCTTTTTTTTTTTTTAATATATATATATATACTGGTTCAGGATGAGTGGGATACAGAGAAAGAGCAGTTCCCTATGCCTTAAAGAAAAGACCCATTTTCCTCTTTGTTTACCTTCTCCTCTTGCCCTAATCATTAAAAGTATCGCAACTTGTTCTTGATTAAAATATATGTGGGAATGTGGATGAATGTGGATGAATGTGGATGAATGTGGATGAATGTGGATGAATGTGTAAGGCTCCAGGTCCAAATCAATCTTCATAGATGTGAGATCATCTTCCAGTATGACCTGAAGAGGCACAAGGTCCATGAAAACAATTTAATAAGTTTTCAGGCACATGATGATTCAGGAATCCCATATTTTAACTGGGCAGCTTTATCTTCATCTGGTCAAGCTTCGACTGCTAAGCCACTAAGCTCATAAATGCTCCTACTAGCATTCCCCTAAGAGTTGAGGATAACAAACAGTGTTCCATGAAACCTCCAAAATATTCTGAGAATCCATAGCCGAAAAATTGTATGTATTTGGTTTCCTCTTATATTATTTAATGTATAAAGCAAAACATGAGGCACATGCTCGAAGATGCATTATTATTGTATTTCCTTTTTTATTGGGACATGGTGATTTGAATAAGACTCACGTGATGCGGCATTTGGGGATGAACCTTCCATTCTATCCACTTTGTTCATCTTCTCCTCCTATCCCCAACCAATAAAAATATCCCTACTTAGCTCTAAAAACATATGGAATCGTCCAAAAATATTCATAAATATGAAATCATCTTCCAGTATGATTTGAAGAGGCACATGCTCCATGAAAACAATTTAATAAGTTTTCAGGCACATGAAAACAATTTAATCATCTTTTGCTCAGCTTTGTTACAAGTAGGTTTGAGCTGTAACAAACCTGAGCAAACGATGATTTCATATGTTAAAATACTAACCCGTAATCAAAATATTTATATTCATAATTTTTTATAGAATTCATTCTTCATAATATTCTTTAATCATTAATACTATTAAAAATTTGTATTGGTCATTATAAATATAATTAATTATATTTTTTTAAAAAAATAATTAAAAACAATTGATATAATGATGGTTATTTGTTTTCCATCAGTAAAGAAATATTATTTGCTTAACAATATATCGTTAATTATTTGATTTTATAGTTAGATATTTGAATAAATAATATTATATTTAAATAAATAATAATAATAATATTATTTCTTGATAAAAGGAGATTTTTTTTTTTTTTATAGATTATTTAAATATTAGGTTATAGTTGATACACATTTCCATTCCTATAATTTTAACAATTTTAACAATTTTAACAATGTGACTCTGTTTTGATGGGAAGTGATAGTGTCAGGTTAAAAATTCAATTAATATAGCACCAACGTAAAAAATAAATATCTGATACTTGTGTAGATTTTTCTTGGAGAGTCATTTCTTCCAAGGAAATCAATTGTTCTGTGTGAATAAGGAAGAGAGGGTGCAATTAGAGAGTACTAAAAAGAAGAAAATAACTAATTGAGAAAAAAAAGAGTTAAATAAATAAAAATTTAAAATATTATGATGATAAATATAATCTTACAATATACTTTTAAGATATACTTTTAAGATGTATCTTCTACTCTTTTCTATTTATCTATTCTATTGATTTTATATATTTAATAAATCTAATAAATCATATCAGTATCCAATTAGTTTTATTTGTTAAAAAATACATCATAATCAAATAATTTTACTAAAATAAATATGGCTAAAATTTTACTAAAACAAATACGCTGTGAGAGACTGGAGCGTGAGAATACCCAGCAGAAGAAAAAAACAAAAACTTCACCATTCCAGCATGGGAATAGAAACTTTATATATATACTGCATCAGGATGAGGAGGATACGGGGAAAGAGCAGTTCCTTATGGCTTAAAAGAAAAGATGAATTACCCTCTTTGTTTATCTTCTCCTCTTGCCCCAACCAATAAAAGTATCCCAACTTGTTCAGAAAATACATATACAATTGTGGATGAACGTGTAAGGCTCCAGCTCCAAAACTCAACATAAATGTGAATTCATCTTCCAGAATGAACTGAAGAGGCACATGTTTCATGAAAAAAATTTATTAAGTTTTCAGGCACATGGTGATGCAGGGAATCCCATCGTTTGGGCTCTGGTCAAGCTTCGACTAGTAACCAAGCTACCAAGCTCATAAATCCTTGCCATTATAGTTATCGATGGAGCGCGTCTGTCCCCAATAATTAAAAAAGAAAAAGAAATCCTGACATCTTCCCATCTGCTCCTGGAAAGTATTATACTTGAGAGCAATTCAAAGGAATCATCCCATCCTCTACAATACTCTATGAGATGTTCATATCCTCTATATATTAAGAATTGAAGATAAGCAACTGTTCCATGATACCTGCAAAAAATATATCCAGAGACTCCATTGTTGGAGAATTGTATAATATCTTTGGTTTCCTTTAAATTATTTAATGTATTTCCAGATGAGAAGTATCGTATGCAACCGATTAAAACCTATCAAGTATAGCAGAAGACCTATTTAAATGCAATGGTTCAAAGGCCAAAATCACTATCCATATCAATAACTCAATGGCCTCACACGCATTCAGAACATAAGGCCACCCAGCCAATTTCAGTATCACACAACAACCTCAATGGCCTAAATATGTATAACATAGCTCATATACATAATGGGCTCATTGGCCACCCAACTCACGTCTCATCAAACATAATAAACCCACTGGTCATTTAATACACAACTCATATGCATAAGAGTCCAAGACTCGCACAAACATCTCATACCAAGCAATATAAGCATCATAAGATCATGCATAAAAATCTCATACCCAAAGTCACATACATGCATACTATTTCAGCCATAGTATGCTATGAAAATAAATATTGAGTTCAAAATCACTCAGCAAAATTATGAGACTCCGAATTTTGAAGTCCTAGAAGTCCAGAAGCCAGTGCAGGTGAAAAGACGATTTTGTCCCTAAAGGAAAGGATGTGTGATGGCCGAAATTGGTAAGATTGTTTAGTAGTTATAGGGTGAGAGTATGAAATTTGGAATGAGATATGGATCTCAAAGGCTATATCGAACCCCTGAGTTAGGTATTGAGTTCCTGGGTTGCATATGTTATGTGAATTGAATATGCTGATTGTGTTCTGACATAATTGAGGATACCCTGTTGTGGTATTATGCTTTGTAGTTGCCTGTGTGTGCTTGTAACGACCCCAATTCCTAACAATTCTTAATTGCTCCGATTAAGTTCATTACCGCCGTGAAACA